>CAJQZP010000929.1:5085000-6285000 GCA_907164705.1 Parnassius apollo
TTTAGCCGTTGTATGCCGTTGTACATAATAAATCTTGCTCATAGGCTATCGGTGATAAGAATAACACAGCATTTCAGAATTCAAATATCTGTCAATAATTTGATGAATAACCTCATAACAGTCGACAACTAACATCAAAACGAACTCAATTCGCCATTAGTGTTGCAGTTTTTGGTAAAACTAAAATATTAATACCACTGAAATAAAGTCAAATTCGTTTATTTGAATGACCAAAAGTGGTATAGTATATTATTTTAATTTATTTATCCACTTGTACAAAACCAGGCCTACGCTTCATACAATTTCGGACCGTCTCCTTTAACGCAATAATTTTGTTATTCTGTAAAACATTATTCACAAGTCAAGATACACAAAAGCTTGAGTTATGTTCACGCGGTTAACTAAGCCATATAATGGGAGTTGATGAGATTATTTGTAGTGCTTTTGTCTCTACACTCTACAAACGTAGAAATTTTGTGCGTATAATACAAGTTTTCATTACATAAATGTCTAATAGTAGTTACAATAAAGCAACCAAAAGTTCCATTCCATTTAATTTCTCTGTTGTCACAATACCTACTATCTAAAGGAACATGATTATGATAAATTTGTTAATATCGTTACGTAAAAAGCCATTTTAAGTCCACTTAAAGAGAGTTCGATTTTCCATCTAGGACTTCATTACTACTTAGCACTAGATGGGATTTTGGTCAATCACTACCTTATAATATGTTTAAAAAAACTTACAAACACAGGTCTATCCAAAAATAAGCAATCTGATATACATTATTTTATAAATTTTCAGTGCTCACAAGTTGGCAGGCGAATTGGTAAACAGAGCCGATACCCTTGCGTTTACTGATACGGATACCCATCATTAGTCTGTAAAAATGGGTTCAGACTTTTGAGATGGTTCTAGTTTGTATTTTTGAAATATTTGACAAGTTTCGCCCAAACCCCCATTATGCTTTGATAGTACAGACATTTCCTGTGTTAAATGTATTTTTAAATATTAATAATAGGTCCAACCAATTCCATATGTAAATATAGAATTGGTGTTTTATACGGGAGGAATATAAATTAATTTTTTTTATAAAATATATTTAACTAATCTAAGTATGCACTGTTGATATCTATGCACTTTTGCGATCTCATAGGTAGTTCATTGATCCCTTTACTAAAAAAACCATGAGGGCGAGAATCAATAAACTCTTTGGAGGCGGTTTGGACTGCTGCACCGGAGTTGAATTTTTTTTATTTGGTATTTTAGTTTGTGTAAAGTGTTGCTGTATTTGAGTCTGAACCATTTATAGTTCGGCTCTGACTTCCTCATAAGATTAGATAAACACTCACGCCTGTCACCCAGATGCCTACCGCCTACCCCGGCAGAGACTACAGACTTCCATTTAGCACGATCTGACATACCTCTCTCGCCTCTTCCACATCCATATACCTACGCAGTACGCATACATGCTCGTCGGTTAAGGGTACTCTTAATTTGGCCCATTTTTAGTATATCGCCAATTTGGTCGACAAACATCCGCCTAGGACGTCCCTTTCCGACTCTTCCATTCACTTCTGCAACGTATATTTGCTTTGTCAGTCTTTAATTTCATTTACTCATAAATCTAATCTATTTTATTCTGCGGCAATAATTTCTTTTGAACTAAGGCCCTAGGCTGATAACCTATTCTTTGTTGACTTACTAGCATAGTTAGGTATTTTTTTAAATACTTAGTGTAAAGAGGTAAGAGGTATGCAGTTTTGTCTGTTTGATGAATTTATTCATTTCAATACTCCATTTCCTACGAGTTGTTGCAGATTGCAGTGCTAGTAGTGGATACAGTTTCATCGACCAAATTTGTCTCCTGTACAACATCTGCTGACTGTTTACTGATTGATGATGATGATATCATCGGAGTGACGCGGAATGATTGTGATGATGACGGAATAGATGGAAAAAGAGATGACGCAGATGACGACGTGCAATGTGAAGTTTCGTCATCTATCTGAGGCAAGCTACCCTGAGTATGTTTTTTTTGTTTTAGATCTAGCAATCATATTATTCCCATGAGAAACTAGGGACCTACAGAGTCGACCGCAGTAAACTCCTGCGTTCACTGCGGCAAGGGTAAATAAAACTGGAGGTCACCCCTTATCCAGAGTTGGCATACTATCGACTAGCACACTCCCGTAGCCATTCAGCCTTCCGCATATGCGACCTTGGCTTGATTGGTACCTCTTTTAGTCTGGCGTCCTAGATCTAGCTCAGCATGAGTAAACTCTATCGGCATAAACCTAGAGTTCATTGGAGCACACAATCCCCACCACGTCGTCGACGTAGAGATACAACGGTAGGGTTTTTATTATTAACATCTGAAACGTACAATAATAATAGGCCGGCCCATCGAACCTGGAAGCGCATTATTTTATTGGATTCGAAAGGCTTATAAGTACTCTGTGTATATCTGACTCACAGTCTGCATGGGAAATAATTACTTCATACGAGTACATGAGCAGGTAAGTAGTACCAGATGTTTCGCGCCATTGACCGCCATGATATTATTGACATATGAGGCCATGTGATCTTCTGGCCTTTTCTGTTATAGTCTCTTACAATGCCCACGGAAAGTAGTGGGGTGATGGATTCTCCTACACCGCCATTTTTAACAATATCGATGATAAATGCAATGTTTATGAATATAGTGCTGAGTAAAAGTCTGATGAGGGGGATGAGTCGCTCGCGTCCGTAGGTTTCGACCACCTAACCTTAGGCCCACCCTACACGTGTCCCCCGGGTGGTGCTAAACGAGCGACAAAGCCGAAAAAATAGACTCGGCTCCTCGCCGTATGGTAGCGGCGTAAAATCTACCACCACCCCTTGTTCGCACCATGACTCAGAAAACAAAAGAAATGGCCCCGAGTTCCCGGCGCCCCTTCAATGGGGCAGGGGTGCGAAGAATCTCCGGGAGAAAAACCGGCGACGAGGTTCGCCACCCGTCACGTTCTGTCTACCGGAGGGGCGAAAAGTGGATTGCGGAAACCCGTCTGGCTACGCTGAATGTATGTGGAGGAATGAATGATAAGATGGATGAAGAATTCGAAATGATGAATGACAGAGGAATAGATGTGTTATGTGTGAATGAGACGAAACGAAAGGGAAAGGATGCCACTGCACATGGCACGTATACCGCGTATTGGTGTGGCGTAGACAAGACCGAACGGGCATGCCAGGGTGTCGGTTTCATCCTTTCAGAAAAAAATGGGTCAATGTGTGAAAGAGTATGAATGTGTAAGCCCGAGGCTGCTATGGATACGAATTAAAGTGGGCTTAAAGAAGCTGTTCATGCTAGGGGTGTACGCCCCAGACATGTCTAAGCCCACTTACATCCGAGAGCAGTTTTGGGACATGGTAAGGATGGTGTTGACAAAATGTAAGGAAAATGAAAATATTATTATGTTAGGAGACTTTAATGGAAGGGTTGGGGTGAAGAGGTCTGGTTATGAAAGGATATTGGGGATGTTTGGTGATGAAAGTATAAATGAGAATGGTGAAGACCTCCTCACCGTATGTGTGGAAAAGAATCTTTTTTGTGACGAATACTTTTTTTCGTCATAAGAAGATTCACATGTATACATGGGAAAGAGGTGATGATAGAAGCATGATAGATTTCGTAATTGTGGATGAAAGAATGAGGAGCGCAGTCGTGGATACAAGGGTTTACCGGGGGGTCCAACGTAGGGACGGATCATTACTTGGTCTTATGTCGAATTAATGGTCTTTTCAAGCGTTGGCGGCATCGGACATCTGTGTCTACCACTGCGTTACAGCGTATGAGAATAGAGAAGTTACAAGATGAAGATGTGAAACAAACCAAAAAAAGTATTTTTAAGTTAAATAATGGAAAAAACCTCACCTTAATATTTTGATAACCATGCGGCCTCTCTCGCGACAGTTTTAAGAAAGAAAGTTTTTGTTGTTTGTGGTACAAACTGTTATTATTTTGTTATATTACAATGAACTAAGTATTGTTTTATGAAGATATTTGTGTCACTTTCTCTCTCATAACCACTCAGATAAGACTATTTCATTCAAAATAGACTGAGAGGAACTATTAGATGTTTAAATGAGTTGTGTATGAATGATTTAGACTTGAATACTGTGCGGGACAATATTAAGAAAGGTTTGGTGGATGCCGCCACTGAAGTATGTGGTGTAAGTAAGAGAACAAATGAAAGGAAAAGTAATACGTTGTGGTGGGGTGATGAAGTACGGGTGGAAGTTGAATCAAAGAAGAAAGCATGGTAGATTTACTAGCAACCAAAGCTGGTAATTCTTCTAGTATGAATGATGAGATTGAAAGAAAAAAGGCAGATTTTAGACGTCTAAATAAGAGAGTAAAAGAAGTTGTTGAAAGGAAAAAGAAAGAAAGAACGGATAAGAATGATAGAAGGATATCTAATAATTTCCAGGCTAACATAAAAATGTTCTGGAAACTCGTAGGAACTGCCAGGGGAAATACAAAACAGCCTATAATGAATGCTATAAGAGACGAGAATGGATGTATTCTGAATGATGAAGCTTCGAATTTAAACAGATGGAAGGAATAGGTTTATGAGTGAAGAGTCGTCCGAATTAAATGAACTAGATATACCGAAAGAAGTGGAAAGGGGTATGGAGATAAGTGCAGATGAAATAATGAAAGCAATGAAAAGCATGAAAGCAGGTAAGGCAGCTGGATATGATAGAGTATCACTCGAGATGCTAAGGGCTGGAGAGGGAGTGGTGGCATGCCTGCTGTACACCTTGTTTAATTTATGTTGGGAATTAAAACGGGTACCGGATGACTGGTGTAAAGCAGTTATAGTACCAATATATAAAGGAAAAGGGTCACAGCAGGACTGCAAAAACTACCGTGGTATCAGCTTGCTTAGTATTGTGGGTAAACTGTATGCTAAGGTGTTAATTGAAAGAGTTATGAAAAAAACTGATTTTAGAAAGGGAATGGGGTGTACAGATCAAGTCTTTTCCATGCGCATGATTGCGGAGAAGTTTTTGGCCAAAAACCAGAAAGTTTTTTGTGCGTTCATGGACTTGGAAAAGGCTTATGATAGAGTGGACAGGAATGTGTTATGGCAAACACTGAACTCATATGGTTTGAGCGCTGGTTTGATACAGGCATTAAGGTCTCTTTATATGGACGCTAGTGCTTGTGTCAGGATCAATGGGGTCTACTCGGACTGGTTTGGCATCCAAAAAGGTGTCAGACAGGGCTGTGTAGCTTCCCCTTGGCTGTTCAACCTATTTATGGACAGGTGTTTGCAAACTTTGAAAGATGAAGAATGTCGGTTAAGAATGGGCGAGTTAACCGTCAAATGCCTTTTGTATGTCGATGATCAAGTCATATTTGCGTCATCGGCGGCTGAGTTGCAAATGATGGTTACATTAATGAACTGGGAATTAAAAGAAAGGGGAATGAAAGTGAACGCAAGTAAGACGAAAGTGATGGTTTTTGAAAGAGAAGAAAGCAAAACGGTATGTGAAATAAGAATAGAAGGAGAGTTAATTGAGCAAGTGGATGAGTTTGTGTATTTGGGATGTGTATTTAGCAGGGATGGTAGATATGATAGGGATATATAACGACGAGTAAATGCAGGGAATAGAGTGAATGGGGCACTACACTCTATTATGAAGAACCAGAATGTGTCAAAAAAGGCACGTATGGTAATTCATAATGCTGTGTTAGTCCCTACTTTAATGTATGGTAGTGAAAGCTGGGTGTCAGAAGAAGCACGAAAGTAGAATAAATGCTGTAGAAATGCGGTCTTTAAGGAGTATGCTAGGGTTGAATCTGAATGACAGGGGGAGAAATTGCGTGATAAGAGATAAATGTGGTATGCAAGATGATGTTGTGACTAGGATTAGGAACGGAATGCTTCGGTGGTTTGGTCATGTAGAAAGAATGAATGAGGAAAGAGTGACAAAGCAAATTTATATGGCCGATGTGAACGGCCGAGTCGGGAAGGGACGCCGTAGAAAAAAGTTTATCGACCAAATTGGCGATATTTTGAAAAGGGGCCACGTTAGAAGTACCCTTAACCGACGAGCATTTATGCGTAGATATATGGATGTAAAGCAGACGAAAGAGGTATGTCAGGATCGTGCCAAATGGAAGTCCGTAGTCTCTGCCTACCCCTCTGGGTGACAGGCGTGAGTGTTTATGTTTATTTTATGTAAAAGTCTGATATAGAAATAACTTTATTATTTGAAAATTTCAATTTTTAAAATTTTAGCTTTATTCTATTTTAACTAAGACTAAAACAAAGAAATAAAACTCGACAATTATGAACAACAACTTTGGAGTCATTATCGTTCGGCCCATGTTCGAAGTTTAATGGTACTCCAGAGAGTAGCTCAACCTTCGTTATCCAATTAGTTATTATAAGTGCTCTAAAGAAATCAAAATACTGTTACTGGAATAATTTTACATTAATTGGTATTTATAACTTATTTTGTTAAATTGCACATTTTAAGTGCGCACTAATTGTTGTAACAAAGTGGAAATAAAAGATATTTTTCCAAAGGTTAATTTTATATTCTTTTATCAAAATACGTAGAGTTATATTTATTTATTTATTTAATAATGATAACCGTTAATAATGATAACAGTTACAGTCTAGTCTATTTATGGGGGAGACCTATGTTCACTGCTGAACATCATACATATTTGCCATAGCTGGAAATAAAATGAAAATATTTCACAGCAAATGATTTATTGAATATGCTCATTTTCAAACACAAGTGCGGCATAAAATATAAGATAAACGTTTTATTTTATAGCAAATAAATGTTACAATCCTTATTTTGAGACTTAATTTTAGTGTAATAAATCAAAAGAATCTTCATTCTACAGATAAAGTCCTTTTTAAATGTAGTGATTATATTATCTTTGTTCCTTTTATCGAACAAAAATTGATTGGTTGTCAAAGTGGTACATAAGAGAGGCGTCAGCTGGCCTAAACGCGAAAAATTTGATATAAATCGCTAATTTATGAAATTTTATATTATTATGAATTTACTCGATATAATTGATTTTATTTATTTAATAAATTTGTTAGTTTAAACAGTTAAAATATCAAAGATACGGATTAAAATATCATATAATAGAGAATTTTTTAACATTGCCAGTATTTAAAAAAATACATTTTTTAAATACTAGCAATGCTAAAAAATTCCCTTTAATCATCATTGTTAAGCCTAAAAATAATTGAATAGCGGATTCGAACCCACAGCCTTTTTAGTTCGCGGTCCGCCTTGCGTATTAAGAATACAGTGTAGTAAGCGACAGTACCTTGCCATTAAGGTTCTATCGCTTACTACACTGTATTCTGTCTCATTGTCACGCAGGCTAAATCCTACAATCATGTATGTAATTCTGTATGCGTTTGTCTCTTCATAGTGTCGAAATTTCGTTTCATCTAGTTTCAAATCACAATTTTCACAATTCAATAATTTAAAAAATTGGATAAATGTAAAATTTACTATGTAATTTATGTAATTATTTCTTATATTTACGCGAACACTACACATTGAATTAAACTACTTTTACATTTACTTTTTAAATATTATTTTATTTTTACCCGAAGTTTTAGGCATAACACCTGAGGATGTTGAAATTTAAAAAAAAACGTCCTAATTTAAACAGAGCATCCCGCTGCACTCCCATACTAGCTAAAAAGCAAGTCTCGCCCCCTGTCTTCCTCAGAGACAAGGCAAACTTTACAAAGCTTTCTAAAACCTGGTAAGACGCAGGTATTAAATATGATCAAGCCACCAACGTCAATGAAGCTATTAACATTATCCCTGCTTCCATCAAAAATTTTCGCAGGCTTACTAGACTTTTTACATGCGATCGTATGTGTAGTGGTTACTACACATACGACCTCCCCGAAGAGAAAAAGGGCAGGGCTGTCCTCCGCGAAGTTCCTTTCAAACACGCAAACGAGGACATCCTGGAAGACCTTAAATCGCAAGGTTTCCCCATTGAGGCCGTGCATAAGATGCACAGCAGCAGGGGCGAGAGTTTCAATGTTGCCCTACTCATACTCTCCAACGTGCCGGAGGCAAAAACCATATTCCGGAAGGTACGCACCGTACATAGGTGCAGTTAACCAGCGCAGTGCCACCGCTCCCAACTTTATGAGCATGCGGCTGCAAACTGCTCAGCCCCACACAGGTGCGTTAAGTGCCTAGAACCTCACCACTCAAAAGAGTGCCTCCGGCCCCAAAATGCCGAAACCCCACCCGAATGTGTCCCGGATAATTTCAAAGGCTGCCCTCAAGCTCCTCGCATCGATCCTAATAAAGCTGCACGATTTGTAGCTCCACCACCGGTCAGGGCCCTCCTCGGCCCCTTATGGGCCTTTCTCAGCCCTCACCGCTCCCCATTAACTCTTGGAGTCCCAAAAAGGCTAACCTCCCGCGGCCTTCCGCCACCCCACACCAGGCACAAGCCTCACCTGCCGATGATCTGAATACGGTGTATACCACTATTCGGAGCATCGACTTAGAGGAGATTGCCATCCTAGCGCGCAAACTGTGCGTTGGTCAGTATCGTCAGGATCGTCTCCTTGCTCTTGTTGAGCATCACAATCTATTAAGTATGTTGTAGTAAAAACAACATAATGGCAGAGCCTCCTGCTCCCGCCATATCACACAGTTGTATCAAGCCAAAGGGTTTATCGCTTGCATCCTTTAATATCCGCGGTTTGCGTAATAACCTCCTCTTAGGCACTTTTCATCAAGCCGACCTCCCCCCCCCCTAACACCTCTCATTTATTCCTTCTCTATATGACACACTCGCCCGCAAAGGTGACGATACTACCTTTTACTACAAGAAGTCGCTTCATTGCTCCCACATCCCCACTCCAACGCTTACCAATATGGAAGCTACTATATGTAGGATAACCTTCACTGGACACCAGTCTATTATCATAGCCTCCTGCTACATCCCTAGCGGAACCCTCCACATTAAGAGCGATTTCGAAGCCATCCTTGCACTAGGTGATTCAGTCATTATGTTTGGAGATTTTAACTCCAAACAGTGGGCCTGCCTCACTACTACTAGTAGTGGCAAGGTGCTGCTTGATATCACTCAGTCTTTCAACCTGACTGTCTACAGCCCCCTCTCTGTCACCTACTACCTTAGAACAAGACGAGTTACCCTCAACCTTAGAACAATCGAGACTCTCGCTGATCTAGGATCCGACCACCGTCCTCCGTATCCCTCATCCTTGGCCATCAGCCACCTCCTCCACCTCCCTCTTCCAAAACCTACACCAACTGGAAGACCTTCAGGGAGTTCCTAGCCTCAGCTATGGACTCTCCGGACTCTCCCATTACCCTCTCTTCCGACGTCCTCGACAGTATGGGTAAAATAGACACCGCGGTCGAAAATCTCACCACCCTTATAAAATCTCTTCTACTAGATATTAGCAACCTCATCAAAGCCAAAAGAGCTGCTCTTCGTAGCGTGCAGCTCGCACGCTATCCC
Source organism: Parnassius apollo (assembly GCA_907164705.1). Classification (NCBI taxonomy): domain Eukaryota; kingdom Metazoa; phylum Arthropoda; class Insecta; order Lepidoptera; family Papilionidae; genus Parnassius; species Parnassius apollo. The sequence continues at coordinate 5,094,555 of CAJQZP010000929.1, forward strand.
ACTCCCGAATATAGACGTATGGCGCACCGTCTCCGTATAGGTACAAATTCCAAGTTGATTAATTATTGTATGAATGTCTATTATATAAATATATACGTTGACCGCCTTCAAGATGAACATCCAGATGAGTCACAGCGGATATATTTCGTGAATGTTGAAACTTAAGATCCGCTCCGAAATTTTTTTTTGAATCTGAATACGTGGTAGTCTTGTAACACAGTATTATTTTATGTCTTTTACTATTCTAAAAGTACAGCCTCAAACTAAAATAATTTATACATTTTTGTAAGTATATTTAATTTTTGTGTATACACAGTCATCGCTTAATTATAATTTGTTATTAAAATTTTCAGATTCGTTGCTTTGGTTTCAAACAACATATTTTCGATAAAATCCGTAAAATTTAGTTTTATTCAACATATTTTCTGTTATTTTAAATAGAACGTGCTACTTTAAATTCCGTTTGTTTTCATTGAAGTCTGTAGCTAAATAAGAATAATGGATAGCCGCCCTTTGTTTTTGAATAAGCGAAATTCCATTTATCACACGAATTTGCAATTTCCAAATTTAGGCGCAAGCACGTCGCATACCAGATTTGAATAGAAATTTTATAAGTGTTTTATTCATTTAAGCCTTTATTTCCCAAAAAATAATTACATAAAATTAAATATATTCAATGGAAACTTCAACCAACATTTAGATATAAAATTTTATAAAATATGCCCAATAAATCGAGGTAAATAATAATATTAAAATCAAATATCAATTAACTACATTTCTTAATTATCAAATATAAAATTATAAAATGAGAATGCTCACTTAAACAATTTAAATATATTAACAATAATAATAATAAAATATGTAATGATTAATTATAACATGTCACGAAAATCAATTAACAGCAGATTAGTTATAATATCATAATATTCTAATTATTACTTTTAATAAAGAATTGATATTATATATTATTTATTTGGATACACACTTGCGGGTGAAGGCCTCCTCCATCTCTAGCCATTTTTGTTTATCTTGTGCGAGTCTTATCCAGATGTAGCCAACTGTTGCCACAATGTCATCACAACACCTTTGCCAGGGCCTACCACGTGGCTGTGATACTTCACGAGGGTACCATTGGAGGACTCTCTCACTCCAACATCCATTTGTAACTCTTGCAACGTGGCCTGCCCATCTCCATTTTAATTTACATGCTAATTCTGCAGCGTCTATTACTTTTGCGGTTTTTCTTATTTCTTTATTTTTTGTCTATCTCGTAACTTAAGGCCTAAAGCCTGTTCCTCTCTATTGCACGCTAAAAGACCTGAAGTTTCTTTATTATTGTTTTGTTAGTGCATAGCTTTAAGAGCCGTAGAGTGTTGGTAGAATAATAGTATCCGTTGCTATCTTTTTTAGTCGCTTTGGCATGGGAGACTTAAATATATTTTTTAGTGACAAGTATTTTCTCCGAGCACTTTTTATTCTGCGGTCCACTTCATTTTCAGTTTGGGTTGAAAAAACAAATGTTCTACCGAAGATACACATAGTTGTGTCTACATACTCTATCAATGTATACTTTATAATAAAACCTCTGACACCTCTGTTTATTTACGAGTATTATCATTATTTTCTATTTATACAGTGTGTATTAAAAAAAAACTTCTTTTTTCATTTGTTAGTAGATATTTCTAGTTATTTAAGTGATAGAGCCGGAGATAGCAAAGACATTCATATACTGATAACCGAAGACCCATTTTACTGGAAACGAGATATCCCCGCAGATGTGTTGTCACCCCTGAGAACAAAGACGGAATGACTCGTTTCCAGTAGAAAGGATCTTTTTTTATAGGAGAGGGGGCAAACTAGCATACGGCTCACCTGATGGTAAGTGGTTACCGTCGCTCATGAGCAACTGTTGAATTGAAATTGAAATTGCAGATGCGTTGCCGGCATTTTAAAAAGGAGTAGGCTCTTTTATTTAAGGTCCCTAAGTCGTATCGGTGCGGAAAAATCTTCGGTGGTAGTCGATTCCACAAGCAAGTTTTGCGAGGAAGAAAACTTCCGGATCTCCGGTTATTTGCACTCAATATACGAAACACAGCAGCATTAAGCTGCTATTTTAAGCTTGTTTCTGTGATAGCATAGTTCTTCCCCGGTCGAGTCAACCCATTCGTGTTATAACCATAATATAGTTTCAGCATGGCCCTACTACATAAACCGTTATATGAATGTGTCTATGAAAATATTACACAAATTAACGAAACAGGACTGCAAAATTACTATTAATACAAAGCTTATACAGTAGAAATTAATTAGTTTGAATCGATCAAAACCCTTTTTTTTTTTTTTTGCGGATGGAAAATCATCTAATGACGCCTTTCGCTCTGGGTGGAGCGTAAGGGAGTGTCAGACTTTTACTGACTAAAAACCATCCGTGTTCCTTCAGTGCCCTTACGTTCCGGAGCCGCGGTATCTCTTTCGAACAGCCCGCAGCCCCGGCAGGCTTCGGCCCTTGCGGGCCCCTTCACGCTGCTGACAGCTCTTTGAGGCGCGCGTGGAACAAAACGCGCCGTCGACACGGCCTGTCGTCGTTAGACGGACGGACGGCGAGCTAGTCGATCAAAACCCTGTTCAACAAAATTTTTAGGTTATGGTTTCTACCATACTTTCTTTATACACGGTATTACTGCAAAATGTTTAAATTTCTGCCGAGTGTGGCAACTATGACAAATATCCAGCCTGAGGCAATCTGTGTGAGAGGCCTGCATTTAGCAGTGGGTAATAGGCTAAAACGGTAACGGTGACGGTTTTATTTTGTATAAAAAAGTGAAAGATGTAGGTGCAGCCACGAGTAAGGCATCGTTCAAACGCTTGCTCTGGAATCATTTTCTGGCGTTGTAGAAGTAGTTTGTGGATTAACATTTTTATATCCTTAATTCTAACTGTTCCCTTTTCCTGTTTTTACTTTAAATATTTTATTAGTGTTTGAATCAGAAAGAGCAATATTTAATTTTGTATGTACTATGTATGCATATATACACGGGCAATATTAAGCAAATATATGTATATATTCATGTATATTGCATGTATATCTACATAATATATATGTCCAATTATGTTTATAATATGTATCGTAATATGTAATGTGTATGACTACTCATAGATATTTTAACTCAGTTGCACTTTGCACCCACAATATTTTCTCTGCTTAGCCTGGTAGACTTAAATGACTTCTTGAATGGATAATATAAAACGTAAGTATTGTAATTTACATAGTGATTCCATCTATTTAATTTATTAAAACAAAACAATGGCGTATAATAAAGGCACAATATAAATAGAATCGATGTAACCTTGACATCAAGTTAGATTCATTTTACTGGGAGACACCCCAGGCTGCATGTCGACCTTTTAAGTTGTATGGAAAGCGATCTACAGTGAATGTCATGTTTACATAAGATAATATTAAATAAAAATAATTTAAGCTAGTTTTTAATTTACTTTTAATTGATTTGTATCAATATATGTATTAGATATTTTGTATGTTTTCCCAGTCCATTAATAATAATAATAGTAATAAATGATTTATTTTCTCACCACAATATTACAGAATTATTGTACATAATATTAGAATATTACACCTTAATGTTATACTGTGGGAGACGGGTGGCTAAGCTAGGCTTTACGCCTGTATTTCGGGCCACCAGGTCTCCGCCCTATGGTTGTATCAATACTTTTATCACGTACATGTACCATATTTGTAATTTACATAACGTACCTTCTTTTACCTAACTAGTATTTAATATATATTGAAATCTGGTGCCATTATTAAACTATTATATATATATATATATATATATATATATATATATATATATATATATATATATATATATATATATATATGTGGGGAGGGTGAGTTTGTTTGTGTGCGTGTGAGTGTGTGTGCGAGCTTTTGTTTGTTAGTTTGTAACTGGGTTAGAAATTAAATTTGGGATTGGGTTAGTATTTTAACTTTAGTACGGTTGGAATTAGTGAGTAGCTTTTCAGTGCCATCATAATTTAATTCTTCAAGCCAGATAGTTATTTTCTTTTTGTATGTAGTCTTATTGACGTTAAATATATGGATAATTTTATTGATTTTGTCGTATAGAAAACCTCCAAGGTGACTAAAGAAACGTTTAGATAGTTTGGTGGATAGAGTTATATGAATGCGGTCCACGGGGTTAAAACGTCTTTTACCTCGGGAGAGCGAGGGATTGTATTTTAATAGAGCATGTTGTTTTAGTAATGTTCTTTGTATAAACAGTTGCCGCACAGTTAATATTTTCAACTCTTTATATACTAGCGATTATATAGCAGCGAAAAAGATACCTTTAAGATGGCTCTCTGCGTTCTCTCCAATGGTTTTTTTGATTTTGGAGCACTGCCCCGGAGGTAATATCATATTAAGCCAAAAGAGTTAATAGCGATTGGGCCCAAGAAAGTAGAAGAAATATGACTGTTGTTTTAAATAAATTTTAATTTTACACATTATTACTTAAAAATATGCTTTTCTAAATGAGTTCTTGTACATTAATGTTTAATTTATCATTATCTTGTGATATGTTTTCTTTTAAAATATCACAGGAAGGACTCAAGCTATTCTCATTTAATTTTTCAAATGCAATCGCTATTGAGTCAATGTCTCTTCAATCAATCTTAACTTTACACCTGTGTTTCACTTGAAATAATTATAATTTTACTATACATTTAATATTTACTAAGGACAATGTTTGATTAATTTAACGATCTATGACTCGTCACAGCTAAACTTGTTACTAGTTTTTGTAAATGCCTGTAATCTCTTAAATCCTTATTGCAATATTTTGGTGTTAAATAATTTAAATCTAACTTATTATTAATATCTTTAAATTAAAAAACACCTGCAAAAACTTATTACCGATACCGGGGATAAAATTCGGTTAGTCACTTCACTCTCATGCACTAAAATTTTAGTTGTTTAAATTTTAAATATTACTTTGTATTAATAGGTAGTACTGCAGTACTAGCACTGACCTCTATATACACAAGTACGCTGGACTGTGCCAATTTGAAGCGCCGCTAAAGGATGTCTTGAAAAATAAAATTGACAGTAATATGCCAAAGTCTGTTGTCTTATTTATATTGTCATATTTTAAAAAATCTGTATTTTGAAATTTTAAACTAAAAAACGAAAGTATTTTATGTTGTTTGATTGTGTATAATATTAGTTTTACATAATAAGAATTATTTTTATTAATAATGAGAGTGTGTGTAATCTGTGAAACTCGTTACCAAAAGGGAAGTGGTGTAACATTTCACAAGTAAGTGGATTTGCAGCAAATATTAAACAAATTCAAACTATTTGATAATATAAGTACATAAAAATTTGTTACTAATCTTAATATCATTTATACCAACATGTTGGACTGTATATTACTGAGTTTTGATAAACAATAAAATTCAATAGGGTTGTCGAGTTCCTTGTCTATAATACTTATCGATGTTCTTTCCTACCAATATCTGTTAATAAACAAAGTCGCCAACAACAGATGATTATCAAATGTTTATTAATTAACAGGTTTCCAACTGAACCTAGACTCAAATTATGGCTTAAAATCATAAATATTGTGAATTGGCGTCCGAAACAAAATAATCATATTTGTTCCAAACATTTCATAGACGAATGTTTTATTAGACATAAGAACTACACCACTTTGAAAAAGTGCAGTATACCGACAATATTTTGTGGTAGTACCAGTACCAGTAAGTATAAAAGTATTAGATTATTATTTAGAATGTTTTTTTATTTCTTCTTTCCTAATTTTCCACCAAACTAAAGGGCCATAGCCAAGTGTCGAAAGATCGCCTAATGATGTCGAGCCACTTTGGATGTGTGTTAGTGGGCTGCGGCTAGAGGAGATTCCTCTCCCTGTACCGCTGTAGTTGAGGTGGAGTAGTAAGGAAAGAGGAGTGTTGGTATGGCGATTGGCAATGCGCCACTCGACTATCTTTCGCGACTTTGGTGAGGCTGCACCACTTGATGCTTCCAAGTGCCCGTTTTTTCCTGGCTCCATTCACATATTGAGCTTGGGGAGTCCGTAGTGCAGGTGGAGTTAGAGGCCGCGAAGGGTAGTGTGGCTTGTGTTTCTGGTGCGCCTTATCTGAGAATGAAAACGGGGAGAAGTCAGCAACTAAGGAGAGGCTGCCATTGGGCGGCTGGCGCCAGACGGGGCCGCGGATGTGCCTGAAAGCGTTTCCGTGGCTCTGCCAATTTGCGGCGGAGGTAGAACACCATGGGGTTTTAGTAAGTGCGATCTAGAGATTTAATTCTCTCTCAATTGCAGGCATGTAATATTATGAGTACATATTTGTGCTATTTGCTGTAGAGACTATTGGTTCGTAGGGTGCACGTGTGGTGTAGTTCCTAAAAAACTGTATTTGCGACTGATCATCACTGCTGGTAATAAGAAGTTTAGTTTGTTGCTTCCTCGCTTGAAGGCTAAGATAGCCATTCAGAGATGACACGTAGCCAGCATTCTTGGGACGATACCACGGAAAGTAGGACTGTATGATAATTTCAGTTATTTTTTTTAATATTGTAATTTTAATTTCGAAAATGACGTAAATAACTAATGACTATGTAATTCAAAGTTTATATTTTTTAAATATTATCTTGCTAGCTCGTACCCAGCGCATTGCTGCCGCAGAAGAAATAATTGTGGAAATATCGTTAAAAATGTGGAACAGTTATATTGTATAATTAGGAATGATAATACAATCATTGAAATTGAATAATATATAACTTTCTATAACTTTCAAATAAATAGTCAGTATAATACGCACACCACCTAGTGTCAGTTAATTGTACCGTGCGTATAACCTTCGCACAAGTGCAACCAATAAGTTGACTAAGTTTTACCGCAATCTGATGAACGGTATGGCATCATAGAAAGTACGAACAAACATAAAATTTTATACAGTAGAAAATATTTTACTGTCTATAGACAAACCTATAGTTGATAAGAATAAGCGTTATTATAGCAGCTGATTTATTTTTCTTTATAATACTAGAACTAAATGAACGGTTGACAATAAATTATTTTAGAAACTATGTTTTTTATTTTTATTTTGCATAGATAGTTTAATCTTAATAATTTTTTTAGTTGAATGATCTAAGGGCTACGATGGCTATCCGAGTACAGAACCAGAGTACAAAACTAATCCAACTGCAGAGATGTGTAAGACAGGGTGACGTAATATCCCTGAAATACTTTACCGCTTTAAAAACGACCCAACAAATAGCATACTAAAAACAACTAGTGACATCATAAAGAAACACTCCGAAAAATTAAATCTAGACGTAAAATGGATAATACCTACGTGCGCCAAATCACCAAAATTGTATGGGTTACCAAAAATACACAAGCCCAATGCTCCATTACGTCCCATAGTGAGCCAAATCGATTCACCAACTTACAGATTGGCTCAACACTTAGCGAAAATACTCTCACCGCTCAGGGGACATACAAGAGCACACATAAAGGATTCCTACCATTTTGTCAGCGAGATTAAAGACTTACATCTGGCAGACAATGAAACTATGGTCAGTTTTGATGTGCAGTCATTGTTTACATGCTTACCTGTTGAAGACTGCATCTCAATTGTAACTAGAAGGCTGGAAGAAAACAACATGCCCATAGAATATGCAGTATTACTCAGACACTGCCTTACATCTGGCTACCTATTGTGGAAGGAGGAGTTCTACAAGCAAGTAGATGGTGTGGCGATGGGCTTACCTGTATCTCCCATTCTCGCCGACATATTCATGGAAGAATTTGAGGAGAAAGCCCTGCTTAGTTCTCCCATAAATCCAAGATTCTACAAGCGGTACGTAGACGACACTTTCACAATTCTACCTTTAGATAAAGTAACTGCATTTTTAGACCATTTTAACTCTATAAATTCTAAAATTCAGTTCACAATAGAGTTAGAGGCAAACAATTCCTTAGCTTTTCTAGATGTGTTAGTAATTCGGAATCCTGATAACATCTTGAGCCATACTGTGTATAGAAAAAAGACCCATACAGATAGAAATTTAAACGGTGATTCTCACCACCATCCTTCACAGTTAGCTACCGTGGGTAAATCTTTGTTTCAGAGAGCACGAGGGATCTGTGACAGTAAACACCTGGCTGCCGAGCTCCACCATGTCAAGCAAGTTTTGCATGACAACAAGCTTCGAGTCCCGCGCCTAAGTCACAGTGAACGAGTGAAGCCGGCCACAGTCGAGCGTGTACCTGCTGTACTGTCATATGTTAGAGGAGTCACTGACAAGATTGGCTACATCTTGAAGCGCACTTCCATCAAAACATACTTCAAGCCGCTGAAGAAGATTGGTCAGTTTTTACCATCAGTCAAGTGTAATGTCCCTCTGCAAGATGCAAGAGTGTACAAGCTTGATTGTGAATGTGGTCTCTCCTACATAGGACAAACTAAAAGATCAATAAAAACCCGCGATAAGGAACATATTTTATACGTGGTAGAGCCATGCTGCAGTTATATTAGTAGTATAGTTGTAGCACGAATGGGTCGGCTCGACCGGGGAAGGACCACGCTCTCACAGAATACCAGCGTGAAATAGTAGCTTAATGCTGCTGTATTTCGTATGGTGACTGTAGAGAACCGGAGACCCTTTTTGCTGGAAACGAGGCATTCCATCTTAGTCCTCACGGGTGACAGCGCATCTGCGTTTTGATTCGTAGTCGAGGAAATTGAAATCAAAAAACATCCTAATTTCAATAGAGAAGATGGCTGGGTGCTACCATCTGCTTGGGATCCTATAATAAATAAAATTAAATCCCAACCCAAGCATACAACTGCAAGACTTCAAGATACCATAAGTTCATACTGTATAAATCGGAACAAAAGTTAAATTTTAATCTATGGTAACCGCGGTTAACTATGACATATGGACGTTGAACATCTCAGTCCCGCCCGTGACCATGAGTGCTGTAAAGCGTTCGAAACGTCGGGTATTTAAAAAGTTAAATATACGCGATAAATTCCGTAAAAACTAGTATTATTTCAATGTGTAGTGTTCGCGTAAATATAAGAAATCATTACTTTACCGCTGCAATGGAAGACGTCTTCAAGCTACTGGACTGGAAAGGATACGGTATTAACGTTAATGGCGTGTACGTCACTCACCTTCGATTTGTCGACAATATAGTCCAGGACCTACACACTATATTCAATGACCTCAATAGTGTCTCCTAACGGATAGGTCTTAAGATGAACATGGACAAAACAAAAGGCATGTGTAATATCCATGTCACACCTATGCTGGTGGCTTTTGGGAGCACTTATCTGAAGTTGTTGACGAGTATTTTTACTCGGGACAAATAGTCCAACTAGGTAAATTCCACTTCGACCGACAGGTCAATCGACGGATTCAACACGGCTGGGCAGCGTTCGGGAGATTACAAGACATCTCGTCAGGAATACCTCAAAACTAGATTGTACAAGTCCGTGTTGCCAGTGGTGACTTATGGATCTGAGACGAGGTGTTTCGCTGCTGGCCGTATGAGGAAGCTTGAAATCGCTCAGCGAGCTATGAAGAGGGCTATGTTCAGGGGTTCAAACTTAGGAATGAGGAAATCTGCAGCAGAACCAGAGTGAACAACATCGCCCAATGGATTAGTAAGCTGAAGTGGCAATTGATCGGCCATATAGCTCGAAGAACTGAATACCGATGGCGAAAAAAGTTTCTCGAGTGGCAGCCTCGTACCGGCAGGTGAAGTGTAGGACGTTCCCCCACTAGATGGAGTCAAAACCTGGTAAGACATGCAGGAAGTTGATGGATGCAGGTTGCTCAGGACCGTGCTTTGTGGCATTCCTTGGGGGAGGCCTATGTTCAGCAGTGGACTTGTGAAGGGTTTTAATGATGATGAATGATAATTGCATTATATTAATATGATACATAAATAGAATGGACGTTACGGGTAGAGTCCATCTATCCATAGAGTCCATTCTATTTATTTAGGTATAGGTAGGGTATAGAATTTTTATCGATATAATTTGGTACACTGTCTTATCCCTATTATTAGTTCTGTGGACGTGCACTTCTGCTGTCAGCGCCAAAATGGCGGAAATCAAATCGCTTCATCATGTCACGGTGTATAGCCAGTCCAGCGTGCTTGTATATGTATATAGAGGTCAGTGAGTACTGGCCATTGCAAATCAAAATAGTTTTGTTTGGTTAAGAATTCCAATTTCAAATTAATTTTATTTGGAAAACATGAAATTCTTTTTCAAAATTAGTCAGTTGTTTATTGGTTAGCGTTATAGGTATTTACATCGCATTTTAATCTAATAAAAAAACATACTAATCAAGTCTTACTTCACCGAGTAACGGTTGTAAAAGACGAAAAGAAATGAAACACTAAATTGGTACAAACTCTTTGTAGTATCGGGTCTACTTTTGTTTGTGAATACAATAATTGCGACAGATTTTAAATTATGTCCAAGTTTATATTAATGTCCCGTCACATATTATGACAAAATACTGAAGAAAGTAGAAAAATCTAAAATGAGAAAAAATATTGTATTGTGTGTGAAGGTCTAACTTGCAAACGTAGCGATTATGCATGAACTTCTAGCATAGTCACTAAAGTGAAATTAGGCCTAGTGATTATAGTAAAAAATTTAATAATTAGTATTATTACCTTTTATCTTAAACGAATCCGGCTGATTGCGGAGTATCTCTAGCGGTGCGAGATGGTGGCAAAATGAAACTATTGACTCTGAGTACTATAGTATACATATATCTTGAACGAATTAACCTGAGTTGATTCGTTCAAAGTATATATTTACGAAATAAATACACGACCACTCATGCTGAATAATTATTTAATTTAATCCTATACTAAAGCAAGATGAACTATACAAGTTGAAGATTAAACTAATCATCACGTCTTTACAGCGATACGCACGCGAACAAAGAGGTAGTTTTCTCAAGCGATCTACGAGAATACTGCCACAGATATAAATCTATAAAAATAAATAAAATTGAAATTTCGTAGTAAGGAATAACTTACTCAGACTACTTTTATTTTAGAAAAACAATTAGAGCTTCGCGAAAAAAAATCAAAACCCATGAAACAACCGTAATAAATTCCACGCGGATGAAGTCACGGGGAACAGCTAGTTATAAATATATATGATAAACTATAAAGCTTAAATATACATCGGCGTCTAGTAATACCACATCTCCATCCTAAAACGCTAAACACAAATTTTATAGCTTTTTTTTATAGAATAGGGTGACAAACGAGCACACAGTCCACCTGATGGTACGTGGTTGCTGCGGCCCATATACATCTACATCTATCCTCCATTACAAATCAAAATGTGTTGTCACCCGTGAGGACTGAGATGGAATGCCTCGTTTCCAGTAAAAAGGATCTCCGGTTCTCTGCACTCACGATACGAAATAGAGCAGCATTAAGCTACTACTTCACGCTGGTATTCTGTGAGAGCGTGGTCCTTCCCCAGTCGAGCCGACCCATTCGTGCTACAACCACACTACTAATATAACTGCAGCATGGCTGTACCACGTATACATACTACATATACGTATACATACATATAGCTTAGTGATGTAACTATGAAGGTAGAAGACAAAAGAATTCCAGCAGAATATGCAGTATTACTCACTACCTACACTACCCACACTACAACACTACCTTACACCTGGCTATCTATTGTGGAGGGAAGAGTTCCACAAGCAAATAGATGGTGTGGCGATGGGCTCACCTGTATCTCTCATAGTCGTCGACATATTTAAGGAGGATTTTGAGGAAGCCCTTCTTACTGCTCCTGTATTACCAAGATTCTACAAGCGGTACGTAGACGACACTTTCACAATTTTACCATCTGACAAAGAAACTTCATTTTTAGATAGTAAGTTTCAAGTGGTATCGGCTTAAGGGAAAGCATCACCCAATTTCGTCAAATAAGTGTCGTAAGAGGCGACTATGGAAAACACCTGTAAGATCTCATGAGTTCCAAAAGATGGCAGTATAGCCACCTCATTTTTTTAGGATAGGGTGACAAACGACACACTCTCTACACTCGCCATACGAAACACAGCAAGCATTACACACACAGGTACCTTTTTACGCTGGTATTCTGTGAGAGCGTGGTCCTTTCCCGGTCGAGCTGACCCATTCTACCACGTATCTTTTACGCTATACGTAAAATATCCAAGACCGAGTAGTTTTTGGCAGGAAATTAGCCGCTGGATTATTTCTTCTGCTTTAATGGTCTGTATAATGGATACGTTAAAAAATGAGCTCACTTCAAAAAAAACTAAAACGAATAAAATAACTTTACATTCTGAAGTCTGAGTAAACACAACATAGTTTATGGGAGAATTAAAGCTACAACCTCTGAATGTAAACTTATTTTATTCTTTTTATTTTTTTAGGTCGGCTTTTACTTTTTATTAAAAGTTATTTTTTATTCTTTTGGGTTAACTACACAGTTTTTTACAAGTTAACTACAACAGCCGTGGTAGCTCATATGGTTAACGCTCGCTGTAAACAGAACGCACACGGGTTCGATCCCCACCGGCACCAACGAAATTGTTAATTGCAATTTTAAGTGCTGATTTACCACGTGCTCGGCGGTGAAGGAAAACATCGTGAGGAAACCTGCATGTCTGAGGAATAAGAAAAAAAATATTTCGAAGACATGTGAAGTTCGCCAACACGCATTGGGGCAGCGCGGCGGACACTTCTCCTTTCCCTAAAACCCTCTTAGAAATAAGGAGAGGCCTGTGCCCAGTAGTGGGACGTATATAGGCTGTAACTTTACTTTACTTTACTTTACACAGTTTTTAACAAACTATGAATTGCACAATTTATAACAAACTGTATGAACAAATGGTTTAAATAACTGTGTAGTGGTTGTGAGAGAATACCACCACTACTCCATACATATCATCCCGTGTGCGTCGTAACAGGCGACAGCAGTGTCTTCCTAACAACTTAAATAATAAGAAACAGAGGTTGCCAATCCAGCTGCCAAGCTTGGCAACTATAGTAACTATCCTCCTAATGAGGCAATATTTCAGGAGACCTTTGTTCAACAGTGGTCTTTGATAGGCTGTAATGATGATAATGATGATGAGAAAACTAAGGAGTATTACAACCCCAATTTCGTCTTAATAGTTACATTAAAAATATATTTCCCCTTTCCCATCCTAGGGGTGAATTCTTCTTCCAAATTTAGAGGGTATACTCCTGAAGTACTTTTTTAATAAAAAAAATCATTAAAGTTGGTTCACAATGCTGAAGATATCATGTAATACGTATGAAGAAAAATACGTACAGTCGAATTGTAAATCTCCTTTTTTTGAAGTCGGTTAAATAGCGATGCGGTTTTATGTAGTCTGAGCATGTATACTAGTGCCCTAATGGAAACGTCGAAATAAATGCTCCGATGGTGATATTTGAGCTCCTATCAGCAGCGACTTCTGATAGGAGCTCAAGCAGACAAAATAACCTAAGGTTTATAACAAAAAAAAAAATCTTCCAAAGTTACATCAACATATTGTGAATCAATCACGTCTATTCTATTCTACATTTCCGAAAGTCTTATAGTCAATGCCGCAATAAATGAGAATAAAAACCCACACTGGCGACCAGGTACCGGCATCAAAAGTGCATGCCGTCTGGTACATGCGATTGCTAATCCGCCTGCAAAGTTTGGCAATTAAGACAAATCATCCCTATAATGGGAGAGACCAGGAATAAACTTAGGCTACTGAAGAGAAAAGAAGAGAGATTATAGGGATTAGTATTACCAGTGCTAGAGTATTGGCTCTTTACTCACCAATTTGCCTGCCCAGTGTGGTCTATGGATAGTCTTAAACGATGCTTGCTGTCGCTGGCTCGTTCTTTGTAGACACTGTACTCAGCAGCGGACTTCAAAAGGCTGCATATAAATTCAATTAAAATTTTACAGAAAAAATATTCTGAAACAAATTTAATGAAACTGCTCATCGCATTTGCAAATCGCATCCAATTAGGTAATTGGCGACGTCCTACTTCTCAGGGCGTCATAAAAAGTGAATAAGCGTCGAATAATGACGTCGTAGTAGCCGCTAATAATGTTTTAAATCATTTGCAGGCAAATCTGGCTTTTCTAAATTGACATAATTTTCTATTGTTCAGTGCATTATATAGAAATACTTCAGTAGTAAAATATTGATTTTTTTTATTCTCACCGTCCATCGCCCGGGCCACGTCCGTCACTCACTAAGGACGATAAATATTGTATATATACGAGTATGAGTAGACCCGTTGATTACCTTTATTTATCTTCGATAGAGACATAAAATACAGCATAAATTGAGCACTTAATTAACACTGCGGAAACTTATATTAGATACATGGCCTCTACGAATACAAGCTTAATGAAAATTATATTCTGTCGATTATCTACTAAAGTAATGGAGTAAAAAATGTACTTTTAATCACAGAATTTATACGAAAATATAAACTATTATCAAACCAGCATTATATAGATTTTTTGATTTCCAGTGCAGCGCTCAATTTCTTCGTTTTTCGTTTTCGCTCGTACAGCACTTAATTAGCAATCAGTTTCATTTTTTCTTTTATTTTCATTTTTTTCTAGTAATAGTAGTAATAGTATTATAGCCTTAATTGATCCGTGGTGTTTGTAAAAGGCGAATTCTAAGCATTTAATTTTAAAAATAATATGAATAAGAAATTTAAATGTACTAATTTTTTTATATTATTTTTCTACAGGTTTAACAATATATTTTTATACCATTCATTTAATAATATATTTAATTTCTTTTATTTTCTATTTATAATTTATGTGATCAGGATTATGTTATATGAAAAAGTATATTTTTATTATTATTTATAAGTTTAATTACTGGAAGAATTTTAATATGAATAATGTTTAATTATCCTTATACAATTTATTTATCATTTAATATGAAAATGATAGTTATTTATGTTAGATTAATAGGTTTATTTATAGATTATTTGATTAGTAATATAAAAATTTACTCATTAAATAAATTTTTAATAACTCATAATTTTAGAATTTTTTTTATCTTTAATATGATTTATACCAAATTTATCTACATATGGTCTTAATTTTTATATTTTAAATTATAGTCAAGGTTTAATAAAAAATATTGATATAGGTTGAATAGAATTATATAAAGGTCAAGATATATTTAATATTATTAAACGTTATTCAATTTTTTAATTACTTATATCAAATAAATAATTTTATAATAAGACGCGAAAAATATCCTTAAAACGCTGACATCAAAAACGTGAAGCCAACCCAAACAATTTTTTTTAAATACGTTGATATGTTGCTTTATCTATGTTTGTAGTATCGTTATTAAACGGCGGTAGTTATTAAGGCCTGTCGGAAGTCGAGCTCGTATTTGCGTTTTCCCTTTTACGTTTGATGACATAGGGGATATTTTCAACGAATTGTCGGATGCAGCTTTATATTATGGATTTTGACATATATGCAGTCCTTAATGTAAGCAATACGGCACTTGGAATTTAAATATTAATAATTTATTTACTTATCATTCAACTATATTATATAATATTAAGATTGTTGGTTTTTTATTCAATTTTAGAAACTTTGTGTAATAAACATATACATTATACTTAAAAGATTTTTCCCCAATCTTCGATTGCAATAAAACAACTGTCAGTGTCATAGAATTTTTTTTTATATTTTACATACAATATTTATTACTACAATAAAAACACTTAAATTACCTTACTACCTATCTTTAATTTAAAAACTTAATTCATCATACAGTTTCCCCGCAGAATGGCTATACTTGACCATTAAGGATTAAAGAGCCAACCTTCTTAACATTAGAAGCAAAAACCCGTTTCCGATACGTTAACTATAGGAAGTTCACCGGACGTGGACCCCATGGAATGACAGTGTTCCAAAGCAAATAGCACAAATATGTAGTCATCTCTCAAGACTCATTTTTTTGCGCCACTTACTTATTTCCGCTGTCACCGATGCCGGATCGGATCTAAACGAGATATTTTTAAGATGAGTGACTGCCAAAGTGTCATGCCCTGCCCTCTCTCCATGGGACCAAAGTCGTACAGTGGCATCTCCTGTCATGTTCTCTAAATATTCTCGGCTCTCAAATCGAGAGAACATTTATAGAAGACAAGACAAGACAAAAGCTAGACAAGAGCTCTTCGGATAACATTGATCAGAGAACCGTGACGGGACAACCCACCACCACTATTTCGTGAAAGAATATTTTACATAATATTTTCTTATATTTACGCGAACATTACACATTTAAATAAATCGCGCGTAGATCGTAACAAAAATTAATAATTTTAATCTGAAGGTAGCCGTGGTTAACTATGACATTGAGACGTCATTGGTAAAGTGGTGATCCCCTTTCCTTGCTGATCGGAGCATCAAGGTTGTAGTAGACAGTTCACGCTCTGATTACAAGCCTATTCACGCTGGTGTTCCACAGGGCTACGTGCTATCACCAACGCTGTTCCTTCTGCTTATCAATGGTATGTTGCAAACTGGTAACATTAATTGCTATGTGGATGACAGCACTGGTGATGCTGTATATACAGGCCGTGCCAATATTACTCGGGAAAACGTCGCCGAATACCCGAACAAACTTGTGTCTGAACTCATGTCTTTGCTGAAAAAAGTCTCAGCTTAGGGGTGGCTAAATCTAGTATGATTAAATCCCCAGAAGACACAAGTTTGCGCTTTTACCTAAATGAACCCCTTTGTTGTATCTCCTCAGTTTCAAGGCACTTGCCTTATTGTTTCAGCCAGTGTCGGAATTCGACATATCGAATGATATGCACTTGGAAGTTTCAAGGCCACTTGGAAGAGAAGGCCAAATCTACCTCGAAAAAGCTTGGTGTGCTCAGCAGAGAGGGACAGTAATTCATACGGGCTCACGGTTTCACATGGGTAACTGGTGTGCGTTTGCTGATCCATACGGGCTAAAATATAGGATAAGTCTAGAGCATTTAAGCTCACCAAACATGTTCAGCCTGTACATTCATGACTTAATCGGTGAGTTGAGCAACACGCATATCGGATACTATGTAGATGGAGTATCCTTAAATAATTTAAGTTATGCAGAAGCTATGTTGATGCTCGCCCCATTTGTTAGTGCTCTTAGAATATTGTTACGTATTTGCGAAGATTATGTTGCTAGACATGGTTAAGTGTAGTATGTAGGAAGATAGTTAAAATTAAATGTAGGGTTATTACAGAAAAGGCTTTTAGAATAGCATAGAATCATTTTTATTCAATATAGTACTACGACCACTGGTTCGGAGAAAACCTCTGTCCTGCCAAGAACCAGCAAGAAATCCAGCGGGATATTTCTTTCATATAGAATTAATTACAATTTAGACAGACAGACAAATTAACCTGTAGTCCTGAGACTAATTTTATAGCTGAGAATCAATTAATTTCCACGAATTAATTATCCAAAGAGTTGAAGAAGAGCTGAAACGGAATACAACAAGTGCTCCGTGCCACGTCAGAGCCAAGACTCAAAAAGTACTCTGTGCAAGACTCTCTTAACGGCAGCCGCTCCGTTCGTTTTATACAAGCAAAACTAGTAGCCACACGGGCGCCTCTGCAAGTACAACGGTGCAGGCGCCGTCATATACAATGCTAAGAAAAGGCAATTAATGGTCTTTAGAGCTGCAAAAAGTGTCCCAAGAAGACAAGAGTAAAAGAACCCAGAGTAAAAGAGTTTAAATATCTAGTATGTAGTGGACATTACTGAAAATTCTTAATTTGATATGGCCATCAAGATTTAGCGAAGGGCACTGTCGGTCCGTGGAAATACGTTGATTCATAGGTTGGCACGGTGCAGCAAAGAATCATGATTACACTTTTTTTTAAATACTGCCAATTTTTGCATGCAGTTTATGGATAACATTTTATACAAAGTAAGCTTGTGATTGACCTTCATGTTCCATATAATAAAATTTTCAGAGCTCTGTTGGTGCTGCCTCACTTTTATAGCACATCGAGGATGTTTATAGAAGCAAGAACAGATGACTTCTTCGTAATAATAAGAACTCCCTGTTGAGCAGAATGCATGGCAGCCGCAACAGTATTCTGAACATGTTCTCCTTACGATGTGATGTTAGACGGCTCCGTGGCGCAGTAGCTCTATGAGTTACAGCGCTAAGGGCCACGGGTTCGAACCCCGCACGGAACAAGTATTTGTATGGCCTACAGGTAATGGTTTCGAGTCTGGATGTTTATCCTTGTGCAATTTGTGTTTGTAAACTGCCGCCACGATACAGGAGAAAATTCTAGTGTGGAGGTAACGTTTTATAAAAATAAGAAAAAAAATAAGAAAGATGATCATGTGCTGAGTCACTAGAACGATGTATTTCAAAGTATTTAAACATATTTAAGTAACTAACATCAGTATTTAAGGTGTGCAATGTATTACTAACAACTTGTATGGACCCAGGTCGGAAATAAAATAATAATTATTATAAACATTTGAGACGCACAATAATAATAGACTCATCAAACCAACGAGCGTATTGTTATATTGGATTTGAAAAGCTTATAAGTTTTCAGTGTATATCAGACCCAAAGGCTGTACGGGGCATCATTATTTCACAAGCGAGCAGGTGAATTGGCGTTAGCAGTACCAGACTACCAGATTTTTTGCGCTATTGACCGCCATCAATATGACGGCATGTGATCTTCTGGCCTATTCCATTATGGCCTCTTACAATGCCTAAGGAAAGTAGTGAGGTGATGGATTTTTTTACACCGCCATTTTTAACAAGATCGATGATGAATGCAATGGTTAAGAATATAGTGCTGAGCAAAAGTGTGATATAAAAATAACATTATTATTCGATTTCAAATGTTAAAATTTTAGCTTTATTCTATTTTAACAAAGATAAAACAAGACGACGGTGAACAATAACTTTAGAGTCATTATCGTACGGCCTGCGTTCAAAGTTTAAGGGTACTCCAGAGAGTAGCTCAACCTTCGTTATCCAATTAGTTATTTCAAGCGCTCTAAAGAAATCAAAATATTGTTACTGGAATAATTTTACAATAATTGGTATGTATAACTTACTTTGTTAATTTAACAATTTAAGTTCGCACAAATTGCTGTAACAAAATGGAAATAAAAAGATATTTTTGTCTAAAGGTTAATTTTATATACTTTTATCAGAATATGTAGTATTATATTTATTTATTTATGTAATAATAATAACCGTTACAGTTACAGTCTATCAAAAAACCACTGCTGAACAGATAGATTGCGTCGTATTTGCCATACTTGCCACGCTTGGCAGGCGGGGTGGGGGGGGGACCACAGTTTTCATTTAGTTATTATTAGCAAGACGCTGCTATCATCTCCTTGTTTGTTTCCATCTATGACCTCTTACTAAACCCACGGGACGTTACGGGGTAGCGGATATTCTAATACCGTAAATACTCAGACAAGTAGGTAATTATAAAAAAAACATGTGTGCAGTTTACACGCGGTAGAAATAAAACCTTTTTTATTAGAAAAAAAGTAAAACTTTCAAACAAAATGAAATATAAAATAAAAATATTTCACAATGCTTCGCTAATGATTTACTTAATATGGTCATTTTCAACCACAAGTGCGGCATAAAATTTAAGATAAAAGTTTTATTTTACAGCAAATAAATGTCTTTTAGACTTCATTTTAGTGTAATAAAACAAAATAAATTTTTTTCGAGTAAAATTGCCTTGTAGTAGCACCATCCTCTTCTTTCTATAGGTAAAGTCCTTTTTTTAAGTGATTATATTCTCGTTGGTCCTTTTATCGAACCAAAATAATTGATTCTCAAAGTAGTACACAAGTGAGGCGTTAGATGGCATTAACACTAATAATTTAATATAAATTGGTAAGTCATAAAAACGTGCATTGTTATTAAATGAATTGGTTATGATAATTTTATTCAATATAGTTGTGTCTATTTTTTTAATAAATTTATTAATTTAAACAGTTAAAATGCATATAAAACATCTATAAACAAGCACCGCACAAAGAGGAGACCGAAATAATAGGAAACACAATTTTTTTAAATACTGGCAATTCAAAAAATTCTCTTTAACTATTATTGGTAAAAGAATAGAATAGCTGACTAGTTTCGATAATGTTGGTGCTGTTAGCCTTTTAGCTTTTACAGTTATATGGGTCTCAGGGCTCGTGGCCTGAAAGGCCGGCAGGTAAAAATAAAGGGGGTAAGTTTAAGATGTTCTGTATCGTTGTTACGCAAGTAACGTCAGTTGTGTCTGTGAGTTATCTAACGTCCGTCTGAACAGAGGGTGCCAGGCCCCCGTCTCTGCCAACGGCCAACTCGTATGGTTCGATCTTCTGGGCGGTGAGCACCACCCACGAACGGTACGGTGTGTACGCGGTGTGGAGGGTTGCGCGGCGCGCCCGTCTGCGAACTCTTTGCGTCTCATCCGATGTACTAATTGTATTTGTTGCACTAGGTGAGTAGCTAGTATTCGTGTGTCTGGTCAGCGACATTTGGGTCATTGAAATCTAGCGGAATGGGGGGTTCAATTAAACCATTAAGGGGCCGCCAGGGACATTCCGTAAAATTTGAGTCGAGGCGTAGGTGGCTGCGTTTACCACTAACGGGTTAAGATGTGTCTCGGCCCTATCAAAGTTGCGCTGAGACGTTTCCTTGAAATATTTAGAGATCGTCGAGAGTTGACAGTCTCTGTGCAAGTCGGAGTATCGCTGGTACCTCCGAGCTCCAGTGGCTGTGCGGATAAATTTATTTTGGAAGTTTTGGAGGTCGTACAAAAGACGATGGGCAGCGTGCGCGAAAACAACACTTGCGTAGGGGATGGTAGGTCTTCCGCAAGTTTTGTACAGATGGAGCTTGCGTCTTAAGGACAGTTTGCTCTTTCTGTTGACAAGCGGGTAGAGCCGACTAGTGACCGCTTTGGCACGATTGCGAGCGGAGCGAACATATTTCGCGAAAGTGATGCCGTGGTCGAAAATAATCCATAGATAATGGGCGGTTGATTACCAGGAGATCTGGCGGCTGAACAGGGTGATGATTGAGATTGATTGGGTTCATTTAAAGTATATTGCTACACTTTTCTCAGGATTCACTTTGATTCTCCGTGAGCGGAACCAATCACCTAAGAGGTTGACTGTTGCTTGGAGCATCTTAATGAGAGTTCTTTTATTATGATGGGCGATGAAGAGTGCTGTGTCACCGGCGAAAAGAGCAGTGTTAACTACTGGATCTTTATGAATGTCACTCGTGAAGAGTGTGAAGAGGAGTGGGGACCTCTCCCTCCCTTCCTCTGTCCTCACAGAATCTTGAGGGACTCCAACCTTGAGGGGACGCTTTGAAGAGCGGGTGTCCTCTATGAGATAACGAAGGTCGTAGCTCTCAATATATTAAAACAGCATAATTTTAAAATAGCACGTAGCGAATTCAAACCCACAACTTTTTAGTTCGCGGTCCGCACTCTGCCATTTGGCTACTGTTGCTTATATGCTGTATTTTGTCTCAGTCTCACGCAGGCTAAATCCTGTATTAATGTAATCCTGTATACGTTTGTCAGATCACAATGATGCTAAAGAAGTTTAGACTTCAATAATAAAAAAATTAAATATAAATTTTTCTAAACAACTAATTTATGTAATGATTTCTTATATTAACGCGAACACCATACATTGAATAAAACTAATTTTACGGATTTTATCACGTTAAATTTCACTTTTTAAATTTTATATAATTGTAGCCGACGTTTCAGGTATAACAAACACGTGAGGCTGTTGAAGTTAAAAGAAAACGTCCTAATTTAAATAGAGAAGGAGACCGGGTAATACCACTTGCTTGGGTCCCTGTAATGAGGGCTAATAATCTCACCAGAAATGTCATTAGTTGACAGTGAGGTCAAGTTTTTTATTACATGCCATTTAATCGAGAAATTAGTTTTAAAACAAAGTTCATCAGTTTCGAGAGTATATTAAAACACAAAAAAGTGCTTCACTGGTTTGCTCTTTAAGTTTTTGCACATTTTTAATTATTTTTTAAATTTTAGTACTTATATGAAAATCTTTGCTTTGGTTTACTTATTTTTAGTATAATTAGTATAAAATAACGCTTCCTCAAGCGCGCTCCAGTCGCCACTAATACGTTCACTGCGACAGCACCTTTGAAATTACCGGCGGCGCAGCGTTTGTCTCGAGCCATTACCTTCACAAGACGCAACTTATCTAGCTTTAAGCGGCACTACAAAAACAGTACTAACAACAGTCTAAGATTACATACATTTTTATATATATTTATTCAATTAATTCTTTCTAATTATAAAGTCCTCTAGACCGAATTTCGGTCACGGCGATCAGTCTCAAGGTAGACTAGCCATCTGCGCAAAACAGGATTATAACATCGAAGTGTATACGCAAGCACAGGTGTACTCTCTATTTCCTCACTCTCATAGTCTGACAGGACGGTAATTCGACACGACCGGAGAGAGATCAGGCGCAACAACAGCTTTACGTGTTTTCCGAGGCTCAGGTGTGAAATTGTTATTTTCACATTGTTAGTATAGTGTCCTATAGAGATATAGTTGATAAGCGTACTGAAATGTTTCCATGTAGAAACACCGGAATGCTTAGCTAAAGATCTCATCAAAATATAAGGTTGGAGACAATGTTTCTTCGTATTTTATATACAAATTCAAGACATTTTTTTTTCAAACTTTAAACAATTAACTATTTAGACTATAACTATAATTAACTATAATATATGTTGTAGGTAGTGACATAATCTCGTTGCTGTAGAATTCTGGGGATTTCTGATCAGGAAAAATGCGACAACTAGTTTTGACAGTCCTCTCTTGATGTTAACCTAATACCACCCAAAGAATTCTGAAGAGACCGAAACAGGTAAACATCTGAGGGTGCAAGGGCAGGACTATATGACTAATGCATCCAGCATTAATACTTACCAACTATTATTTATTTTTGCTGACTGGCCAAAGATGTAAAAGAAACAAAAAAAGATGTAAAAGAAACAAAAAAGCTCAAAGATGGTCTGACGTTATTATGATGAAAGACCACTCCTTTTCTGTTGATAAATTCCGGCCCTCTTTTCTCAAATTCTTGCTTGAGCCTTATTAGTTGTTGGTAGTAAAAATCCGAACCAATGTTTTTGCCTCGCGGTAAAAGCTTATAATACCTAAATGACACCATTCCGATCCCATCATAGATACAGCATCACCTTAATGCGTGTTAATCCGGGTTTCGTTAAAGTCTGTGGAGCTTGACAACCCTTTGACCATGATCTTTTTCGCACCTTTTTATCATAGGTGATCCACTTTTCATCACCAGTGGTCAATGTGGTTGTATGTATGTAATATTTTCAAAAATAGTTGGGTTTCATTAAATTTCTTTCTTTTTTCTAATATCCTATAATGTATTGATATTAGAACCAGCCAGATACAAACAGTACAACCAAAGAGATTTTTCTTTAATTTTATACAAACAAAATACGTATAAACATTTTCCCCGGTCTATTATAATTTAAAAAAATTGTTTCAAACATGTTTTTAATTTTTAATCAAATATTGTACGATGTCGGTTACAATTGAAAATGAATTACATGTTTTTGATTATTGTGACGTGAAAACTCTTCTACAATCATTTTGTTAGTTAAATTAGGTCACAGCTAGATAAAGACAATTTTTATATCGTACTGGTATTTTCAAGAGGTACACTTATTTGTTTACAAAGCTTCTTTAATAAACGGAAACAGTAATAGTTGTGTGATTACAGTTTTTCTTCTATATTCTCTTCGTCAGCTCCTAAAAGTAAACACACCATGGGCAAGGGACTCTCCCACTATAAAGCGGTTTTTCCATAATTATTATTACCTACGTGAGTGGCAAATTAATACGGATTGTGCATGTTATGTATGAATTAAGCACTCATATTGAAAAAAAAATGTATGTCTTAAATTTACATTTCATATTACGTGTAGTTAAATCATACTTACCGTGCGGCGTAAAAATATCCACTACCCCATATCACCCCATGGGTGTCGTAAATGGCATCAGAGGTTAACAAATCAAAAGATGGTCAGAAGCGCCTTTCTAATAACGACTAAAATAAAAAATACTGCTGTTGCCAACCTGTTTCCAAGCGTTGCAACTGTGGTAATGATATGGTCCACATCGCATGCCGTGGCAACCTTTAATTATGACGACACTTAGATATAAACTTTCCTGTTATTTCTAGTATTTAAATTGTGTTCGTGTATATCTTGTTGGCTATCCTAAATAAATAAAGGAAATATCCCCCCTAAGAGGCAATCTATGGGGGAGGCTAATGTTCA
The DNA here is from genome assembly GCA_907164705.1 of Parnassius apollo. Taxonomy (NCBI): domain Eukaryota; kingdom Metazoa; phylum Arthropoda; class Insecta; order Lepidoptera; family Papilionidae; genus Parnassius; species Parnassius apollo. The sequence goes on from CAJQZP010000929.1 coordinate 5,119,055, forward strand.
GCAGTGTACTTTTACAGGCTGTAATAGTAACAGTAAATCATAGTTATCTCTAGGATGTCGTTTGGTTATAACTATATTTTCGAATCGATATATAACCACATTTAAGTAGCCAAGCTTTGTTCAAATCTACGAACTCCAACTTTTTACCATCCTAACTTTTAACATTGGTGGTTCAACGTTTTGTACCACTAATGTTAAAAGTTGTCACCTTTGACTTTTGCAGAAAAACTGGGCGGAGGTAACGGTATTAACGCAATTCAATAATTTTTGTATAAGTTGGTTTATTCTGAATTCTGGTATACGATATACCTGGATAAGTATAAGGTATATAATATCTAGGTAAGTTAATACATTTTAAATATATTTGAAATGTTCGGTGTATTCAGAGTTCAGACTTTCGTTTCATCGTGAGAATTCGAAATATATTATATTTTTTATTCAAAATACTAAAAAATTAGCAAATAGTTTTACAGGTTTTAAGTTTGTTAAATGCTATTATATGTAAGATTAGTACTTATGATATTATGTTCACTGTTAGAAAACAAATTTCAACCTATATAGATCCCACAGCTGGGCACACTGGTCTGCTCTGGTTTTAAGATAAAGAAATGTCCACCGGTCTGCCCCAATGCGAGCTGGCATACTTCACATATCTTCGAAATATGTTTGTAATCTTTCGCTAATGAATGATAATTTACTGTTTTGAAACCCTTCTCTACTCACGTAACTATGGAAAATAGGTCACAGCTAAGTTAAGAAAATGTTTACAGCAAATTTCCCAGAGGTATATTCGTCTATGGGGTTCATCTAAACCATTTTAACATTAAAACTGTTTTACCTAACGAGTTATTTTAGTATCACGTGGGACATATTTACACGGTTTTTTCCTTGAAAATCTTTGCTTAGTAAGTTAAAATGGCGTTCCTTCAATCATTCATTAATACTTGCGATGAGGATCATAAAATCCCTCCGAGCTTGCTTAGAAAATCTTAAAAAAATTCAGTATATATTTTACGCAGTTGTCAAATTTAGAGCGTTAATTTTTTCTTTCTTTTTTATAAAATTAAGAAGGTAGCTCGTTATAGCGGAAATACATTCAAAAGAAACCTTGTCATCTTCTTCAAGGTTTAAAAAATATCTTCAACAAATAGCGGTTTCTGATGGTTTACAAGAACTTTGCTCTCAAAGGAAAAGGACGACCTAAATAGACATAGTTATGAATAAATGATCCACCCACAAAAAGCTACTTTTGAGATATTGACGTTTTAAGTATTGATATTTTAAATGAAAATGCCTCGGTTCGATTTCATTGTAATTTTTCTAGACATTTGTTTGAAATTGTTTGAGCTATGAAAAAAAATTACTACAAAGATTATTTTATCATAATATTAGCGATCTTCCCCGGCTTTGGAATTGATAATTTCAGTTTTAAGTGGAAATAATAAAAATACTACCTCAAATGGCTTAGCAAGATCCTCCGTTATGCCGAAAATATTGCAGCATTAATTTTGAAATAAATATATGGTAAAGTTGAGGATTAATGTTAAGTACTATATTAGACGAAAACACGATTCCGTAAAAATTTTCTCGATGGAAAAAATCCAAACTTACCTCAAAGCTGAAATAAAAACCGCTGGTATTCATAACATACTTTAAATTAGATCATGAAACTTTGCATACTAACGGAACTAACTATAAAGCAGGGCTTATGTTTTTTATTTTTTTAAATTACCATTATTTTCACTGTAGAACGAAATCACCTAAACTATCGGCGTCTTGAAGCTTGTTTCCTGCCGCCCGATCAGTCTCCATCAGTCTTGCTTCAGCTTTCGAAGGGGAAGCTGTGTCGCTTAAAATCAGCACATTACTTAACAGGACGACGTAAAATTAAAATGGGAAATAACCGTAATAAAAATAAGAAGCGACTGGGTTAGCGTAAAGAAACAGGCATAAATATGATAAATCTAATGAAATAAATATCTAACGACCTATCTACTTACTTTATTAGTGATTACAAACATGTCGGTACATAGCATACTACGCGCGGGGAAGTGGAGGCGAAATTAGAATTTAAGCTGACTTTCTATATACCCTTAAGTGTAAACATCATGGGGATATCAGAATATCTATGATATAACATTTCTTTTATGGAATAATGGTCACAAACGAGCATACAGTCCACCTGATGATTGTGTATTTGTGTCCCATACACAGCACACATCCACTTTCGATTAAAAATTAAAATGCAAAACCCCTTGTCACCCCTGATGACTAAAATGTAATGCCTATTTTTCTGTAAAAAGGGCCTGTACGCTACACTTACGAAACGCGGAACACAGTTACATGCCGTTTCACGCTGGTATTCTGTGAGGATGTCCTTCATTGTCGAGCTCACTCATTCGTGCACATTTCTCCTTATGGTAAGTGGCTCATAGACATCAATATTTATCCTCGATTAAGAGTCAAAATGCAAGTGGTTATCAACTCTGATGACTAAGTGGTATGCCTCATAACGTGTAATTACACTGGCTCCCTACACACTTCACATCGGAACACAGCAGTGCAAGCACTGCTATTTGGCGGCCCTATCAAAAATTCTGGAGCGCGTCATTAAAAAAAGAGTTCAGAACTACCCTACAACTACAAACAAACTTGTTTCAGACTAACAATATGATTTTCGTGCAGGTGAAAATGTAATTAACGGCTTGAGAAGTGCCATATTATCAAAATTTATTATATAAATGTCACCTTAAGGCTCGTAAAAATTGGTGTTCTCGCAAAATTTACAGCAAAACAAATATTTTTTTATAGTAATTAAAAAAGAAAAAGTGAAACATATTTTAATTTGTTTAAAGTGTGGGATTTGATATTTTCGAAACTGTTTTTTAATTTAATTTAAGCATTTTAATTAATAACTCTATGAGGCGCTAAATATGCCTATGTTTAGGTTACATGCGTAAAAGGTCTTATTAAAGCCTCTGCTATGTACAAACTATAACACTATCAAGAAAAGTATTCAGATCACGTTTATTTGCATATTGTTTACAATAATTTTATCTGGTCACTTTTTTATAAATGGTTTAATTTTCTTATTTGAGGGGCTTAAAAAGTTGTAATTTCATGATATTTTTACTGCAAATATCAATGTAGCAAAGTATAAATGTAGCAAAGTAATACTTAAAACCACATAAAATAGAACTATTATAAGTGAATTAGAAATAAATAAAATGAAAAATATATATATTTTCGTACTTTTTACCTATATTCCATTTATAAACCAGAAATGCCTGAAAATTCTGTTCTCTTAGTTCCACTGGGATTTCTCGGCGTTCAGACGTGTGCAGTGTTTGTTCAGTTGTTTGTGCAGTTGCTCAAAGTTACTTTACCTCTCACTCGCACGGTTGATCCTTTTCCCTCGCGCAGCTCTTATGGACTGAGCGGAGCATATCGTGAAAGTTGCTCTACTTAAATATATATTATTTTTATTTAATTGTCATATAAGTTCTAGTTTTTAGTTTACTAGTGTTTATATTAGTATTAGATTAATTGACTTGGACTTTTATATTTGGAGAATTTCAATTTATTACCAAAAAAATTAAAGGAAAAAGATGGATAGAAAAAAGAAGAAATATCCTTGTGTCAGTAAAAATAGCAGTAAAAGTAGTAGTAAAGTACAAATTGTACAAGGTAGAGGCGAAATTTGTATGTAGAGACAGTTTTTATTTTTCTTGAGTTGTATATACCCTCTTTAAACCTACACCTCGTATAAACATTACTAAAAACGACATTTATGAAATATAAAAGGGTAAAAAATTACACAACCATGACAAAGGTAAAAGGAATATTTTTGGAAAAAAAATAATAAGTTATATATTTAATGAAGTAGAGCAACCTTAACCTGTGATCTCGAACGTATTTATGTATAGGGGAGAGCGCCCCTCTAATGGCTGGGAATGTAAAACAGCAAAGCTAGATGGAAGCCTTAATTTTTTGCGTTTTAAAAATTGTTCCGTTATGGTTTGCTATGTATTGTATGAAAGGTCGTCTTGCTGATAGTAGTACGCCGACCTATTTTGTTTTTGATTTTGAGGGAGATCAGAATATATTTTGTAATGATATAGAGATCACTAGCATCTTTGAAGAGAAGTGAAAACTTAATACATATTGTCATCATTCTGGGTGTGAAGTTGGACGTCAAGCTTTCCGAGAATGATTTAGTCAGCACCACATGGGAGGGGAGGGTGTCCTCAGAATATGTACAGAAGCCGCGCCCCAGGCTTTGTGAGGCTCGGTAGACACGCTTTTAAGGATCAGGTGCAGATGGCGACTCGGGTTCGTTGCGGCACCACCACGGAAGGCACAGGGTTATCTGCTCCGCACCGCCGACTCTACGTCAACAAGAGATTTTTTTAGCAAACTCGTAAACTCGGAAGTAGACTGGGCTCACGGTTCATTTGGACAGTTAATTGAGCAGTTGTGGTTATCCGAGTACAGAATACGTTATTAACATTAATTGCAAGTACATCATGTCGATTTACCGACGATATAGTCCTTATGGCAGAATCGCTGGAGGACCTTAGCACTATGCTCAATGTCCTCATTAGTGTCTCCCAATGGATAGGTCTTAAGATGAAAAAGGACAAAAATAAGATCATGTTGAATATCCATGTCACACCTATGCCGGTAGTTGTTGGGAGCGCTATGCTCGAAGTTGTTGATGAGTACGTTTACCTGGAACAAATAGTCCGACTAGGTAAGTCCAACTTCGACTGAGAGGTCAATCGACGGATTCAACACGGCTGGGCAGCGTTCGGGAAATTACGATACATTTTCTCGTCAGGTATACCTCAAACTGTGAAAACTAGATAGTCAAGTTGCGGGAGCTGCCGAGAGCTTTTTTAAAAACTAATTTAAAACTAATTAAAACTACGTGTTCACAGAGTGAGATGTGAATTTATTCTGACCATTGTCTTTTTACAATTCTTAATCCTAAGCTTACAGTCTACTTAAATTACTACATACTCAGCGTTTATGTATTTATGCTGATGGACGCTTTATACGTATTATGGGTGGTGCTGGTGTAACCATAACTCCTCCCTCCTCAACTGCAAAGTTATCGGCAAGATTTGGATTCCGATGACTTTGCATACAATGTAAGAGCTTAGATTTATTTTTCCAAATTACAATAAGAAGGATAATTAAAACTAATATAACGTAGAGTAGTACAGTAGCTAAACTAACACTTTTCTTATTCACTAATATTTCACTTTCACTTTCCACTATTTCATTTTTCAGTTTGTACGAGAGATATTTTAGTTCATCCAAATTAACGCGATTTAAATTCACTTTTTTCTCCGCATTTGTGGGCTGCTCTATCAATTTCGGTAAAGTTAAAATAGGTGTCAACTTATATTGCAGTTTTCCTGAATATTATCGTTTCCGGTGTAATTTAATATTGCCTAATTTTATCTCACAGTTTTCATCGATTTCCAAGAGGTAAGTGCCCTTTACAGCATTTCTTTGAGTGTCATCGCCACACGTTTTTGTAAGCACTATTTCATTTTGTGTAAATAAGATCCAGTTAATAGGACCAATAGACTGTATCTTAACACTTTCCAGCTCTACTATTGATAGTTTACAAAAGCTTAGATTTGATGCGAAGTTCATAAGTTGTTCTATGCATGTGTTTTCAGGATACTGCACGATATTATTTTCCTCACACAGGAACTGGTTTGCTGCTATCTCCTAACATGAGCCATTTAAGGGTAAGTACGAGTGATCTTTCACCATGAGGTAAGGATATTTGGGAAAAATAACAGTTGTTCTATTATAGGTGGGATCAAACATAGGTAAAGCATACATTTTAAAATAAGTGTATGTAATATTATCAGAGGGATTTCCATAATGAACGTTATTTGGTTTTCTTTTACATAGGCCTTAATAGATATAGATCTTTCTAAATTAACTAAATTGTTTTCAGTAATAGGATACAATAAACTATTTGTTTGAGATATATATTCTAATATAACTAATAATTTAGTGGAATTAACAATGGCTTGATATAGAACGTGAAGTTTAGTAAATGCTAATTCCGTTTCAATTTCGCTTAAAATTAAGTATATAGTTCTAAAATTATTGACAAACATGTTAAACATACTTAAAACATATGTGGAGTATATGCTGTTATCGTCTTTAGTAATTATATATTTTACAATTCTTTCTATACGTTTCATTCGTTCATTTACAATATTCATATTTTCCTGTAGAGATCCAGTACTATTTATAAGAGAGACAAGCATCTCCGAGATTATTGTTATTTTTTTATTAGTGTGCGTTTGCTGGGTCTTTAATTGAGATATGAGATTGTCGTATTCTACTGCATCATTGTGGTCTAAGTTTCCTGTAAGCGCTTTGATAACAGAACCTAATGGATTAATAAGACCGCGCTTGAAGCGTATCGCAGGTATGAGTTGTTTAAACTTTTCTACAACTAAGTTACTTAAATAATTTACTTGTGTGTTCATATTTTGGAACTCATTTACGTATGGCTTATGGATATCTATTAAACTGCTAAATTCTTTATATTTATTGATATTAAAATTTAAATCATCTTTTATGCTACTAAAGTCTAACTGCTTAACTATAACCCACTTATCTACTTCCTTGTATGCTTGTCCTTGCTTTACGGGTAGCATGCCTGGATTATGCTCAATCTTTAGAAGTTGAAGGCCCTGGGTTTGGATCATCAGATTCAGGTTCACGAAGGTCGCCAACAACCTGTGGAGGGCGTTTCACATTTTTGAGGTGCGCTTTAGTTTTTCTTTTCCCTATTTACAGGTATTATGTTAGGTATTATATTTCTTTCAATATCCCCTTGCACTTTCGCCTTTTGATACCTAGGCTTATCTTTACTTTTTCTTATGTTCATATCTTTAATAAAAACCGTATCACCTTCTTTAAAATCAATTCCAGATTCCCCGCTTTTCTTTTTCCTAACCTTTTCTTTATCTGTATGGACTTTTTCGGAAATATACCTATATAAGTATTTGGTTCATCTCGCGTGGTCTTTAACGAGTTGCTGTGTATATGCCTTTCAAAATCTACATCGAATATTTTACCAGAATCGGTATGACCAAATGCTACTTCAAAGGGTGTTAATCCTGTCGTTGAATGAATAGTATGATTATATGCCATGACTGAATATGTCATGACAGATGCAGCGTCTGTGCATTTTTGCTCATAATTTGCAAGTCTGTAAATTTCAATTATAGTAGAATGAAATCTTTCGATAAAGCCTGTCGAATTGGGGTTATTGGGAGTTGTGATATGAGTTTCTATTTTATAGATAGATAGGAGCTGACGCATAAGTTCGTTATTAAATTCAGTGCCTGGATCAGACGATATTTTCTTAGGAATTCCGTACATAGAAAAATATTTAATTAATGCTCGCGCTACTTCAGCGGTTTGTCGACTTGCAATCTCTAAGGCCTGCCCTAATTTGCTAAAAGCATCCACAACGGTTAAATAATACTTCTTCTCAATAGTAAATAAATCTATAAATAGTTCCTGAAAAGGCGCATCCTGAGTTGATGTACAGGTTTTATTGGTTTCCTATCGTACTTCATTAATCTGCAAGGTTCACAAGCATTTATAACGGTAGCTACAGTGTCTTGCATATTTTCCCAATAATAGTTTCTGCGTATTCTTATCATAGTTTCTTTCACACCGCGATGACATGTTTTTCCTTCATGGTGTTTGAGAATAACAGCTTTTTGTTCTTTTTCATCCTCCACATATACTACGCGTTCTGTACATTCAAAGAATTGTACTGCACCCTTCTTAAAGAGTTCTATAATAACTTTTGTAAATAATTTCCTGTGCTCAGCGTTCTCGAAATAAATAAAGTATCGACTCTCAAATTTTATATATTCCTTTAAAAATTGTTTTATTAATTCTTCGTTTTCTAGTGGGAGAAATACCTCTAGTACTTTTTGTTTTGCTGTAGATAAATTTCTGACTTGTAGTTTATTTTGGAACCAAGAAAATACTAGGATCTGATTTGGTTTGTTATCTATTGCCTCGCTCAAAATTGGGATTGCTGTTGACTCAGGTTCAATATTTGAGTGTATCGTGTCTGTTCTACTACTGTTAGTTACAGATGGTACAGGGTAATTTTCTTCGAAAAAATTCTACATGTTCCGTCACACTCGAGTCTGATTCTGAAATTATCACTGTCTCTGGTTGGGGCTCGGGTCTGTATTTTTCTAATTCTTTCAGTTGGCGTATTACTTTTTGTATGTCATCGTCATCCACATTAACATCCATTGATGCGTCGTCTAAAGAATTAAGTTTTATGCGAGACAAGGCATCAGCATTGGTATTTTGTTTGCTATTTTTATAGATTATGGTGAAATCGTATTCTTGTAGACGCAAACGCCAGCGTGTTAGTTTGCTGTTAGGCTCTTTAAGAGAATAGAGCCAAGCAAGGGGTCTATGGTCTGTATAAATTTGAAATTTCTGTCCGTACAAGTAGGGCCTAAAATGCTTTACAGCCCAAATGATGGCTAAAAGTTCCCGCTCTATTGTGCTGTATCGCGATTCGGTGTCACTGAGTGTGCGGCTGGCATATGCAATAGGCTTATCTGACCCTATTGGTCCCTGTGACAGTACTGCACCAAGAGCTACATTTGAAGCGTCGGTAGTTAATATGTATGGTTTAGTCGGATCCGGGCATTGTAGTAGTGGGACACTGGTCAATATTTCTTTACATTTATGAAAGCCATCTATATAATTTTGGTGTAAAATTATCTTATTTCTTTTCTTTAAACACGCCGTTAAGGGCTGCGTGATTTTCGCGAAGTCCTTTATAAATTTTCTATTGTATCCAAACAACCCAAGGAAACTTTTGATTTCGGTGGTTGTTTTAGGAAGAGGATAGTTCTGTATTACTTTAATTTTGTCATCGTTTGGTCGCAGTCCATCTTTAGTTATGGCGTGTCCAAGATATAAAACTTCTTTTCGGAAAAATTCGGATTTGTCTAATAGTATTTTCATGTTAGTCTTTCGAAAGCGGTCAAAAACTGTACGGAGTTTCTCCATGTGTTCTTGTAGACTAGCGGAAAAGATAATAACGTCGTCTAGGTACACAAGGCAATGGATTCCTTGCAAACCTCTTAAGACGTTATTCATAGCTCTTTGAAAGGTGGCGGGGGCTGTCTTTAACCCGAATGGCATACTCAGGAACTCATAGTGTCCATTTTAGCTGCTGAAGGCAGTTTTCTGTCGGTCATCTTCATTAAGTTCAATTGCCGCTTGCCAGGTCGAGTGTCGAAAAGTGCTCTTACCTAGCTTATCGAAAAAGGTCTGCGATATTTGGAAGGGGGTACTTATCATCAACTGTAATTTCATTTAGCCTTCTGTAATCTATGACCATTCTGTATTTAACTTCGCCCGAAGCATCAGCCTTTTTCGGGACAAGATGTACGGGAGAATTCCATGGGGAGAAAGATTCCTGAATTACATTATCTAATAGAAGTTTATCGACCTGCTTGTTTATCTCTGTTACTTGTGCGGGTCAGGCGTCTATAAGGTTTTGTGAATATAGGGTCCTCGTTTTTAGTCCGAATGAGGTGTTTAACCTGATTACTAAAACTCAAAGGTATCTGTTCACAATAAAATATATCCTTGTATTCCTCACATAGTTTACGAATGCTCTGTCTTTCCTCTTCATTCATATGGTTTAGGCGTAACTTGTTTAAATTTTCAAGCAATAACTGGTCCGTTTCTAGATCAGAGTGATCTGTAGAATTAACATACGATTTATCATCCACACATTCACAAATTTCAAAGGTTTCTTAATAGATAATTCCATTTGTTGATACAACGTATTTTGTATGATTGTAGTGGCATATCCATTCTCACATTTTACCAATGCAGAAGGCATGCGCACTCCATCACAGAATCGGGTATAATTTAATATTCTTTCGGCATAAAACATGTTAGCAGGTAATTTTGCTCTAACTTCAGAACGTGGTGGAAGTATTACAACATAATCTAAGCTATTGTGTATTATAGGTATTCTAGAAGAATTTGTGGTAAGTACTTGTTTCTTTAAATCTATTACAGCTTCCAACTGCTTTAATAAATCATTCCCAATTAACCCATCATAACGTGAATCGACATTATAAAGATAAAATTTATGTTCGTCATTACTTTGAAATATAGAAAATAGTGGAATTTTAATTACCTGATCGTGTTTGCTAGATGCATGAGTGCTTATAACTTCAAAGGGTTCATTTGTTATATAATTACGGTAGTATTGGTATGCTTTATCGGGGCTCATAAAAGAACGGGTGCTTCCTGTGTCTATCATAAAATTAGCATCCATTTCCGGTACATATATATGTATGGTAGTTTTAGATTTATGTCGCAATTTAATTCTATTATTTCGGGTGGTTTTCGGAGGCTTTTACTTGAAAATTTTCAGTCTGTGCAGACATGTCATTATCCTCTGAATCATTGTTTTCGTCGACCTATATTATAGAATTTTCTTGTATGGATTCATCTTCATAATAATTGTAGTATGTTTCCTCATACACGTAATTTTCAGGAAAATCGTAGGGATAGTATGATGGATAGATTTCTAATTCATTCAGACGGAAACCTGGTTTTGGAGGAGCAGTTCTCATAGAAACATCATTAGAAACCGACTTATTATGCACATTATTATTACTAGGATAATTAAAACGCTGAGAATTACCAAACTGTTGTGGTAACATTGGTTGGGGTAGTCTAAATCCAAAGTTTGGTCGGTATCCAAAATTAGGTCGGTATCCAAACTGAGGTGGGTGATATTGCTTAGGGAAACTCATTTGCTGTTGAGGCTTATTTTGTGGTAACGGAATCTTCATTTGTCTACTATGGGGAATGCCAAACTTAAACTGAGGTGGTGTTCCGAAATTCTGCCAAGGATGTTGGTTAGGTGCTAACATTGGTCTAAAACCTGTAGGCTGTGTTGGCATTGCGAATTTAAACGATGGTTGTTGTACTGGTATACTACTAGACTGTGACTTAGACATATGGCTAGACTGTAACATTTTACTACGCATCTGATATTGGTCATAGAAGTTTACTTCTTCTAGAACTATACTTAGTGCTTCCTCTAGTGTACTGGATGTTTTCAACCTAACAATGCGCACCATATTTTCAGGTAAATTATATAAGAAAACCTGCAGAGCGGTGTTATTATAAATAATAGTTTTACTTATTTTTAAGTTTTTATCACCAATTCGATTAACCTTCGATAATACCACTGATTTAACGCATTGTATACGACCACAAAAATCTATATAATTCTCATTTTGGTGTTTCTTTAAAGTTTCTAATTCAATGGCTAAACATTCTTCTTCATTCATTTGTGAGTTAAAAACAATTCCTTGAATTCCGCCCACGTCTCTATATCTTCCCGTTCACAGATAAGCGACGCGGCCTCGCCCGTAAGACGACTAGTAATGATTTGCATTGTATATTCATTTTGCACATCGGATGATTTAAAGTTACTTATTATATATTCACATTTACGCAAAAATAAATTTAAATGGCGTTTATCGTCGCTAAATGTTGGTATTATTTTAGTTATTTCATTAGGGATAAGTTTAATTTCCGACATTTTTAAAAATTTATTCACTGGTTTCTATACACAAAAATACAAAAAATAGAATAAAATATTTAATATAACTCTATTGGTTCCACAAATGTTGTAAGGAAAATTCGAGTATAAGTACTAACCTATTATGTATTAACGTGTCGAGTAATCTTTAAATTAAGAAACACATGTAGACACAATAAGAACTTAATATGTATAACACTTAATATAATATTACTCTATAATTACATTGAGTAATATGGAACTTAATATTATGTACGTATTACAATTAATTTAATATTATTTTTAATTTTTATTCATTGATAATTATTTATTGCACTTCATCATCATCATCACAGCCCTTCACAAGTCCACTGCTGAACATAGGTCTCCCCCAAGTAATGCCACAAAGCACGGTCCTGAGCCACCTGCATCCATCGACTTCCTGCATATCTTACCAGGTCGTCACTCCATCTAGTGGGGGTCGCCCTACACTACGCCTACCGGTACGAGGCTGCCACTCGAGAACCTTTCTTCCCCATCGGTTATCGGTTCTTCGAGCTATATGGCCGGCCCATTGCCACTTCAGCTTACTAATCCGTTGGGCTATGTCGGTCAATCTGGTTTTACTGCGGATATCCTCATTTCTGAGTATATCACGCAGAGAAACTCCGAGCATAGCCCTCTCCATAGCTCGCTGAGCGACCTTGAGCGTCCTCATACGGCCAGCAGTGAAGGACCACGTCTCTGATCCGTAAGTCATCACTGGCAACACGCACTGGTTGTACACTTTAGTTTTCAGAGATTGAGGTATACCTGACGAGAAGATATGTCGTAATTTCCCGAACGCTGCCCAGCCGAGTTGAATCCGTCGATTGACCTCTCGGTCGAAGTTGGACTTACCTAGTCGGAATATTTGTCCCAGGTAAACGTACTCGTCAACAACTTCGAGCATAGTGCTCCCAACAACTACCGGCATAGGTGTGACATGGACATTAAACATAATCTTTGTTTTGTCCATGTTCATCTTAAGACCTATCCGTTGGGAGGCACTATTGAGGTCATTGAGCATAGTGCTTAAGTCCTCCAGCGATTCTGCCATAAGGACTATATCGTCGGCAAATCGAAGGTGAGGGATGTACTCGCCATTGATGTTAATACCGTATCCTTTCCAGTCCAGTAGCTTGAAAACGTCTTCCAAAGCAGCGGTGAAGAGTTTCGGGGATATAACGTCACCCTGTCTTACACCTCTCTGCAGTTGGATAGGTTTCGAGCTCTGGTTCTGTACTCGGATAGCCATCATAGCCCTACTGTACAAACACTTCAGCACTTCGATATACCGACAGTCAACTTGGCACCGCTGAAGGGACTGCAGCACCGCCCAAATTTCGACGGAATCAAAGGCTTTCTCATAGTCTACATACGCCAGGCAAAGTGGCAAATTGTACTCTTCAGTCTTCTGTACAATCTGCCGCAGGGTATGTATGTGGTCTATGGTACTGAAGCCTTTTCGGAAACCGGCTTGTTCGGGAGGCTGGAAGTCGTCGAGTCTGCGTGCGAGACGATTCGTAATGACTCTCGAAAACAGCACGTAGACGCGGCTCAGAAGGGAAATCGGTCTGTAGTTCTTCAAGAGAGCATTGTCGCCTTTCTTAAAGAACAAGACCACCGCACTTCTGCTCCACGCCTCCGGAGTAGTGCCACCATGGAGGACGGAATTGAAGAGCTTCTGAAGGACTTCAAGTACCGGTGTTCCACCCGCTTTCAGAAGCTCCGCTGTAATTCCATCCTCGCCTGGGGCCCTGCCGTTTTTAAGGTGCTGGAGAGCCATTCTAATCTCGCTTAGACTGACGTCCGGGATATCATCGGAATAGTGTCGGATGAGACTTGCTCTTGGATCGTTACTCACACTTGCGTGTGGCTCCAACGATGATGTGTACAGCTGCCCATAGAACCTCTCAATCTCACTCAAAATCTCAGGTGTCCCGGAAACGATGCTGCCACACTCAGTCTTCAGCCTTGACAGTTGGCTCTTTCTGGCAGACAGATCTCTGGCAAAGACTTTGGAGCCCTGGTTCCGCTCGATCGCTTCTTTAATACGAGCAGTATTAAAGTTGCGTAAGTCTCGCCGCATGTATTTGGAGATCTGTCTGTTCAGTTGCCTGTATGCTGTCAAATCTGTTGACGATTGCAGCCTCATCTCCCGTCTAACAGCCATGAGATTAAGAGTGTGATCGGAGAGTTTTTGTGTTCTTCTGCGGCGGGTCTTGCAGAACTTAGCTCCGACCGCATGGATAGTTTCCACGAGCTTGTCATTCATATCGTCCACTGCATTGCAATCTTGTAGGCACTGAAAGCGGTTGTGTAACTCGAGCTGAAAGTTTTCGGGATTTTGGATCAGAGCACGAGGGGGACGGAGCGTTGACTTCATTAGACGAGACCTCTCCAACTTAACGTTTAGGTTCAGTGTGCCTCTAACCATTCGGTGATCGCTGCCAGTTTTCACCCTTGCGATCACTGAGACATCACTGAACAGTTGGCGTCTGGTCGTCATAATGAAGTCAATCTCATTTTTTGTCGAACCGTCGGGGCTCGACCAGGTCCACTTCCTGTGGGGCCACTTCTGGAAGAAAGAGTTCATCATAAAGAGTCCCTCTTTCTCCATAAAGTCAGCCAGCTGCTGGCCCCTACGGTTCCGTTGCCCTACTCCAAAATTCCCTAACTTCAGCTCACCGCCTTCTCTTGTGCCTAGTTTTGCGTTGAAGTCTCCCATCAACACCGTGTAGTGGGTTTTGAAAGAATGCATGGCTCTAGAAATATCCTCATACATTTCCTCCACCTCCTCATCGGGATGTGCCGAGGTTGGTGCGTAGACCTGTATGACCTTCAGCGAATACCGTTTGGTGATTCTGAGTATCAGGTACGCGACCTTCGTCGACACACTCCCAATCTTTACAACGTTGTTGACGAGAGACTTGTGGACGATAAATCCGACACCTCCTTGGGACAGATGGTCGCCCTCCCGGTGATAGAACAAGTTGCCGGACTCGAGGATTACCGTGTCCTCCCCCCTCTCTTCGGACCTCAGATAATCCAATAATATGCCAGCGCAACTTGTCTACCTCTTCTTCCAGCTCCAGTATCTTCTCGTCAGTCCTCAGGGTACGTGCTTTATACGTTGCCAGGTCGAGCCGTCGTAGGTGGCAACCGAATCTCCACCGGAGATTCTTAGCACCCCCTGCCCCGCCGTTACCATGGTCGCCACCGTAGCCAGGAATAGCGGGGCCGCCGGGGACTGGGGGCCGTCTATTTGTGTAATTGTTCATGGGGGGGTATATTGCCATAGTTGCCACGCTTGGCGAGCGGGTTGGCAACCGCAGTTTTTTTTTGTCGTACAGTTGCTGTTATCAGGAAGATGCTGCTGCCCATCTCCTGCCTGTCTCCCTCTGTCGCCTCTTACGACACCCACTGGAAGATATGGGGTAGTGGATATTCTTGACCGCCACTACACGGATTTATTGCACTTAATACTTTATAAAATTTACGTAAAATTAGTATTTGAAACCCAAATAACAGTCAAAATGGAAAATGTCTAATTCCAAGTTCACTAAGGGATATGAAGGAGGTGAAGAGTCGTACTCACCAGCCCGCAGTGCCCATCATCAGCTTCACAGCTCCTTATTCTTGACGAATTTGTTTTGTTCGCTGGATCACCACGCTGTATGAATCGCCCGCCGATGCGTGAAAATGGGTAAAATTGTATACGCGATATTCACGAACGGTGGCACAGCTTTTTTGGCGATCCTACCGGCTGCGCCAGTCAAGTTGCGGGAGCTGCCGAGAGCTTTTTTAAAAACTAATTTAAAACTAATTAAAACTACGTGTTCACAGACTGAGATGTGAAGTTATTCTGACCATTGTCCTTTTACAATTCTTAATCCTAAGCTTACAGTCTACTTAAATTACTACATACTCAGCGTTTCGGTTTATTTAGACTTTCATTTTATCTTACGATCTATTATGAAAATGTAAAAGAAAAACTCAAAATAAGCAAATAGTATTTTACGGCCTGGCTTTGCATGTCTTTTGAAAAATGTACACATATATCCATCAACAGTATATATACGTACACATTTCGGAGAGTATTTGAAAGGAAGAAAATGCCCAACGCGCTGCGTCATTGCGACGTGGTGGGTTTCACGCGTCTTCGAATTATATTTATAATTTTTCACTTATAAATGAAATTGATTTTTTTGAAACCCTACTACTTTTTTTTTGAAACCCTGCTCCTGAGCAGAGTATTAGTAACTTACTGAAAATAGGTCACGGCTAGGTTAAGGAAATTTCTACAGCATATTTCCCAGAGGCTTATCTAAACCATTTAAACATAAAAACTGTTTTACCTAAAGTTTTATTTATGTGTCTCGTGGAAAATATTTATCCGGTTTTTTTTCTCTTACAAATATTCGGTTAGTAGGTTGAAATGGTTTTCCTTTATTCATTCGTTAATATTGGCAGATGAGGATGATAAAATCTTTCCGAACTCACTTAAAAATATCGGTTTTGTATGGCATTACTCAAAGGAAATAATATTTTTTGGCATTTGTCAAATTTATAAGATTAATCTATTCTTTTTTAAGGGAACGAGGAAGCTCTCAAAGTGAAAATACGTTAAAAAGAAACCTTGTCATAGTCATCAAGGTGTTTTTACAATACTTTTACTATATACTACAATACTTTTACAATAGTTTTACTTACTACAAATTACGGATTTTGATAGTTTAAAATAACTTCGCTCTCAAATTTCGACCTAAATACTCGTAGTTATAAAGGATCCACCCACGAAAAGCTACTTTACAGATATTGACGTTTGAAGTTTGTATAGATATTTTTATTTAAAATAGAAACGTTTCGTTTAAATTTCTCGAGTAAGTAATCGACTAAGGCATTTGCATAAATTGATTTTACTATAAAAAATTACAGACAGTATAGATTGTTTTAGCATACCTAACACACCTTTGAACCTAGTATTTGGATAAAATATAAATACGTTTAAATTAATTAGGCTCAGGTGAACGATGAAAATGATCGATAAAATCTCAACGAACTGTTGCATCTGTTGCTGGAATCTGCACTGCGCTTACTTAGTCGCCTTCCCGACTTATGAAATTTTATAAGAACTGCAGTAGTAATAAAGTTATTGTTTGTCATAGAACACTATTTACGATCATAACATATCTGCGTGAATTTTTATTGGAATCATATTAGGTTTGGTTAAAATTTAACTAAAATGAATTCCTTAGCATGTACATTTTTGCAAAATGATGAACACCTACTAAGGTGAAAGCTACTCTGGACGTGTGAGTAGAGAATGGATTGGGCAACGTTTACCTCACTAAGAATACTTTTATCTGGTTACTAGTGATCGCAATCAATGATTTTTATGTAATATTAGTAGTAAATTTGTTATTCATCACCAGCATCACAAAAAAAAGTTATTTAGTACCAAACACTAAGTTTTTAATGTTTTGATTATTTTTTCTATTAATTTTGACCTTTTCGATCGTCGATTTGCTCAATACTTATTGAATTGAGAATACTTTTTTAACTCTCAATATTTTATTAGTTAATAATAGGTTTCTATCCCGAACAAACCGGTTTCCGAAAAGGCTTTGGTACCATAGACCGCAAACATACTCTTCGGCAAATTGTACAGGTGACCGAAAAGTACAATCTTTCACTTTGTCAAGCGTATGTGGACTATGAGAAAGCCTTTTGATTCCATTGAGATTTGGGCGGTGCTACAGTCTCCTCAGTGGTGCCATGTTGACTGTCGGTATATCGAAGTGGTGAAGTGTTTATACAGGCCTACGATGACTATCCGAATATAGAACACCGTAGTGCACTGCTATTTTGGTTTGCTCGCGTACTGTAAAATTTACATCGAGCTTTAAATTCAAGCTATAGGTAGCACCAAAACTTGAGTAATGTGTTTTATGGCATAACACTATATAATTCAGTTTTTTTTAAACGTTACTCCTACATTAGGATTTTCTCCTGTATCGAGAGGGCAACTTACAAACATACATTGTACAAGGACAAACATCCAGACTCGGAACAATTATTTATAGGCTATACAAATACTTGTTCCGTGCGGGATTCGAACCCGCAACCCCCAGCGCAGCCACTCATTGCTAAGCTCTAACTTTACGACGACTGAGTGGCCACTGCGCCACGGAGTCGTCGATATAGTCGTCGTAGTTAAAAGTTAAAAGTGCAAAGCCAAGTAAATTTTATAAATATTTTGTTTCTGAATCAACATATAAATTGATACAGGTAGTCAGCGACAAGTATTTGACTACATCAAAGCAAACAACTCTTTTGATCAATGTGCTTTCAAGCGATGCTTTCCTGTGGCCGCTGCAGTAAAGTTTTTTGTCATAATATTATACGAGGGCCGGCTCATAAGTTCGCGGCCTGATAAGAATAATAATAGAAAAAGACCTGATAAGTTCACTTAATGAAAGAAAATATATTATGGTTTCTATTTTTGATTTTTCCATATAATCTCCCTCAAGTGAAATACATTTCTCACTTCTCGCATACAATGCCTTTAACCCACTCAAAAATATTCTGTATCTTTCTCTTCAAAATGACGATCAACCGCAGCTTGCATTCTGTTGTGATAGTTCCACCTTCACCATGTCACTGAGGCCATGGGAATGCTTTCCTTTGCTTTTATCTACGCGCACCACCACCAGTACTAATCGTGTCTCAGCAGCCCTTCTTCAAATTTCTCAGTCATATATTTTAGACAAAGTTTGCCTTCTTTACACTACTCAGGGTAATGTAAGGACTTCGCGTGGTAGGAGGAACAGTGTATCAGATTATTGACACTTTTTCCCTCCATGGACCCATCACTCCTATGCCTGATCAGGTTCGCAAAGTACACTCAGGGCGGCTTCGGAGGGCCAGTCATGTAGATTTCTCTTGGTTCATCGTTGGAGACCTAGATACGGTTATTAAGCTCCACGCCACGACAAAGTGGGAATTTGTATGGGAATGTACTTGTTTTAATATAACTAAATGTAAAGAAGTTATGTAATAAGATCTGTATGTGTTCAAACGCAGATCTGAAAACATACAATGTGTGTGTTTTTGCAAAAATTACGTTGGTTTTAATCTCTATTCCAGCCAGATCTCTTGGCATATATATGGCTAATTGTACTGTCATATCAGTGTTACCGTCATAATTTTTCGGCCTAATCTTCACAGTTAAAAAAAAACGTGATTAAGATAGCAAAAAAATGAAGTAAAAAGCGTTGGCTAATATTCTTTACAAAGTATAAGGAAAATGTTATACGTCAGTCCTCACAATACACTGGCGAACACTTAATCAAGATCACCTCGGTAAGAATTGGAATTTTCTTTACAGGATAGAAGTAGAACCTGTTAAGAAACATTTTTCATCTCGAAATTTATTGTGTCTGCTTTAATAAAAATTCCTAAATTGAAATAAATCTGGATGTAAATAGAGACTAGAGAATTTTAGCAAGTGACAAAATTGAAATTTATATGGGAACTAAGACCGCAAAATATAAAACAATTAGAAAATATAATAGAAAGGTCATATTAAAAGACCTTGTAAATAAAAGTCACATTAAGTTATATTGGAACTAGTTAACATTTATACGGTAACTATGGTCTATAAGATACTTTTTTTAATCAGCCAAATCAGTTAAATATCTTGAGTAACATACATAAAAATAGTCGAATTAATAAATAACTCCTTATATAAAAAGTTTATCAAAAAGGTTGAATTGCTACCAAATATTGCAACTTCTTCTTTAATTATATTAAACTTAAATTGTTAAATAATATTTCTCACAATGTAAGAACAAAAATTTTGTCTGAACTAGACATTTAGAATAAAGATCTATAGAAATATTAGTAACATTTACTAGAAGCAAATAAAGTGATTGGAATTTTAGACATCGTAAAAAAGGGAAATACACCGAAATAGATTTTTGAAGAGATGTCATCGGTTCTTCAGAATTCGGCCTTACGAACCTGAGTCAATAAATTGGTGTAATATTGGCCATTCATCTTAGGTCCCCTGGGTAGGTAGTCGATAAGCAAATTTCTCTCGCTATCCCAGAAAACAGTCGCCATTAGCTTGGACGCCTACTTTTCCAGCTTGAATTTCTTCGGCGGCCTTTCTCTTTTTTTATCCATTGCATAGACTCTTGTTTGGACTCCGGATCGGTGTGAGCGTTTTTGGTACCCAGCGCGCGCTGATTACCTCATATCCAAATGTTCATGGGAAATTTCTCCAAATCATTCTTCCCTAATTTGCAGTTCTTCAGCAATCTGCCACAATTTAATTCTTCTTGACATGGTGGCCCAGGCGAGGCTCGTCATCACATCTCTCTGGTTCTTGTTAAAATATGCGGGCCCACTTTTTCACCATAGTATATGAAGGCGCAGAATTCTGAAGAACCGATGACATCTCTTCAAAAATCTATTTCGGTGTATTTCCCTTCTTTACGATGTCTAAAATTCCAATCACTTTTTTGCTTCTAGTAAATGCTACTAATATTTCTATAGATCTTTATTCTAAATGTCTAGTTCAGACAAAATTTTTGTTCTTACATTGTGAGGAATATTATTTAACAATTTAAGTTTAATATAATTAAAGAAGAAGTTGCAATATTTGGTAGCAATTCAACATTTTTTGATAAACATTTTATATAAGGAGATATTTATTAATTCGACTATTTTTTATGTATGTTACTCAAGATATTTAACTGATTTAGCTGATGAAAAAAAAGTATCTTATAGACCATAGTTACCGTATAAATTTAACTAGTTCCAATAAAACTTAATGTGACGTTTATTTACAAGGACTTTTAATATGACCTTTCTATTATATTTTCTAATTGTTTTATATTTTGCGGTCTTAGTTCCCATATAAATTTCAATTTTGTCACTTGCTAAAATTCTCTAGTCTCTATTTACATCCAGATTTATTTCAATTTAGGAATTTTTATTAAAGCAGACACAATAAATTTCGAGATGAAAAATGTTTCTTAACAGGTTCTACTTTTATCCTGTAAATAAAATTCCAATTCTTACCGAGGTGATCTTGATTAAGTGTTCGCCAGTTTATTATGAGGACGGACTGACGGATAAGATTTTCCTTATACTTTGTAAAGAATATTAGCCAACGCTTTTTACTTCATTTTTGTTTTTGCTATCTTAATCACGTTTTTTTTTCTTAACTGTGAAGATTAGGCCGAATAATTCCGACGGTAACACTGATATGGCAGTACAATTAGCCACATTATATGCCAAGAGATCTGGCTGGGATAGAGATTAAAACCAACGTATTTTTTGCAAAAACACACACATTCTTCGTTTTCAGATCTGCGTTTGAACACACACAGATCTCATTACATAACAACTTTATATTTACTTATATTAAAACAAGTACATTCGCATACAAATTCCCACTTTGTCGTGGCGTGGAGCTTAATAACCGTATCTAGGTCTCATCCAACGATGAACCAAGAGAAATCTACATGACTGGCCCTCCGAGGCCGCCCTGAGTGTACTTTGCGAACCTAATCAAGCATAAGAGTGATAGTTCCATGGAGGGAAAAAAGTGTCAATAATCTGATACACTGTTCCTCCTACCACGCGAAGTCCTTACATTACCCTGAGTAGTGTAAAGAAGGCAAACTTTGTCTAAAATATATGACTGAGAAATTTGAAGAAGGGCTGCTGAGACACGATTAGTACTGGTGGTGGTGCGCATAGATAAAAGCAAAGGAAAGCATTCCCATGGCCTCAGTGACATGTGGCGAAGGTGGAACTATCGTCTTGACCCTGCGAGATGGGTGCGTAGCCAATTCCTCATAAGAAAATTACATTTATTACATTTGTACATTATTAGATGAGCTACAATTGGAATGTCTGCGATCATCCACCGTACTCCCCGCACCTTGCTCCAACAGATTACCATTTTTTCCGGAGTTTGGACAACTTCTTACGAGGAAAAAAATTCAACTTCAATGCGGCAAGCCAAACCGCCTTCGAAGTGTTTATTGATTCTCGCCCCTATGGTTTTTTTAGTGATCTCATAGGTAGTTCAGTTAGTTGAAAGGGATCACTGAACTACCTATGAGATGGCAAAAGTGCATAGATAACAACGGTGTATACTTTGATTAATTAAATATATTTTACAAAAAAAAATTACTCCCGTACAAAACGCCAATTTCATATTTAAGAACCTATTAATATTTTAAGATGTAACCTCGTTTGAATAATTTTGTTGTTTTATTTTATGAACAAGGACAAAAAAGTGTTTATTTCTTTCACTTCTTTGAAGATAGAGACTATATAAAGCCACACAGCCAAAGATAAAAATTAATAAAGTAGTATTTTTTTCCTTTTAGTATCATCCGAAATCCATCGATTTAATTGAAATGATAGTATTTATTGGCAATAATTTACCACCCCTTTTACAATTCACAAACCAAACCTTAATTTTTTTTGTCTCTAGTAGTAAAAATATGACTATGATATAGCAAATAAAAATTACCTGTACATCTTTCTAAAGTAAAAGCTATCTCTTTCTTTGCCAAACAATATTATAGAAGGTACATTTTATGACAGAATATTTTATCTCGCTCAGCAGTACGGTACGAGTATGAGCATGCTGTTTATTTTGTTAAATACCATAGTTCATAATTATTGTGATTTAAAAGATAGATAGATTCTTCCAACACTACATAGGTGGACTTTCTCTTTTCAGCCTATTCTAGTTGATAGGTTCATACTCGTATGACAAAACCAAAAGAGTTACTGTTTTATTTAATACCTAAGTTAACTTGTTGTGAAGTATTATTACTTTGTTGTGTATCTTATACTTGTTTTATTTTATTTTTTAGTAAAATATGCCATTTAAAATTATATAAACCATAGAGAAAGGGAAAAATTGCCTTTTCATTGTACCAAGTTTGTATGAGTCAAAAATCGTTTTAAAAATTGCAAAAAAGCGTTTACATGCTAACAAATTAGTCAAGGATGAAAATTATACGTCTTTAGACAGTTGGACCACTTCACGGTGTCGTGTAAGAAGGCTATCAAGATCGTCATTTGATGAAGCAGAAAAAGAACTAGATAGTATGCTTAGCAAAAGCGACACCGACATTGATAATAAGAAAGGACAAAACACTACAGTTACTAAAATTTAGAATTTTTTTTTACTTGCACAATATATTAAACACGCAATTACGCATGCAAAATAGCGATATTCTATCATTTATACAGACCTAATCCGTGGGTTTAACCTAAAAAATTTAAAAGACAACCCCAAAAAAAAGTTTTAAAAGGTTTACCCCCCCAAAAAAAAATAAATAATATATAAAACCATAAAAAAAAAAAACCACCATAAAACACAACACCCCCCCCCCCCCTTATTTTTTATCTCTTTTTTACTAAAAAAAAAAAAAAACATGTCCTTGGTTTCCTCGCGACTTTTCCTTCCCCTACGAGTGTCACGTGATAAAATAGCACGTAAAAATTTCATTAATGTATGCGGGGGTTGGTCTCGCGTGAGCAGCCCGGGTCAACGTACGTGAAATTTACAGCAAGAGCTTCCGTAATGCAATTACGCTCTGTAAAAGATTAGCTTTTATTTTTCTGCTGATTACTTGTCTGTTGTCTATACATATTTATCAAAGCTTTGGATTATTATAATTTAGTAATTGTTTGTTCTTCCCTGTTGCTTGAAATTTCTATATAACTATATAACTCGGTATTAATAGAAGTAAGGTATTTTAGTTACACAGAGCTCTAAAAAAGAATGTTAAACACGTTCACGTCAAGAACGCATGCTATCGCGTTATATATATGGTTATTATATAAATATGGATGGTTTTAAACCACGCTGCTAGTATATATTTTATATAGTTTGTTACTCATAAATAAATCGACAAAAGCCACTATATCATGAAATATGAAACAACTAGCACTAAAATTATACTGGGTCGTATGAGTGATGAACATCAAAAACCCAATGGCCAGAAGTAAGAAATTCTACCGTAATCGTCAGGAATGACAAAATTCTTCTATGTCAATACATATGGCGGCTACTCACTTGTACTTGTTGTGTACGTCTCGCTGGACACGCGTTGAGAATGGCTCCAGTTTTATTGACATTTCAATGTATAGAGCCTTGGCTCTTTTTTATCTATCTATATAAAGCACAAGAATTGTTTCTACACATGTCCACTATAAACTTTGAAACCATCCAACCGATGTGCACCATACCGGTTTCATTAGAAAGGCAATAATGCGAAGATGGTTTTGAACCACTAAAACAATGCATTAACTATATAAAAAAGTTTATAAAAAAATGTTTTCAATTAATAAACAAAGTGTATTTCTTTTTTTAACATAGCACACACCGGGTATCCACTAGTATAGAATGAGGGTGACAAACGAACACATAGTCCACCTAATAGTAAGTGGATACCCATGGATATCCATAGACATCCACACTTAACCTCGACTAAGAATCAAAATGCAGATGCGTTACCACCCCTGAGGACTAATACGGAATTTCTCGATTCCAGTAAAACGGGTCTCCGGTTCTCTACACTCACCATACGAAACACAGCAGCATTAAGCTACTATTTTACGCTGGTGTTCTGTGAGAGCGTGGTTCTTCCCCGGTCGAGCCGACCCATTCATGCTATAACCATAATAGCTGCAGCGTGGCTCTACCACGTATAAAAAGATAATTTCGTAAAGGTAGAGATTTAAATAATTTTATTTATTATTAACATAATATAGTGCTTACAAGCTGCAACGTGACTCTACCACTTTTAAAGTACGTTGCCACGTTAAAAAACATTATCACGTTCAAATAAAGTTCTTTCTGTGGTTCTACCACAAAAAGAGAAAAAGGAAATATTGGGTGAAGAAGTCGTTCTTAATACACTTCCGTCACCCGTGTACAAATTTCATACTCTTAATTTGTCAGTTCATTGTGACTTGTAATCACGCGTCTGCTCGGTGCGAAAGTTACCAACGAACAGATTGAAATTGCCCCAATTGCGATACACACGCGTCAGCGGCAGCTACGATCTAGGGAGCAAGGAAGGTATTGCGCCCCTGCACTGTCGGCCTGCCGACAAGGGCTGACTTAGAAAATTGCCCCTGCTTGCATACACACATCATAATTAAGGAGGCAATTTAGGGTCATCCCCACTCCTATACCTTAGATTGCCCCTGCGGCAGTGCAAGTGAGCCACCTTTATTCTTTTTCAAGGTAGAGCCACGCTGCAGCGTTTGAATAGATCGGCTTGACCGTGGCTTAATTTAAAAAATGGCAGAATAATACTGTTGTATATAATGATTAATGACTGACAAATGCATAGTATTGACGAGAACTGTAAATCCATTTTAGCAGACCTCAAAAAAGAATGGTAAGGAGGAGATTTACAATTCAACTGTACGTTTCTTATCTGTATGTTACGCGATATCATAATCGTTTGTAAATCTATCTTGATTTTGAATAACAAAGATAACTAAATAGAATCAGGTATTTTGCATTAATAATGCTTGATTGTAGTTAGTAATATTTTAAAGATATTATCATCATTATCATCACTCACATTACAGCCCTTCTTGAGTCCACTGCTGAAAATAGGCCTCCCTCAAAGAATTGTGGTATTCTTAGCACGGTCCTGAGCCACTTACATCCACTGACTTCCTGCATGTCTTACCAGGTCGTCTCTTCACCTAGTGGGGGGTTTCCCTACACTACGCCTACAGGTACGAAGATGCCACTCGAGAACCTTTTTTCCCCAACAGTTGTCGGTTCTTCGAGCTATATGGCCGGCCCATTGCCACTTCAGCTTACTAATATTATAAAGATGATAAAATTAATTAGCTAAGATCCACAGCACTATTACCATCACCACTAATTCTAACAACATTATCCTAATTTTTACATTACCCAGACACATTGTGCACTCAATTGATAAACTTCAAGCTTCTTCAAGATGTTAGAGAATCAATTTTATATCATTAGCAAATAATAAAAGCTAATTTGAATGTGTTAGATTGCTCAGGTAGAGTATATTGAGATTGCTAATAAAAACTAAAAAAAAATAAGCGCAATTTATGGATACCCTCATTTCCTTTTCTTAAATTCTATACGTGATGTGCATCATGTCGGTGCAGCATTTGCGCAACTCAACGTGTATCATTAATCTTTTTATAAAATTGCGTGAATTACGTTATAAGGTAAATCTAAGATATTAAAGATACAAAGTTATCCAAATGATAATAGTTAAGGTTACAGAGTAAAGACTGCGAAACCAAAAGGTCCTGTATTCGAATGCGTCATTCGACTCATAGTTTTTATTAGCTTATGATTCGACTACTGACCCCAACAATTTCTAGCACAATCATTTAGTAGCGCAGCAAGAGAGGAGAAGCAGAAAGGCCATGGCCTCGGGCGGCATATTATAAAGGGAAAAATTTTGCAACGAAAATTCAGCCCCGATACTCATGATTAAAGTGTAACACAGAGTACAAAGTACTATAACTTAAATATATATTAAAAACTAATATATATATATATATATATATATAACATACCTTATACATATTATGTAATCGGTTACTTGAAAACAACTCTGACGTCGTAAAAGAAATGTGGTACTTCGGTAATGTTTTACTTTTCAAGTTTATCTAGATAGCTTTCACTAAACAAAACATTCTAACGCCGAGCGTAGGTCGGTTGAAGGTTCTGAAGTACTATTATTTTATGTATAATTTTTATTGACTGCCTCGTTCGTCTAGTGGTTGTAGTAGTACGGCTGCTGATCATGAGGTCCTGGGTTCAAATCCCGGATCGGGCCAAAAAAAACTAATTATTGAGTTTTTCCGTCAAAAATTTTTAAGTAGTTGCCCGGAGTCAGGAAGTTGAGGGTGTTTCACCCCCGTGCCTCAGAAAGCAAGTACAGCCGTTGGTCCTGTGCCTGATCTCTCTCCGGTCGTGTCCGTTTACCGTCCCATCGGATTATGAGTGAGGGAATAGAGAGTGCACCTGTGCTTGCGCATACACTTGGGCACTATAATCCTGTCCTGCGCCGATGGCTAGCCTCCGCTGAGGGAGGCCGCCGTGGCCGATGTTCGGTCTGGAGGACATTATTATTATTATTTGTGGGGTATCTATATAGTTTTCTCACCTGGTTGGGTTGTATAAATATATAATTGCAAATGAAAATGAAAAGATGAATATATATAAATATCAATAAAATAAAATAAATACAAAAATACATAAATAAATAAAACCCAACCAGATGGGTGCCCTCGGCAGGGGAGACCAAACGGCCAAGGGTTAGAGAGAAAGGGAAAGAAACCGGCGGACGATGCGGGCAGTATCAAGGAGCACCGCCTTCTGCATTTGAGCCCGGAGCGGTCCGTCACGGAGTCCCAGTCGCCTCAGATGACCAGAGAGGCTGACTGGGATTAGCCCATTCGCAGAGACGACTACAGGAATAATTTCGGCCGGCAGACCACCCCACATGTCGGTCACCTCGTGAGCCAGGTCCAGATATTTTGATCGTTTCTCTGTTTCGGCTCTCACGAGGTTCTCGTCATACGGAATGTTAATGTCGACCAAAAATATCCTTGACTGTGCCCGGTCCATCAGCACAATATCAGGCTTATTCGCAAGAATAGTCCTGTCTGTGATGATGGCCCGGTCCCAGTCGAGCCTGGCGCGGTCATTTTCGAGCACGGCTTCCGGCAAGTACTTGTAATACGGCAATTTCCGGTCCACGAGACCGTATTTCAGAGCGAGCTCCTGGTGTAGAATTCTGGCTACTAGGTTGTGCCTGTGCAAGTACTCAGAGTTAGAAAGCGCCGAACAACCGGAGATGACATGCCTAAGTGACTCCCCGGGATGGCGACAAGCTCGACAGACGTCGACAGTGCCATCCTTTAGGATGTATCTCCGATAGTTGTTGGTCTTAATAACCTGATCCTGTATTGCACAGACAAAACCCTCGGTTTCCCCGAAGAGATCACCGAAACGTAGCCAGTTGAGGGAGACGACTGTATCTACGTGAAGGGCTCATGTAGAGCCCTGTAGTACCTCCCGTGGAGCTCCTTCTCCTTCCATACGTCGTCTCCCGGTCGGAAATGCTATGTACTGCCGGGTCTTGCCATTGCTCGTTGGCTAAGGATAGAGGGGTAAGCCCTTTATCACTAGAAAATGGATCATCCGATCTCGCCAGGAAGTAATGACGGAGGCTGCACACTTCGCGATTATGCATGGTGAGCGCGCTCAGAAAGCCACGCCCACCATACTTTCGCGGCAAGTACAGCCTCATTACCGACGATCTCGGATGATGCATCCTATGGGACGTCATTGTAGTGCGGACTTTTCTATCCAGGGCGTTAAGCTCAGTCTGAGTCCACCTGAGTATGCCAAAGGTATACATGAGGACAGGCATGACCCAGCCGTTATATGCATGTGTCTTATTCACACCGGACAAAAGGCTGTTAAGCACTTTGGTCAAGCGTGCATAAAACACGTCGCAAACTGACCGTTTCATACCAGCCTCATCGATACCGATGTTCTGTGACATACCCAGGTATCGGTATGTTTCAGCCTCGGAAAGGGTCCTTAAGTTGACGGGCATAGATAAGTCTATGCCCTCAGAGTTAGCAACCCTTCCCCTTTCAACATAGAGGACCGCACACTTATCCGTCCCCAGCTCCATTCAAATGGAATTGCTAAATTCACAAGTGATGTTTAGCAATTCCATAAGATGGGAGCGACTGGAGGCGAATAATTTAAGGTCATCCATATAGAAAAGGTGGTTCACTGTTGTCCCTCCTTTCCGAATCTGAAATCCCCTCCCGGAGCCCTCCAGTAAAGTACTGAGAGGGTTCAAAGAGAGGCAGAACCAGATTGGACTCAGACAGTCGCCCTGGAAGATACCCCTTCTTATCCTTATGCGGCTTTCCGCAGCCGTCATCCGCTCGCCCAGATGACAAAGGATCGTATTCCACTGCCCCATACACTGCTCGAGGAAGTCTCTAACTGTACAGTCAATCTTGTACAGCTCGAGGACCCTCTTTAGCCATGTATGGGGCACCGAGTCAAATGCCTTTCTGTAGTCTATCCAGGCGGCAGAGAAGTTCCGACGGTTGCGTTTGAGCACTTTGCCAATGACCGCATCAATGAGGAGTGGTTCCTTGGTTCCACGACCGCCGCCCCGACATCCATTTTGAGCGCGCGACATCACCTGGTTTGAGTCCAGGTGACGAGCGATTCTCGCGCTCAAAATGGATGTTAGTGTCTCATATATGGTCGGTAGACACGTGATGGGGCGGTATTTGCTCGGGTCTGTGGCACACTGATCTTTAGGAACCAAATGAGTGATCCCAGTAGTGAAGAGGCTCGGGAGCGACTTCTGGTCGAGAGCCTCTTGAAACTGTCGGGCGAGCACAGCGTGACACACCATGAACCCCTTCAGCCAGTAATGATGCAGCCCGTCAAGCCCCGGACTTTTCCAGTTCGGGGCCCTACGGACCGCCTCAGCCACGTCTTCCGGCGTTATGGTGACGGGGTCCATGGGCGTAATACCCGCACACTGACTCGCCACAACATCCGTCCAAGGGCCCTCATTGTGGTTTACGGGCTCTGACCACAGGCCGCGACAGAATGCGACAGTGTCGGCCTAATTCGGTGCTGGGCCCGTTCCACATACTTTTGGTCGCTCCAATGATTTATAGAGCCTCTTCTGATCACTCCGGAAGAGACGATTCTGGTTGAACCATGTCGACCTCTCGGTATATCGCCAAATCCGCTTTCCCCCAAGCAGCGATTCTTTGCTTCAGGTCGTCTATGCGCTCCGTCAGTTTTTGCATGATATCCGGCTGGGACAAACTAACATTTGTCCCAGCAAACGCTATCCTAACGGTGCGCATAATCCTTGGCCTGGTATTGCCTGACCTGAAGCTTATCAGTCTGCCGATGAGGGCCCTTGCCTTTGCGATACGTTCCTCGATTCTTATCCTCCAGGCTGGGATAGCGCTACTTTGTCCAGTAGCGCGTCCAGCCGTGGAAAGTTTGGCGCCTATAATACGGCAGACTGCCAGTGCGGCGCCAAAAAGAATTGAGTCCGTCTCGCAAAGGTCCCGGCTGGCTTCCAAATAGGTAACCAGCATTGGGTTAAGAGCCCTCATGACAGCCCGATTTCGCCTGCTTAGGGGTAAGCGGGGGAAGTCGCGGTCGATTTTCGAGAGGCGTGCTGCGCGTTTCCACAATCGCCTCTTCCAATGTACTCCTCATTTTCTCTCTTCGTGGGAGACTGTTCCATCATCGTCTGAATCAACCACTTGTGGTGCCGCATCCTCAGCCGCAGCATTTTCACCCGATGAAGGAACAGCCTCACGTCTTAGCCGTTCGAGTTCGGTAACATCAAATGTATTTGAGCGCAAGATATACCGAACTCGGTCTGCCTGGTTTTGCTCGGTGACGGTTACAGATGGCTCTAGCTCAGCAAAAAGTCGATGCATCTTTGCCCGATACGCAAAACCTCCAGTTTCTCCCCCTTTCACCCTAAAATACGCCCGCAATGCGTTGCTGTTCATCTGGGTTGTCCAACGCATGCGGCGTACTCCACCAGAGGCGGGTGCTGATTGCTGGGCCCGCGAAGACCCTGCCGACACCAAGCCAGCTGGTGGGGATGATGGATGCGAGGGGCTGCTGGGTGGTCGTGCAGCACCTCGCGCTTGGCTGGCGGTTCGCATGCTGTCGCGTCCAGCGCCAGCTCCAGACGCGCCCTGGCGACCTCCAGGCAGCGGCCCTTTGCGCGTTCTATTTAATTCCATCATCCATTTTAGGGCGTCACTTAGCGGGAGACGCCCAGACCCGGCGCCGTTTCATGGTGAGGCCATGTGCACAAGCGGGCCTTTGCACCTTCAATTTTTGCCGAGGCACGGCACTCTTGGCAAGGTGCTGACTGACTGCGCTGACGTAGCAGTTTTGTCATATAACCGTTACGTCAGCGGGCGATGGGGTCGTCACTTCCCTACGCCTTTTATTATTATTATTATTTTATGTATATTAGCGGTATACACTCTCTTTTAAAATTAAAACTTATTATCAAATGCATACCAATTACTGCGTAACAATTATATTAGAATATAGTAAAGTATACTGGAATACTTTCTTATATCATGGTGATATTTTACATAAATAAGTGCACATTCCTCGGTATACACCGATGAGGAAGCGGTATATTATGCGGTGATGATAGGGACTTTAATCGCACTACTGGGTAAGGTTAAACAAAAACATCTTCTAAATAAATACATATTTTGAAGACCCCATTTCATTAAACTTAAATTTGGTACATTTTGTTAAAGAAATAAGTTAATATCATCCAGTAATTTTTTCGCCTAGTATCAATATCGCGGCAATTGAGTGTGGGAAGAAACAATTCGCGCTTGAAAGAACATGAAAATATACTATCGCTTTTATTCTATTGGATATGGGTCACTGCCTTTTTTAAATAGATTTTAATTTAAAGATAACTTTAATATCTAATACTTATTAAATTTCATAAATGCCTTTAATAGTTCATAAAAAGTAGAATATGCTTTGCATAAACGAGAGTATAATATTTTTCAGACGTGGGTATGTATTGCGAATGCTTGAAGGGGACTTGAGCTTGACTGACTGAGATAGGTCACGAAATAACCGACAATAAGTATGGCTTCTTAGGCTGCATGGCCTATATTGTAACGCTGTGAATTGGATTTTTGTATACTTAATCTTTTCTTTATCCGTGCTTTGTGCATTGACTTATATATAAGTAAACTAGCGTATTGTGGCGTTCCTTGGGGGAGGCATTAAGACATAAAGACTAATAAAATAAAGCCTATAACTAGTATTGAACGTTGCGTAATAAATTGAAAAACGCTGACAATCTACGTTACACACTTTCAAGACAGTGCCATCTAACGTAAAATACAAAAAGTAGTGACATTTTGCCTCCATTTACTAATAAATTAAATAATATAAATAACTTACATGTATATGGTTATTTAATTAAATTCATATTTGATTTAATAAATAATAATAAATAAATTTTATAGTAATTAATTACTACTTAAACAGATAATAGTGACATCTATCGAATATCATTTAAATTAAGGATGTTTCAAGTTTGATTTCTAATCTATAAAAATTTTTAGTAGGTATTCGTTTTTTTATCTATAAATAAACTGATAAAAATTGCAGTTGCTCTTAATATTCTTAGAGTGTAAATAACATATGCATTGGTCAGATCTTAGAATATCATGAGTTAGACGATTATTGCGTGAAATGCTCGTGCGTGTAATGAATATCAAATTTTACAGTATTTGTTGACTATATCACGATATAGGCTGACCAAATCAATGAATAGAGATTGTTTGGCGGTAATAACAACTAAACGCGACATTGATTTATCTATATATTATTTTCATATCGTAAAATAATTTTATCACATACCGCTAACAGCACTGACTGCGTGTATTTAACACAAACAGGCTTTTTAATAGATTAAATTAAAAAAAATTAAAAATGTTTATTTCAATTACACAATTTTTTAACGTACATGATCTGGAGAAGACCTTTTAAGCAAGGAGATGCTTGTGTTAGGTGACTCCGCTCGTCCACTTAACATTATACTGAGTATGCAATAGATATCAAAAATAAAAGAAAAAAAAAACAAACTAAAAGTACAAAATACAAAAAGGATATGAAGCGCACATGAGTGATGACAGCGCGTGCGCGTGCGTGTGCGTGTGCGTGTGCGTGTGCGTGTGCGTGTGCGTGTGCGTGTGCGTGTGCGTGTGCGTGTGCGTGTGCGTGTGCGTGTGCGTGTGCGTGTGCGTGCGCGTGCGCGTGCGAGTGCGCGGCGAGTGCGCGTGCGCGTGCGTGCGTGCGCGCGTGCGTGCGTGCGCGCGCGCGCGTGCGTGCGTGCG
This sequence comes from Parnassius apollo, assembly GCA_907164705.1. Taxonomy (NCBI): domain Eukaryota; kingdom Metazoa; phylum Arthropoda; class Insecta; order Lepidoptera; family Papilionidae; genus Parnassius; species Parnassius apollo. Next base: position 5,151,771 of record CAJQZP010000929.1, read on the forward strand.
TACGTGCGTGCGTGCGTGCGTGCGTGCGTGCGTGCGTGCGTGCGTGCGTGCGTGCGTGCGTGCGTGCGTGCGTGCGTGCGTGCGTGCGTGCGTGCGTGCGTGCGTGCGTGCGTGCGTGCGTGCGTGCGTGCGTGCGTGCGTGCGTGCGTGCGTGCGTGCGTGCGCGTGCGTGCGTGCGTGCGTGCGTGCGTGCGTGCGTGCGTGCGTGCGTGCGTGCGTGCGTGCGTGCGTGCGTGCGTGCGTGCGTGCGTGCGTGCGTGCGTGCGTGCGTGCGTGCGTGCGTGCGTGCGTGCGTGCGTGCGTGCGTGCGTGCGTGCGTGCGTGCGTGCGTGCGTGCGTGCGTGCGTGCGTGCGTGCGTGCGTGCGTGCGTGTGTGCGTGCGTGCGTGTGCGTGCGTGCGTGCGTGCATGCGTGCGTGCGTGCGTGTGTGTGTGTGTGTGCGTGCGTGCGTGCGTGCGTGTGTGTGTGTGTGTGTGTGTGTGTGTGTGTGTGTGTGTATGTGTGTGTGTGTGTGTGTGTGTGTGTGTGTGTGTGTGTGTGTGTGTGTGTGTGGGGTGATACGACTACGTCGAACGGGTGGGTTAGCGAACCTAGAGTCTATACTCGTTCTGTTCCCATAGGATCTGGATCTAAACATAAATTGTGACTAATAAATAAAACACGTCCTTACGTAACGGCGTTTATTCGAGACAAGGGCGGCAGATGCAACTGCCTACCTACATAGAAAATATAATTATATACATAGCGTAAGGGCACGACCTACCTACATACATCACAATGACAAATGAGGAATCTTTTCATTTCATTACGTTCACTTAATGACTTGTAAATTCTTCCTTTTGGACTCGAATATAAACCAAAACTCGTGCAGAATTCTTTAACTTTAGACACCGAATAATATATTTAAAATATTTTTAAAATGGTTATTTTGCTTTTTAGTTGCTCCTTACAATAAAAATGGTACAAAAGAAATAACGGATTATCTAATGCCGCGAATACAAATATTACCTTTGAAGTTAAACAAGAAAGTTTAAGGTTAACTAACTTACGAAGGTTGGGTGTTAAATCTTGGAGGGCGGGATTTCTCAAGGTTTATCCAAACCTTAAATCTTGCTTATACCTATGTGTATAACATATTAAACTATGGAAAACAGTTGTTGGTTATATTAGATATAAGGGATGGGGACTAACTAAACAGAAACAAGTCTAATACGTAACTATGTTGCCTTTAAGTTAATTTAATATGATGCTTAATTGATTACTAATCGATACGACTTAGGGACCTACAAGAAAAGAGCCGGCAACTCATCGGCAATCACCTTGGTGTTGCAGTTTTTCATGGGCAGCGCTAGTCACTAACTATCAGGTAAGCCACATGCTAATTTGACCCATCTCATATAAAAAAAATTGCTAAATGGAATGAAATTAGGTATATAATCCTGATAACAAAAAATCCTAAAAACTATCCTATCTTGGAGACTACGTTTAGTTTATTTATTTATTTATTTAGGTAATCATACAGCGTTTTTATCTAATTAACAATACATATTATCATATAGTAAGGCCAATAGAGATTACACAATTTTTATCAACTAATAATTAAGCGTGCGTGCGCGCCTGTGTGTGTGTGTATGTGTGTGTGTGTGTGTGTGTGTGTGTGTGTGTGTGTGTGTATGTGTGTGTGTGTGGGTGTGTGTGTATGTGTGTGTGTGCGTGTGTGAGTGTGTGTGTGTGTGTGTGTGTGTGTGTGTGTGTGTGTGTGTGTGTGTGTGTGTGTGTGTTTAGTTGAAGTTGTTGTTGAATGTTGAAGATCAAATTTTTGGAATAAGCCTCATTCTTTGAATCCAAATGTATGGGTATAAGTATATCGACGCCTGAAAATCAATAATTACCATGTTAGGCGATATCGAATTATATACATCATTGAACTCAGCAAAAAATACTGCCTCGTTATATTATACTTTAGTAACGCTAGGGAGGAAGATGAGTTTTGTTGTCGCTTTTAACTAAGATTTAATAATTTTTGACTTAACTGGAATTTATGCGTTTGAATATAAAATATTATTTTTCTTACGGTATCTAGGGTATAAGGAAATTTTATCGGTGTAATCTTTTTTTCTCGTCCTTTAACTTTTTAACACACCATAGTTATGCACTCAATTTCATTTAGTATTTTTTCCTAAATGCCTAAAAAGGCAATTTTGTAGTTTGGTAATATTTTACGTAAGGTTATTTATGGTTCTTGTTACTTAAATAACTATTTCTGATATGAAATTTGTATAAAAATGAGTTTATCCCTGTTACATAAATTTTGTTTTGTCGCTTAATGTTCATACGCACTATAAAGCAGATTTTAGTGGCTGTTGTAAAAATTTTAGTATACTCTAATTTGCCTTTCGATACTGTACTGTTGACTAATACTTCTGATTAGGAATTTTACTAGCAATTTCGTTACCTCTTCAAATTATTTATTTTTGTAATATATATGTAAGAATAAATAGATAGACAGTCGTGTTTAAGAGTTTTTTGTAGAATTAATGTGAGAAATTAATTTATATCGATCAGACTTCACCGAACACTGCTTCTCTCTCTTCTGGAAAGTGTGGTAATTTCATTTTCTTAAAAATCTCTGTAATCTGGAGGCACTGCAGTGCCCCCGCCAAGTCGAGCAAAAAGCGGCACGGCCTTACCATACTTTTCTCGAAGCAGTTTAGGCCATTTTTAACCCCGCTATAACTTCGTTGTGGATAAAACTAGGAGCCTGCATCGCACGAAAACAACGTATCTCACAAGTAATTAGATTGTTTAGTGCGGTTGCCAAATCAATCTATTTATTTAAAACATAAAAGATTTATAACATTGATATGGTTACTATAAGATGTTGTTAGGTTAGCTTATTACCTACGTAGTAACTTAAAACAGAAGGACCCTTAAGTAGGGACCGAATAAATTAACCGACTTGGTATTACATGGATCTCACAGCTTTTTACGTTAGAAGGGCTGAGTTGCGAGACTTGTTTATTTTTACAAGTTATATTTTTGATGGCATTATCTTTAACGAATTGTAGGACGAGTTTTAATTATCCAAAATGTAGGCACAATTGTTTGATTAAGCAATTTACCAAAAACTTTTAGGTGAATAGACTTCTTTTATGCCTTAGGGGCTGTCAGGGTATGTACCACTCTCTTACCAATTTGCCGGCAAGCAGCAATGCGTGTACTGCTGTTGTATTGTCCTTCCGTCTAAAGTTGCTGTGCTATCCTTCTGTCTAAAGCGTAAAAAAGCCAGTTTTATATATCAACAGCTGTGAAGCATTCCGCTTAGTTCTCAGAAGTAACAACGCATCCGTTCCTCTTTCTTTAATTATGGTTGCTGGTGCCAATGAAACTGCAGTAACAACTTACCATCAGATGTAGTGTAAATTAATTTCTCACATTAATTCTACAAAAAACTCTTAAGCACGGCTGTCTATCTATTTATTCTTACATATATATTACAAAAATAAATAATTTGAAGAGGTACACGAAATATGCTACCGTAAAATTCCTAATCAGAAGTAAATTTTAGTCAACAGTACCAGTATCGAAGGGCAAATTAGCAGTATATTAAAAATAATTATTGTCTAACAGAATTGTCTTGGTATTAAACTCGCAAAGGAATTTAGTTTTTTTTTTATGGTTGTAAAAATAGCTTCTCTAATAACAAACACTTTTAATAAAATGGGCACCTAAGCGACGAACAAATTTTATAGTTACTATTAGATAGTTTGATAACTTATACTAAGAATTTTGTAAATTAATCAGCGAGTAAATAGTTTTCGTTAGTTTTATCATAACATTTTGATTTAATTAATGAGATATGATGTTAAAGTTCAAAGCGTTAGTAGTGTACATGGTCGCTAAGTTACAATGAAACACATTTTTCGTTTGTATTTTATTTAATAAAGTAAAGCAGACAAAAGTTTTGCTGAAATCGTCACAGCTTGCATTCGTCTAGGCATGTTAGCGAGTATCTCTCTTAAGGTTTCTTGCGAAATACGTTCCCACTCTGCATGAATCATATTCTTTAGCTCTCAGATATTCTGCAGAGCCGGCTGCATTGATCTCACTCATACCTTCAGAACAACCCAGATGCTATGATATGCTCTATTAGATTTAGTTCGGGACTTCAAGCAGACCAATCCAAACGACCGATTCACTCACATTTAGCCTCTGAGCTACGAAGCATTGGCTGCAATCTTCCTCAAGCAGCGCAAAATTATTTCGCTGCTTGATTTTATCACTTTACTTACCATTTTTGAGACCGCTAAACATCAATAACAACGTTTTAAAATATTAAGTAAATTAAATAATTCTATAAAAATGGACTAAAAGTTATATGGACATAAAAGTATAAAAGTTGTATTGACTAAGAGTCGATATTAAGTTTCAAGATTTCGCGCCACAAAATGTAGTAAAAAATTGTTTTCTTAAAAAACCAGCCTCTGCAAAAATTTGAAATTGGAACATACTTTATTAAACAACACAGCACTTTTATAACCGGCTAGTAACATATTGGGTGCGTTTGGCAGAAAAAAGCGCTAGGAAGCGCTTGTAAGCAAAATGGCGATCGTAAGCGGTAAGCGCTGTCAAATCGTAAGTAGCTATTTTCCTCCAGGACACGATGTTAGTTTTCACCGGGGGACCTAACCTAATTTAAATATATTTTTGTAAAGTATTTATATTAAAAGCTTACCAATCATGAGTTTTTAATAACATATATAATATTTATTCGTGTCATTATATTACTTAAAACTAATATTGCACAAAACAACTTATAAACTCTAATTCAAAACAAACAAATTAAATAAGCAAAATGACGGATTGTGTCAGCTCTACTGAAGTAGCAATCGTGTCCTGGCCGAAAACTATTTCAGCGCTTATAAGCGCTTGCTAGCACTTTTTTCTGCCAAACGCACTCATTGAATGATTAAAACCTTTTCCGTTTTGCACTTTTTTCATCAAGAAATCAAGAAAAATCAAAACCGCCCGTTTATTGCAAATGAGTGTATTTTATATCTATCCCGCTGTTTTGATTTGCTTAGGTAGTTTCTTTTTATTTGATTTCACAATAACAAGAAATTCTAAGGATATAATTGAAAACTAAGGTAGTAATATAAGCGCAATAAAAAGAAAATCTTTATGTTGATAATTTGGTAGCGACAAAAATAACGGTACAGTTATTTTTCACTACCGAAATTTTTTTGCATAGTAATTTTAAGATATCGCAATAAAAAGATATGACGTCATACCTTTAACCGTTATAACCCATAATTTTTCGGTCATGCAAGTTCTGGCCGGAACTGAGCACCATTTTAAAATATTATTTTTGGGAATACAACGTAAAATTAACAAAAAATAAAAATAAATATTCACTTAATGTACGTATGTTTATGTTTGCACAAAACTAGAAGTTAGTGAACAATTACTAAACGTAGTCATTTCGAAAGTCCTATTCTTATCTTGTAGCTTGAATTTTTTGTATTCTACCTCTTACATTAATTAAGTCAACTGTGTCAATGATGAATAGTTGATAACAAAATTTTCATTTATTTATAATGTATTTCACATATCCCAGTGGTGAAAAATATAAATGTTACTCATGCCATAGCTTTTATCATTTTTTCATTTATATCTCACATTTACAAGCGTATATTTCTGTTGAATAGGCTTTGGAAACGTCAATTCGAAACAAATTGGATTTAACAAACTCAATTTGTCGAGCACAGAAGGAAGGGTGCTAAATGAAAAACCGATAAACAATTGGCTACATGCGATTCGAATGAAATTGTTAAACTAATAGAAAATATTAATAATATTCAAATTCCGAGAAATATCGTTAACATGTATTTCAAAAGATTGTATGTCATATTAACAAATTTGTAGACTTATTAGAGCAGTATTTAAATGCTAAGTTGCGATACTTTGGGGTTCAGGTTTCATCCAACACGGAACAAGTACGAGTATTCTTATGTTTTTATGTATGTATCTATGTAAAACGCCTTCACGATATTGTGATGTACCTAGCCTGGGGGTACCGTTGGCGGGAGAGAAAGGGGGTGGCATATGCATGTGGTGCTATTTTGCGGAAATTCATTACATTTAGGAATCACTCTAGATATTGTGGGTGGTGAAAGACCACGCGGATTTCCTTCAAGTCAAAAATACTGGTTAGATTAAATGGTTACAAAGTAATTTATTAACACGCACATACACCCGTACCCACGCATGCATGCACAAACACACTGCATCTTCCAACTAGGAAATCAAAATGTTATCATTTACGAAATATTTTTGTAACGTGTACTATTCGCCTCTTCTTAAAACTAAATATAAGTAAATTTTCTTACAATAGTTACAAATTTTACAGCAGTATATATATATATATATATATATATATATATATATATATATATATATATATATATATATATATGTTCACCGAATGGTTAGAGGCACGTTGAACCTAAACGTTAAGTTGGAGAGGCCCCGTCTAATGAAGTCAATGTTTCGCCTCCCTCGTGCTCCAATCCAAAACTCTAAAAACTTTTAGGTAGAATTACAAAATCGTATTCAGTGCCTAGAAGACTGCAATGAAGTGGACGATATGAATGACAAGCTCGCGGGAACTGTCCATGTGGTCGGAGTTATGTTCTACAAGACCTGCCGCAGAAGAACACAAAAACTCTCGGACCACAGTCTTAATATCATGGCTGGTAGACGGAAAATGAAGCTGCAGTCTTCAGCATATTTGACAGCATACAGGCAACTAAACAGACAGATCTCCAAAAACATGCGGCAGGACTTACGCAACTTCTTATTTATATAATTATACGTGGTAGAGCCACGCTGCAGCTATACGACCGGGGAAGGACCACGCTCTCACAGAATACCAGCGTAAAATAGCAGCTTAATACTGCTGTGTTTGGTATGGTGAGTGTAGAGATCCGGAGACCTTTTTTACTGATTACGAGGCATTCCGTCTTAGTCCTCAGGGGTGACAACGCACCTGCGTTTTGATTCTTAATCGAGAATAAATGTAGATATCTATGGGCCAGAGCATCCACTTACCGTCAGGTGGACTGTGTGCTCACTTGTCACAGCATGTGTGGCAGCATTGTTTTCAGTATATCTGAGATTTTGAGTGAGATTGAGAGGTTCTATAGGCACGCCGTATACGCCATCGTTAGAGCCAAACGCAAGTGTGAGTAACGTTCGAAGAGCAAGTCTTATTCGACACTATTCCGATGATATCCCGGACGTCAGCCTGAGCACGATTAGAATGGGTCACCATCACCTTATAAACGGCAAGTCCCCGGGTTAGGATGGAATTACAGCGAAGCTTCTGAAAGCGGGTAGATGAAAAACCGGTCCTTGAAGTCCTTCAGAAGCTCTTTAACTCCATCTTCCATGGTGGCACTACTCCGGAGGCGTGGAGCAGAAGTGCGATGGTTCTGTTTTTCATATAGATGAGAACGCTTTCTTAAAGAACTACAGACCGATTTCCCTTCCGAACCGCGTCTAAATGTTATATTCGATAGTCACTGTGAATCGTCTTGCACGCATACTAGACGACTTCCAGCCTCCCGAACAAGCCAGTTTCCGAATAGACTTTAGTACCATAGACCACATACATACCCTTCGGCAAATTGTTCAGCAGACCGAAGAGTACAATATGCCAATTTGCCGGGCGTATGTGGACTATGAGAAATACTTCGATTCCGTCGAAATTTGGGCGGTGGAAACTAAAGCGGTGCCAAATTGACTGTCCATATATCGAAGTGCCGAAGTGTTTGTACAGTAGGCCTACGATGGATATCCGAGTACAGAACCAAAGTATGAAACCTATGATGGTATGGATATGATGAGTATGGCTGCTCGACGTACCCTCCATCTTGTATAATTGCTTTTTGGAGTTACAAATACCAAGGAACCATCATACTTATACCAAAAACTTATTTTCTCGCAGCGTGCGGTTAGGACAGCATCACGACTCACATACCCTAAGCATCACACAGCTGCTTTTCGTGGTAGTTTCCGTTTTGCTGCCACGAAGTGCTGGAATGATATACCACCACCGATCAGAAATAGTAAAACTTTTGCCACTTTTAAAACTTTATTAAAAAAGTTTCTGATTTCCGTACAAAAAATCCAGCAAATAGGCATAAATGGTATGATTCAATCTCAATGCTAGTACCATACATGCACATACGAACGCACTCACACACTCAAACACGCATGCACACATACACATACAAAATTTATTTTATTTTTTCTGTATGCATACCACCGTTCGTCCATCTTTACACTATCAAAGTTGCACTGACACGTGGAATTTTGACAGTTTTTTTCTGATTTTATTGATATGATTTTATTGCTGTTACTTGTCATCTGCCTCACACTCCTGGCTCCACTGAAAATCAGCATTACGAATTGATGTATTTATATCTTCAATTCGTGACTTAAAGCTGAGTGGAGACCATTTTGGTGCATATTTTGTTATTCCTTTTTTAAATATTTTTGATAAGATATTAAAAAAATGTTTTATTTTTATTCTTTTAATTATAATGTATGTACCAAATAAACTTTTCTTTCTTTCTTTCTTTCAAAAATGTAGCTGCAGAGAGGTGTAAGACAGTGTGACGTTATATCCCCGAAACTCTTCACCGCTGCATTGGAAGACGTTTTCAAGCTCTGGACTGGAAAGAACATGGTATTAACAACATCATTCCTTCGATTTGCCGACGACATAGTCCTTATGGCAGAATCGCTAGAGAACCTAAGTACTATGCTCAATGACCCAACGGATAGATCTTAAGATGAACATGGACAAAACAAAGATCATGTGTAACGTCCATGTCACATCTATGCCGGTAGTGGTTGGGAGCACTAAGCTCAAAATTGTTGATGAGTAAGTACACCTGGGACAAAAAGTCCGACTAGGTAAGTCCAACTTCGGCCAAGAGGTAAATCGTCGGATTCAACTCGGCTGGGCAGCGTTCGGGAAATTACGACACATCTTCTCATCAGCTATACTTAAAAACCTGAAAACGAGACTGTACAACCAGTGATAACTTATTTCACTACTGGCCGTATGGGGACGTTCAAGGTCGCTTAACGCGTTATGGAAAAGGCAATGCTCGTGACCTGTGACCGACATAGCCCAACAGATTAGTAAGCTGAAGTGGCAATGAGTCCGCCATATAGATCTAAGAACTGGCAACCAATAGAGAAAAACGGTTCTCTAGTGGCAGTCTTGTACCGGTACGCGAAGTGTAGGACTACGCCTCCACTACATTAAGTGACGACCTGGTAAGACATGCAGGAAGTCGGTGGAAGCAGGTGGCCCAGGACCGTGCTTTGTGGCATTCCTTGGGGGAGGCCTATGTTCAGCAGTGGACTTGTGATAAAAAGACGGTTGAAAAACAAAATTTCCGTAAATAAAATACTAAAGTTTAAAAAAACTTAAACGATTCTTTTGAGCATACTATATCATATTTTTGAATTATTTTACTGTCTTCGTAACTTAATACGCCTACAAATTTTCTTTAAATTTTAGGTTATTCAGATCTGGTAGTTGGAAGAGTGTATTAAAAAATTCAATTTCTTTCATTTATACATACATAGAAAACAAAGGTCAATCTGATTAATATAAGCCCTGTAAATTCTTCTAACATTTCAGAAAGCTATTATAATATAAACGAAGCAAGTTTATTTTATTTAGTTAATTTTATAGTGTCTTCTAAAGCTACTACTGTACGAGCTTTGCATAAATCACAGTTTTGAATTAAGTAACTCTATAAATGGAGCTCTAGATGTGACCAATGATTTATTTAAAATTAAAATTAAATTTGTGGTTGAAGTTTGATACTTGATGAATTTTACTAATTTCATTCTTATATTTATCTAAGCAAAATTAACATAAAAGATTTTACAAGGGTATTTTAAGACGGATTTTGAAGTTCAGTGCATGCAATTAAAACACAACAAACAAACAAATAACAGTCCAACTAATGATAAGCGGATACTGTTACCCATTTATATAGGTAATAGTATCTGTATATTTTACATTTATCGTCGATTAATCATCAAAATGTAGATATACGTTGTTGTAACCCACGATACTACGTATTATGTTACTAGAAAGAGTGGAACTGAAACGTAGTTTTTCACTACCGGCCGTATGACGATATTTTACAGACATATGCTCATGGACTCACTTACGAATTACTTACGATCTAATGAGCTGAATGCTCGTCGGCCTCCTCTTCTATTAAAAAAAACTTTGCCCTTAACATAATTTTATAATTGTTACAATTTTATTAACAAACAAATGTTTCATTAACACTTAAAATTACAATGAAATGTTTTAACTCGGTAATTGAGTAACAAAAGGTTTATTGTAAGACAATTTGGAAGGCCAGTATTCTCGGGACTTAAAATAAGCCCTGAATATTCTATCAAAATGTACCATTCACATGCAGTCATATTAATTTTCAGAAATAATAAGGTTCGAGCCTATTACGTGACAGTGTGTTGCGTGAGATGTGTGTGTGTGTGTGTTTGCGTGTATTTATTACAGCGAAAGCTCTAAATAATTTAACCATTTGTTTTTTATAACTTGATAAAACTTTTTGATTAGATTCAAACTTTTTCCTGAGAAATTTATGTAATTAAGTGAAACATTTTTAATTCTATAAATAAGGATGACAAATGTGCACACATTCCACTTGGTACCTATGCTTACTTAAACGAACTATATTTGCTTCTTAGAAATATAAAAAGAAGCAGGTTGACTTTATGAGTAACTTCAAATTAATTACACAATTACATCTTGCAACGCTTTGGTTCTTATTTTACCTTCATTTGCAATTAAGGCGAATATGTAAGAGGCGTTCTCGTGAAGTGAACAGCCACAATAATTTCTCGTGAGGAGACGACGTGAACCCAACTACTGCTAGAAAGTTAATTCGATCTATCAAAAGCTAAAAAAACATTTATAATTTCATAATATTTTAAAATTTTAATGAACATATCATACAGTTTCACTGTATTAGATATCGATTAAGATACAAGCCGAAGCAATTAAGGCAAATCCTTCAGAGTGTGCAAAAATAGAAGCATCACTTTAATACTTTAATGTTGTTACCTCCCGGTATTTTATATCTTAATTTTAATAAGGTCATAGGTCATAAGATTTCCATTTACCCAGACGATTCTTAGGACACCCATGGATGGAAATGGTGATTGTGCTATATTGTGCTTCACACAAAGGGGGTACATCTTTACGAATTTAAGATTACGTCGGGTTTTAATAACTTTCAGTTTTACATTCATTCCCTTACAACTATGGTAGCCCAACGGGTAGGTGCTCGTCTTGAATTTTACAACACGATTTCAGTTCCCAAAGACATCAATGAAATTGATAATGACAACTTTTAGTGATGACTTACCTCGTGCTAATCCTTTTAGAAATGAGATTAGGTAAGTGCCCAGTACAAGAACGTATATATAGGCTCTAACTCGACTTTACGTTTTATAATAACCAACGAATATTCATAAATCATTGTTTTTTTTAGATAGATTCCATAGTTAGTCGTACAGGAGGGATATTTGCCATGGTTACCTCGTTTGGTAGGTTTTTTGGCAACTGCAGATTTTTACTATTTTCAGTCGTTGTCAGAAAGATGCTGCCCATCCTGTGTTTAATTTTTCTCTTATCCACGGGATCATATGGGGTAATGGATTCTTATACGCCGCTACTACCCAACAAACTGTACGATTCTAATTTACATACATTATACAGTTAACGTACGTGCATCGGTTGTTTGTATTTGCATATATGACAATATTTGATCACCATCCCACCTTATGTAAAGATTGTGTATGATAAAGCGTAGTGGAAGGAAAGAATAGGGTCAAATATTCATGTGCGTTTGCTTAAAAAATGTCTTAAATTACTCTGGCATAAAATATATCCAAATATATGAATGTCCCAAAAATGGCGATGGCAACAAATTCCAATGCTACATGGATAATATACGCATGTAAAGAGGTCATGGTTTGCAGTATCTATACGCATTTTTACTTCATAATGTAACCAGCAAAATATTGAAAGTAGTGCAATTTTGCGACGATGGTCGAAGCTAAATAAGCGGGCACCAAAAAAGGGAGCATCGCCCACAATTCTCTTCAAACGTCATTCCACCGAGTTCAAAATAGCTGCTAGTTAGCACTTGGCAGTATCGACCAAGACATGACAGCAGTACTTCAGATACCTGTAATCGACAAAGATTAAGGGGCATGCCAAATTTTCGTGATGCCAGCTTAATTTCGGCCCAACCAACGCTAGGCCCAGAAGAAACGTAGACCGAATGCTAAAATGACGAAATATACTCGTATAAGCGCTTCGTTATAAATCAAGGTGACAAAAGCACGTAGTCCACCTGATTGTAAGTGGATCATGCGGTCCATAAACATCAACGTCTATCTTCGATTAAATATCAATGTGCAATTGCGTTGTTATCCCTAAGAATTAAGATAGAACGCCTCGTTACCAGTTAAAAGGGTTTTCGGTTCTCTATTTAATGGTGGAATGGTTCCTCGATTTTATTATCTGAAGCCATAAAATAGGGTGGTTAATAAATGAGTTATTTTATTGAGGAACTTTTGGTAGATTTTTTATAAGAACTTATTAATTATATAAGTTAATTATTTCTTGGTACGTATGTACTATGTCATTTATTATATGATAGTCGTATATGCTGTTTTCATGCCCCACAATACTGCAATAACTTCTGAATACTCTCGAAAGTTTTTTACTTGCACAACATAATAAAACGTAGCTACCAAAAGTTACTACATTTTCTCGCGCAAAGACACCGGTATTACTCGCTCTAAACATACTCCATGACAGATTTATGCCGTCCACCAGACTAGAAAATATACATTTTAGTTCTGGGATTTACAACAGAACAAAAATTGTTCAAAAACCAAACACCCGAGCGCCAGCTTCTCTGACCGCTAAGATACATAATCATTATAGAACTACAGTTGTATCTACTAGTAAGTACATTTATTTTGTTAACTCATGCAGACTTCTGGAATCCATTCACTTCTTCTTTATTGTAGAATTCCAGTTCATGTAAAGGACTTTTTTAATTTACGAGTAGTATGCCTTAAGTTTCCGTAAAAATACGAAAATGATTGCATTCATGTTACTTTATAATACATTTTGATAAGAGTGTGTTCTTGGGTAGTTTTGGGATTTTTTGAAAAATAAACTATAAAATCTCTTAATATTAATCCCAACGTATTTGAAAATGCAACGTTTTGCAACATTTACAAGTTTGAAAAATACGTGTCTAGAAGATGTGTCATAATTTCTAGAACATTGTCACCGCAGACAAAGTGAAAATTAACTTTTCCCAACACTTTCAGAAGCTGAAATAAAACTCAGTTTACATGTGTAAACTTGTGTTTATTACACATGAGAGCCGTGGTAGCTCAGATGGTTAACGCTCGCTGTAAATTTCACAGTACGCGAGCGAACCGGGTTCGATCCCCGCCGGCTCCAATGAAATTGTTAATTGCAATTTTAAGTGCTGATTTACCACGTGCTCGGCGGTAAAGGAAAACATCGTGAGAAAACCTACATGTCAAAGAAATAAGAAAAAAGATATTTCGAAGACATGTGAAGTTCGCCAACACGCATTGGGGCAGCGCGGCGGACAATTCCTTGCCCTAAAACCCTCTCAGAAATTAGCGGAGGCCTGTGCCCAGCAGAAGGACGTATATTGGCTGTAACTTTACTTTACTTTTATACATATGTACAGATTTAACTTTCGTTGACCTACAAGACTACAAGCCCAAGTAAGACGAGCCAAGCAATAAGTGGCTTGGCTCGTCTTGCTTGAGTCTGGTCGCTGTGACCGAATTTGGTCTGGAGGACATTATTACTTGAAAACAAAATAGTCAATATTAATAAAATCACTTAATTACGTGTCCCCGTTGATATTTAATTACATTAAAATCACTTATTGATCCAAATAAAACTTGTGACTAATTTATATAAATAATAAAATGATTGACTTAGTTCATTTTATATGATATGTGTCTATGTATTCATATCACTTGTTTTAAATATCGTATTTTGGGATGAAAGAGATAAAAGATTAGCGCCTTAGTGAGTGGAAATTGTAGAATAAGATCAATAAATACATTTGGTTTAAATGGCATTCTCATGCAGAGTCACCCCTAAACATACTTTTTATTGACCGAATTTCTACAGCAGTCATTTTACTCTTATGCTTTTTCTGCCACAGCCAACTTTCACAACCATATATTACTTTTGCAATACCAACACAGCATTGTGAATTGCTAAACGTGACTTTTTGGATTTCACTGTTGGTAGACTAATATAATTAATAATAAAATATCGTTCATTACACTAATTACGTATACAATAAATATATGTATGTTATGTTTTTAATATCAAATAACAGCTTTTTACAAAAGGCATGAAAATATATACTCGTACGGTACTTATAACAAAAACACAAATTTTAAAATGTTTGTCTGTCTGTTTGTTCCGGCTTGTCTCCGAAACAGTGTTGTCAACATTAAAATCTAGTTCCCGTTGTAGAGAACACTATAATCCCGTCAAATCACGTCAAGTACGGTAGACAAGTGTCAATCATTCATTGTATTGCACATTTTTTCGTATTTTTAAACTAAAAAAATGAAATAATACTAGTTTTTACGGAATTTATCGCGTATATTTAACTTTGTATATTTAACAAGATTCTACAAGCGGTATGTAGACGACACTTTCCAAATCTACCTTTAGACAAAGTAACTGCATTTTTAGACCATCTTAACTCTATAAATTCTAAAATTCAGTTTACAATGAAGTTGGAGGCAAACAATTCCTTAGCTTTTCTAGATGTGTTAGTAATTCGGAATCCTGATAACACCTTGAGCCATACTGTGTATAGAAAAAAAGACCCATACAGATAGATATTTAAACGGTGATTCTCACCACCATCCTTCACAGTTAGCTACCGTGGGTAAATCTTTGTTTCAGAGAACACGAGGGATCTGTGACAGTAAACACCTGGCTGCAGAGCTCCACCATGTCAAGCAAGTTTTGCATGACAACAAGCTTCGAGTCCCGCGCTTGCGTCACAGTGAACGAGTGAAGCCGGCCACAGTCGAGCGTGTACCTGCTGTACTGCCATATGTTAGAGGAGTCACTGACAAGATTGGCTACATCTTGAAGCGCGCTTCCATCAAAACATACTTCAAGCCGCTGAAGAAGATTGGTCAGTTTTTACCATCAGTCAAGTGTAATGTCCCTCTGCAAGATGCAGGAGTGTACAAGCTTGATTGTGAATGTGGTCTCTCCTACATAGGACAAACTAAAATATCAATAAAAACCCGCGTTAAAGAACATATAGCTGATGTGAAGAATCGACACTCCGGGAAGTCTGCAGTCTGTGAACACGTACAGGATCGCCCCCGTCACTACATCAGATTTGATAGACCGCAAATCCTCGCTAAAGAACACCGATTCCTTCCAAGGATGATTCGCGAGGCTATTGAAATCAAAAAACATCCTAATTTCAATAGAGAAGATGGCTGGGTGCCACCATCTGCTTGGGATCCTATAATAAATAAAATTAAATCCCAACCCAAGCATACAACTGCAAGACTTCAAGATACCATAAGTTCATACTGCATAGATCGGAACAAAAGTTAAATTTTAATCTATGGTAACCGCGGTTAACTATGACATATGGACGTTGAACATCTCAGTCCCGCCCGTGACCATGAGTGCTGTAAAGCGTTCGAAACGTCGGGTATTTAAAAAGTTAAATATACGCGATAAATTCAGTAAAAACTAGTATTATTTCAATGTGTATTGTTCGCGTAAATACAAGAAATCATTATCTAAAAAAATGAATAAAATTATAATTTAATTTTTGCCATTTCCAAATTATTTTTATTTCAAAAAGAAATCTAAAAAAAAATAATTTTTGTTGTCCCGTTAAAAAATCAATTATCAATTTATTGTTCAATTTGATTGTTTTCTAACTGCTCATCCCGTTTTCAACTGAAGTATTAATATAAAGAAGTGACGAGAAAAACGATATCTGCCAGCCAACTTGACCCAGACTATTTGTCGCCCGGCTGTCCTTGGAGTGAATACTTAAAACTCAACGGAGATATGTAAACAACTAACATGTGAAATAAATTAGTTTTAAAAAAGTTTTAATTTCTAGTTATTTCCGATTGCTTAAATATTAATGTGAATTCACAGTATAAGCTTTCACAACCTACACTAGGTAGTTCCTGAGAGCTCAATCTTCCTTAATTATTTGTGATTTCAGTATTTATCAACTGAGATTTTTTGTAGAACTGTTTAAATGTCGGAAAGTACATTTCATGATAGCTAATTTTTAAACCTAAATGTCTTTTTTGTCGAACTGTTTCTAAGAAACATGGAACATAATATACGGTAATAAAGATATTGTAATCATTCAGATTCATTTCACGATGATTGTTTACTCGGGGCTGGGTGTATACATTATGTAGGTACGAGAGTACAGAGGAGAGTTACTGTATTATGTACGAGAGGTAAATAAGGAAGTCTTATAATATATCCGTACTACATTTAAAAAATTTCTTCAATCAATGTCATTCATTAATCAAGCATCGACTTCCTGCACCTCCTATTCACTTCATCCATCCAGGACCGTCCTATATTTCGCTTACCGGTACCAGGCTGCTCGAGAACCTTTCTTCCCCAAAATTCAATTAGCATACCTCATTATAATCAGTAACAAAATACATTAAAATATAATCCTTCAAATAAACTGTATTTAATATGCTAAAGTAAGGGAGCTTAGATGTACCCTCTAAACTTTGTATGTAACTCACAGACCGATTATTATTAGATAGGTAACGCTTTGAATTTGTACAATAAGTGGCAGTTTAACATTTAATTTTACCGAAACTTATGAGTGTACTTTTTTCAATAGGAGTACATGATTAAAAATATAAAAAATTGTGCTGTTTAAGGACGCGTTTACAAAATGGATAGGTATAGAATCGCACTACTACATTGACAAAAGTCACACACACACTAGTGTACGCACGGTTGGCTGTGGGAATCGTAGTCAAATGAAATTATTTTGATAATTTGAAAGATTGAATTTGTTTTTCATTTCTTATACCTACCTCAGAAATATACTTCGATACGAAATATGAATAACTGCTCCAAAGACTGCTTGGCACTGGAAGCCCTCTACTGGTAGTGAGATGTTAGCTCTGGACTTTGAACTGGTTTTGTCAGTTATAATAAGACCTTACCTACCTGCGGACTTGATGGAGTGACCTGAAGGTGTAATTTGGTGATTACAACAATAGGAACTCCTAGACTAGTGGAACTAGGTGTGCCGAGTTTGGGTTCGTTTTGTTGGTTATGATGAGACCTTACCACCGGACTTGATGGAGTGACCTGAAGGGGTAATTCAGTAACTACTGCTGTAATTTCTGAACGAGTAGAACTAGGTGTGCCGAATTTGGGCTCCGTTTTGTTAGTTATGACGAGTCCATACCTCCGGACTTGATGGAGTGACCTGAAGGTGTAAATCGGTGATTGCAACTGGAACTCCTAGACTGGTGGAACTAGGTGTGCCGAGTTTGGGTTCGTTTTGTAGGTTATGATGAGACCTTACCACCGGACATGATGGAGTGACCTGAAGGTATAGTTCGGTGATTACAAGTGGAACTTCTAGACTTGTAGGACTAGGTGTGCCGAGTTTGGGTTCGTTTTGTTAGTTATGATGAGACCTTACCACCAGACTTGATGTAGTGACCTGAAGGGGTAATTCAGTAACTACTGCTGGAATTTCTGAACCAGTAGAACTAGGTGTGCCGAATTTCACTCCATCAAGTCCGGTGGTAAGATCTTATCGTAACTAACAAAACGAAACCAAACTCGTCACACCTAGTTCTACTAGTCTAGGAGTTCCATTTGTAACCACCTGATTACACCTTCAGGTCACTCAATCAAGTCCGGTGGTAAGGTCTCATCGTAACTAACAAAACGAACCCAAACTCGGCACACCTAGTTCTACAAGTCTAGGAGTTCCACTTGTAATCACTGAACTACCCCTTCAGGTCACTCTATCAAGTCCGGTGGTAAGGTCTCATCGTAACTAACAAAACGAACCCAAACTCGGCACACCTAGTTCTACCAGTCTAGGAGTTCCAGTTGCAATCACCGATTTAGACCTTCAGGTCACTCAATCAAGTCCGGTGGTAAGGTCTCATCATAACTAACAAAATAAGCCCAAACTCGGCACACCTAGTTTTACTCTACAAGAAGTTCAAATAGCGGTCGCGAAAGTACACCTTCAGGTCACACCATCAAGTGCGGAGGTAAGGTCTCATCATAACCAACAAAACGAGCCCAAACTCGGCACACCTAGTTCCGCTCGTCCAGGAGTTGCAGTAGTAGGTAAGTTTATATATCCTACTTATTTTTAGCGAAATAAAAAACTGTGAGTATAAAAATAATAATTTTATCACTTGTCAAGTACTTATGTTTCCAATTTGTTTTTTTCTAATATTTTGTGTATGTACAGCGATCTTTTCAGAATGAGCCACTGCAAACAGGCGATACAGTGTCCACTCACGACGGCGGCCGAGCGCGGACTGTGGTTTCATCGAAATCTTTGTACAATAAATCAAAGCAGGCACCAACAATAAAATAGCCCTTATTGCAATACATTATGATTCATCCGTATTACCAAAATATGTGAAAAAATGTGCATCAGTTTTTATTTTTTTTTACGACTATTTGTGACATTTTGTTAAAAAATAAACTCAGGGTTTTTTAATTGAATATGTCTGTCATCTTATAGTATTTTTTTAAATTTTTTAAATATGTTGATAATAGACCAAAACATATACCGAAACACAAGCCGGTATCGTTAATTTTGTAGAAAATGGCAACGAAAGTTCGTTTTTACAATATAAAAAACTACTATTTTCAACAAAAGAGTTACAGACATTTGCAGATGAAGAACCAATCTATACATGGTAGTTTTTACTTATATTTGATTTGGTTTAGTTTTGTCACAAAATCTACCGAAAAACACCCTAATTTTGGTTGATTTGCAAACGCGTCCTTAAGTGAGTAAATCCAAGGTGCGCGTAAAAAAATTTCGATTTAATGAAGGCTGTGATTTGTATATTTCTAAATTGGTAAGATTAATTATTGTATTACGAATAATTACAAGCCACATAAAAATTAAACTTAATTTATGATGATTTTTCTTTTAATTTTCATGGCATTAAAATAGATAATGACAAAGTCAAAGAAGTTTTATGATTTAAACAGTACGACTATGTATTTTATGGGAGTGCTCATGTTTCCTCAAAGCTCCTTAAGTACTCATCGTACAAAGTACGATGTGATGATGATGATAAACATAGTTTATGATGATTGTTTCATGGCATTATTTAGATTACGACAAATTTTAAGAAGTTTTATGATTTAAACACTACGAATATGTATTTTATGCGAGTGCTCATCTGTTTCCTCAAAACTCCTTAAGTAATTATGGTACAAAGTATAATGTGATAATGATGATAAACTTAGTTTATGATATTTTTTTGCCATTTTCATGCCATTAAATAGATTATGACAAAGTTTAAGAAGTTTTATGATTTAAACATTACGAGTATGTATTTTATGGGAGTACTCATTTGTTTCTTCAAAACTCCTTAAGCACTCATCGTATTTTGAAAAATGATTTGTTTTCCGATGTTGTTTTCTTATATTTAACTTATCGTTGGATTCTTATATTGATTTCTTATATTTAACTTATCGTTGGATTCTGTGGATTTCGAACTGTCGGTTAATCGATGATAGGTGTAGATAACAGCATTCATTCATTGAGCACGATTCGACAGCATTCACTCAACATCAAGTGGAATGTATCCTCTTTGTCAACCTTATACTACTCGTAAAACCAAAAAGAAATCAATTTGAACATATTTAAGACCTTTTGTGTAACTTTCTCATTGTTTGTTGGTTCATCGAGTTTTTTTCCCAGCCCATTGCCACATCAGCTTACAGATCCGACGGGCTACATAACTAACATAATATACTAATTGGGGAGTCTGAAGGTGTGCGTTGTGGTGACGACAAGAAGATAGCATCAAAGTCGCGAGACGTCTGTTATATTGCGAATCAGCCTGTCAGGAATAGCGATTAAGACAGATCTTATTTACAGTTGCGGAAGCACAATTCCAGCAGAAAACTGTGTAGATGACTAGTACGAGTAGAAAAATTAAGTTTACTTGAAAATTGGTTTTATTGCTTACAATAATATTTCGTTACATAATTTTTTTTAATCACTGCAAGTTTTTTTCGGGTTATGGAGTTTCAATTCGTTGTGTGCCATAATAAATTCAAACTTAAAATAGTTTCGTCACTGTTATTGACAGCAGCAAGTTGAAAGTAAATTGAAACCGTACGTTGCGTCATTTAAAACGTTGTGACATTTTGAACTAGACAATATACTGACACAATATTATTGTACCAACTTTGAATAATATTATTGTTTATTTATAAGTAAATACAAACAAATTCATCAAGAATACAATATATTTTTGAAGTAAAATTTAAAATTGTGTTGTCTTCAAATTATTTAAATGAAGAATACCTCTTCATTCCTCTGTTTATTGAACTTCTGCGTCACATTCCACATCATCCGTTATTTTTACCTGCTGGTCGTAAATACTCTCACGCTGATAACGCTTGATAACCAGACAGCTGGAATTGAATATGGGGTTTTAGGATAAGCGATCAATTAGTAGCCAGAACTTCGTTTTTCCATCATCCAAATGCATCACGTGAATCTGATTAACATTCAAAATATATATCTACTCAGTACTCAAATATCTTTTTACATAATATTACGGAATAAATAGTTCCTTTTATGAACTTATTAAATAAATGTTTTGTGTCTACATAAATAAATCAAAAGTAGACATATTCCTTACATCAATTTAAAACTAACTTAACTTGCAATTAACTTAACACATCATAAAAATTTTCGCCTAAGGATTAATAAAAAATTGTAAAACACTTTCACTAGTATATACTAATTGCATCCACTGTCACTTTGACGTGTTATGCTCGATTAAAAGAAAACTGAGAAGCTAAGCTTTCCGACAATGGGCTTTGCGTTGTAATTACCTTGTGCACCCTTTTTAACGTAACTTTACGATCAAGAATAGCGTTTACCTAAGTTGAGTTATATCTTTAATACTCTACCTCTAGTTTATATAAACAAAATTTGCTCTAGTTCAAGGATTTTCCTGGTTGTAAAATTATTACGTGTTTATGATTGTTTTCCGCGGCAAAGCCTAGATGCGCTTTGCGTACCTATTTTGTAAAGAACAAGTAACCATCGATACGAGTATATTGGCTTAAAACGTCTTACGTAGTGGAGAAGAGTTAAGATTAGCGTATTGGTATCTATATCTATAAATCTAACTGGAGGAAGTCTGAGTATTTTCTTTCTAAAAATATATCTTTCATCCTTATCTATATTTTGACTATAGGCACTAGACTTTTAGCCGGCATTTTTATGGTTCCGTAGTTAAACAACAAGGTATCCTTATAGTTTTGCCAATCCCGTACGTCCGTCAGTCCGTGGTTTTACTCAGCGACTCTAATGGATGCCATACATGGTCAGTTCAACTGATCAATCCAACTGATCAGTTCAAACTAAAACTGTATCAACAGTTAGTATGGATAAATAAACTTATATATAAAACTCGGATATTGATATATTTATAATAATCGATATATTGAAAATTCAATATTTTAAAAAATATCAGTAGTTTTGTTTGAACTGATCAGAATCACGCCTACATGGATTTAAAATAAAATCGTAAAGAACAATTTTATTTTGGGGACCTGCCGTACAGGTGTTCATTGTGCCATTGGATAGGTCTTTGAAAAATAGTTTGAGTATGAATCAACACATTTTCGATTTAGGGGTCCGTTTGGGAAATATAGCCTTATATAAGTATATAATATATTGTATTTTTATTAGAGACATACACACCAACTAAACGGCTATTTTTAAAAATGCGTAAAGTATGTAAGACAGTAGTATATATAATGAAGTTAAAAGGATCACTATCACCACTCTCTGAGAACTTCTTCAAAGCCTCAGAGTCGCACCAAATCATTTAATTCGTGAGGCAGCTACTTATGCAGCCCCACTATCGCTATCCAGTCCGCAGGCCGAGAAACTCTCTCTCGGACCCGCCTAATAAACTAACTAACGATCTGAACTGCCTCCTGGCGGCTCAGGCCAACTCTAATTAAATTAAATTATTATATTAACTAATATTAATTTGCCTTCGTAGGCACTCCCTCAGCGGCTCGTAGCCGCGTCCCCTCTTTTCCCAAAAGAGGGTCGCTCACGATAAGGCACAATACAGCTTAATCAGCCGGTTACCTGTCCCCAAAGGCGGTTTTTAGAGGGTATCACTTAGGGTCCCCGGTAGGACAGTGAGTCCCTCATAACCACGATAGACCGGCTATCGTGGTATGCGTAATGCATTTTCCGCCTCCCTACGTATAGGGTAGCCCTTTAATTGCTTCGGGCGCAAAAAAAAATCACTATCACAGCAAGTAGGCTTAACAAGCTAACGAGTTATAGTCGATCAACTTATGAAATACACTTGGATTAGTGAAAATTTCGTTACAATTCTATGGAAAATGACCGAAAACTGGCTGCTTATAACTTTTTAATGTAATTATAACTGTCGTAAAAAGATTAAAGAAAATTACTTAGGCACTATTACTATAACTTTACATTTTCCTTTGCGAAGTAGGCAGAGAAGGTTGATCGCCAAGAGACCGATCTTGACATTCCACTTTCGCTTATTTTTAGGTTATTATATATCGTACATCTACAGTTTGCATTCGTGACTCTTTTGGTTTACGCGGGCGACCATCAGGATAGTTTAGAACAGTGGTGGTTTAGAGAAGGGTTTGTTACGGTCACGTATATCTAAGGGTTGCAATGCCGGGAACTAATAGATGGCTAGGGAATTATGAAAATTTTGAACGGACTTAGCTTGTGAATGATTTGATGTAGGGTGAATTATTTTCACAATCGATTTTTTTAATCTTTTTTAAATACCACTCCCTCCCTGTTTGAAAAATAAAGTCCTTTATTTACCATGGTCCTATTTTCCATTTTTAGTGGTTATAGCCGTCAAACCGTGAACTTACTTAATATGCTCATAGTATCACGGAGCCTGTACGGTGCAACACCGTGCATTCTCACACGCATTCCCTCTTCTACGGAACTCTACATTGTGCATGGCACAACACGTACTTTGCCTATATTGATAATTATATTGTAGATTTTCCTTCAGAATTCGAACTTGGGAGCCGCCTTATTTATTAGTTCTATTTGGCTTATCACTTTTTCTTTATAACTTTTTGTCAATGTCTGTCTGAATTAAAATTTTGACAATTACCTCTACCTGTATCCAATGTCGCTTATGGTATAAGATTAGAGGTATGCTTCGATTTTCTTGGCTTCAGTTAAGATTAAAAGCCAGCACCCGCAAACTTATTAATCAAATGTTCTGAGCATTAAACCACATGGTTTACGAGTATTTGCTATTAATATTATTAAAACAGGAACTTAAGTTGGATCACATTTCAAACAAACTATTAGTTATTGACTGCCTGTGTTTGTTTTGAGCGATTTAATCAAGTTTGGTTACGCATGAGTAGCAGCATATTTAGTGAACTAAACATAATTCACATTACTATTTAGAAGCATTTATAGTGAAACGAATGACATAAAAATAGTCTAGGATGTTTATAAGGTTGTGCGGTATTAGATGTTATAAAAAATTAAAAGATTAAAATTAAATTGGGTGATCCTTTTGTTCCACTACATTTGGAAAATATATATTTTTTTGACGACTCCGTGGCGCAGTGGCTTAGCAATGAGTGGCTGCGCTGGGGGTCGCGGGTTCAAATCCCGCACGGAATAAGTATTTGTATGGCCTAAAAATAGTTGTTCCGGGTCTGGATGTTTGTCCTTGTGAAATTTATGTTTGTAAACTGCCCCCACGATACAGGAGAAAATCCTAGTGTAGGGGTAACGTGTTTTAAAAAAAAATTCTGTGTTAAATTCAACAAAACTGATTACTTATAGAAACATCGCGATATCGACCGTCACATAAGTTTCATCTGTGAGCAGTTCACATAAATTTTTTTTAATTCTTACACTTCATATTTCAGCCACACAGTTTGTTGGCGGGGAAAAGAGAAAAGCAATCATTGGAATAAACATAAAAGTAATTATTATTGCGATTACCTAAGTATGGAATTGAAGTAAAAATTAAATAGTAACATTGAAGAGTTTAATTTTTCTTTGGATGTCATCTACGGGGTGTCAATTTAAATCTCTTTGAAGTACAAATTATAAAATGAGTAATTTATGATTTTGTACTCAGTTTTATTTTAACACTTGCGACCCGCCCCGGCTTTGCCTGAATAGGATCTAATAATGTGGCGATACTTAGATTAAAGATCACCAAGGATTATTTAGTTTATCAAATTTTCGTTTTTTTTTTAAACTTTTAGTATAAATTCAAGGATAAATATAGCCTAGATCCCTCTTGATATTGCTCTCTATCTGTTCGTTAATCACAGTTGGTTCTGTCTGTGTGTCCATCCCGATGATCAGCCCGGACGAACAAACAGACAAAATTTTAAGAATTTTGTTTATGTTTTGATAGCGTGCAAATAAGCCACTGAACTATAAAGAAGCCATTTATTTCAATACTATAGACACACACTTCAATTTTATGTATGTATAGCTTTATTATTTGAGGACATAAGGCCCCATAAAAATAGCGACCAGGCCTCTCAACGTGTTCCTCAACAGAGACAAGCGTCTGCATTTTGTTTATTGATCGATGACAGACGTAGGTGTCTATATAGATATCAGGTAGACTGTGTGGTCGTTGTCGATAGTCACCTTTACTTCAAAAATACATTTTTATAAAAGTTAAAACCGATTTCAAAATACAAAAACAAAAAAGAATAAAGCGATTTCCACATTTTTAAATTAATAACTTCTGAAATCGATTCATAGACGTAGTATGTCGAAGAAATGAAGCCCCGAATTCTGAAACCTCGTAGTAGAGATATACTGCAACCATATTACGGTTGTAGCACGATTAAATTATTCCGACCGGGAAAGAATGACGTTCTCACAGAATGCCAGCATAAAATAGCAGCCTAATGTAGCTGTGTTTCGTATGAGAGAACCGTAGACCCCTTTTACTGGAAACGTGGAATTCTATCTTAGTATTCAGGGGTGGCAACGCATCTGCATATTGATTCTTAATCGACGATAGATGTATATGGACCACAGCATCCATTTACCATCAGGTGGACTGCGTGCTCGTTTGTCAACCTTCTTTTATAAAAAAGGAACGCTGTGAATAAAGAGATGTGTGGCATAACGTCGAAGACATGTGTCAATACTACTTACACATGGGTACATAATAGTTTTTCATGCATTACTTCAAGGATTCCGCTCTTTGTCAATGTATTCAAATTTAGGTTTAGCCTTTTTGGATAAATTTCCCGCCAGCAGCCACCAACTCTTTCTTTGTTACTTTTATTGCTACTGTATAAATTAATATTTAATTAATTTTGTAATGGAACCCTTTCAGCGTTGATTGATTGAAAACCGATAAGTTCTACTCGTTTGAACGAAATGCTACACTGCCGTCATAACCGCTCTTGCTGTTTCGTATTTGAAATCATATTTGCAACTTGGAATCGCAAAGTTTGCTTACTAATGTATTAACATATGTTTTGACTTGCTAAAAGTACGAGTAGAATCAGTCGTAGTTAAAATATGTACATTTGGAGTGGCAGACTTCATTTGTCCCCTTACTTTATGTGTAGATAACATTTAATGTTTATTATTGGTCTGAATTTTTATATCGCAATTTTATACAGCACTTAAATATAAAATTCTGTTAAAACATTTTTATTACAAAGATATAAATGAAACTTACTCATATTTACTAATTAACTAATAATTTAAAAATATCTAACAAATACATCAATATTATATTAACTTTTCTTCAATATTTTAAGGGAGCTTTAAATTACGTTAAGTATGTACCTCTTATCCACGACTTGGTTCGCGGACAATTAGAACATGAAGTAACTACAAATCTATAATAATGGTCTTTAGGCAAGTAATTCAATGATCGAATAACAGCTCTAAATCTGGAATATGTTCTAAACAAATATTGAAGCTCTATTAATTTCGCGTAACGTGTTGTAAATTAGCGCTGAATCAGTTTTTCGTCAAAGTTTTGAGGGATTCTTTATTTTCTATCCCTTAAAGTTTTGAGGACTTTTTTGTGTAAAATTGCAAATCAAAAAGTTATGTTGGAAACTTTTTTTATATCTTTTATATTTTATGAGATAATCATCAAAAACTCATTTATTTTAGGTTTTTCAATTGGACAAAAAAATCTTGCAACTTTTTCGCATAAAATAACTCTAGCTCACTCCTGGCATTGCTCTCTATCTGTTCGTTAAGTTTTAAAGAAATACAAATAAAAAGGTACTATGACGATTTTCAATATAGTTAATATTTTTAGCGTACGTGCGTGCGAGCATTTCGGTGGGTGTGGGTTTGGATGTGGGTGTGGGTGTGGGTATGGGTTAGTGTTACCAGGTGTCCCGATTTGCTCGGGACGTCCCGATTTTCAAGCGTCTAGGGACGCGTCCCGATTCGTACCTGATCGGGACGCTAAATATCCCGATAAATCAAAAAAATTAAAAAAAAATTATAAAAAAATTATATTACTGTTTTGCGTGGTACAAATATGTTCTTCATTACATAGAAGATAGCAGATTGGACTTATTAAAACCATTTTCTCTACGGAATGATTCATTTACTTACACATCAATGGTTAACATTATTGAAAATCTAAAAAAGGATACGTTTTTCGACATGGAGCAACTTTATGAAGAAGTAAATATGTAAAATCAAAGAATAAGTGAAGGCAGCAATGCAAAACAAAGACTAAACGCCGCTACGAAAATGGCACAACATTTTTAAAGGCAATCAAACAGTAAATCTTCAAAAATTATTTTCTTATATAGCTTCAAATCCAGTATCAAACGCAACAACAGAAAGGGTATTTTCCCAGGCTAACTTAATTTGGTCTGAGAGGTGAAACTGTTTGACCCTCGAACATGTGAAAGCAGAAGTTCCAATTAAAACTAGCTTTAAATAATTTGCAATGAATTTTATAAAAAACAAGGCCATTCTAAAGGCAGCAAAGTTCAATAAAAATATAATTTTAATAAAAAAAAAATAACTTACATAAATACTTACTTTATTCTTCTGAAGTGCAACAATTACACTTAAAGTACGATTTTATTTTAAAATTTCTATTCTACTAGGCCAGCAAGACTGATTACTTGTAATTTAAGATTAAATACATATTTAATTTAGGTAATATAATATTATACTTACACTAGTAGTTTAAAACGCAATAAATTAAACCCTGATTTAAAAACACCTTGTTTTTTGTTTCTCCCGATTTGCCACACTAAATCCCGATTTTTTTGACCTCAAGTACCGATTTAAAACAAATCGGACCTGGCAACACTAGTATGGGTGTAGGTTTGGGTGTGCGTGTGAGTGGGTGAGCGTGTGCATGTGCATGTGCATGTGCGCGTGCGTGCATGTGTTGGTGCGCGTGTGTAAATGCGTGCGTGCGTGCGTGAGTGCGTGCGTGCGTGCTCGCATGCGTGCGTGCATGCGCGTGTGTGTACACATGCGCGTGCTCGTGCACGTGTTCATGGGCGTGTTCGTTCGTTTGGGTGTGCGTGTGCGTGTGCATATGTGTGTGCGTGTGCGTGTGCGTCTACACTAACCATACGAAACAGCAGCAGTTAAGCTGTTATTTTACGCTGATATTCTGTGAGAGCGTGGTCCTTCCCCGGTTTAGCCGACCCATTCGTACAACTATACTACAAATATAGCTACAGCGTGTGCGCGTTTGTGTGTGTGTGTGTGTGTGTTTGTGTGTGTGTGTGTGTGTGTGTGTGTTTGTTTGTTTGTTTGTTTGTGTTTCTTCTTTTGTTATTATACAACCTTTATTAATTCATTGCTAGAAAGGCCTCAAATAGATTCAATCTTGAGATCCTTTTATTGCTAAACGTATAAAATCAAATTGACAACTTATAACACTTTTAACATTTGAGTATTTATAAGCAAGCTAAGCTTTTAACACTTTAGGTTAAAGTGTTCATGTTAGACCATTTTTTTCATTATTTTGCGACTCTTGTCCAGGAAATCCGATTTTAGAACAAAAACAATTAATCACAACTTTATGTACGAAAAACTTCCGTAAGTACTTTCCAATGTTCCTTTCATTAACGTTGTACTTTCCAAAATATATCATAATGTGACCGCTTGCCTAATTATTTTACATTAATTTTTAATGTCTTTAAAATTGAACGTTTGTGGCAAATAAAATAATGATATTTAATAAGTATCATAGGACAATTTGTTTTACAATAATGTTCCGAAATGTGCCTAAAAATATGAAAACGTTTGTATTGAAAAATAAAAACATACCCGTTTATAATTTTTCTACTGCAAACTCAGATCAACAAAGGAAGAAAAGCAGAGCACCGCGTACATTTCAAGTGATGTAAAAACTAAGCTTATTTTAATAAAATAATTCTCGTATTTTCTTAAATAAATTCTCTTATTCTAAATATTCGGTTGACGATAAGCCATCATCACGGAAATAAAAAAGTTTGGTAATTGCAGCAGAGGAGTTGGGTCAAAGGAGCAAACCTGATTTCACAAGTGTTATTTTTTTAGCCTCGCCAATTCATTATTTATATATTCATATAACATACGGTCTATTTTGATAGCTTTTTGACATGAGTGATATAATATAAACACAACAAATTTCATGAAAATACGTGGAATCAAATAACACACATTATGTCCATCTGTGAAAATTTTAAGACGAACAGCAAGAACTAACTCAATATTTCCTGAACATCGATATTACAATACCAAATGCGTTTAATGTACTAACATCGTTATATTGCGATACCACATAAAGGTATCGCAATTTGGAAATTTACGACAGCCAGTCAAACCTCTACCTATCCAATCTTGTCGTGGTCACTTTGTCTCGCACCCACTTAACCCCGAATTTCATTTCTAAATGCCTCGTAGCACAGGACCACTCTCGCCGTAATTAAAATACACCACTCAAAATACATTATTGGATTCTTTTGTCTGCTTTACATATAGATATTAACGAAAAATTTACAATGGAAATTTATACTAATTTACGTATATTTATTTTATAACAACTACACATAACTGCTTACTATTCGGACTTAAAAGTGTAAATAAACTGCATGAAATCAATAAGTATAAATTATTATGTGTAGTAAGTATAAGTAGTAGTGAAAATGAGTTTAGTTTTAGCGGCTGAAAAAAAATTAAAATACGAAAAATGGTTTTCCTCTGCTAAAAATTACTGAAGAGTTTAGAACAAATAAACTTTTACCTTATATTGTTACTTTATAATTAATACTAGCACAAGCACTCACTTTAAACTTGATGCTACTCAAGCAAATCAAGTTTGGTTCCCGCTAGTAGGTGATCGCGAAATTGGTAAAAGAACATCGTGAGGAATTCATTGAAGTGTAGCGCGTTACGTGCAGCACATAGCACACAATAGCTCAATGGAGAAATCCCGTACGTCTCAGAAATTGAAAAAATATTTCGAAGATATGAGAAGTAGGTACTCTAACACGCATTGCGGCGCTGCGAACACTTCCTTGCTTAACACCAAAGACATCATCTATGTATGAAGTATTTTTCTTATACCATCTCATTTGTGATTTGACCATTAATTATTAAATTGATATTTCAAATTATTATATAGAATTATAAAAGGCTTTTGTTTTTTTTTAACCTCGCGTTTCTATCACAGAATTTAAGGACAAGGGTTTAAAGAATGAGTCAACAGGACAGCAATCATGATTAACACAAATTAAAGCTTTTTTTCTCTTTTGAAATAAAATTTATTTATATTAATAAATTCCTTTCACTCTGGAAAATTCTGGTGATTGTCTTTGTATTTCAGGGACACTGTTTACGACACCAGTCGCGACTTTCTGTCGTCACATCTACGTACGTTTAAGGACACCATGGCGCCTGATAGTCTGGGTCAAGTTCCTTGGCAGACATCCCATTTTCACGTTGTATCTTTATATATTTCGATAGAATATAAGTGTTGGTTATTGTATGTCTTTATTTATTATAGAAAATCGTGTAAACAGAGGGAATAGTGTAAGTTAAAGTAGAGAAGTTATTTCGTTATTTGTTTATAGGAGGTCTGGAACTGTTGATTCGATACTGAAAATACCTTTAAACGAGCAATTCTTGTATATATATATATATATATATATATATATGTGTGTGTATAATCTCGGAAACGGCTCCAACGATATTCATAAAATTTAGTGTCCAGGGAGTTTCGGGGGGCAAGAAATCGATCTAGCTAGGATTTATTTTTAGAAAATGTCAAGTTGTCCGTGTTTTCAGGCAATGAAAAACTGCTACAATACAAGAAGATAATTTTGACACTGTATTCATGATCGTAATAGCTCAAATGGATATCGGGCCGTCGCGAAATCGTTGTGCCCTGGTTCGCGTCCTGTCTTCATTCCGACTTTTTTTCCTTTTTTTTTTCAAGTTCCCTTCTTTTGTGAGAAAATCTATTATTTCGAGCCCTTTTTTAGTATTTTTTTAAAAATACGAAAATTTAAATTAAACTATTTGCACTCATGATTTTTTATTCAAATAACCAGTTCAGTTTTTTTCTATTATGTCGCTAAGATCAAAAAATATTAATTAATATGTATCTAAATATAATTTTCAAAACACACGAAAAAAAAATACCGAGCAAAGCTCGGTCAACCAGGTACTTCTTTTAATGATAGAAAGTTACACTATTCCCGAATGACTTACGCCGTGTTTTATTTTGAATTCTTACTCATATTTTCAGTGTGAAAATAGTATCTATATCGTAAAATTGTGTTGACAGTAATGAGCCGATTTGCGTGCGCTGACCAAAGAGTTTGAAATAAATAATGTATTCATTTTTTTAAGTTACAGTCTACCTGTTGGTAAGTGGCCACAGTCATGGAACCTGCAGCCGACTTCAGACAAAGAAGGCTACAAATGTGTTGTCCCCTCTGAGGACTCGATGGAATTTCTCACAACCTGTCATACTGGCTCGATATTATACCCTCTAGAATATACCGAAACACAGTTCTGCGAGCACTGATCTATGAGTCCATCTTTGTTTAGGTACCGAGAACTCTTCTACTTCCACCTAGTTTATTGTATTATACGTAAAAAGTAACTTTAGGTTAAAAATACAATTTAAATATGTTATAGGTTGGTATATGTATAAAACATAACGTACATTTTTGACACTAACTCGTATCGTTCGCAAAATTTGGAAAAAAATTGAAATAAAGTTAGTGTAAATATAAAGAGATGCTATAAAATCTGTGACGTCTGGTCGGTTCTCACCACCCAGGGACGCGATAACTTAGGCCGATAAAACCTTTGAACTCCCAAATTCCTTTTGTTATCAAGCTATTTACTTTATGTAAAAAATGTTAACAAATAGAAAAAGACATAACAATTATCCAACTAGTGACAACGGAAAAGTAAATATTTAACGATGCCTATACATAAATATTCTCTTCTAACTAGGACCAAAACAAAAAAGACAGTGCGCTGGGTACATTTCGAGTGACGCAAAAACCAAGCCAACACCATGCTCAAATAAAATGTAAAAACACGCACTTACGCACACATGCATAAAATATTTTGCGACCAACAACATGGTTTTAGGTGCTTATGTGTGCGTCCAACAGTGAACTTTTACGGGCGGATTACGAAATAAAGGAAAAAAAATGTGTGCATCAGGGTGTATCAAAAAGTTGAACATAATTTCGAATTATATACGTGGTAGAGCCATGCTGCAGTTATACTAGTAGTATAGTTATAGCACGAATGGGTCGTCTCGACCGGGGAAGGACCATGCTCTCACAGAATACCAGCTTAAAATAGTAGCTTAATGCTACTGTGTTTCGAATGGTGAGTGTGGAGACGCTTTTTACGGGAAACGAGGCATTTCATCTTAGTCCTCACGGGTGACAACGCATCTGCAATTTTATTCATAATCGAGGACAGATGTAGGTGTCTATGGGCCACAGCAACCACTTACCATCAGGTGCGCTGTGTGCTCGTTTGTCTCCCGATCCTAACTAAAAAAACTCACCGGTTCTCCTGGTGTTGCAATTGTTTATGGGCGGCGGTAATCACTTACCACCAGGTGAGCAGTATGCTCGTTTGCCCCCTCTCCTATAAAAAAAAAGTACAGTAACAGCTTGAAAAATACATTCACATATAATATATATATATTGAAGGTCTATCTGTAATATCAAAATAGCTGCTCTTTATTGTGCTGAGGGGGTTATTTGTGTGCCATTAAAGCATGAACAACCATTACTAACATTTTTGTCTATATGCCCAAACCGATGTTTTGAAATTTTACGAATAGATGAAGAGTAATGGAGCTATATATAATATTCTAGGCTATAGTCAGACGAAAAACTTGTGCGTTTTTTTATTTTAGCATAACAAAAAGGAATATAAAGTAAAGTAAAGTTACAGCCTATATACGTCCCACTGCTGGGCACAGGCCTCCCCTCATTTCTGAGAGGGTTTTAGGGCAAGGAAGTGTCCGCCGCGGTGCCCTAATGCGTGTTGGCGAACTTCACATGTCTTCGAAATAATTTTTTTTCTTATTCCTCAGACATGCAGGTTTCCTCACGATGTTTTCCTTCACCGCTGAGCACGTGGTAAATCAGCACTTAAAATTGCAATTAACAATTTCATTGGTGCCGGCGGGGATCGAACCCGGGTTACTCGCGTTCTGTTATATTTACAGCGAGCGTTAACCATCTGAGCTACCACGGCTCGGAAATAAGGAAATAATAAAAAAGGAATATGATTGACTATTTTTATTGTAGTTTCTATTTGAACATGTATTTTCAAAATGTGGAACAGATTAAAAAAATATGCAACAGTTCATTGAAAAATCAAAAGATCGATTATAATAGATTGGGCATCCCTAGTCATTTTTACACACCGCATGACGTTTGGCGAAGATGGCTGCGATTAATGTCACCATGAAGGTTAGAGAACAGGAGAACGATCACTACCTACTAAAGCATAGCCCGTCTGTCCTTGAAAATTGTAAAATGTATAGCGGCGCTTACGTCGGTGAGTAGTGACTGCGAAGTTGGCTGTTTATGAGAGTACAAGTAGATGAAGTTAGTTGAATAATGTACAAATATTCTCCCCGGCATTGGTGAGAAAATTTTCATGCTCCGTAATTTTGTATCTTTTGACAAAAATAAACATTAAAAATGGAGAAATATTTTATTGTGCGTGGATGTGCAAGTGGTTTAGCATTGGATCGGAAAAATAGACTGAAAATGACTTTTATTGACCGAACTTAGCAACCGCAGCGCCTCACTTATGGTGTCCATATTTCTGGGACACTATTTTCTACGGTGATCGTTCTCCTGTTCTCTAACCTTCATGAATGTCACTAATCGAATAGAATACTTTTAATATTCATTATGGTATGCAGCTAGTCCATGTTATTAAAGTATTTGCAACTAATATGATAAAATAAATAATTAATTATCGTGTATATCCGATGCTTTTATTTAACATGGCGATTTTGGACATTGTTCTTTATGAAACAAATAGTCATTGATGATTATCTTAAATCTAAATACTTAATGCCATATAAGAGATTAATAATATTACAGTATATTTTAAAATTGTTTATTAGATTCACTTTACTGTTTGCCTAAACACGTCAAAGGCTTCACGGGTACTTCCTGAACTAAAACATATGTATATGTATTGTTATCAGTAATTGTTAAATAATTCCTATTACGAATCATTAAAATAATAACTGTACTGTACTCGTTTTGTCTTACATAATTATTTTTAATTACAAATATAAAATAGATTATAAGTCATTGTATTATCATAATAATTATCATAGATAATTTTCTCAGTTTATTTTTAATTTAGAATTTGAGAGATTTGCAAAGAATATTATATAATATCATTTTATAAACATTTGTAATCAATTGACTTATCAGTAATATTTATAACAGTGGTTTACTTATTTTAAAAAGGAGTAGGTTCTTTTCTTGTAGGTCCCTAAGTCGCCTCACTCTGGTGGTAGTCGATTCCAAAAGGAAGATGTGCGAGGAAGAAAACTTCTTTTAAATCGCACAGTGGTGTACCATCTGTCATCCAGATGATATGGATGGTATCTCGAGTTTTATCACGATGTGCGATGGTGAAATTGTGCGGCTGCAATTAGTCCGAACAATTTCTCAGAGCACACCCAGTGGTAAATGCGATAAAATACGCAAAGAGATCCAACATCTTTTTCGCAGTGCCGGTGATTCGAGACGATTGGAAAAAGCTTTTTCCGATCGGCTTAACTCACTGACGGTCGCTGACGATTTGAATGGCTCTGCGCTGGATGCGATTAAATGGAAGGAGCTGGCAGTGGGGGCCCTAGCCCGAAGATGGTATCAGTATTACATGTACGGCCGAACCTGCACCTTGTAAATTTGCAAGTGGTGTACCGGCATGAAATACTGTCCCGCTCTACTGAGCATACCAAGCTTTTACAGGCCAATTTGATCTTCTCTTCCAAGTGACCACGAAACTACACGTCACTCGATATGTCGACGTCGAGAATTCCGATACTGACTAAGGCAACAAGGGGAGTGCCCTGATTTTTTTTTTTTTGAAAATAAGTAAATATATACAAACTTTTAAGACAAGAATAAGGTAAATTTGTAATTAAAAGAAGAATTACTTTAATAAGAATACGTTATAAACCAAACCATCTTCCAAACACATTCTATGTAAATTTAACGCAATAATTTTGTTAATCTGTTAAACATTATTCATAAATAAAGATACACAAAAGCTTCTGTTATGTTCACGAGGTTAACTACGTCATATTAGGGAGTTGATAAGATTATTTGTGGAGCACACTCTACAAACGTAAAGCTTTTGTGCGTGTCGAGCGTATTACAAGTTTTCATTACATAAATGTCTAATAGTGGAAACAATGAAGCAACTAAACTTTCCAATCTATTTAATCTTCCTGTCGTCACAGTACCTATTATGTTAATAATCATGTTTATGATAAATTTGCTAATATCGTCACATAAAAGGCCCTTTTAAGTTCACTTAAAGACGATGCGATTTGCCATCTACCACCACATCACACATCACAACTTACCACCATGAAGAGTTTTAATAATACAGAAACTTGATGTGTTTAAATTATGTGTTAATTTTAATATTACTAGCATAAACATAAACACTCACGCCTGTCACCCAGAGGGGTAGGCAGAGACCACGGACTTCCATTTGACACGATCCTGACATACCTACGCATACATGCTCGTCGGTTAAGGGTACTTTTAACGTGGCCCATTTTCAAAATATCGCCAATTTGGTCGATAAACTTTTTTCTAGGGCGTCCCTTCCCGACTCTGCCGTTCACATCTGCCATATAAATTTTTTTTGTCACTCTTTCCTCATTCATTCTTTCTACATGACCAAACCACCGAAGCATTCCTTTCTTAATCCTGGTCACAACATCATCTTGCATACCACATTTATCTCTTATCATGCAATTTCTCATCCTGTCATTCAGATTCAACCCTAGCATACTCCTTAAAGACCGCATTTCTGCAGCATTTATTCTACTTTCGTGCTTCTTCTGCCACACCCAGCTTTCACTACCATACATTAAAGTAGGGACTAACACAGCATTATGAATTACCATACGTGCCTTTTTTGATACATTCTGGTTCTTCACAATAGAGTGTAGTGCCCCATTCACTCTATTCCCTGCATTTACTCGTCGTTCTATATCTTTATCATATCTGCCCTCCCTGCTAAATACACATCCCAAATACACAAACTCATCCACTTGCTCAATTAACTCTCCTTCTATTCTTATTTCACATACCGTTTTGCTTTCTTCTCTTTCAAAAACCATCACTTTCGTCTTACTTGCGTTCACTTTCATTGCCCTTTCTTTTAATGCCCAGTTCATTAATGTAACCATCATTTGCAACTCAGCCGCCGATGACGCAAATATGACTTGATCATCGGCATACAAAAGGCATTTGACGGTTAACTCGCCCATTCTTAACCCGCATTCTTCAACTTTCAAATTTTCCAAACAACTGTCCATAAATAGGTTGAACAGCCACGGGGAAGCTACACAGCCCTGTCTGACACCTTTATGGATGCCAAACAAGTCCGAGTAGACCCCGTTAATTCTAACACAAGCACTCGAGTCCCTATACAGAAACTTTAATGCCTGTATTAAACCTGCTCTCAACCTAAATGCGTTCAGAGTTTGCCATAACACATTACTGTCCACTCTGTCATAAGCCTTTTCCAAGTCCATGAACGCACAAAAAACTTTCTGGTTTTTAGCCAAAACTTCTCCGCAATCATGCGCATGGAAAAGACTTGATCTGTACACCCCATTCCCTTCCTAAAACCCGCTTGCACATCCCAAATTTTTCCATCAGTTTCTTTCATAACTCTTTCAATTCTCTTTAATATTACTAATAAATGTTTAATTCTTTAATAAATACTGAAATATTATTTTATAAATGCTATTGCTATTATAATAATTAATAGTAAATTCGTTTTACTAATGTATTGAAACTTCAACTTGGTTTAATGAAATAAACATGGTGGCTGGTAAGAGTTCCTTAATCAAAAGCCTTCCGTCGATAATGACATTTTAATAATCATAATGGCTTACTTAAGATATTCTTAGCCGATTTAAAGACGACTAATTAATTAATTTTTATATATTAAGTCTTTGCCTATGAAATTGTCGTTTTTTATAAAATAAGTTAACGTATTTTTTCTATATATTTTATTTCTATTAATTAAAGTGACAGTGACAGTTTATTGATGCCCTTCTTGAAGAAATCAGCTGGACGGGGGGCAACAAATTTTTCAAAGGCATTTTGTATCTGCCTCTCGGATATTGAGTTTTTTCCCGCCAAAAAGTTATACAAATTCTGGAAAAATTATGCAGTCTGTCAGCTCTAATATCTCGGAGACCGTCTGTTGTGCAGTATAAGGTCGGGCTGGTTGGAGATGTGAGTGCTTCTCCATCATTGTGTTCAGTGCTTCACAGTACACATCTGCAATTATACTCAACCCGTTTGGTAAGAAGCTGTGGTGAATCACACCGGCGCTACACCACCAAACAGTGAGCATCACCTTTCTAGGGGTAATTTTTCGTTTAGGGCTTTGTTTGGATGCTGAATGATCCAACCAATTTGCTGAGCGCTTGAGCGCTGAGTTCCATTTTCGTCGCAGTAACAAAGCGGTTCGAAATTCCTTCGTTTGTGTGCCCGTTGGGCAGTGCAAGGCACGTTTAAACGCGTACTTCGCGCAGGCGATCATTAAGTTCGTGGGGCACACATTTATCAAGCTTTTTTACCTTGAGAATTTGATGCAATGCACTAATATTGATTTGATGCTAATGTCGAGAGATGCTGCTAATTCAGCCGTAGATTGAGTACCATCAGCTTACACAATCGCCTTTAATTCGTCATTATCGACCAAAGTGTTTGGACGACCACCGGGTTCATTTATCAAGTC
Source organism: Parnassius apollo (assembly GCA_907164705.1). Classification (NCBI taxonomy): domain Eukaryota; kingdom Metazoa; phylum Arthropoda; class Insecta; order Lepidoptera; family Papilionidae; genus Parnassius; species Parnassius apollo. The sequence goes on from CAJQZP010000929.1 coordinate 5,189,792, forward strand.
GAAATTTCCAGACGAAAGCGAGGAAACTAATAACAGGTGGTGCTTTCGTTTGTAGTATTCGCTCCGCAAACGTCATTGATATTTGCGTGTCGCTTGTCCCGTGTTGCTGCTACGACGGTACTATATTCGATCACAGAATAAATAATAGTACTACGTAATTCGATGTAATCATAACGCTAATAAATAAACAAATGACAAATTTTTAAAGAATAAAATCTATGTTTTTAAAATAAAATTAATTTTAAATTAGAATTCTTAGCCAAGCAAAAAGTATTTTGATTCGAAATGGTCAGTACTGCAGAACGGCAATTTCATAGGTTAAGACTAACCTATTACATAGTTACATAGGAAAATTTTGAAGTATGTACTGAAATTTTAGTAGTATGTACTCGTACATAGTTGAATTGTTATTATACCCTTAGAGGTAGGTCACAAATTTTGCTTATCCACTATTTAAACACTATTAATTATTGAACACAGATACTAGCATGTAACACTATCTGATAGGGGTGTCTGTGTTTTACTTTATTTATTAGTATGACGAAGTTATGTTTCAATCAAACATTATTATGAATTATTGAAGCAAAACTTCTTACATATTTTGAAGTAGTAGTATACTTAGGTAGGTTTGTATTTAATTGGTAAATTACATACATTTTCATAAGTGCAATTTATCGCATGATATAACAATGAAATACTCATGTATTTATTATTATTTTTATTATTTATTTAACTTCAAGTATCCAGGACTCTTTTATTACATTACATTTTTTAAATTATTATTATTAAAAATTAAAAAATTAAAATTAATTAATGTAACAAAATATGAGACAAATATATAAAAAATATATACCTACAGGAGTATTTTAAATTATTTAAATTAAATTAAAATAATAATATTACCAAAATTAAATAAAATATTTACATTACAATTTCACAAAATCATTTATACACATTTCGAACTTTGAACAAGCATAAATAAATGTTTGGAATGAAGTTCTCTTTGCTGTGTCCTCTAATCATTGCAGATGTTGTACCTACATAATGTAAGGTTTAAAGACGCGACTCTCGGACGCCATACTAGCACTGAATAGTGAGAGTATACTAACGATACGGCGCCGTTAAGTCTGGATCATGATCACTATATTATTTTTCTCGACCACATTAAGCGCCTTTGCTTAAGTCGCGATATTGAATTTATATCTCAGTCACAGCACACATTTGTAAGAAAAGCAAATTGTTTATTTTTGGATTTTCTTTGTGTCTGTAACACTGTATCCAGCTGCAGCCTATTTTCAGTGCTATTCTAAAAGCGATACTTCGAGCAAGAATACCGTAAAGCCGGCCGTTATTGCCCGCAAATTTATTCAATTTTGAGATTTTGCAAAAATTATTTACCAGAACGCGTAATAAAGTTGACCAATTATAACAATAAGCATTAAATGTATATAACTAATCACTAAATGTTGTGCCCCTGGTATTAAAACAATTCTAGATATATGTGCTTAAATAGCCGCGCAGAATTATACGCACAACCGTCCAACATCGCGCATCCTTATTTTTTCTAAAACTATCAGTTTTAAGGCTTTGGCAATAAAGTATGTTATGCTAAATTATGCAAAATTGCTATCTTTCTTGTTCAAAATGTCAAAACGTTTTATTTTTTATTTTACTTGGGTGGGCATTAGGCAACTAAGTACCAGCTACATTTTTTTTACAAAGTGCTTGGTAAGGTTTGCCACATAATGTGATATAGATAATAATAATCTCTTTTTATATTATACACTTTTGTATAGAAAATAAGTCAGGCACAATAGTTAGACATTGCTGTTATGAGTGCTTTGCGCTCGGAAAGTTTTCTGGAAAAAAATCTAAGAAAGAAGAAAAAAGCATTACAGTGCTTGCCGGACACAGAGAATAATCTATAAATATAAGGTGCAAACAAAATACTTGGTTGAACTTTTATAGAACACAGTACTCAGAAATATGTACAACTTTTACCATGGGGCCAATTCTAAAATTTAGAAAAAAAATCAGCTCTCCCATAAATTTTAATCGTGTAAGTATTTCATTGTATTTGTTTACATCATTTTTTTTTACATTAATCAACATTTTTAATAAATAAACCTTTAAAAAACTATTTGTTAGTTAAACAAGCACATGGGTTTAAAAAATAAGTTGACCATTAAATTACTACTTGCTTCACAACATTAACAAAAACTATTATCACATAAACAATACGAATGTAGGGATTAAGAACATGTGAGAAGTTGTAACTTTTGTAAGTTAATTAATAATTAATAATCAAAATAAATGTAATCAGTTTCGGCTTCATTAATTTATAGAAGTTCAACAGCCTTGCCAATATTCTTATAGACTAATACTTCAATATCCTGTGATTTTACTTCCGTAAATTTTAAGTTGTCATTTTTGCCAACTTTTCTTAAAAAAGATATTTTCAACTAGCCATTCCTCAAAAATAGACAAAAACAATTTTATTTTAAATCTTGATATTTTTTTCTTTAGAGACTTTTTCTTTGGTCGCAGTTAAACATTAGAAGCTTTTGGTTCTTAATATTTGACGTACGTTTTGTGGACGGTATACTTACACAAGATACAATATTTGGTTTTAGTTTTTTAGTCTTATATAGGTTTAGGATATAGGAATCGTGATTACTTGGTTACAAAATAATATTTGTCCGAGAATATTCATGAATGATGATACCAATTGAAGCATTTATTTCAAGTAATGTGGGTGTAATTTTTAAATATAAAAGTTCAGTTTCACTCCTTAAATATTTCAATTTTAGTAAAAGCTGGTAAATCGTCATCATCTATTGCACCTGTATTTATATTCGTCATTATTTCCTATCATATTATCAATTATATAATTTATGTCAACGCTATTTTGTGTGCCAACAATGATAAAAAGAAGTTATCAGAGAAGTCTAGTTCGGCTTTGCCAAGTGATTTTCCTTGAAATAAATATGAATTTGAATATTCTATGAATTAAATTATTCAAGGTCAGTAAAACGCAAATCAAGCTTTATTAGTGGGCAACCATATTTGCCGGCTGCAATCAATGCTTGAACAATATTCTTTTCCTCTTTTTTATGCGTGACAGAGCCACGATGCAGCTATATTATTGTTGTAACACGAATGGGTCGGCTCCACCGGGGAAGGACCACGCTCTTACAGGATACCAGCGTAAAATAGCAGCTTAATACTGCTAGGTTTCGTATGGTAAGTGTAGAGATCCGGAGATCCTTTTTTACTAGAAACGAGGCGTTCCATCTTAGTCCTCAGGAGTGACAACGCATGTGTGTATTGATTCTTAATCGAAGATAAATGTAAATGTCTATGGACCACAGCATCCACTTATTATCAGGTGGACTGTGTGCTCATTTGCCAAGCTTATTCTATTAAAAAAAAAAGAAAGAAAAAAAGCCGAGTAGGGGTTCCAACATTTTTTGTTATGGTACTTTTCACTTTGTTTAGCGTCTAAGCATATCAAATATTTTTTCATTTGTTCTAGAAGACATATTTCCCTAACATATTCTGCTGCGAGGTGCAAAAACTCATATGAATAATTTTTATATGGCTGAGACCCATAACCCCGAGACATAAAATGTTACTTATATTTACAATAATACTTTCACGGTGAATAAGACTAATTTTACGGATTGCATCGTGCTAAATTTTACTTATCAATTTAACATAGAATAAAATCATAACGCGTAGATTGACTGTACAATTAGAGACTTTCTTGGAATTTCCACTTTTTTGTTACAATGTATATGGCAATGGAATATTATCTTATGTCATCTAGACTAAAGATCATATTCCACTGCAAAGAAGCTGAAGCACTGAAAGAAGAGCATATAACGGCTAAAGAAAACTGGATAGGGAGAAGGAATTGGAAAATACTCCCTCTCTAGTGTGGTTGTTTTGCTTAATCTAGTTCTGTCTCTCACTGTTTCCTCTTAGTACTCCGATGGGGGATTTTAGCTTTGGAAAGAATATACAAATTTGAACCACTGTTTCTAAATAGATGATCTCAAGCTATTCGCATCCAGTCGCAGCCATCGATTTGCTCAACATCACTTGTAATTTTAGCAATTCTATCGGAATAGAGGTAAGGACGGAAGGACCCTTCCAAGGCAAACACATATAGATCACAAAATGTAGGTATGGATGCCACGGACATATAACACCTATGTGCGAGCCTATTTTCTACAAACTTAACATACTACACTTAACTACATATAAACTACATGCTTAACAGCCTTTTGCCGGGCGTGAATATGGCATGAGCATGCAATAGTTGGGTCATGCCCGTTGATATGTGATTACCTTTGGGATACTCAGGTGGACTCAGACCGAACTTAACACCCTGGATAGAAAGTCTGCACTGTTGTGATATCCCACAGGTTACACCACCCGAAATCATTGGTAAAGAGGCTTAATGCACTTGCCGCGATCTAACATGGTAGGCGTTGCTTTTTAAGTACCCACACCAAAGACTATATAACCACTTGACTGCGCATACAGTGCCCCGACGCTCGAAAACTATTAGTATTTTGTCGCCTATGCATCGGCTATGGTAGTATTAACCATTTTAGTATTGTCCAAGAGTTAGACCTGTGTGCACGCTAAATTAATGAAAATTTTTATAATTTTTATGCAATTATAATGCATCAAAATGCCTTCATGCGCAGTGAAGTGGTGTGGGAAACATTCCAGGACAGATGTCCAAAAATAATGGAGTAACTTTTCATTGCTAAGTACAGTACAAAATATGAAAATTATTGTTGATTAATTCAGATGATGCACAACCGCAGGGGTCTATCTAAAACGGTGGCCGGGTAAATAACGACATGGTTGAGTCGCGCGTTGATGTCTTTTGGAAAAGTCTCGTTCTATTATTAGACAATTCTAATGCTTCTATCCCTTTCTTTCCCTTTGTATGTTTATCGTAAACATTAGTACTTACTGTTACCTTTAATAGCTGAAAGCCGATATCGAAAATAATAAAATTATTAAGATTATTCAATTCACACACTGTGAAAAAATACTTATCTACTTTTAACCGTCTTCAGAAAAAAGAGGAGGTTCTCAGTTTGTCGGTATTTTTTCTTAGTTAAAGTTTATAGTTAAGTAGTTAAATTAGTTAGATTGGTGTACCAAATCAGAACGGCTTACAATTTTAAAAAGACACTAAAGACAAGTCATTGTACGGATCCACTACAGTATTTTGATATTTGTCGTCGTTGTAAAATTTTTAATAATAGGGCAATCAATGAGAGTGGTTCAAAAGTACTGTCTTCGAAATATAATACCAATTATTTTATGAGAACGGTTTTAAAATCTCTGTTTAGGTATTATTGATTCCCGGATATTTCATCAATATGTAATAGAATCAACAAATCATTTAATTGAATTAACAAGATGCATAATTTACAAATTTAACGCTTGTTTATATTTTTTTACAAAGAACAATCAGGACCCCTAAACTTTAATTCGAAATAAATATAAAAAATTATTCATTTTAAAAATCAATAATAATATAATAAATACATGTTTCCGTTTAACTGATTGATTTTGATTAAATATTATTTATATGATTTTAATTGAGAATTTTTCATAATGATAAAATCCATTTTATCGATAACGAATATTTTCCTTTATTAAGAAGAGCAACCCTAAAGATAGCCATAACAACGCAACTTGACCATTTGCAGCCACGTGTTCCTCCTCGTCCCCCCGGCCCGCAGTAGTGAGTCGTACGCTTAGAAGAAATCTGCCTATACGCTCTCTAGTGGTTATATTCTCTATGACCCACACCATGCATAATCGCAAAGTTTTCTGTCTCCCTAATTATTTCTTGATGAGGCGTCATAAAGTATAATAAAGGAGTTTCCCAGCGATCAAAGGCAGTACCCGGCAGTACAGAGCATTTCTAACCAAAAGACTGTATGAAAGAAGATGATACGAGAGATACTACAATGCTCTATAAGAGCCTTTTGTAGACACAGTATATGTGCTTCAGAGATGGCACCGGTTCTAATGCGTCTTTTCCGGTACTCCTACTGCATAGGCGTAGTCCCGAATTCATGGAAAACAGTTTTCGTACACTCGATCCCTAAAAAAGGTAACCGCTCTAATCCGTCCACCGACGGGCCTATCGCCATCTCCCCCATGTTCTACAAAATAATGGAGTCCATCACTAACAACCAGCTCGTGTGGTACATTGAGGAGCACCAGCTGAAAAGTGACTGCCAGTACAGCTTCCGTCGGGGTCGCTAAGCTGGTGATCTTCTTATTTATCTAACACATCGATGGATGCAGGAGATGTGATCGAGTCCAAGAGGGAGGCTTTGGCGGTTAGTTTGGATATAGCGAACCTTCGATCGGGTTTGGCACAAAGCGCTTCTCTTGTAGCTTCCAATAAGAATTGGGCTTCCCAATAAATTGTGCAATTGGATCACCAGTTTTGAGCATCAAAGTCGTAGTAGACGGTGCATGCTCCGATTGCAAGCCTATTAACGCTGGTGTTCCACAAGGCTGCGTGCTATCACCAACGCTGTTTCTTCTGCAATGCAATAAAATGTTGCAAACCGGTAACATTCATTGCAATGTCGACGACAGCACTGGTAATGATTTATACACACACCGGAAAACGATGCCGAGTACCGACCAAGCTTATGTCTGAAGTCGAGACAATCCCGAATAAAGTCCCGAATTGGGGGCGACTAAATCTAGTCCAATTCAATCCGCAGAAGAAAAAAATTCGCGCGTTTACTGCTAAAAAGAACCCCTTTTGTCGTGTCTCTTCAATTTTAAGGCACTCCCCTTGTTGCCTTAGCCAGTATCGGAATCCTCGGCGTTGACGAACAGTTTCGTTGTCACCTGGAAGAGAAGGCTAAATTGGCCTGTAAAAAGTTTGGCGTGCTCAGCAGAGCGGGACAGTATTTCATGCCGGCATACCGCCTGCAACTTTACAAGGCGCAGGTTCGACCTCACATGGAATACTGTTCCCAGTGCCAGCTTCTTCCATTTGACCGCATCCAGCGCAGAGCTGTTCGAATCGTCGACGACCGAGTCCTCTCCGATCGGCTCGATACACTAGCATTTTCTTTTTCTATCGCATCTACCACGGGGAATAATCTGAGGAATTTTTCGAATTATTTCCAGCTACCAAATTTCACGAACGCCAATCGCGACAGAACTCACGATACCATCCACACCATTTGGATTCTTGGCGGTCCACCACTGTACGTTTTACTAGGAGTTTTCTTCCTCGTACGACTCCTCTGTGGAATCGTTTACCACCGGCGATTTTCCCGGACCATTACTACTTAGGGACCTTAAATAAAAGAACTTACTCCTTTCTAAAAGGCCGGCAACGCACCTGCAATTCCCCTGGTGTTGCAATTGTTCATAGGCGGCAATAGCCACTTTCCATCAGGTGAGCCGCGTTTCGTAGACCCCACCTATTCTATAAAAATATTCTATTCTATATATTGTATAAAAAATATTATTATTTAAAAAATCTCTATTCTTTAAAAAAACAACTATCGGAGATACATAACATATTTTTTTATCAAGTGAGTATACTTTATTTTTATAGTATATCTATACTTTATACGTTTTATAAGTACCTTAAAAGTCATCTCAACCTATTACATTATAAACTATATTAAAAATTAAAGTACCGACTTGCAATAATGATATATAAACGTTTTTGTTTTTGATGACTTGTAAACTCCACGATACTGATGAACGATATGGTGTCGGTTAGTCTAGTTCAGTGATTCCCAAAGTGGTCTATATCGACCCCTAGGGGTCTATGACAACCTTCAAGGGGTCTACGTCAGCGAAAAAAAATTTGGGAATCCATGAAATGAAAATGGGGGTCCACGATAGTGGATCTCAACACATACACTGAAAGTACCTATTCACTTACATCCTACTACATACTATCTTATAATATCAAAACATATACATAATTTATAAAAGTACCTATGAAGTAAAAATTTATTATATATGTTTATAAAATTGTGTAAGTTGTAGGATGTTGGTATTCGCTTTGTGGTCGCAATACATTTTGAACTTGTAAAAACCTGAGAGTCGCAGTCTCAGAGCTTCGCTACCTTGCACTGACTTGTTCAATTCGTCACTCTATAAATACGAATATGGGACAAATACGTTTATTCATTTCCTGAATCTTGAAAAGGAAAATATCACACAAATTATAGTGAGTCAGTGTTATTTTGTTTGAGAGTGCTGGAGAAAAGTAAGTACATTATTTTTTATTAAATTTTAGTTTTGTACTCGTAGTTAGCAAAGATAGATAAATTACGCCAATCATGACTTTAGTTATTAGCAGTTTAATATTCAATCATGCAAAATTCCACGAGTACTCCTCAATAGTTTCTTTTTGAAAGTTTTTTTTCAATCGGTATTATAATTACAGTGCAATCTCCGTAATTCGAGCTAATTGTTGCAAGAAGATGTTCGAATTATGGAATGTTTTCGGAAAAATCAAAAAATATTTTTAATATACAGCTGCCATTGATGCCATGTCCGAATCTAAAAAGAAATGTAGACAGTACAGTGTTGATTATTTGAAATTTGGCTTCATTCCATCATTGGCGGACAAACAATCGCCTATGTGCCTTTTATGCAACAAAGTTTTGGACAATGACGCTTTGAAACCATCTAAACAGCAAGATCATCTGAGAAGAGGCCACCCTGATAAAACAGAGAAAGATTTGAAATACTTTGAAACACTCAAAGATAAACTTCAGAAGAAACCTACACTGGACAGAATGTTCGCTTCGACGTCACAAAGAAATGATGATGGTTTGCAGGCGTCTTACAATATCTCGTTACTTATAGCAAAATCCGGAAAACCGCATACTATCGGAGAGAAGTTAATTTTGCCAGCCGTTGAAGAGGTTTTAAAAACTGTTTTACACAAACCTGCATCTGATATCATTAAAAGAATTCCCTTAAGCAACAATACTGTTGAAAGACGTATTGCTAAAATGAGTTCTGATATTGAAAGCCTCTTATGTAATTATTTGCAAACGATCCATTTCTCTATACAACTGGATGAGTCAACTTTATCTGATAATGCAGCATTATTATTAGCATATGTTCGTTTTATTATGAATCAAGAAATCTACGAAGAACTACTCTTCGCAAGAACTTTGATAACCGACACTAAAGGTGAATCAATATTTCATGTTTTGATGGATTACTACATTGAAAAAGCAATTCCTTTATCAAATATAATATCAGTAGCTACAGATGGAGCACCTGCCATGGTTGGATGTTATCGTGGATTTATAAGCTATTTAAAACAAAATGTGTCAGGGGTGTTAGCAATACAATGCTATTGCAATTACTTGCCAGAGTTAAACTAATGAAGCAAAATATTGGACGGGGCGAATTTTCTCAGTTCCCCAATTTGTCACAGACAAGCTGCCAGGAAGACGACGTTTCAACTTACGTTCAACATTTAAATGCCCTCTATTCAGATTTTGAATCTAGGTTTGAGGATATTTTGACTATGGTAATACCACCGTGGATAATTAATCCATATGGTGACATAGAAGAAACGAATGTCATAATACAAGAGGAACTGACTGAACTAAGTGCAAACGAAGAACTTAAGGTTTAGTTTAAAAACTGATATCAGAAATTCTGGCTACAAAACAACATGCCCGTTACTTATCCCGTATTATGGAATATAGCGAGGAAATTTTTAATTTCCTTTCTATTGTCATACCTAGTGGAAAGGGGGTTCAGCGCTGTTACCAATCTCCTAACGAAAAAAGAAACAGACTGGGCATCATTAGCCGAGGATATTTAACATTAACCCTTACAAAATTGACGCCAAATGTTGATAATTTATTATTAAAGCATCAGGTTCATCCTTCTCACTAAAAATATTGACTTATTGCTTATGTTATTTTATTTATAGATTGTTTTCTGTTTATTTAATGTTACGTATATTTTACATAACAGATACAAAATTTTATTTTGAGTAGTTTTAATTTAAATTCAATTAATAAATGTATAAATTAACATGTGTTTTTATTTTAAGTTTTTAACACTAAACTTCACTACAGTTAGAAATTTACAGGAAATCAATATCAGGTTAGTAGGGGGTCTACCCAACACGAAAAAACATGGCAAGGGGTCTACGATACAAAAAAGTTTGGGGAACTCTGGTCTTGGTCAACAAGAAATTTAATCTCTTCATCAGAATGACACACACATATATTAGCTTCTCGATCATAGTCTAATTTCTGATTACTATGGATAGTTGGCATTTTATCACACATATCGCGTCTCATTACAAAACGTTCTTTATTTATAGTTTCAGGTAAGAGTCTTTTCACTAAATAAATGTCACAGTCTTCGCGAAATTTAATATTTACTGCCAAATTTCATACTTTTTTGGTTCGCACATTTTCCGCCTGACTTCTTTACATACTCTAGTTTAAACGTTAGACTAATTATAAACAACTTTTTGACTTCTTTACATACTCTAGTTTAAACGTTAGACTAATTATAAACAACTTTTTGTAATAAGACTGATTAGGTAAGAGCCTATAAAATTTTAACGTAGAAATATATAGAATTTTACAACAAAATACAAAAGCACTCACTTTTTCTAACGTACTCAAATAAAATGTAACTCTTATTTAAAATTAAGCGGGAAATGTGAAGATAAGGAAACAGCAAATATCATCAATGATATACAAGTTTGCCATTGGGAGGAATTCGATGTAAAACTTGTAACTCCATTACCTCTACAAACACTACTAATAAATCCTTGCTCTAACAGCATTTTGAATCTACTACATGAAGATGAAATTCACATATGACTTTATAAAAACATGCCAAACGCTTCTTTTTCAAACTCAGACTCAGACTCTTTTAGAATTAGACTCAGACATGATATTTATTCAACGGTTTTTTCGCTGAAGCTTAAAAGTAGCATATCAGCAACGACAATCATGAGGAGTAACGACTGTGCTAGTAAAATTTTGCTATATTTGCAGAGAAGTAGGAATATGTCTTAAATTAGATGCTCTCATAAACACATGAATGGCTTTAAATTCTTCGTTCGTTAGACTTCTTGAACATAGCTGAATAATGTCTTATGTGCACGTACCTATACTTCGTCTACCGGGTAAGATGCTGCCACCCGAGAACATTTTTCCCCATCGGCTGTCGGTTCTTTGAGCTATGTTGCCGGCCCATTGTCACTTTAGCTTACTAATCCATTGGGCTATGTCGGTTATTTTTTTTTTAAATTTATTTATGTACACACATCAAGATACAGAAGCAGTCTTATCGTAAGTTTGTACAAAGGTTCTACTTATTCCATAATTTGCTGAAATATCTTCCAGTAGACCCATAAAGGAAATTATATTTAAATGGCAAGCAATAAATAAAAATAAAATAAATCACTCGATAAAAATAATAAATACGATAGTTACATATGATATATATAAACTAATACTAATATAATAGAATAGAATATAATAGAATAATATATATTAATTAACAGGATACAAAGACGTTGTCTCTAAGACGTTTCTTAAATACCAATAAAGTTTCGGAATTTCTTATATTAGACGGAAGTGAGTTCCATAACCTTACCGCGTGAATTGAAAAGGATTGGGAGTAAAAACCGAAATTATAAACGGGAAAGTCAAGAAGAGTTTTAACAAGGGATATGCATGGTTTATCCGGAGGATGGGTGAAGGAAATCGGCTTCTGAAGTATGTGGGAGAGGAAGAGTTGTGCAAGATGTTATAGAAGAGACCTAACAATCGAGTGTTCCTTCGAAGTCGAATTGGGAGCCACTTGAGTTGCTTGCGAAACTGAGATATACGGTCAAATTTCTTGAGCCCAAATATAAAACGGATACACTGATTTTGCAAGCGCTTAAGTTTATTAAGGAGCTCCTCTGTATCATCGAAATAACAGGCGTCCGCATAATCAAGGAGAGGTAGGATAAGAGTAATCACGAGTCGGTTACTCTAGTTCTACTGCGGATATCCTCATTTCCAAGTTTATCACGCAGAAAAGCCTTTAGGATAGGACTGTCCAGAGCTCGCTGAGTGGCCTGGAGTTTCTCATACGGCCAGCAGTGAAGAAAAATATCTCAGATCCGTAAGTCATCACTGAGAAAACGCACTGATTGTATTATAATCTTATATTCGGGTTTCGAGATATACCTGACGAAAAGCAATGGCGAAGCCTCCATAGAAGCCGAAACGCCGCGCTTGCCCTATCAAACAGCTCAATCAATAATATCAACTAATAAAATAACTCGTAAACTGTTTCAAACTATTTCAAATTTCCCGCGCGCTCCTATATTCTACACAGGTCATGATCTCGTAGCCTTTGCGATATTGCTGTCTTATAAAAGGAGTTGAATTTAGCAGTAAGTCGGCTTTCTCGCACGCGTGAGCTTTTTACCGGGCTTTTGAGAAGACGATCGCTCCCTTTCTAACCTGTGGCAAAATGTTTCATAATGAAATATAACTACGAAATTTTTTATAGCAAGTACTATGGAACCAAAAGCCGGGCTTTGGTATGAAGTTGTCGAGTGCGGGGGAGAGAGAGAGAGAGAGTTCACTTCACATTTCAATGTTTACTCTGTTCTGTTGAGCTTGAGCAAATAACTATTGCGTGTTGAAAAATTATGCTTTTTTAAAGGTTTTTAGTGAAAATGTGGGATAATGGTGTTCTTTGTGATGAATTGAAATATGTTAATGTGATATTCGGCGAGCAAAAAGTAAAATCTTTAAACTTTTTAATAAGTTAATTAAGTTGTACTGTTAGTGCTGCATATTCTTTTCCAACGACAAAACAGCTTTGGATACTACTGAATATGATGATTTAAATAACTTATCTGGAGCCATTAAAAGGCATATGAATTCTTAAAAACACATGAATGTGGTAATTTCGTTTAGTAATTTTGGAAAAAATCTGATTGAAACATTTTTGTCGCGCCAGTAATTTGAGGAAATTTCACAACACAACATGCGTGTTGATCAAAACCGTAGTGTTTTTCAAAGCTTAGTCGATATTACCGAAGAGTGGAGACAGATCAAGATTAGTGTGTTTTACTGCTAAAAACAACAAAACTATATCTTGGGCTTACCCTAGTTTGAAGCCCTAGCTTCGCCACTGACGAGAAGATGTATTTTAATCTCCCGAACACTGCCCAGCTGAGTTGAATCCGTTGATTGGCCTCTCGTTAGAATATTTGATCTAGCTTTATATTACTACATCAGGCTAGCTTCAGAAAATACAATTTTCTAGGCTAAACTGATATTTATCTAGCGATTACCACGTTTTCTATTTTAAAAAATTCTTAAGAACCGCAATCGTGGGGTTCCTTAACACTATGCTCTACGACCTCAGTATTGTGTTTGTTTCCCGATGAGGTTTTAAGATGAATATGGGCAAGACAAAAATCACATCTAATATTCATGTTTCGACTGTACCTATAGTTGTTGGGAGCACTACGGTCAAAGTTGTTGACGATAATGTGCACTTGGAACACAATATCCGATTAGGTAAGTCCAACTTCGACTTAGAGGTCCACTGAAGAATCCAACTCGGATGGGCTGAGTCCGGGAAACTGCGACAAATCTTCTAGTCCGATATTATTCAGAATCTTTTGAATGAAATAGTAAACCCGTGTATGTTGCTAGTGATGACTTACGGAAACTAAAACGTGAAACGTGACTTGCGGAAAAATAAAAACATAATTTCCACAACAGGCCGTATATATGTGCTCAAAGTCACTCAGTGTGAGATAAAAAAGGGCAATTCACGGAAATTCGTTGTGGTATAAAATAAGTAACCACGTAATCAGAAAGTCCGTGGAAGAACAAGAATAGGTAACTGACAAAGCTCAGTAAGCTAAAGTGGAAATGGGCCGGCCATATTAAGAACCGACAACCGATAAAAATAAAAGTACAATCGTTTTCAAGTGCTACTTCGTACTGGTAAGTGCAGTGTTGGGCGACCCCCCTCTAGATAAAGTGACAACCTTGTTGAGAACACGTACGTAGTCTATGAATGCAAGTAGCTTAAAATCGTTCTTTGTAGTAATTTACAGGGGAGGCCTTTGGCTGTGGTGATAGTGAAATCAGAAATGCAGATATTCTTATCACGTTCAGAGAAATTTCGATCAACATCTTCTTACCTTCTTCTGCTTCATAGACCCGTAAAAATCCACAGTTGGATATAGGCCTCGCCGTTGTAGGCACTAATACCATGCCTTAAGACAGTACCACAGACATTTCACAACTTAGATGCTGCTGCTCATGGCTAGTCTCAGTATTTTACGTCTGGTCTAAACGAGATGTTACGAAATGTATTATTTCGCCGTACATCGGATAAGCCATAAGATTTTCGTAACATTTTCCATGGCCGCCTCTTACGATACCCAAGATATGAAATGAGGTGTAGTGATGAGTTTTCTAACGATAATTTTACAAACTAGGCACGATAAGTTTGTAATAACTAACGTTAATCGTATCGAGTGCAATTAACACATCCACTTACCTGACAATGAAATCAACAATTTTTACTTGTCTACTTCAATATCGTTTGCCTGCGATTAACCTATTATATCTACGGATTTCCATTCAAATGTGAGTCTTCCATTGTACGTACGTATTTCAAAAGTATATAAGTTTAATTTTCAAATTCAGTGAACAAAAATATCAGATACAAATAAAAAAATCAAATCAATAAAATGTAATAAAAAAATTAAATTATCAATTATATAAAAAGTTTAAAAATCTACCCTGCATAGAATTTGCTATTGTTGGTTGGGATATTACTGTTTACTCTCTGCTTATCCGAGTGTTGCAGAGTGGCAGGCGTTAATAAAAAGATAACTTTTATACTTGAGTTTAATGGCTTCTCAGGAAAGATTATAGCCATGTAGTAAAAATATGTTTTTCCTTTTATGCTCATTAATCATTCCTCTGAAAATCCGGCAACTTAACCTCGTAATGCATCACAAAAATTGAATTTTTATTGACGTATTACTGGGCAGACAATGCATAACTTTCAACTGCAAAGGAAATGTACCACAATTTTGCATAAAGGCGCTCGTGTACGGGCAGCCATTCTTTTTTAATATTATTAAAAGGCTAAGGCAGTACCAAAATAATATTTACGTAATTACATCATCTGTGTGTATGAATTTCTCATTTTATTTTCGATTTTTGACCAAAATTTGGCCACGATACCACCTGATGTTATATAGTCTTCTAGTGAGCGTCAAGGGCATTAGTGATCACAATCTTATAGCTGACTTGTTTAGGGATCATCTTATATTAAAGTTGAGACCATAACGGTCGGAAGGGGACGAAGAACGTGAAACCAGGAAATTGGAGTCCGATTTAAGCTTTATTTTAGATAAGTAACGACCTTGACAACGTTATTAATACAATGTCGCTAGTCAGTCAGCACTGAACATTTAAAACACGCTGGTCTACACTTATCTACATAGTCATCCCAGGGTGCTAGAAATAAACTATGTTGATAAAGGTCATTCGTACTCACCTGAGGCACCGATAAAAACTGTGATAGTACCTGGCCTGGCCTGGGGGGTGAATGGTGACTGATCGGATGACTGAAGATCAGCACTTATTTGCCTCTTCTATAAAAAAGAGGTTTAAAAGCACACTTACGTCTTGCTACAGTATAGTTGGATCACAGTAAGCGAGCTTTCCAAGTTAGTTTTATTTTTAAAGATATCTTGCTCAAAAAAATAAAGCATATCAAAAATAATATTTAGTATTTATATGTTTTTATTTAAAATACATGTATCAGATTTATATTATTATTATATAGATATTAAATCGGAAATTTTAACTTTTAATTGAAATTATTTTCTGAAGGAAACTTTCCGATTTAAATCAAATTATTTAAGTTGGAATATAACAAAAGTTATGTGGTGAATCAATAATAAAGTTTATCGGAAATTTCTTGCTCTACAAAATTTATAAATAAGGACTTCTTGGTTACAATCTTTAATCATCCATTAAATTTTGTTAGCCTACAATATTTAAAGGTATACACAATGGTATGTATTGATCTCTAGTTAGTTTAAAAAAATTAAACAACATTCTTGAATTATAAGCTGTGGTGATCCTGGTGAGAATAATACTACTTATCAAAAAGTAATACAGTGATATTATTGATATTATAACTGTGATCGCTAGCTACTGAATCTAGTGGTGTAAGCAAGTGTAATGTGAGGCGTCCTGTAGTTGGATGGGACAGATTTGTTTATTATGATAGTCTTATGAAGACTAGATCTGCATTTTTGATCTAGATATGGTGGAATAAATCTGAGCCATGTCTCTCTCATCTAGTGTCATAGTGAACAAATAATATTTTACATCCTGACTTCACATCACTCAAAGCACGACTTCCGAAATTTATGGAAGCCCACAATTAAATTGAATTGTATGCCCCTAATGTTGCGGTTAAACTGGACTAGATTGAATCATCCCCAATCCGAGACTTGTTTAACAACTACTCGACTTCAGACACACGTTTATTCCGGTACTCGGCGACGTATTCAAACGGGAAGTTAAGTGCGTTATCGAAATAATAATTCAAAGGTATAGAAATAACATTTCATCTAATTTAAATTCGCAAATTTTCAGTGGTTTCACTGCCGTGTCGGACACTTTTTTTAATTGAAGTAAAAAGTTTCGACCTGGATGCCAGCGTCCACCAATGGTACCACTTATGTCATATATTTATTATGAATAACTATATTACTGCGCCTCGACCGAAATCCATGTTGTACATATATATGTTGCGCGTGTACCTGGTCCTGCACACGGTGCTGGATAGCAACTCATAAGCTTTAACGGTTTCGACAGTACAGCCAACACCCTATAACTATTGAAATCTGGTCTTTTAGCAGGATCTTTCATCTTCTACCTCGTACGACTTCTTTCTGGAATCGGCTACCTACGGCGATTTTCGACAATTTAAGGATCTTCAATAAAATAACTTAATCTTTTTTAAAAGGCCGGCTACGTACCTACGAATCCCCTAATGTTGCAGTTGTTTATGGGCGGCGGTAGTCGCTTGTTATAAAGTGAGCCTTATGCCCGTTTGTTTCTATAAAAAATATTTCGCTAATTTTACTTGTTACATAAATAGAGATTCAGCTAGTACCCCATTGTGATGTTGTACATCTTTAAAGAAACGCCGGTGCACCAACTAAGGCGGTCGAATACTACAGTCAAGGTTTAATAACTTCCCTCAAGCATTTCATACTCAGATGTTCGAAATGCAGGCGAGCAATGCTCGTAATATACCAGTATCTCAGCTATGATGACTAAATCAGCTTCACATCTAGTCGTTAGTCGATATATATTTGAGCTGTGAGCTTAACAAAAAACTAACTGTAAGTACATTTAATTTAGTAGTTAATTTTATTTTAATAACTTAGACATTTAATTTAAAAAAATATATATATATATATATATATATATATATATTGTAATGGCTATTAACGATATAATTGGCGTAAGTGAGATGTTTTTCAATGCCAATGATGACAGTTTTTGTTCTATGGTAAGTGATAGTGGCAGTTCTACTTTCATCCATCTCTCAGAGTTTCTTGTCTCGCAGTTTTCTGATGTCCCTAACAACTTCAACGTTGTTCATATAAATGCACAGAGCATTCCGGCCCACTTCCCCGATATGCTGACGACTTTTAATTGTAATCATATACATGCTGTTCTTATTTCTGAATCGTGGCTGAAGCCATATCTTCCCTCCACCTGTTACAATCTTCCTGGCTTCCAATTAATTCGAAACGATCGCTTAGTAGGTGGCGGTGGAGGTGTTGCCATTTATCTACGTTCACACATTCCTTTCACGATTGTCGATATGTCTGCACAACCACCGCCGCTAAATGCCGGTGAGCATCTTTTCATTGAAGCCACACTATCACACTCAAAAGTTCTTCTTGGTGTTTATTACTGCCCTTCTATGCGTGTTGACTTCTTTAACTCATTCCAAAACATCATTGATAAGCTTACTCCCTCCTATTCACACACGATTATTATGGGTGATTTTAACACGTGCCTCCTTAAACAAGATACCAGGGCTTCTTCTCTTCAGTCAATCGTATATTCTAGTAATCTCTCTATTTTACCACTAAATACCACGCATCATTTTTCAAACTCGAATCCCTCTCCTTGACCTTATTTTAGTTTCCTCTTGCAACTTAGTCACGAAGCACGGCCAATATGCGGCCGATGCCTTCTCCTATCATGACCTTATCTTTCTATCCTATAATACCCGATCTCCCAAATTCAAACCAAAAATTCTACTGCAGCGTAATTTTGGTGGCATGGATATAGACAGTCTTCGAAAGGATGCGCTACTTTGGGACTGGTCAAATATTTTTAACGCAGATAACCTAGATAGTAAAGTTTCAATCTTTACTTCAGCCCTTATAAAAATCTATGATGTTCATGCACCTGTACGCGCAGTCAAAATTAAACATCGTCCATCACCTTGGCTTACCGATGATATTAAACATATTATTAATAAAAAAGCGATAGCTAAGGCTAAGTATAAACGTAACCCAAATGCGATTAATAGGGAAAAGTATATTAACATTCGCAATCACTGCAATAAGGTGTGTAGGGATGCTCAACGCCTTCATATTCATAAGTCAGTTGAAAATGGGGATACACCAAAGGTCTGGAAATTTCTTAGATCATTGGGTGTTGGAAAATCTAAGAATACTCCAACGACAAATGATTTAAACGTTAATCTTTTAAATAAACATTTCTCTTCTTCATCCTTAGATAGTACTGCTAAGGCTAATACACTAACATTTCTTTCAACTATTCCCACTCCCAGTCACTCCTCTTTTATTTTTAAACCATTCACTGCTTGTGGCGTTGAGAAGAGCGTTTTATCTATTACTTCCAATGCAGTGGGAAGTGATTGTGTCAGTGTAATATGATTCTTCCTATTCTTGATATTATTCTTCCTACTATTTGTCATATCCTTAACTTCTCCATTTCTACAAATAATTTTCCATCATCTTGGAAAAATGCTGAAGTTATTCCTATCCCAAAGAAAATTAATCATGCGTCCTTTTCTGAATATCGTCCCATCTCTTTACTGCCCTTCTTATCAAAAGTCCTTGAACGCCTTGTTTATATCCAGTTCAACATTTTTCTTTGTGCTAATTCTCTCCTTAAGCCTTTACAGTCAGGATTTCGACCTGGACACAGTACTACCACAGCATTGGTGAACATTACCGATGACATCCGATTAGGAATGGAACGCGGCGAAGTAACTGTTCTTTGTTTATTAGATTTCAGTAATGCCTTTAATACCGTTGACCATGATGTCCTACTTGGTATAATGCGCTCTCTTAACGTATCTCCAACAGCGATTGGTTGGTTTCGAAGTTACCTGTCTGGGCGCCAGCAACGTATACGCATCGATGATACATTATCATCATGGTGTAACGTATGTGTTGGTGTGCCGCAGGGAGGCGTTTTATCTCCTTTACTTTTTGCAGTTTTTATAAACTCAATATCTAATAATTTAACTTCTTCCTACCACCTTTATGCAGATGATCTGCAAATATATACTAAAGCTTGTCCCAACGATCTCCCCAATGCTATCAATGTCATTAATGCAGATCTCGAACGAATTCTCGAGTGGAGTAAAGCATACGGCCTTCAGGTTAACCCAGCTAAATCACAAACCATTATCATCGGTAGCGCGCAAATGCTGAATAAGTTATCAGTTGATCACCTACCCCAAATTGTATTTAATGAAACTAATATCTCTTACAGAGATTTAATGAAGAACTTGGGGATTCACATAGACAAAAATCTGTCATGGGACCATCAAATCAAAGAGATCCACCGTAAAGTTTATGCCTCTGCAGCCTCCTTGCGTAGATTACGTAACTTTCTTCCAATATACACCAAAACTGTGCTTACCAAGTCCCTTGTTTTCCCTATTTTCGACTATGCGGACGTCAGCTATCTAGATCTCACCGAAGCTCAGCTTGATAAACTTGAGCGAATTCAGAATTTCTGTATAGGGTTTATATTTGGATTACGTAAATATGACCATGTCTCTCTTTTTCGTACTAAGCTCAAGTGGTTGTCGATACGTCTTCATCGGAATGCTCACATACTTCATCTTCTCTATAGTATTCTCTTTAATCCTTCTTACCCTTCTTACCTCAAAAATCGGTTTGTGTTTCTTCGTGATTCCCATTTGCGTAACCTGAGATCAGCAGAGAGCTTGAAATTGTATATGCCACTACATACTAGTAAATTTATGAACAAGTCTTTTACTGTACAGGCCGTTCGTTTATGGAATGAACTCCCATTGGCAGTGAAACGCGCTCCATCCCTACCGGTTTTTAAAAAACTAGTAAAGAACCATTACCTTGCACTTCGCTCCCACACTAGTCGTTTAATATAATATAATATAATATATATGTAGTATATTGATTGCATTTAGTTAAATAATTAAATATATATTTTTTGTATGTATATATGTTTGTAGTCTATGTATGTTTTGTATATATATATATATATATATATATGTATATATATATATATATATATGAAATGTGTATTCTTTTTTTATCACACCAATGTGCCCTACCCTTGTAATTTTTGTGTAATCCTGTCCATTCACTGGTTGTCTGGAAGAAATTGCTATCAGCAATAAGACCGCCCATTGCATACTTCTTTTGTATATATAATTAGTTTTTTATATATATGGTGTGCAATAAAGAATATTAAATAAATAAATAAATAAAATAAATAACTGCAATAGCATAAAAGCTGCTTCCAGTGGATATGACATGATATGACAGAGACCCTTTTTTACTGGAAACGAGGCATTCCATCTCAGTCCTCAGGCGAGACAACGCATCTACGTTTTGATTCTTAATCGAGGATAAATGTAGATGTCTGTGGGCCACAGCATCCACTTACCATCACGTGGACTGTGTGCTCGTTCGTCACTCTTATTCTATAAAAAGTAATATGAATCTAAATCGGCCCTAGTTGGCTATATCAACCATTGACTTATATATTACTAGCGTAAGGACCGGGCCGACCGAACAACTAAAAGGGACCAGTGCGCTGGCCCTAAAATTACAGTTTAGGGGCAACGCAAATCGGTCGACAGTGGTGCGCGCGCAGAACAGATTTGCCTGTCATAAATATGTCTAGTTGCGTAGTAAAAGCATGCAAAAGTTCCGATACAAAGATTTAAAAAAAAAATGGTATATGGTATCATCGGTAAATAATTTTATACTAATTTTGTTGCAATTAAATTATTATATAAACGCATTTTTAAAGTTTTATTTACAGTTAGTTTATCAGACCCTCAAAAATATTGTATATGGAAAATAAAATTATAATATTTAAAAAAAAATTATATCACGTTTGATGTTTCATGTTTCTTTTATCTCATGTGCCGGGATTTTGGCGTCACGCGTCTAGTTTATCCTTACGTTTCGTTTTCTGACTGTTTTATATTTATTCATAAAATATTTTGAAATTCTGTTTTCAAACCGATTGCTTCTGGAGCATAGAGTTTTTATTGTGGTAGCCCCTCAGTATAGTAGTATCAATGATGCAACATAAATGCATCGATCGAGCATCGATTAATTAGAAAGGGAGCTAATTCTAATTTTATTTTTCACGCGGTACTCATATACAATACAGAAATTCTCGATATCGTAGGGTTAATATAATGTAAAAGGACCCAATAATAATACAAGTCGACCTTTGGTAAAATTACGGTATTTTCGCTTAGTATTATTACGATACTATATACTACAAACTGTGAAATAATGGTACAATTAGGATAATTATACTACGAAATCCGACCCTGGTTACGTCGTGTTTTGATATGACGTTTGTATTATGACAGTTGCGCTACTTTTCTTGTATGAAACAGTTATGAGTAAAATATTTAGATGGGCCTATCCATCCTTTTGAAATCATTGATATCAACACACTCTCCAAAATGAATATTCTAAACTATTGAAGTAAGAAAAAATCTAGCAGGCTCGCTTATAAAAGGGTGCCCAAAAGGCGGAGTGGCATCCCCTCTTTTTATAAAACTGAATTAATAAACGAACTTACAGTCCACCTGATGGCAAGTGACTACTGCAGCCCATGCACACGTGCAACCAACTTCAAACCAAGAAGGCTACAGATGCGTTGTCACCTCTTATCACCTCGCGGAATGCTCACAGCCTGTACGTATTCTGGCTCTCTGTACCCTTCAGACCGGCACACCAGCAGGTCAAATGCTACTATTCAGCGGCAGTAAAATGTAAGAGGGTGGTGCCTTACCCAGACTTATTCCTAGACAGAAAAGGAGTCCTACCATCTAGTAAAAATCTCTCTCACCAGTCGTGCGAAATATGATCATTATTGATCTCATTACCATGTACCTAAGCACTAACACGCAAACGTTAATAATACATACACTAACAATTTCTATACCGCAGGGTTTATTGATATTTGGTCTTACTTGTTTAAAGTACAAACAAGCTACAGAAAAATACTACCCTACCATTATAACATGAAATGAAGTGAAAATCTTAATTTTTCGATGTAAGTGACGTAAAAAACTTATTATCCTACTACCGTTTCAAAATGAGGTTCCTCTGTTAAGAAGAAAGAAACGGTAAAAGACACTTCACAGATATCCTTCTCTTTGTAATTTTTTAACGCCAATTATATGACGTTCTTTGTCGAAGTTGAAAAGGAATAGACTCATATGTAAACAAAACATGTTATATTATAAAATTACACAGCAAAACCACAACTAATATACAGGTTGTCCGGTTTCCGATGTCCGATACTTTAAGGGGTTAAAATACAATTAATTTTATCGACAAATCAGGGATCAATGATTTTTTTTTTCGCCATCAATAAAAAAATGGCAGCACTTTAAAAAAAATTGTTGGTGAAGCATAGATGCTTGTATTAATTTAACAATATCTACCCAAGTAGAAGACTTTCAAAAACAAAATTGGTCTCAAATGTTAGTTAATAGTGTAGACAATAAATCTAGATTCAAAATATTATTTTTTAATTTTTCAGTATTAGTAAAAAACATTTTGAAAAAATAAATTAGACAACAAATTGATGTTGTTTTTCAGATTCTTAGCTTTAAAAAAACCATCGTGTTAACCAATTTTTTTACTTGTTTTTATTATAATACAGGATATTTGCTATAAATGCACATTTAAATCTTAACTCTGAGTTAGATAGTTTAGGAGCTATGATAATTTGAATGTAACTGTTCAAAGTGCCTCTACCCCGATATTAGATAACTAAACACCCATTCCAGTGAGTAAGATAAAATTCTTCAATAATTCAAGGAATCGTAAGCAAGCACATAGCATCCTTTGTGTGAGCAGGTAAAAAACGCTGTGCACAACAGTGCGAGCGAGACAGAATAACGGCTGTCTCCAGGTAAAAAGGATGCAGTGTGCGCTTGTGCCGTCGAGCAGTCGTCCCTCGCTCTGCGTTGTGATAACATTCATGGTTTTAAGTAAATCTACTTACTGTACATAATTGTGCCGGACGGGCGAAACTCTCCGGAGTAAATGTTGTCGAAGATACTTCGCGAGTCGCTCACGTCCTACACCTATAGGTTCCGGTGGGTACTCTCACCGCCGTCTTTGTTGGTGCCGCTGAAATATTGTGGACTGTAGTTAAAATCAAAATGCACGATTAACAAATACAAATAGCAAGGTAGTGGCCAGCGGTTCGACTGATTGATTAGTCACGAAATTTTATAAGTATTTATCACGGTTGTTAAACTACGGTTGTTCACTGTATATTTCAAAAGATTTCTTTAAATTGTACGGTGGTATCAAATATCTATTGGTAGTAGCTGGTTTTCTAACACTACTGACTAGCAGCTATTATCAACTAAACTAGTTGATTTTATCACTTGTGTAACTGCGGATATCAGTTACCACTTTCACTATATGTAACTGCGAATATCAGTTACGACCTTTTTTAGGCTAGCTAACACTTTCACTATGTAACTGCGAATGTCAGTTACGACCTTTTTAGGCTAGGTAACACTTTCACTATGTAACTGCGAATATCAGTTACGACCTTTTTCGGCTAGCTAACACTTTCACTATGTAACTGCGAATGTCAGTTACGACCTTTTTAGGTTAGCTAACACTTTCACTATTCACTATATACTGCTACTAGTCACTTCAGCTACCACCGGATACCACTCACTTCACTTCACTTGTCACTGGTAGTTCTTCACACTACTACGGATACTGGGCCCCGAGCCCCTAAGGTAGACTTTAGCAATACTTTACAGTGAGCCGCTTGCCATTTTCCGTTTTGCCTCTTTATTGCATAAACTTTTCACTATACAAATGGCATAAATTGCAATATTCTCTATACAAACTAATTGCTACACTAACATGCTATACATTATTAAATCGGTAGTCTGGTACTTTATTAATATATCATAAAGGTTAATAAAAACATTAACATTGTAAAAAGTTATTAAACGAAATGTCCCAAATTTTCATAATATTTGGGCATTTTAATTCTTTAATTTTTCTATAACTACGAAATGCGTTTAATTATACAAAAATATTCCTATACTTCTTTCATCTATAAGCCATATGCTAATTCAATATCATATTTACAACTCTTTTAGGACATAAAATTATTTTCATTATTTTTAGTATGATCTATTACGCAGTTAATTAAAAACTTCTAGAGAGTTCCACGATAAGACGCGCTGTGATTGGTCGATTTTTTGGTATATAATAAAAGTTGTTTATATTACTTGTTATCAAAACGACATTCTATACAAACATATTGAGAGTTATAAATATGCTAAATAACTATATTAATACACGTTTTTAGTCAGTTTTATCGGTAATTTCATTTTTAATACATAAAACAATATTCTTTATCACTTCGTTTCTTAAGGTTGTTAGGCCGTCGCGAACAATAATTATTGTTTGTTGTTAGACTTTGTTACGTTTTTGTTTTGTTGTTGAACTGTTACAGCGATATGCTGGCTTGAGTACTCGTTCATTGTAATAAACAAAAAGTACCTTACTTTTTTTACATGAAATATGGCCATCGTCCTTTTTATTATTCTGTACTTATTGCGTAAATTGTATAAAGTAGTAGAGATATTGCATAAAGTAAACATATAATAATTATTATTACACATTTAACTTACTTGTGATTTTCCATGAGACAATTTTACACATAACTATGAACTAAATTTAACATTATAGAGGATTTATGTTATTCTAAGCCTCCTTATCATCAAAATGATCATTGGAAATTATCACCCTTGAAGTGCATACATGTTACATAATTTTAAATTTTATTTCCAAGAGACTTAACAATTCGCTTGGTCAAACTATCGTCAAAACCACACAAAAACTTCACAATGTGACTATTACTAAGCATATTGTGTGAAGAATTTACTTAATAAAATACACGTTAAACAAGACTGTATACTATAATCCTTTGCCAGCGCTAATTGGCGAATCAAAACAACAACATCATCTCTGGTTAAAACGTAGACAGGGAAACCTATAGACAAATTGACGCCTTCTTTTGCATTCGCACACGAAAAAGATAGATTTATGCATACGTCTTGCATAGAAATGAGACAGAGCGGTGTGATTGTTTGTCCCTTTCTCCGTGCCGGCTTTTTTGTTTAGCAAACTATACTTTGCTAAACAACTTTGACAGTTCGTAGCGATCTAAGGAGTTTACAAGTTGGTTTAAGTGAGAAACAAGTGTTTAGTGAGCTTAATATTGGTGAATCTTGTTCAGTTCAGTTCTTAGAACAATTAAAATTTTTATCTAAATATGTTTAAAAGTCATAAAGATTATTGTATAACCTAAAATATTAGTACTCTTATTAGTTTGTGAACCTAAAACTACGTTATCGTCCTTTCTCACTCGAGGCCACGCTAATCATTAGTCTAAAGGTTTCTCTATCTACGGTTTAAAAATTTTCCGTAGACAGAGAATTCTACTCTGTCTAAGATTTTGTCATATTCCTTAATATCTGTGTAAGTTTGGAAGATTGTTTTGGCGGGAACTTGATCGTCAACGGATTGTTGTTTCTGTTTTATCGTTTAAATAAAGATCGAGGTCAATTTTGATATATAAAAGTCATGCGATTGTGTGTAATAAGTGTCTGTAGATGTGAACTAATAGAAAAAATTATGGAACAAGTGCTATAAACTAGTGATACAAATCTCAAGATACTTTGATTGCTTTAGCGCCTTATGAATTTGGGGAACTGTCATCATCGACCGTCCGCTGGGTTCAACTGTCATCAAAATCTCTCAGAAACTTTGCAATTTGACACATCAGCGTGTCGTGAAAAAAAAACTATAAAAATGAAGATCGCGATTGAAATGAAGATATAGCTTAAAGAACAAGCATCCAAGCCAAAAATCTTAATAAAAATTGAATAAGTTTGTTTATGGTTTTATCACATGACCATTTATTTGTCCCCGTGACCAAGTGAAGAAAAATTCAAAAATAATTACATACGCGCAATGTCTAAATTAGAAATTAAGATAGACGTCCACGAAAATTCACTTGATAACAGGTAAAATGTTATTAGTGCTCTATTTTGAGGAATAGAAATGGACTTATATAATTTATTTATCTGATTGCCAATGAAGGTCGTCATTTTTGTTTTGCAATTTGCCAAAATACTAGTGGTTTCAAGATTTAATAAAAATATTTTACTATACATTATTTCTTCCAGTGCTGACAGTGAATTGCTAGTAGTGATGGATGAACCACTTTATGGTACGATTTTATTAACTTTTTAAATTAAAATAATAAACCTATTAATTTCTCAGCTTCGTACATTTTTCATGGTAAACTCCCAAGAACTAAGTTTTGTGATAAGATTTGAGAAAAAGCCAGTGTTAATAACTTGCGTGTAAGGGTATTTATTATTGAATTAAGTTGCTTGTGTTGATGATAAATTTAATTATGACTCCTTTCAGAAAATGTCAAACAGAGTCCTCAGTATGTACCATCAAGCTTTTTAGATACAAACGAAGAAGAAAATAATACGAGATATAACTTTCGAGACTTGTGTAAGTAAACCAAGTTTTGAATTGATAATTATCATTACACATAATACAATACAATACAATACAATACTCTTTATTGCACACACAATAATAAAAAGAACAACAAACTTAAATTGATAAATTTATGTACAATTAGGTGGCCTTATCGCTAAACAGCGATCTCTTCCAGGCAAACCTTGGTGAAGGAGATCTTTTACATACAAAAATATAGAAGTGTGCATAAATAGTAGTTAAAAATCATGCATAACACATAAAATATATACATATATATATATATATATATATATATATATATATATACATAATCATACACATATATACATATCCATACACATACATATTTATACATATACATATTTATAAATATTTTGTAACACATAGCTACACATTATATACATACCATATATACACAAACCTTATCAAGTATAATAGATATGATAATGAAATATATTAAGTAGAACACATATTTAAATAATAATTTTTAACCAGTTTTTTGAAAGACTCAATGTTTTGGACTTTCTTAATTGTTAAAGGAAGCGAGTTCCATAATTTAATTGCTTTGACACAAAAGGAAGAATTAAAAAATTTTGAATTGTGAGCAGGCATTCGCAAAATAAGCTTATCGGATAATCTGGAATGATCTTTATCTGCACCCGCAAACTCAAATTTTTCCTTTAAATACTTCGGTGTTTTAGGATCAAATAGTACACAGTACAGTTGAGATAGAATGTGAGTATTCCGACGAAGTCTGATAGGAAGCCACTTGAGCTTAGTACGAAACTCAGAAACATGATCATATTTGCGGAGGCCAAATATGAACCTAATAGCGAAATTCTGAAGACGCTCAAGTTTATTTAATTGATCCTCAGTAAGATTAGAATAGCATACATCAGCATAATCAAGGATAGGGAGTAACAAGGACTGTGCCAGTAAAATTCTAGTAGGAATCGGTAATGAGTTACGCAAACGTCGTAAGGAAGATGATGCCGCGAACATCTTTCTACTGGACTCTTTAATATGTAGGGACCAAGAAAGATTTTGATCAATGTGTAATCCTAGGTCTTTTACAGATTTGCTAAAAGGTATCATAACACCATCAATAACAATAGGTGGTAGGTTATCCCAACAAATTCTGGAAATTACAGTACTATTTCCAACAATAATGGCTTGGGTCTTATTGGGATTTAAATTGAGCCCGAACGACCTGCTCCAATCATGTATTGCAGCAAGATTCATATTAGTGTCATTGATGGCATTGGGAAGGTTCTGGAGTGATGTATGGGAGTATACTTGAAGATCATCTGCATACAAATGGTAGAGAGAAGAAATTCGTGAAGTAACAGAATTAATAAACACCGAAAAAAAGGAGAGGAGACAACACGCCACCTTGTGGTACACCAGCAGTTAGTTCACACCACGAAGATGTGGCACCCCCTACCATAACCCGCTGCCGGCGGCCATGCAAATAGCTTTGAAACCATTCAATTGCCGCTGGAGATATGTTAATAGAGCGTAGCAGACTCAGCAATACATCAAAATCGACGGTGTTAAAAGCATTACTGAAATCCAGTAGCGTAAGTAATGTGAGCTGCTTTTGGTCCATACCCCAGCGAATATCATCTGTGATTTTAAGTAACGCTGTAACCGTACTATGACCAAGTCTGAACCCCGATTGAAAGGAGTCAAGAAGGGAGTTTTTATTTAGGAAGAGGTTAAGTTGTGCAAAGACTAAACGTTCAAGGACTTTTGAAAGGAATGGAAGGATAGATATAGGTCGATAATCTGAGGGAGAACAGGGGTTCTTCTTTTTTAGGAAGAGGAATGATATTTGCTTCCTTCCAAATTCGTGGAAAGGATTCAGAGGATATGGAGTAATTGAAAATATGAGTTAAGATAGGGAGAATAATGTCAATCAGGGGGGACGATCATTTTACGGCTAATTTCATCACATCCGATGGCACTTGACGATATGGACAAAACGCTCTTTTTAACATCACAGTCGGAAAATTGATTGAAGGTGAACGGCGAGAAATTAGGAGTTGATGCTTTGGACAGATTGTTTAAAGTATATGATTTTATATTATCGTTTGAAAACGAAGAGGTAGATGAGAAATGTTGATTTAATGATTCAATGTCAACGTCTTCATTCGAAATAGTAGATTCTTTAGATTTTCCAACTCCTATAGATCTGAGAAACTTCCAAATTTTTGCAGGGTCTCCGTTCTCGACTGATCTTTGAACATGGCGTTGTTGTGCGTCTCTACAAATTGTATTGCAGCGATTCCGTATGCTTCTATACTTGTCTCTATTGTGGTCCGATTTATCACTGTTATAAATAAGCCTAGCTTTATTTTTCTTATTTAACAGTGATTTAATATCGTCTGTTAGCCAAGGCGCGGGGGTGTGTTTAACTTTAACTGGTCTGATTGGTGCATGGGTGTCATAAAGGTCAATCAAAATGTAATTAAATGTTTCCACTTTTAAGTCTATAGAATCTGCAGAGTATACAGCAGACCAGTTAGCATTCCGGGAATCGTCTTGTAAACGTTCTATATTCATCCCACTAAAATTCCGTAGCATCAGTACCTTGCCTCGAAATTTGGGAGTACGTATTTTATATGAAAGAAAGATGAGGTCATGATGAGAGAATGCCACAGCTGCACATTGACCATGCTTTGACACGTGATCAGGAGATGAAACTATGATAAGATCTAACAGGGATGAAATACAGTTAGGCAAGGTGTGTGTAGCATTAAGTGGCAGAATATGTAAATTACACGAGTCAGTAATAGAGCGCAGCTTTTTAGTGCGGTGGTTATTCTTTAACATACAAGTGTTAAAATCGCCCATAAAAATAATATGATTGTATAGAGGAGTCAGATCTTCAAGTGTTTTCTCAAATGAAGGGAAATAATTTACACGGAGGGATGGGCTATAAAATACGCCTAGTAAGATTTTGGTGTTAGATAATATAATTTCCAACAAGAGATGTTCAGCTTCATTAGCCAAGGGTGCATGAGTAGACAATTTAATAATCTTAAAAGGAATATCATATCTAAGGTAAATTGCTACCCCACCACCACTCTGGCCTACTCGGTCATTTCGAATAAGATTAAATCCTGGTAGTGAATAGCAGGTAGAAGGTAAACATGGTTTGAGCCACGTTTCGGATACAAGAATAGCGCTGAGGAAGCTAGTGTTAAATGATGCAAGCATGTCTGGAAAATGTGCCGGAATACTTTGGGCATTAATATGAATAACATTGAAATTTTTCAGAACATCTGAGAATTGAGAAGATATGACTTCGTTTAGAGGAGTGAGATCTGTACTGTGAAAACTATCGTCACTACTGCCGGTTTCTGAGTAAGGTGTCACAAAGGAATCATTACTTGAATCAATATAATTGAACGACTCAAAATTCATAATAAGCCTTTCTATTTATGAACAATATATGATATGGTAATGCGTATATATATATCGATATAAAATGATAAAAATAATATATAAATATAAACTCGTAGATAAATAATATAAGTAAGCAAAAACGAACTAGTTCTTCTTCACCAACCAGCGTTACCAGAAGATCGATCGATCAAAAACGCAACTAAACTATCAGTAGTACATAGTTATACTTCATACGTACACAAGTTACTGCAAAAAGTGTAGTTCACTAGCAAAAACTACTTTTACTTCAATGTTCAAATCATTTTGAAGCTTTCTAGATTTATGAGGTATAAATCTTTTTTATTTTTTTAGTGCCCATATTATTTTGGGTCTAGAGACATTGGTTGGCATTTCCAATATGGACCATCGATGTAAATGCCCATATTTTTTTTTGTATATAGTACTCACTAAAAGAAAGCATTTTGCAAAGTTTTAGGTTGCAGAAACTTACGGTTCATGAGATATATTTTTTTAACTTTTCATACAAATTGGCAAATAACACGCAATTACAAAATATATTTGACAAATAATGGCCAACATTTTTTCTAATTAATGAAATGAAATAAAAATAATAATAAATAAAAAAAATAAATAATAAAAAATAGAATATTTTCAATTAATACTAATTACACACATAATGTAAAAAAAAGAAACTATAATATAGAAAAACTGACACTAAAAGTTATTTAATTGGACAAATAATTGATGTCAAACGTCAATCACTTCACGTTTCAATTAGTGTAGGGTTCTGAAAATTTTGAAAGTAACCATACCTACTCGATATCAAGTATCGCATCAAAAGTAACAATACTACTTGGTATCGAGCACATTTCGTTAATTTTATAGACTATAGACTAACTTTCCAATACGGACCATCGATATATAGGGTTTTAAGGGTGGGAGGGGGGATGGATAAACCCTGTGCCATCCCCACCCTGCGGAACCCCATGGTTTTGGTGATATTCATGGTTAAAATTTATTATATTATTTATTATTATTCTCGTTTCCGATGTCTGGTGAAATGGAGGGAGGATATGGGGGAGGAGGGGTAAAATTAACTAGATTAAATGAAGAAAAGGGAGGGGCTTACGGGAGGAGAGGGGGGTGTGCGGTTAGTAGCGGGGAAGTGGTGTGGTGGGTTAGCTTCCCTACTGCGGGCGGGTACTGCTCTCCCTCCGCGCCTCCGGGCTCTTATATACACTAGGGGTAGGGCAGAAACGACCACACGGATAGTGGGGTGCTCTGATTCGGTTTTGGGTACTTTTTGGATATTAAATAAGTAAGTAAACACTTTATTGTAGTAAGAATTAGATAATACAGAAAGTTGCAAACAATAAAATACAAGTTCAAAAGCTGTACTAATTAAGAAATACAAACAAGTTGCAAACAATGAAATACAAGTACTAAGGTGGAACTTAAATAGAGTAAACTTTATTCTACTTTATATAAATATTTAATTGCACTTATCAAGTCTTCCTATGCATCTAATTGGTTTGTCATAATTTTTCGTCTCCAAAATTAACGAAATGTACTCGATACCAGAGGCCAAAACGCTTTGTTTTAGTGAGTACTATCTACAAAAAAAATATGGCCGGCAAAGGCGAATTATAGTTCAAACGTTGCCAATCCGAATAACTCAAATAAAGAAAAAGGATCAAGCAAAAAATGTACTTAAGCCTAACGATTTAAGACTTAATTCTTTTGCGCCAAATTAAAAACAAAGGGACTGCGCGCTGATAAGTTTCTCGATTTGTTTATATGATAGGACACGTTAATAGGATAATAATAGTTGTGATAAAGTGGTGCCATTTTATGCGAAATTGGACACTTACTTTTATTGTTTTGTATTTTTTTGTTTGTGATGGGACACCTTAATAATATGCTAGATAAAGATCATATTTAATAACTTAGTGAAGTGGCATTTACTTTTTTAACGTTTTAACTTTTTCTAAGTTTTAAGAAACCTTGTATCAATTTAACGTCGTCGGAATAAACCGACATGATTTTGATTTACAGAGATTGCCACCAAAATGTGGCTTTAGCATTACATAACATTTAATAATTAAATTTGATTTGATGTAGTTATTAAACTTTAGTGATTACAAGATTAGAGTGATTATTTGGATAAAACAATATCATTAAGTTTACGATTTGTTGATAACATCGCATTAGCATCACCCTACGCATGCCTAATTCCATATGTATGGGCAAGTGTAGGATCACTGCGCTGTTGCCATTTTTACAGGTCGCTTCAGGTCAATAAACTCATATTATCCAGGATGATTTATTTCGTATAATATTTTAAGCTATTTATTTTGTTTGAAAAATGCACTTTTTTATTTTTTATATTATTGTTTATTTTATTATTTCAACATACATCAACTTGCATTTACTGCTGCGCTATAAAATGTGATAACCTAACCCAGTATATTAAATTAAGACATTATTTTTTTACTTATATGAAAAGTACAATTTTAAATGTTTAAAACATCCATGATTTAATGTGAACTTTTACAATTTAACAGTTTGTACTAATATTTCATAATATGTAGACTGTGTCAATCAATCCAAAAATCTAAGTCAATGATTAATTTAATTATGAGAGAAGGAATAATTAAACAAAAATGTAATAAAGTGTTAAGTATCCAATTTTACACACAATAATATTGTAAAATGCATATATGCTAATATAGTTTATGCCTTTACTTCACAAAATCTAAGAAATACCTTTTGACATCTGTTACATTTATTGGCATTGTAACTGAAAAATCGGTACCTAAAATATTCGATTCTTAAGAGATATTGATTATTTAGAGTTGATAATCATTTACATTTTTATCCAGATTAATACTGGAATAAATTGGAAACAGATAACTCAAATCACAAAATTTATCGGTATATATTTTTTTTTGTATATATTGCTTACTGATAATTTGAGAGATTAAGTTACTTAGTTTAAAGACTGCACTAGAATAAAAACAAATTTATTTAATAACTTTTACAACTAGTTCAGCTGTCATCGTCATCATCGTTGTTTACATTAATTATTATTTGATTTTCTATAATGCATTCAAAATGAATGTGTCTTTCATAGTTCTGTAATAATTTTCATTGTCTCCATCACTTTGGCCCTGTACAAAGTGGCTACAAATTTTCCTCTGGCATATCCCACAGCATATATTACGGGGTACCACCTTTTCCCATGGGCATGTCATCTGTCCATATCTGCAATACAGTGTGGTTGGTGTTTAGTCATATTTCATCAATGAATATTAATTATTTGATTTTTCTATAATGCATTCAAAATGAATGTCTCTTTCATAATTTTCTGTAACAATTTTCTTTGTCTCCATCACTTTGGCCCTGTACAAAGTGGCTACAAATCCTCCTCCGGCATATCCCTATTGTTCAATTGGTTATATTTTTAATTTCTGTAAAAAATTTTATTCTTTGCATTTATGTCTCTTAATAATTATTTTACATTTGTCAATTTTTTGTATTAGAAGCAATTTCTTTTCAGTGGTTCTCAATGACTATAATACTACCATTATACAAACTGGCATCTTATAAACTTTCTTGCAACTTTGCTGCTGTAGAATTCACTAAAATTATAAAAAAATTAGACTTTTTTAATTCATGATTCATATAATTTATGCATCTCTAAAAGTAACAATTTAAATAAACAAATAATGAATTTAAAAAAATATAAGGGTTCGATTATTTTAATATTTTTGCTGATTATTTGCATTTAACCCTTCAATCCCCATAAAAATCCCATGCAGTCGCATGAGTCCAGCAAATCCCGAGCGGTGGCATGCGACCGCACCTACCCACAGCAGTTTAAACCATTAAAATCTATATTTGGAGACTACTTTTCTATGAAGAATTCTATTTCTATACAAAATTTTCTAAAGTCAGGTTTACTTCATTGCAAAAAGATTTTATTGTATTTTGATAAAAAAGACATACCAAGAGAATGTCACAATAGCGTGAAAATCTTTTTATTATTTGATTTCTTTATATTATTTGAAATTATTTACGTAAAAATATAAATTATATTCACACAAAAACTCATTACAATTTTGTAATAAAACACTAGAAAAATCGGACGTCCTTTTCCAACTCTTCCATTCACTTCTGCAACATATATTTGCTTTGTCAGTCTTTCCTCATTCATTCTTTCTACATGACTGAACCACCGAAGCATTTCTTTCTTAAACCTGGTCACAACATCATCTTGCGAACCACACTCTTCTTTTATCGCACAGTTTCTCACCCTGGCACTCAGATTCAGCCCTAACATACTCCTTAACAAGCGCATTTTTATCGCATTTATTCTACTCTGGTGCTTCTTCTGCCACACTCAACTTACCTCATGCTCACTACCATATGTTAAAGTAAGGACTAATACAGCATTGTGAATTGCCATATGTGCCTTTTTTGACACATTCTGACTTTTCACAATAGAGTGTAGAGCCCCATTTACTTTATTTCCTGCCTAATATTTGCATTCACTTGATATTGAATTCATTGTCATGATTTAAATTACATTTATTTGATTTTGAACATTTTTAATATTTCTAATATCATATTATAATTGATATTTCTCTTTTTGATTTCCTGTATATTGTTGTAATCTTTACAAAATGTCTAATGGTATAGTAATAAAACTAAAAACTATATTTTATGTATCCTGTTATTATGTTTATAACAAACCAGTTACAACTAGATGCAACTCACTGCAGTTGGTTAAACTTAAAGATTTATTCATTGTAAAAGTATGTGTAACCTGTTGCTTTTGGCTAAAACTATGCATAGTTAAGTCTGAAAAATATAATTAATAACTATGATTTTGGTAAATTTTTCAAAAACTAGGGTTCTGCAGGTTTTACTTCATGCAGCAATAATCTTATGATATTGTACTTAGTTTTTTATTAAAATGACTTGTTAAAACACAACGAAAATGTCTTAGTTTCTTCGAATGTTTTTGATTGAGGTTTTGTAGGTGCAGCATTTATATATGTTGTTAATCTGGTTCTGATCACCAACCGTCTGTTTTCTAAATTTAGGTTATTGATTTTTGAACTGGAAATCTGTTCCAAAAGTCAATATCTCATGTATTTCTTTTGTTTTCAGCTGAGGCTGTAACATATAAGCTAGTTCATATGACTGGTGAAAAAAGTAATAATAATATGGCATCACATTCACCTACTAATGGTAAGTATTTTTGTAGAAGTATTTTTACGTATTTTTACGAGCCAAGCTGCAGCTATATTATAGTTGTAGCATGAATGGATTGGCTTGACCGGGGCAGGCCCATGCTCTCACAGAATACCAGCGTAAAGCTGCTGTGTTTCGTATGGTAAGTGTAGAGAAGCAGAGACCCGTTTTACTGGAATCGAGGCATTCCATCTTAGTCCTCAGTGGTGACAATGCATTTTCATTCTTAATTGAGAATAAATGTGGATGTCTATGGGCCACAGCATCCACTTACCATCAGGTGGACTGTGTGCTCGTTTGTCACCCAATGCTGTAAAAAAGTACATTTTCCCAACATAGGTAGAAAAATGCTCAAAAATCAATTACTTCTATTTCAAAAACAAAACTTAGAGGTAAATATTCTCAATGGCTTTAATTAGTGTGTTGGTGAACTTTTATTTGATAATAAAATTCTACTTTGATGATTGTTTCTGTTTTAAATTGAAAATTCTTTTGCTCTGTTGACACCAGTAGATTTTGCAAATAGTGATCTGGTGGAAAAGGCAAAAGTATGGTGAGAAAAACCTGAATAGTTGAGAGAATTGGGGTGAAAATGTACTCATGCTTGAAAAGTAAAGGAATATTTTCTATTTCATAATTCTCTCAGATATGAAGGAAGGCCTTTTTTCTATTAAAAAAAAAAAACATTAATTTGGATACACAAAAACATTGCTTATTTAGATTGCGGGGACGCTCACATCCCCTGAAAATCGCCACGAGGCTCTCTCCTCCGGTCGCCAACTGGCATGGTAGAGTCATCTCAGGACTTTTCGTAAGATGACGGGGCGGGCAGCCTTTCATGAGTGGCAGGCTCATTCATTGGGCCCCCAACTATTTACCGTCGGCCAGCAGTGCATGTAGAAGAGGCCAACCACAAAATTTTAGTCAAGGGTCTTTGACCAACAACTACTAGCGACTTTTACATCATAAAATATTTATTGTTTATGTACATTTCTATAAAGTTTTTGTAATATTTCAGTTCTTCCTAATGGTGAATACTATGTAATAACAAATCCTGGAGAGGTATTTGCGCCAACTCCGGGGGCTAAGAAAGCTGTACGTAGGCAGCCATTACAAACTAAAGCAGTAACAACGGCAAAGAAAGTAAGTATGATATTATAAAAAAGTAATTGTAAAATTAAGGCGACTTTACTTTGTAACTTTTTTTAACATCTGTAAAACAAATGTAATTATTGCAAAACCAGATCAATTTATAAAAATTGAATATATGGACAATGCGCAGTATCGCATTTTCTGTCTTCACACAATATTAAGTATTATAGTTATAGAGATATTTTATTCTATAAATGCATACTTCTAGCACATTCTATTTTCTTATTCAATCTTTTGTAATACTAGCTGTGGTACACAGCGCGTTGCTGCCGCAGAAGAATCTATTGTGGAAATATTGTTTTAAATTTGTAAGAGTTATATTGTTTAATTAGGAATAATAATACAATAATTGATGATGAATAATAAGTAACTTTCAAAGAAATTTTTCAGTGTGTCTAGTGTGTAAAAGTTAATTGTACTATTCCTATAAGCAAGTGTAAGCAATAAGTTGGCAAAGCTTTACCACAATCTGATGAACGGTATGGCAGCGCATAAAATACAAACAAACAAACATTAATCTTTATATATTACATTATAATCTTTGTATGAATTTTTTATAGGAGAGAAGGCAAACGATGCTCGTATGTCGCTCCGTGAAAGGAGTAAGCTTTTTCTTAAAGGTCCCTAAGTCGTATCGGTCCGGAAAAATCGTCGGTGGCAAACTATTCCACAGAGAGTTCGTACGCGGAAGAAAACTCCTAGTGAAACATACAGTGGTAGACTGCCAAGCATCCAGATGGTGTGATGATCCATATGGTATCGGGAGGTTTGTCACTTAGTGCGTTCATGAAATTTGGCGGCTGGGATTAAACCGAACAATTCCTCAGAGCACTCCCCGTTCTAGATGCGAAAGAAAATGCAAAGAGATGCAACATCTCTTCACAGCGCCAGTGAATCGAGCCAATCGGAAAGGACTCGGTCGTCGACGATTCGAGCCGCTCTACGCTGGATGCAGTCAAGTGGAAGAAGCTGGCACTGGGGAGCCCCAGCTCAGAGATGGGAACAGTATTCCATGTGAGGTCGAACCTGCGCCTTGTAGAGTTGCAGGCGGTGTGCCAGCGTGAAATACTGTCCCGCTCTGCTGAACACGCCATGCTATTTAGAGGCCAATTTGGCCTTCTCTTTCAAGTGACCATGAAACTACACATCACTCGATATGTCGATGCCGAGGATTCCGATACTGGCTGAGGCAACAAGGGAGGGTGAATTGAAATTGAAATACGACAAAGGGTTTCTTTTTAGCGGTAAACTCGCAAACTTGTGTCTTCTGAGGGTTAAACTGGACTAGATTTAGTCGCTCCCAATCCAAGACTTTGTTCAGTAAAGACTAACTTCAGACACAAGTTTGTTCCGGTACTCGGAGACGTTTTCCCGAGAAATATTGACACGGCCGGTGTACAGAGCATCACCAGTGCTGTCATCCGCGTAGCAATGAATGTTACCAGTTTGCAACATATCATTGATATGCAGAAGAAACAGCGTTGGTGATAGCTCGCAGCCTTGTGAAATGCCAGCATTAATAGGCTTGTAATCAGAGCATGCACCGTCTACAACGAGCTTGATGCTCCGATCTTCAAGACAAGAAAGCTGGTGATCCAATTGCACAATTTCTCGGGAAGCCCATAGGAAGGGAGCCTCGCAATGTCCAATCTAACGGTCAATGGCTCCCCCTTGGACTCCACTGCCTCGGCCCATTGATGAGCCAGGTAGACCAGAAGATCACCAGCTGATCGACCCAGATGAAAACCGTTTTCCAAAATTTAAAAAAAAAAAAGACGCGTTAGTAGCTTGGTCGTGGATGCTCAGCGAGGGATTCTCCAGGGGTGCTGGTACAGCAGTACAGCTGTATCAGCCCTCCTGGGGTAGTATAACATTTAATTCCGCTACCATGTCGATGGGGGAAGGGAAATTAGGCCTCCGGCCACCTCCACTCACCAGACGAAACGCGGAAGCAGAGCTTCCATTTCACGCCGGTATTCTGTGAGTTCGTGGTACCACCCCGGCTTGAACCGGCCCATACGTGCAACAGCAAAAACTGCCGCTTGGCTCTACCACTTTTAAAACCAATGTTAGTAAATAACTCTTTTATTCCCGTAACGTTTTGTTTAAGCGGGACGACAAAAGGCGTGCAACACACAACGAAGTTGAGAGGCGTCGTCGGGATAAGATCAACAGTTGGATAACAAAATTGGCCGCTCTAGTTCCAAACTCTGGTCTTCCAGACGCAGCTAGCAAAGGTGGCATACTGGCTAAAGCGTGTGACTACATCACTGACCTAACGGAAAAACAAAAAAGGTTAGATTTTTATATAAATACTATTACAGGAGTTGCAGAAAGAGTAAAAACTACTCCTTAACACTGGTGTGATTTCTTTTACTTTTTATATTGGATAAGGGCGACAAACGAACACACAGTCCACCTGATGGTAAGTGGTTGCTGTAGCCCATAGAGACCTACATCTATCCTTGATTACGAGTCAAAATGCAGATGCGTTGTCACCCGAGAGGGCTAAGATGGAATGCCTCTTTTCCAGTAAAACGGGTCTCCGATTCTCTATACTCACCATACGAAACACAGCAGTGTTTAGCTGGTATTCTGTGAGAGCGTGTTCCTACTAGGCTGCATTAAAAGTATCGGGAATGGAATATTTCCACTGTTCCTGTCATATTAAAATCTTTTTAATTGAAAACTCCTTGGTTTTAAAAATAGAATACCATTTATTTATTTAAAAAAAGATTCTCGGTCTTGTCACAATAATAATAATAATAATAATAATAATAATTCTTTATTTAAATCACAAGGTATTTTAACATAAATAAGTGGCTAGAGCCTCCCTTTAAGCACAGAGCGCCTGTAGTAGGAGGCTCCGCTCTTCCACAACTTCACAAACAAAATCTTATGAAATACTTTTAGACAACTAATATAAAAAACGTGCATGCTTGTGTGGTGTGTGTGTGTGTGTGTGTGTGTGTGTGTGTGTGTGTGTGTGTGTGTGTGTGTGTGTGTGTGTGTGTGTGTGTGTGTGTGCGTGCGTGCGTGTGTGCGTGCGTGTGTGCGTGTGTGCGTGTGTGCGTGCGTGCGTGCGTGCGTGCGTGCGTGCGTGCGTGCGTGCGTGTGTGTGTGTGTGCGTGCGTGCGTGCGTGCGTGCGTGCGTGCGTGCGTGCGTGCGTGCGTGCGTGCGTGCGTGCGTGCGTGCGTGCGTGGTGCGTGCGTGCGTGCGTGTGTGCGTGCGTGCGTGCGTGCGTGCGTGCGTGTGTGCGTGTGTGTGTGCGTGCGTGCGTGCGTGTGTGTGTGTGTGTGTGTGTGTGTGTGCGTGCGTGAGTGCAAGCGTGCGTGCGTGTGTGTGTGCGTGCTGTACTTATTTGAGTATTCATATGAGCGACTTTTCAAGGAGAGACTCAATTTCCTCATAATCAAGTGGTTGTAGATACTTTTTTACTGCATTTTTACATTCGTAATGGGTCATTGTGTAAATTCCTACATGTTTATTAATTTTGTTGTATAATTCTGCTGCGCGTTTACTATACTGAACTCTAGCAAAAAACGTGTGAGTATTGGGAACTTGTGCTACTAATTCTTTTCTCCTCTTTTGTAAAATATTTGGATTAAAAGATAGGGACTTATGTTTCTTTAATATTGTGTGCAGTACATAAATTTTTCGTACTGATAATAACTGTGTTTCATTGTAAAGACTTGTAGTAGGATATCTTCTGTTTTTAAAATACATATTTTTAATTAAACCACGTTGCGCACGTTCCAAGTGGATAAATTTTGTTTTGCAAGCACCCCCCCCATATAGATATACAGTACCCCAAAACGGATTGTACCAAAGCTGTGTATATATCGTTTAATAATTTGTTTTGCATAAGTTCAGTGGACGCTTTTCTTGGCACCACATGTCTTAAGGTACGAAATATCCAATTTAATTTAGCAATTCTGTTAGATACATGTTCTATGTGAGAATACCATGACAATTTCTGGTCTATTATTACACCTAAATATTGTGTATATGTTACTTTATTTATAAATGGACAGTTATTATTAAAGGCGCAGTTATTTATGTTGTTACACGTATGAATCCTTATATTGAAATCTTCCGAGGGTTGCGTGCGTTTAGATATACTGAAACAGATATAATTAGTTTTTGCTGCATTAAGGGTCAGTAAATTCAAATTTAACCATTTTGCCACCTGGGCCATCCCAAATTCTGCCCTTTCCTTAACTTCTTGCCACGATTTACCTTTAAAGATAACTGCTGTATCATCAGCATACGAAATTATTTGTGCGTTTTCTATTTTTAAGTTGCACAAATCGTTTATGTAAAGCAGAAACAAGGAAGGCCCCAATATACTGCCCTGTGGCACACCATATGATATAGTTGCGTCGTCACTAATAAACTGGTCAACTTTTACACATTGATTTCTATTGGAGAGGTAGTCTCTAAAAAGTTTAAGGGCAGTACCTCTTACTCCGACTTTTTCCAGTTTATATAAGAGTAGGTTTTGTCAAACTTGTTTAGTCGTTGAGAAAATGGAATTGACTCGAGAAATGTCAAGAGAGATGATTTATTATGACTTTCGAAGTGGTTTAACACAAAAACAGTGTATTACCTGGATGATTTCTGCATTTGGTGGTGAAGCCCTATCCAAAACCACAATTTATCGTTGGTTTGTTGAATTTCAACGTGGACGTGTCAAGCTCAGTGATGATCCCCGTCAAGGTCGTCCAAAAACTGTAGTCACCCAAGAAAACGTTGATGCTGTGCGTAAGCTGATTGAGGAAGATCGACATGTGAAATACCGCGAAATTCAGGCAACTTTAGACATTGGCATGAGTCAAATACAAATAATCTTGCATGAATAATTAGGTGTAAAAAAAGTTGTTTTCCCGATGGATACCGCATTCGCTCTGTGAAGAGCAAAAAGCGGCTCGCGTTACTTGGTGCGTCAGAACTCTCGAAAGATTCCACGCAGGATCCTCAAATGCTGTATACAACATCGTATTAGGTGACGAATCCTGGATATACGCGTACGAACCCGAAACAAAAAACCAGTCACGAGTTTGGGTGTTCGAAAATGAGTTAAAGCCAACAAAAATTGTTCGTTCACAAAGTGTTGCAAAAAAAAAATGGTGGCCACGTTTGTCTCTAAAACCAGCCATGTTACGACTATTCCTCTTGACGAACAAAGATTGGTTAATGTAGAATGGTATGCTAGCATTTGTTTGCAAACAGGTCGTTTCTGAACTCCGTAAAGAGAACTGCAACCGCCGCATCATCCTCCATCACGACAATGCGAGTTCTCACACCGCACACAGAACAAAAGAGTTTTTAGAGCATGAAAACATAGAATTATTAGACCATCCGCCGTACAGCCCCGACCTAAGCCTTAATGATTTCTATACTTTCCCTAAAATAAAGAATAAATTGCGTGGACAGAGATTTTCATCACCTGAAGAAGCTGTGGACGCCTACAAAACGGCCATTTTGGAGACCCCAACTTCGGAATGAAATGGTTGCTTCAATGATTGGTTCCATCGTATGGAAAAATGTGTCAAATTTCGCGGAGAATACTTCGAAAAGCAATAAATACATTTTTAAATAGTAATGTTGTGTCACTTCCTTGATTTCCGAAAATTTTAGTGCCGCCCTCGTACCCCGGTCGAGCCGACCCATTCGTGCTACAACTATACTACTAATGTAGCTGCATGTTGCAGCTTCAGGTCAACACATAAGAAACTACTTTACTGATTAGCTTTTACAAGTGCACAACACAAATAGCGAATGAACACAATATTGCAATGCCTTTATATACATATAATATCACACAATGGTATCCTATCAAAACTGAACCTAGCAACACTTTGGATGTGTAAGAATTGTTGTTGAATCCAAATACTTATATATTGAGAAAGTAAGTAAAGCACATGAGCACTGTTATAAATATTACTGATAAGTGAATTAATTACAAATTAAAAAAAACTAAATCACTTAATTTTCTAAACATTTGTTATTAAAATTACTTAAGTATCCTTGTAAAAAACTCAAATCTAATATAAAAAAAACACTTAATTATTATGACAATACCGTGCTAATAATCCAATTTATATTTAATAATTTTAAAAACAATAAAATTAAATAAAATCGATGAATACTAGAACCACGTTATAACTTAATTATCAATGCAGCACTAATGGGTTTCCTCTACCAGGATAGAACTATGCTCACAGAATGCCAGCGTAATATGGGAACATAATGCTGCGGTAATTTGTATGGCTAGTATCGAGAACCAAAGAGCTTTTTACTGATAATGAGATGTTAGATCATAGTACTTAGGAGGGACAACATGGTGGCTCGGAGCCACTGGCTCCACTTACCATCAGGTGGACTTTTTGGTTTTTCGTGACCTTTGTAAAATACAACATTAAATATAGATCTAATTCTTCATCATTTTGCTGCTTACATCATCTAGTCGGAATATTTTAAACTAACAATTTTTATTATGATTTTATATTATTGTCTTAAGAGAAATAAATTTTGTGACATTCTCATTTGTTAACTTCCGTTTTTGTACTATTTTCATTATTTGATTTCATAGAACCTAAGACAGGTTAGGTATTTAGTCTATTCTCATACTCATTAATCTGTAAATGTGCATTCTACTGTTAGACCTGAATTTCTCGTATAGTTTGAAGAATTTGTCATCATCTCCTTCACAGGCAGATTGTGCATTGCAGTCAAGTCGCTGTGACGCTACTTTCCATCATTGGTCTGGATATTTAAATATGATATAATTAGTAGATCTTTGCATTCCTATTGATCAGAGGTTACAAAATCTTTTGCGCAATACCTAAGCCAAGTGGTGGGTTCTTATATACTGGATAATTTTTACCGTCTGTAAAAAAAATAGGGCGTAACAGGTGAGCGGAATAGAATAGAAAATAATATTTTATACATTTTTTTCTTCTACATTAACATATTATGAAATTGATCTATCAATAAATACTACTAATTTGAAATAAATTTTCGGTATTAAAATTTTTTTAACTAAATAAATAAATAAATTAAAATTATCGAAATTAAAACAAAACGCACCCAATTAGTAGTATTTATTGTTAGATTAATTTCATAATACATTAAATATTGTAAAATATCAGTGCCGTTCTATTCCGTTCACCTATTTTTCCAGACGGTAAAAAAAATCATCTAGTATAAAGCTGCATTTACACATTCGCGCGAATGACGATGGGAGTAGCAAGTCAAAACGCGAGCACGAATATTATCTAAACGGCGGTCCGTCATTCGCGCGTGTGGAGCGGTTTTTTGGACACGAGTCAAAGAGAAAAAAGCGCTCAAACGAACTGGTGTTTAACACATTCGCTTTCTAGTTCAATTCGTAGCAAATGGCCTATCAAGCAACATAAGCAAAATGGACTGGACAACAATAGTTATGAAGTTTTTCTAAGATAGAGAATTCTATCTTTTTTATATGGTCTAAGTTGTTTTAAGA
The DNA here is from genome assembly GCA_907164705.1 of Parnassius apollo. NCBI lineage: Eukaryota > Metazoa > Arthropoda > Insecta > Lepidoptera > Papilionidae > Parnassius > Parnassius apollo. Next base: position 5,234,354 of record CAJQZP010000929.1, read on the forward strand.
ACTTTATCAAAGTCACTCAGTCATTTGGAATCTAAAGCTTGCTCGTTATTAGAATGAGCAGAAAGTATATAATGCTTTGACTAGTGTATCAGAAGTAATGGGAGTACCAGTGAATGATTTAAAATTTTGTGATGACTACTTTTAGACATATGTCGTTCACTTCGTCAAGCTAAAGTTGAAATGAATAGACGCGAATGTGTAAACGGCTACCCGTGTAGCTTAAAGCTACACGAATATCTCGCCAAGCAATTTGTCAAATGGGGCTATGAATAACAACCACGCATGTGAAAATGCGGTATAACACATTCAACTCTCGTTGTCTTCGCTTATCCACCAACCTTGTGTGGCAGGCGTCATTAACTTACTTTTAGTTTTAGTTTCCATTGTATATAGTATACTTTGCAGTTTCGTTACTAATTGTAAAACTCACTTTTATTTGTAGGTTAGAAAAATTAGAAGTAGACAATGATAAACTTATGTTAGAAATATTGAGACTGAATCAAGAACTTGCGGAACTTCGTAAGGAAAACACTTCGATGCGGCAACAGCTTGAAGGAAATTGCATCACAAATTCAAACCATCGGCCTAAAGGTCAGAAATCTTAGTTTCAGTCAGCCAGCCAGTTGTATTCTTTGGACAATTTGAAATTTGTGTTTGTGTATAATAAGGTGCTGATATAGTGATTTGTTACAATAATGCAAAAATAGTGTACTCAAGATTTTAACGTACATCATCAATGTTTCATTAATTGTTAATCTTTAATCTGATAAGATAACAGGACATGGCAGCAAATCTTTATCCACATTTCTTCTGCCTAGGATGTAACTCAGTGTGTGATAAAACTATCCTGACAGAAATATACAAAATTATCTTTGTTAATAAAACAACAGGACTAGGATAAATTTTCACTAGTTATATTTATGTGGAACAAATATTTTAACTTTTTCACAAATAAAATAATTAATTATTATAATCGTAATTACTTTACTGTTACATTAGTGAAAAAAAAAACATTTCATTTGCACATGATTTTAAATGGTATGACAATGTAACATAAGTGTACATGTGAAATTGCACGGTAATATTTATTATTAGTTTAATACATAAATTATTTATATTAATTATGTTTCCATTGTATACTGCGTATTTACTTTTACAAATGTATAAAAATGTAAGTATTTCAAAAAACTAAAAAGAATAAAATTAATTCACATACTAAAGTCGGTGCTAAGACGTTAAAGACCCAAATTCAATATATGAGATGTAAATAACGTAAAACTTAAACCCTTATGAGTGAACTAAGAAACTTCACAAACTCAAATTAACGCCATCTCAATAATAACTTTAAAAACTTTATCCGCGATTTTCCATTCTTTTTCCATTTTTGAATTCTTTCTCAAAATTTATATATACCCTCCATGTATGATGACCATACAGCTGAATTTGAATAAGTAAGGATGTATGAATATTGAATGAAAAAGCCTCTTTTTTAAGTCAGCTAGAGCATACGTTTACATAAGCTTGTCACATAATAATCACCTATTTGTGGCTAATGTTCGAAGCCATCTTTCAGAATGTCTTTAGGTGAAGAGATACTAGAGCACCTTTCCTCCTTTTTTCCTGGAATTTTTATTCTATGGTACTACCCACGCGTAGCTTTTTTCTTCACTAGCCCCGTAGCTTTTTTGATGCACAACACAGTAAAAAGTATCTTGTATTTTATACATTTCTGTGTACTACTCGCACAGTTAAAGAATGGGATTGTAAATTGCGTCACCTCAATACGCCTCTCACTTGCACTCTGTCCCTATCTACAATGTATTCATAGGTACTGCAATGACATTACCAAAAAAATTAAAACATTTTTAACCCTTTGAACGCCAAGTGCAACGCATCGAAAGTATGCTTTCTATGCCAGGCCATTTATTTATTATTAAATACCCACAAAATGCTAGTGATTGGTTATTACTAAAATCGATGAATCTTTATCACTGCTATTGTAATCGATTTCCCAAATATAAAGATGTTTAATTTATTAATTAAATGTTACTATTGTATCATTTACGAACTACATAAACGAAATAATTAAATTAACAAACTAGTAGACGGCGATATCGCTAATGATGGATAGCTGCAAATTAGTGACAAGGCTACTTGATGACCATAGATAAATCAATGTTTTGAATGTATGTTAGGTTTTAACATTATTAATTTGATTTTTATATTTTGTTATTATGTATATTAATCATATTAACAATAAAGTAACACCAATTCCTCAATGGACGCATTGTTTGTAGTTTTAATCAATGTTTTAGTTCAATTCGCACAATCTTCTTGAAAATTGTAGAAGATTAAATTACCCCATCACTAGTGTCGCTTCAAAGTATAAATTAATAAGGCTTCAAAGCGACAATGGCGTCTGGTGAACGTATATTTTGAGGTCTAATCTTCGCTTAAAACAAGTTCAAATTTAGAACGAATACTACTAAAATCAAGTTTACTTTGGTTCAATTTAATTAAGTGGCATATGGAGATGACGAAATAAAAAAAGATTTTCACCTAATCTCTATGTGATATATTATAATATAAAATACTTTATAAGTAGCACATCTATTTGTCGCCTAAATTCGTCGTTGGCGTTCTAGCGGCCAATTATGTTTGTCGCTTGTAAGCGTCGTTGGCTTTCAAAGGGTTAATGAATATAAAAAGGTATTGTTATTTGAGATACATGATTTCTTTATATAATTTGCTTAAAATTCAGCAAATTTTTAAAATCTGGTAGCACCATCATCGGCGGCGGTATCTTTGAATTTGAACGTGTTATTACCCAACGGCCGCCCGCGTTACTTGTATTGCCATATAAACTTCATCAATGAAAAGGATTACATTAGCAAAACCATATCATGAAATCTAAAACCACCCGCACGGATAGGACGGTTCTTTACATATTGTATACTCACCTAAAGAACCTGTTTATTTTATCTATTTATATAACAAAAAATGTTTCTACATATGTCGGTTATACATCATATACTTTGAAACCATCCAACCGATTTTGATTAATTTTTTGTGTGTGTTTGAATGAGTTTATATTCACATTTGGTGATAGATAGTTTATATTCTCCGGACCCGGTAGTGGTGTGCAGGGTGGATGACTAGAATTAGTTAATAGTCTCAGTGACTAAAAATAAATATTATTTATAAATTGATTTTTAAAATGTTTAAAAAAATATATCTAATTCAACCAACATAACATTTTAATTAATATGATATTGCAATTTTTTCTTATGGTACCGTGTATGCCAACAGTACAGGCTTGATAAGCATCACATTTCTAATCCTATTTTTTTCCGAACGAATAGTAATGCATTCTAATATCAGTTTTCTTTAATTTTTGTACATCAGTGTTATGTAATTCCTTTCCTATAATTGTGTCCATGAGGTCTATCTAGTTAGTGCCTACATCTTCTGTGGGTCCAACTCTAATAATCGAAGGTATTTTAATTAGGCGAAAAAGAAAGAGAAAGAGGCTTACTCTAAGTCGCTCTCGTTTTTACTTATCAAAAATAGAATTGGTATTGCATATGAAAATTTACACATACGCTATACCTAACATTCTAGAATAGAATCACTTTTATTCAATATAGATTATAACAATACCTATTGAGACATTTAAGATTTTATTACTTGCTGTATGTGAAATTACAGTTTTCGATAAGTTTTATATTTCATTTTACATTCAGTACGTACGATTCATAATATGGTACAAAATTTATACCACAATAAATCTACGTAGATTTGTACTATAAATAACAGGAATAATTCATTAGGCTCTAATACGTTATTTTTTGTTTATTAAGATAACATTGTTTTGATATTTGTTTACCGTTCGTTATTTGCTTTCACAAGTTTGTTGAAAAACACTATGTTTTTGTAAAACTTCTTCATATGATAGTAACTGTGATTTATTAGGAATTAACAAGGCTCTAATGTTATCTAGGATAAGCTATGTTATGGTATGTTTAATAGAAGTTATTTTAGGTAAGTTTGAATATGAAGTAGCAATAATTATAATAATATAAATAATTATTATTTAGTGTGTAGGACATTCGACGAAATAGTCGTCAATGACTTTCTGAACTATGTTGATGTTCAGTCGCATTGCTGAAACATTTTCACGGAATGAGTCAGGTTTGATCTCGATTGACTCGAGCCTCGACCTCTTCATTGCGCGTTTCAATCGTTCAAAAATAACTGGCCAAAATATTAGATTAGATTTGCGTTTGATTTTTACATGCGATTGGCATTAATATCATCTCCACAGATGAGGATTTCTAGAGATAGTTGCTGCGTTGATTGATTGTGAGTTTTGTGAGTGATATCCCTCTCTACCTTAAACGACTGTTAATAGTCATGATCATGATCAAGTAAACAGTTGCCTGTACCTTATAACAATAAGTAGGTTGAAAAATAAATATACTCAAATTAAACCATCAATTTGTAGTACTCGTTAATCATCAAAGTTTCCTTTAGATTTTTAACTGCTCCGGTAATTGAAGGGTAGACTTGTTGCACTATCTCTAGGAAACATCCAAAGTTGAGTATGAACTCGTTTCACTTCCAGTTCTCGGACGACGACATCCAGATATTGAATCAGCCCACATTAGGATGTATTTATCAGTCATAGGTGTTTCGCTTTGTCCAAGGATGTTGGTGATGTGACTTCATTTAAAGCTGGTTTCGCTCTAGATTCTTTCCCGTCATATTAAAAAAGTAGTTTTTAATTTAGTCCTTCATTTTATTTCAATAAAGAAGTCCAATGGAAAATACATATGCTAACTAAAATGCAAAGTATAGAATATGACAGCAAACGTCGAAGGAGTGCTTGACATCGTTCTTAACAGTTATACAAAAATATGTAGGTAATAAAGCGATAAATAATAAGCATAAATAAATGGTAATACATGGGACAATCATAAAACATTTTTTAAACTAAAAAACGAAAGCTAATGCTTTTACCATAGAATACTATATACACAATAGAATGGCTGTCCACTTTATTTTGTACGATGATCGGTGTCGCCGAGAGCACACATACAAGCAATTACGTCGTATTAAAACTACTACAAACCCGGTTCGCTGTGTTGACAAACTTAGCGAATTTTCATATTTTAAACTTTTGATTAATGTTTTTGACACATCAATATTTCTTTATTTTTGTTTCTAATATTCACAAAATATAAATAGTTTCGACTTACTGGTTGTAAGAATGTCTCCTTTATTTAAATTATATTTCCCGCTGTTATTGCGTAATTAATATATTGCACAATTTGCCATTTTTTAACCTGTTGCTTCAAGAGATGCGCACTTTAGATCGTACAATGCCTACCTTACGTCCGCTCCAGAAGAGCACTAATTAGATCAGAATTATTTAAAATTGTGTACCTATGAAAAAACTATTTTTTCGTTTTAAACAAAACAAAAGACACTATGCAATAGATAATAGTATCAAAGACAAAGATATGCTCTTTTATTTTAAACCATAACCTGGCAATGTTTCTTAGAAAAAAAAAAGAAATCACTCTGAACTTTCGGCGTTCCACGTGTCGCTTTGATAATTTACTTGCAGCGACGCATGGCACAAAATTGAAAACGATTGATTGTGTGGACATTTGTAGGTGTGAATTGACATATTCGTGGCGGCCTCTGTCCACTCCACTTCCCCGTTCTATTATGTATGTATTATAGTATTCTATGGCTTTTACTATAGCGAAAACGAAACTTTTTTAAATATTTTTCTGTATTTTGTCTATGACAATAGATAATGAAGGCTATTTTTTTATAATAAAATAGCTTCAATATCAAAAAAAATTATAATGTTGAAACATTGAGGCGAATCTAGATTAATATTGAATAAAAGAAATGTATTTAGAAAAAGGTCGAATAGGTTATGTTATTAAACTTAAAAAAAACATTGAATATTATCTGACACTACTGAAAAAGCTGTATGGTCATTGATCATTGCCTATTCCGAAGAAGATTTAACTTAGTAACTTCGAATTTCAACTGGTCATGCACATTTGGCTGTGACGCCGTGAAGACTGTGGCGCCGTGGCTAAGGAACTTCTCTCGTAGGGACGGCGTAAGAGAACACTTCCACAGTTCGTATGGTCGTGAGAGGCGACAAAGAGAAACGGAAACTGAGCATCTTCCTGATAACAGCCCAAAATCATAAAATCTACGGTTGAAAACCCGCACGCCAAGCGTGAACACTGCAAATTACGTCCTTATGAGGCAATCTATGCTATGTTAGCGGTAAACCTTGATACGCTGATATGAATGAGCTAATAGTTATGTATTGTCATTATATTTACTTACTACTAATATTGTATTCCGAACAAAAATGCAGTAAGTAAAATTAAAAATGATAGTATTTGTATTACAAGCGTGTTGATCTGGATTCATACATGTAGATGTTTTAAGCTGAATGTAAAATATGTGACAACATTTTACTTAGTTAAAATTTTTATTTGATATCAATCTTTACTATCACTAGTTTGTCTGTTACAATGTCAAGTTAAAAAGGCTATGAATATACTAGTGTCATTAAGTTACTAGTAGCTAGTACATCTAAGGGAATAAAATGTTTATTCAAACAACAACAACAATAATAAATTGTTATTTAGTTTACTCGTATATTTTGTATTTTTTTTTTAGCCGAGATTTATGAAATATAATCAGGTGTTATTAAAAAAATGTTTTATTTCTTTTTATATGTTTATGCCATAAAAGTAAATAAAAATTGGTTTAACCATAACAATTGGTGTCGGCGTAGATTAAACCTGGGTTTTGTACAATCCCGGCTGGCTCAAATTCCTATGTAAAATGAATGCATGTAATAATTTCTAATAATTACGCGAACACTACACATTGATTAAAATCAGTCCCCCGTGACCATGGGTGATGGAAAGCACCCAGAACGTCGGGAATAAAATCCTGCTATAAAATCCGTAAAAAGTAGTTTTAATCAATGAATACATGTAAATTAATTTAGTAAAACATAAAGATTGCATACATTATTAAATCCTAACATATGTGACCTTCCTTACTCTGTATAATTTTTTCACAAATTTTATTGATTCTGTTGTTTGATTTTCTGAAGCATTAAGTTTATCCCATACAAACATGAAGGTTGGAGAACAGGAGAACGATCACTACGTACTAAAGCATAGCCCGCCTGTACTTGAAAATTGTAGAATTTATAGCGGCGCGGACGTCGGTGAGTAGTAACTGCGAAGTTAGCTGTTTATGAGAGTACAAGTAGATGAAGTTAGTTGAATAATGTACAAATTTTCTCCGCGGCATTGGTGAGAAAATTTTCATGCTCCGTAATTTTGTAATTTTTGACAAAAGGAAACATTAAAAAATGGAGAAAATATTTTACTGTGGATGTGCAAGTGGTTTAGCATCTGATCGGAAAAATAGACTGAAAATGACTTACTGACCGAACTTTGTGATCGCAGCGCCTCACTTATGGGGTACATATTTCTGGGACACTATTTTCTACAGCGATCGTTCTCCTGTTCTCTAACCTTCATGCATACAAATTTGTATCATTACAGATCTAATATAGATTTATTTTTATCGAAGGCCAAATGAGCATATGTGGCTCACCTAACTACAGGTGTCGACCGCTGTCCATAAACAACTGCAACACCAAGGGTATGCAATGTAGGTGCATTGCCGGCCTTTTGAAAAGAAGTAAATCGTTGCTTTAAAGTTCCTAAGTTGTATCGGCCCGCAAAAATCGCTGGTGGTAGCAGATTCTAGAAACAAACTGTGCGAGGAAGAAAACTCTTCATAAATGCACAGCGATGGACCCAGATAATCTCGATGGTGACGTGAGTTCTGTTGCAATGTGCTATGATAAAATTTAGCGACTGGAACAATTCGTTTTAAATAGTTATTGCGTTGCACCGCTGTGATTACGCGCCAAAAGAGATTTTAAATATTCTACAAAACTTGAAAATAACCCTACGATTTGTTTATCGCACTATCACACGATTCACTGAAGATTCAAGCTTCGAAGATCCTAAGAGGATCGGCCGACCTCGTACAGTTAGGACACCCGCGATCATCAAAGTAGTGAAGGCGTGAAACCAACAAAATCCCATTCGTAAACAAAAAATCTTAGCTCTTCAGATGGGCCCAAGCAGATACGGTCAAAAGACTATGAAGATGAAGATCTAGGACTAGGAGCTTATCGGAAGATGACCGGACATTTTTTGAACGAGCGTTTGAAAAAAATTAGGCTGGATAGATCCCGCGCTTTGTTACGGCGGTACGCGGGAAAAATACCGCGAAATTTTGTTTTCGGATGAAAAAATTTTTAACATCGAAGAAAGTTATAATAAACAAAATAATAAGGTGTATGCCCACACCAGTGAAGAAGCCAGCACGCGTATCCCGAGGGTTCAATGAGCACGACATTGGATATTCCAACAGAACTCTGCACCAGCTCACAGGGCACGAAGCACGCAATAGTCCAGATTTAAGCCGATTGGATTATAAGATATGGCAACATTTTGAGGAGTAAGTCTGCGCTCCTCATCAAAATTTGGAATCTCTCCGAGCATCTTTGGCTAAAGCAGCGGCAGAAATAGATACGAGTGTGGTGCGTGCTACAATAATAATAATAATAAATGAGAGAGAGAATCTCGTGAAAGCAGAGAATGATAAAAAAATAAAATATATCGACTTGGCTCATGAGATTGTCGCTATGTGGGACGTTGATTCTACTATTATTGTACCAATAGTTGTATCAGTCAATGGGCTTATTGGTAAAAATATGGACGATTATCTGTCCAAGTTAGGTTTGGGAAAATGGCTGAAGGCATTAATTCAAAAATCGGCCTTATTAAATACGGCTCGAATAGTAAGAAGGTTCCTATCTTTGGATGCCTAACTTCACCGATGGCTTAGAATTACTCGCCGCGGTGGATAATAGCCGAAATAATAATATTATTTATATAGATTGTATTTATATTTATAATATTATAGTTTTGTGACAATATATGTGATTATAATAAATAATAATAATAATATTCCACATCTATCATACAACGCCATCTAAGTCCCAAGCTAAGCAGAGCTTGTGTTATGGGTACTAGACAACTGATAAACATACTTATATATTTCTAAATACATAAATATTATAGATAAATTACACAATTATAAGATACACAAATATATCATAATTGATGATTAGCCGCGTCGATTATGGGTATGTATTGAAAATAGGGGAGTGCATTTTGAATAATGTATATAAAATTGTATTCTAAATTAAATTACCTTTCATTTCATGTGAAATATCTATATAATTATCAAAAAGTGTATCATTAATTTTATAAAAAGATTTTGACAGAACTTATAACCTGACTAAGTAGGTATATAAAAAGGTGAGTTATGAACATCGATTTTTTATCGATATTTTACTGCAATTACTAGATAATATTTAATGCATTAAAAATAACTATATGTCTGTATGTAACAATACAGTATTGCTCTGAGCGCATGCGTTGATGTGATAATAATCATAATTCCTATATGATCATATTATAGCGGACTAGCTGCAGAATAGATATACCTATTTCAAAAAAGTATCAGATTTTGAGGTTACAATAGATCTACTAATATTAGGTATGGTTTTTCATAGCTTCGAGTGATTTTTAAGAAACTAAACCTTATCCTAAATCATTTAGCTATTTTTAGTACTATTTTCTACCAACATGAAACCACCAGCAGAGCCGCAATTTACAAAAAATACACTTCATTGCATTTGCGTGAGTCCGTTTATGAGTGACAGGTTATCGTTTAAGCGGTAAGCGGTACACAGTTCCGAAAATCACAGCCAGGTAAGTTGTTTTTGAAAACAATCATAAAATAGGCAAGTCGTAATATTCAATAGATAGTCAACAAATTCAAAGCGATTTAATTACGAAGAGCGAGCTACAAAGGTATTAAAGTACTCTGTGGAGCGAGCGACGCCGATAGACACTGTTTAACATGAAGGTTAGAGAACAGGAGAACGATCGCCGTAGAAAATAGTGCCCCAGAAATATGGACACCATCAGTGAGGCGCTGCGATCACTAAGTACAGTCAATAAAAGTCATTTTCAGTCTATTTTTCCGATCAAATGCTCAACCACTTGCACATTCACGCACAATAAAATATTTCTCCATTTTTCAATGTTTCTTTTGTCAAAAATTACAAAATTACGGAGCATGAAAATTTTCTACGTAAAAATGAAATGAAAAGGAGGATGGCCAAATTTCTATAGGACTTAGACTTGACATTTTTTTCATGTCCCAAAACAAACTAAAACATAATCACGTAGACGAGAAACCTATAGACAAATTGACGCCTTCTTTCGCATTCGCATTTCGCACACGAAAAGATAGATTTATGCATACGTCTTGCATAGAAATGAGATAGAGCGGTGTGATTGTTTGTCCCTTTCTCCGTGCCGGTTTTTTTGTTTAGCAAACTCTACACTTTGCTAAACAACTTTGACAGCCTAGCGATTTAAGGAGCTTACAAGTTGGTTTAAGTGAGAAAAAAAGTGTTTTGTGAGCTTAAGATTGGTGAATCTAGTTGAGTTCAGTTCTTAGAACAATTAAAATTTTTATCTAAATGTGTTTAAAAGTCATAAAGATTATTGTATAACCTAAAAATTCGTTATCGTCCTTTCTCACTAGAGGCCACGCCAATCATTAGTCTGTAGGTTTCTCTGTCTACGTATAATCACGTTTAAAAGTAATATCTAAATAGCCACAATTTTTTATAATAACGTCAACAATATTTTTAAGGCTGAAGCAACAAATACCTTTTAATTTTTTATTTATTGAACATTTCGTTAAAAAGTTAAAATATAACATTGGTATGTCAAAATTACAATCAATTCAAATATTAGATAATTATAATTACAAATTAAAATACATCTACATTTACATGTCAAGCAAGTCAGAAAATGAACATTTCATATATTCTTCTATATCAGTGATTCCCAAAGTGGTCTATATCGACCCCTAGGGGTCTATGACAACCTGCAAGGGGTCTACGTCAGCGAAAAAAAATTTGGGGGTCCATGAAATGAAAATGGAGCCCACGATAGTGGATCTCAACACATAAACTGATAGTACCTATATACTTACATCATACTATCGTATAATATCAAAACATATACATTATTTATAAAAGATTTATAGTTTATTTTATATTTATTTAATGTTACGTATATACACATAATGTACATAACAGATACAAAATTTTATTTTGAGTAGTTTTAATTTAAATTCAATTGATAAATGTATAAATTAACACAACTTTAAGTTTTTTTACAGGAAATCAATATCAGGTAAGTAGGGGGTCTACCCAACACGGAAAAAAGTTTGGGGAACTCTGTTCTATATTATAGAAAGCGTGATTCAAAAAGTATGTTTTTGTCACTTGTCGAAACGCGTGGAAGTCTTGTTATATTGACGCTTTATCCGACTGCGATGTAGCCTAAAAGTGTAGTTAGCGATAAGTGAGGAGGGTAATTAGCAATCTCGTTTCCATTTATTTAGATTTCTCTAAAATAATTTTATTACCCAATAATTGAACATCTCTCAAAGCGCACCCTACGTATGTGCATCATACTCCTAGAAATCGATGTCAAAAAGGGCCGTCTGTCAAACCGTCTCGTGAAGTTGACCGTTTTGACGACCAACTATGACCGATAATTCAATAAAAACTACACCTACATATATTGCACTGGCTTGCACAGTATGTAGTGTAAAAAACAAGGATGGCGTAATTATCACACGTAGTCTTCCCTGAAAGGCTTTTTTGTAGTTTGACCATTTCAATTCTAGCTGAAGAGAGTTAGTCGCTAGATAGCTACTATCTTTCAGTCTTCAATACTAAAGTTGCATATGTATTGAAAAATCGAGTAATGGTAGGTTACGGGAGTAAATGAAGTGTAATGGTATAATTTAGGAGTACTTTATTGAAATAAGTAGGCTAGACAAAATTACTTTTTATTCATCATCTTCTTACAACTACAACATCAAGGATCTGGCACTGGTGATATTGTCGGCTGATGCTTGGTCCACCCAAGGTACCACACAAGCGTCATAACACGTGCACAGCACCCAACTGTTCTTCTACCAACTAAACAATTACAGCAATACTCTTATATATATATATATATATATATATATATATATATATATATATATATATATATATATAATATACTTTTCTGGAAATGTGTCTGGATTTGATTTTGCCTCTTATAAGTGAATTATGTCCACTTCCCCTCAAACAATACTCTGTTACATTAATGTTTTCTCTGCTTATTTCCATTCGATACCCTCCGTGTAACCTGACATGCTATAATAGACCTTGACTGTTGAATCTGATATGTTCCTAGGGCAAATAATATAACTTCACTATAGTCTAGCTCATTCCAATATTATTCCCTTTTCCAGGGGAATGAAAGTGAAAGCAAGTAAGACGAAAGTAATGGTTTTTGAAAGAGAAGAAAGCAAAACAGTATGTGAAATAATAGAAGAAGAGTTAATTGAACAAGTGGATGAGTTCGGAGATATGATAATGTATATGGATGTGGAAAAGGCGAGAGAGGTATGTCAGGATCATGCTAAATGGAAATCTGTAGTCTCTGCCTACCCCTATGGGTGACAGGCGTGAGTGTTTATGTTAGAATAATAATAGTATTGGAATGAGCGGTAATACTAATAAAATCCGATGTTCGTCTATTCATATTCATAAATCAGATATATTATTATTTAATGGATATCCTTCTCTAATCACATTTATGATTTGCTCAGCATCATTCCTGTTTTTAATCGAACACTTAATTTATTTAAAAGGCTTGCAGCTATGGAAAGCGCATGCATCATACAGGCCAAACCAGTCTACAATGTAGCCATTAGGTGTCACCAGCAAAAATGGTTTTAACAAGTTTTTGTATTTATGTAAGGAATATGTGTACTTTTGGAACATATATGGATCATGCCATCCTTTTACGTAAACTTTACAGTTAAGGTATTCATGGTGATTTGCACAGATGGGTAACTTCATACATAAGTAACAGAAGGCAAGCAGTGTTACTGGGTAGTGCTCGTAGTGATTTTATTACGGTAACATCTGGTGTCCCACAAGGCTCAATACTCGGACCTTTGTTCTACAACGCCTATTAATTTGACATCGGTGACTGCTTCTATCATTCAATCTATTTAATGTTCGCAGATTACAAAAAACAATTGATGACTGTGTTCTGATTCAAAACGATTTAAAAAACCTGGAAACTTATTACAGTAAAAATAGAATAACTATTGTGGGGAACTTGCAACTCATACATAATATATAACACAAATATACATTCACACACACACACGCATTTAACAAACTACATTTTACACTAATAACACAACATCATACTTACCAGTTGGCCGACGCTCATAGGTTCGATCCCGGTGGTGTCATCGATTCATTGCCATATAAGGTGCTATCTCGTGAGGCAACGGCTACAAGCAGTTGGCGGGAGCGCAACGCCTCCTTGAACCTTGATCAGTCAGTTACGTACTACGACGGAGATAGGTTGTCGCTTTAGCTTACGAACGCTTGCTATTAAAATATTTACGTGTGTACTAAATCCTGTTAACTCTTTTCTCTTAAGCTTCTCTTCGCTTTTCTTTATATCTATAAGCTTGTTTCTCCTTGTAAGTGTTGCATTCTCCTTCTGACTATATAATTAGTGGTGTGACTTTGTATCTCTGTGCAATAAATGTGTTAGTGTACGAGTGTTGAACATTATTTTTCTATATGCCCGTTACTATACACATAACAACAAACTTCGCACCCACTACATTGGTGACCCCGATTGAACACAAAAATGAGCAACGTCGATAACAAGTTCGAAGATGCTAGAACGTTTGCAGGCGACCGCGCCCAGTCTCGATTAGCAACTACAGAGACGCCGCAAAATGAGCCTACATTAGAACTATGTAAGGTCGGAGTTCGTGTACCACCATTTTGGCCGGAGGAGCCAGAGTTATGGTTTGCCCAGGTGGAAGGTCAATTTAATATATCCGGCATTACAAGTGATGCAACTAAATTCAATTACGTTATTGGTCAGCTGGATAACCAGTACTCAGTGGAGGTAAAAGACATTATAATTAACCCACCAACTAGTAATAAATATGACAAGCTGAAGAACGAGCTAATTAAGCAGCTGAGTGCGTCCAAAGAGAAAAAGCTCACACAGTTATTAATGCACGAAGAAATGGGTGACAGAAAACCATCACAGTTTCTCCGTCACCTGCAAGGTCTTGCTGGCATACAGGTCTCGGATGATTTTATGAAAATCATTTGGATCAGCCGTGTTCCATCTGGCATCCAAACGTTTTTTAGCAGGCCAACCGCGTACATCCATCGAGACACTAGCGGACGTAGCCGATAGGATTCACGACCTGGTACCATCATCGCCCCAGGTGGCATCAACAAGTCGTTCTCATAATGAACCGGTGTACAACGACCTTGCGAAAGAAGTTGCAGCGCTTAGAAAAGAAGTGCAAGCGCTTACTCTAATGCACAGCAGAAGTGGACCACGATCACGCTCTAAACGAGATACTCGTAAAGGTCGCTCTTCATCAAGCTCTCAGTCCAACTACAGAAAATTTCCTTTATGCTGGTACCACTCCAAATTCGGCGATAAGGCAGATAAATGTGTACGCCCATGCGACTATCGGTCGGAAAACTCCAAGGGCAATCGGTGATGTCGACCGACGATTGCCCCTACTCAACTGGTCGTCTATTCATAACCGACCGCATCTCGAAGACTCAGTTCCTGATCGATACAGGAAGCGACCTCTGCGTCTTTCCTCGGTCGTTGCTACGTGATCGTCGTGCTCGGACTACATACCAGCTAAGTGCAGCCAACGGATCTCATATAGACACTTATGGTTATGTACATTTAAACTTAGATTTTGGCTTACGTAGAATATTCAAGTGGCGTATTGTAGTTGCAAATGTAACAAAGCCCATTATTGGTGTAGATTTTTTTAAACTATTATAGTATAATTGTAGATTGCCGTAACAAGCGTATTACTGATAGTACAACATCTATGGTAGCCACTGCCTCACAAGTAAAATCAACCAATATTTCATCAATTAAGGTTTTAACTGGTAACACAAAATACCACCAAATTTTAACAGAATTTTTGGAAATAACCCGACCAGCTGGTATACACCGCACTATACAGCATAACACAGTTCACCATATACGTACGATACCAGGACCTCCAGTTTCTTGTTCACCTCGTCGCCTCGCTCCAGATAAACTGAAAATAGCCCAACAAGAGTTCTAATCCACGCTAGATAATGGGATAGCTAGGCCTTCTGAAAGTTCTTGGTCTTCGCCACTCCATTTAGTTCCAAAAAAAGATAATGGTTGGCGTCCTTGCGGGGACTACAGAATGCTTAACGCTCGAACAGTGCCCGACAGATATCCGATCAGGCACATTCAGGACTTTGCACATAGTATATCTGGTTGCAAAATTTTTAGTACATTAGACTTAGTCAAGGCTTACAACCAAATACCAGTTAGCCCTGAAGATGTACCAAAAACTGCAACAAAGCCTTTTGGACTCTTTGAGTTCCCATTCATGGGTTACGGTTTACGGAATGCTGCACAAACGTTCCAGAGGCTTGTGGACGAAATGATAAGGGGACTCGACTTCTGCTATTGTTATTTAGACGATTTTTTAATTTTTTCAAAGGACAAGGCACAACATGAACAGCATTTGCGTGCAATTTTTCAAAAAATATGGTATGCCAATTAATACATCTAAGTGTGTTTTTGGTGCTCGAGAAGTATCCTTTTTGGAATATCACATCTCGGCATCAGGCACCAAACCACTAGACACTAAAGTTGAAGCCATAAAAAACTTCCCATTGCCCACCAATGTTCGTCAACTTCGACGATTTCTGGGCATGGTAAATTTTTATAGGCGATTTTTACCACGTGCTGCAGAAATACAAGCACCACTTAACGCCTTGTTGGCAGGCGTAATAAAGAATAACCAGCCTATTACGTTATCTGGTGAGTCTTTAAATGCATTTAAAACATGCAAAGAAAGCCTTTCTGAGGCAGCGCATCCAGATTGCCAAGCAAAATTGGCTTTAGTCACTGATGCTTCGGATAATGCAATTGGAGCTGTCCTACAGCAGTTAAAAGAAGACGTATGGCAGCCACTAGCATTTTTCTCCCGAAAGTGAGCGCTTCTCAGACAAAATATTCCCCTTACGACAGGGAGCTCCTACCAATTTACGAGGCTATTAAATATTTTCGCTACATGTTAGAAGCAAGACATTTCACAGTATATACGGACCACAAGCCTATCAGTTTCGCATTTCATGCAAGGAAATCCAACTGTTCGCCTAGGCAGTATAGGCACTTAGATTATATAGCCTAGTTTACTACTGATATCAGGCATATTTCCGGTAAGGACAACGTTGTTGCCGATACACTTTCGCGTGTAGAGGCATTGGAGGCGCCTATTTACTTAGAAGCATTAGCTACAAGCCAAGCTTCCGACCCTGAGCTTGAAAAGCTCATAAAAGAAGGCTCTTCACTACGCCTAGAAAAACTTACTATACCCGGGAGTCGAACCCCATTGTACTGCGACGTCAGTACACCTACTTCCCGGCCATTTATAACCAAGTTTTTCCGAAAACAAGTTTTTAATACTTTACATTCGCTCAGTCATCCAGGCGCTAACGCAACCGCCAGGTTAGTGGCAGAACGTTTCGTGTGGCCGAAAGTTAGAAAAGACTGTCGGGAATGGTCAAAAACGTGTTTACCATGCCAACGTTCGAAAATATATCGGCATGTTAGCTCACTTATAGGCACGTTTAAAATACCGCGTGCAAGGTTTAAACAAATTCACATCGATCTGGTAGGGCCATTGCCATTGTCGGATGGCTATCATTATTGTCTGACGTGTGTTGACCGCTTCACAAGGTGGCCCGAAGCTGTTCCGATCGCTGATATAACAGCAGAAACGGTTGCGAAGGCTTTGTTATCTTGTTGGATAGCTCGAATTGGCTGCCCCACAGACATTATAACTGACCGCGGTAAGCAATTCGAGTCAAACCTTTTCCAACAACTCGCCAAAATAGCCGGATTCCAGCACAAACGCACGACGGCTTACCATCCGGAAAGTAATGGACTGGTGGAACGATTCCATAGGCAGCTCAAATCGTCCATAATATGTCATACACGAGATAAATGGACCGAGTCATTGCCATGGGTATTGTTAGGGATACGCAGTTCGTTCAAAGAGGACTTACAATCATCCTCTGCTGAATTATTGTATGGTGAACCTTTATCTTTGCTCGGAGAATTTTTCGAGCCCTGTGCCAGCGGTTCAACGGACATAACCGAATTTGCATCCCGCATTCGCGCGTTTGCTCAAATTTTACGTCCAGTGCCTATGTCTCACCATAACAATAAAAACGTCTTCATTTTTAAAGATCTTGCCCACAGCAACCACGTATTTGTACGTGTACCACGTATCACGTGAATCCTTGCAGCCTAAATACAGCGGTTCTCACAAAGTCCTCACTAGAAGCGACAAAATATTTAAGGTCTTGGTTAACGGGAAGGAAGTTACGGTTACAGTTGATCGCCTTAAACCAGCCCATATACATTTTATTAAACTATTTTATTTGAACGGTAGGAGAACATCAATCATGGGGACCACAATGCTTTTTTTACATAGATGCCATTTGTAAAAAACATAAATTGCTTTATTGAGACTTTTTTGTTTTTTAAAGGAACCGTCTCTAGTACATAGTCAGTAATCTATGAGGAACCGCTTCAAACGTTGCATTGACGCATGCGCAATACGGGTCCGTACTGCGCGTGCGTCAATGCGGTTGAATATTGTGACTGTCAAATTATATACAATTATAATTTGGAATAAAATAATATTGCGAATATGAATTGAAATGTAAGCTATCCTATCTCTTAAGTTGGACCAAACTGCACACGTTGTACAAATTTTATTAAAATCGGTTAAGTAGTTTAGGAGTCCATCGCGGACAAACAACGTGACACGTACTTTATATATATATATATATAAGATATAAGATTTACGTGTGTACTAAATCCTGTTAACTCTTTTCTCTTAAGCTTCTCTTCGCTTTTCTTTATATCTATAAGCTTGTTTCTTCTTGTAAGTGTTGCATTCTCCTTCTGACTACATAATTAGTGGTGTGACTTTGTATCTCTGTGCAATAAATGTGTTAGTGTACGAGTGTTGAACATTATTTATTTATATGCCCGTTACTATACACATAACAACAAACTTCGCACCCACTACTACACTATCTGGTTGCGCGGAAAACCATTCGCGTTTTTTTTATTTGACGGTAGGAACTTGTCGAATCATTATTCCTTTCCAAAACAATATCATTCGTACCCTCCTATCGACACATCGGGGTGGTGGGGTGGGAGGGGAAAGAAGACGATTCTAGAACACCGCGTAATCACCCGAGCCGAGGATATAAGACACGCGCGATCGATGCGCGGGCCTCTTTTCCCGCCGCAGCCGTCGTTGAACCAACGCTTCTCTCCTGACGCACCACTGGGGCCCCAGAGTGTCTGTCCAGAGGAGGTTCCGGAAGTCGCCGCTATAGTGATCGACAGGAAGAAGAAACCCCGGTGAGTCAATATTCCTTAATTATACCTGCTTGCTAATAGTTTAACCCGCTCCAATCTGCGTTTTTTTTCCTAATCAAGCAGGATTCCTTTCATCGATTCGACAAGTAATAGTTTAGTTTAGGGAAGAGCGAGTGCATTGTACCGCATGCTATAGTAGTCGCTTTTACGTAAGCGTAGAAGCAATCGCAAATACAGTCCACTCTAGTTAATATCTCGCGTAATAGGTTTGAGGTTTGACCGGGGAACTAGATTTTCGGCAGCCTTAAACACGTGGCTCCACCATTTTATGGTCACTTCGGCAGGATCTGGATTGGTGTTTAGTGGTTATCCAACCATTTTCTGGTCGAATTATTAAATTAATTGTTTAGATAACGCACTCTAATTTATGGAATAGACTTAAATAGTGTTCGTTTAAATTAAAATTTTGATTTGTTACTCGCAAACAGAATTATTCATTTAATAGCGCTCGTATTTGGTTAAATTTAAAGCTTATTAAATAATTGAAACGGTGTGATAGCAACCGTTTGATACGCTTACCCCACAATTTTTATAAAATTATTAGGTTTAGCAAACGACGCGTAGCCTTGACTGCATCGGACGCTCGATCTGATTACGTAATACGGCACGCCGAGTATTCATCCTACGTCGTTTATGCGTGTGAGATTAATTGTGATTAATATAACTTTATTATAATAATTTAAAATGGCAGTTAGTGGAAGTGAAATCAAAATTAAAACGCTTTATGCCAAGAGGGACATACTCTTTTCGCGTGTGCAGAATATAAGTGATTATATAAAGAACATTCATATAGAGGCAGTGCGGGAGGCCTTTTTAAATGAAATCGAAACGATAGATAATTTGCGGATAGATTACGAAAGAATATTAGACCAAATTAATCATTCGGAACTACAAACCGACCCGAAATACATAGTGAACTACCAACCGCTGCTGGCATTCGAAGATATGTTGTGTCGCGTGAAGAGAACCGCAAAATTGCTACAATCTCAAAGTGAAGCGAAACCTGAAATGCAGGTACGCCCTCGTGACTCAATTAGGTTACCGCCAATAGATATTCCGGTATTCAATGGTGATATTAAGACGTGGCCCTTCTTCTTCAGTAGTTTTCAAAACAATATACACAACAACCCATCGTTATCGGACGCTGAAAAATTATATTACTTAATTAGTAAACTTAGTGGCAGAGCACAATCGATATGCTCGGGTTTTACACCTACAGCAAACAATTACTTATTAATATTTGAAACGCTTAAAACTAAATATGAAGATAGGAGAATGTTAGCTTCCGAATATTTGAACCAGATATTCGATCTTAAACCTATATCATCCGCGAGCATCAACGGCTTAGAGCAGTTTCTCGATAAATTTGTGGCATCGGTGGCTGCACTTAAGAATTTGAAGTTTAATGACCTCATGGACGTGGTGTTTCTCCATATAGCATTGAAGAAACTAGACTCCGACACCGTGCGTGCGTTTGAAATGGAGCATCGTAGCTCGGAGATGCCTTCCTTTCATTCATTAGCATCGTTCGTGCGAGATCAAATAAAGGTGATGCAGCGCTCACCGAACGTTAAACAGATCTAAAATAGCAGGGTCGTTAACTTACGTAACCGCTACGCCGACATCACTCCAGCATACTTGTATAGTATGTAAAGATAAACACGGTAATTTATATAACTGTGCGACTTTTCGTAAATATTCACCAAGCGAACGTTATAAGTTAGTAAAGACAAACAACCTATGTTTGAACTGCTTAAGCGATAAGCATTTAGTTGCAAAATGCAATTCGAGTTCCGTATGTAGCAAGTGCGCCAGGAAACATCACACGCTATTACATTTTGAAAATAGCAACATAGCGGCGTCAAGTAAGGCGGATAAGGAATTCACCCCTACTAAGGTCAACGATTCTAGCGGTCAACCTGGTGATGTCGCTCTGTGCTCATTGGCAAATATGGGAGCACAACCTCCTTCAACCGTGTTACTGGGTACGGCGCGTATTTTGGTTAGGGATTCGCGTGGAAACAAACAAAGCGTCCGTGCACTGCTGGACAGCGGAGCCCAAAATAGCTTTATAACACGACAATGTTGTCAGCGCTTAGGCTTAGTAATAAATAGGTCACTTTCATGTCCTGTAGTTAAAGGCATCGGAGGTACTAGTAAGGCGACACAGGGATATATAAATTTAAAATTTTATTCTCGGATAGATCGTAACGTTAACTTTGATATAAATGCACTAGTAGTAGATAGGGTCACTGAACGGTTGCCAACCGTTTCGGTTGACACCTCGGCAATGATTGAATTTAAAAATTTGACTCTAGCAGACGACACTTACGCCGTTCCTGGAAACATAGACATGCTCATTGGGGCATCGCTTTTCCCTCATCTTTTGTTAAACAATAAGGTCAGGGGCAACTCCTCGCATACCGCGCCTTACGCACTGGAAACCGTATTGGGCTATGTGATCCTTGGCTCCGCCCCCATCCTAGATAGTATTTCGGCAGCCTCTTATTGTGGTATGGCTGTCGAACCGCTCGAGTCGTTAGTCCGCAAATTTTGGGAGATGGAGGAGGTGAACGTCCCACCCATAGCTAGTTCAGATGACAGGATATGCGAGGAAATTTACGTCCGCACGACCGTTCGTGATCGCGACGGTAGATATAGTGTAGCGCTACCCTTTAAGGGAGATGTTTTATCTCTCGGCGATTCGCGTCAAATGGCGGAAAAACGTTTCTACAGCTTGGAGCGTAGGATGCTCGCTTCGCCCCAGTTAAAGGAAGCTTACGACGGCGTCATTAACGAATATATAAGAGAAGGTTACATATCACTTGTGGCTTCGAAATTAGATAACTACGAAGACACACCGTCGTATTTTATACCACACCACGGAGTCATTAGAGAGGACAAACTTACATCTAAATTACGTGTAGTGCTCGACGCTAGTGCTAAAACTAGCACTCACCTGTCGCTTAACGATATCCTCTATAGTGGGCAAAATTTACAGGGCAGTTTATTTAATATAATAGTTAATTTTCGTTTGTTTAGTATAGCACTATCCGCCGATATTCGCCAAATGTTTCTTTGCATAGGGGTCCGTGAATGCGACCGTAGATTCCAACGCATTTTATATCGTTTCAACCCAAAGGAACCTCTAATGGTGTTTGAATTTAACCGCGTTTGTTTTGGTTTAAAGTCGAGCCCATTTCATGCGTTACGCACGGTGAGACAGCTCGCTCACGATGAAGGTCCCTCTTATCCTAAAGCTAAGAGGGCAATTGAGAGCGGATTATATATGGATGATTTTGTGTATTCGGTCGATAGCGTGGAGGAGGCCACCCTAACCACCGCCGAGGTTATAAGGCTCATGAAATCGGGTCAATTCGATCTTGTGAAGTGGACTAGTAATTCGCGTCCGGTTTTAGATACAATCCCACTATCACACCGTCTTTCGGCGATAAAGGAATTCGACGATTCCGATACACACAAGGTGCTCGGTCTGTGTTGGTCACCAGAGTCCGACGTGTTTAGCCTTAAGGTAAATCCGCCCGTAGAGAAATGCACAAAGCGCACAATACTGTCATGCGTTGCTAGATTATGGGACGTCATGGGTTTCGTAGCTCCGGTGGTATTATACGCTAAGCTTTTGATTAAACAACTTTGGTTATTTGAATGCGATTGGGATGACTCGCCGCCTGACAACATTGTTCGATTGTGGCAGCGCTTTAGAGAGGAACTAACTTTACTAAGAGAAATTAAAATACCGCGTCATATAAATGTCGATAGAAATAGCAGCATAACGGTTGTTGGATTTGCAGACGCCAGCGAGAAGGCTTACGGGGGGCGTTGTATATTTCCATGTCCAGAATAATGGTAGAAATTCGATTAGCCTCATTAGTTCTAAGTCGAGAGTCTCCCCCCGTAAGGTTGTCTCTCTGGCGCGCTTAGAGCTTTGCGCAATATTAGTACTCACCAAGCTTATTACCACAGTTATCGGCGCATGTAGGGATAGAGTTCACATAGAAAGGATATTTGCCTTTTCCGACTCCACCGTCGCCTTATGTTGGGTTCATTCTTCACCCCACCGTTGGGATACGTTTGTCGCGAACCGAGTGGCCAAGATCCAAGGCGAGTTAGAAACGCGGAACTTTTATCACGTGTCCGGTAAGGAAAACCCTGCCGATTGTCTATCCCGGGGACTCACCCCGATGCAAATAATGGACCACCCGCTTTGGTTCCATGGACCTTCTTGGGTTCACTTGGATCCCTCACAATGGCCAATAACCGATTTCGAACCTTCGTCAGTGTCACAACCGCCGGAAGAGAAGAGACACGCTCTAGTGGCGAACGTTTCGAGCGAGGTTTCTCCAATCATTGCTCTGGCGAACCGCTTGTCCTCTTGGTCGAAATTATTGCGTAGCGTAATTTACGTTTGTCGATTCGCGAAGCTTTTACCGCGACGTCCGTATGTCTTAGCATCCGATTACAACTATGCCGAGTCGCTAGTATTGCGTGAACTTCAACGCGCGCACTTCTCTGAAGAAATTACAAGACTACAATCGAATAGAGCTTGTAGTCGCGCTTTTCAACGCCTTAAGCCATTTTTACAGGATGGGATTATAAGGGTAGGTGGACGCTTGTCCAACTCGCAATTGAGTTTCGACCAACGGCACCCTATAGTTTTACCGCGTAAAGACCATATCATGAACTTATTAGTCGATTATCATCATAAATTGAACTCGCACGCTGGCCCCGATTTATTGATGTCGATCTTGCGTCAGAATTATTGGATTCTTTCTGCACGTAGTTTAATACGCAATCGGGTGCACAGATGTATAGCTTGCTTTCGGGCACGCCCCAAGCCGTCATTTCCGGAAATGGCGGAACTTAGATCTTGTAGAGTGATACAATCGGTAAAGCCCTTCACGCACACCGGGTCTGATTTTGCTGGTCCGTTTAAGGTCACGCTCACTCGCGGGCGTGGTATAAGATCCACAAAGGCTTACGTCTGCATTTTCGTATGTCTAACTACTCGAGCAGTGCATATAGAACTCGTTGGTGATCTAAGCACAGCAGGCTTTATGGGTGCATTTAAAAGATTTCTATCGCGCAGAGGCCCTGTAAGTAAATTATATTCGGATAACGGTACGAACTACGTCGGTGCAAAACGTATTCTATCGGAACTACATGAGCTCTTAGCTAGCAAGTATTATAATTCGGAGTTCGCTCACATTCTAGCCGAGAACCGCATTGAGTGGTCTCTGAACGTCCCAGCCGCGAGTCATTTTGGGGGCAATTGGGAGACTAATATTAAAAGTCTAAAGAGCCACTTATACCGAGTAATAGGAGATCAAATTTTGTCCTTCGAAGAGCTAAGTACGGTGCTCGCTCAAATTGAATGCGTAATGAATAGCCGCCCACTTTGTCGGACGTTATCTAGTGACCCCTCGGAACCGCTGGCTCTAACTCCAGCACATTTTTTGACTTTAACGCCTCTAAGGTATCTGCCCGCCGCGGATATAGATGAGAACAGACTTAGCATTTCCACACGCCACAAATTATTAGATCGGTTAGTGCAATCGTTTTGGAAACGATGGAGGATGGAATACTTGCATACTTTGCAGTCTCGGCAAAAATGGAACACAGCGACAGAGCCTTTAGCTGTAGGAACCGTAGTTGTGCTCACTAAGGAGAATACGCCGCCTCTCCACTGGCCGTTAGGAATCGTCGAGGAGGTCTTTCCCGGTTCCGACGGAGTAATTAGGATAGCTCGCGTTAAGACCACGGTTGGGTCTTACCTACGTCCTGTTATCCGTTTGTGCCCCTTGCCTCTTCCATAATTTAAATTAGCTTTCTAGATTGAAATTGTAGTTTAATTTAGGTAATCTTAGCGTTAGTTAGTTATTTGTTAGTTGATCTTAGCTCTAGTTGTTTAGTTATTTTTTTTTTGAAGGAAATCCTTCAAGGGCGGGGGGAGATGGTTGCGCGGAAAACCATTCGCGTTTTTTTTATTTGACGGTAGGAACTTGTCGAATCATTATTCCTTTCCAAAACAATATCATTCGTACCCTCCTATCGACACATCGGGGTGGTGGGGTGGGAGGGGAAAGAAGACGATTCTAGAACACCGCGTAATCACCCGAGCCGAGGATATAAGACACGCGCGATCGATGCGCGGGCCTCTTTTCCCGCCGCAGCCGTCGTTGAACCAACGCTTCTCTCCTGACGCACCACTGGGGCCCCAGAGTGTCTGTCCAGAGGAGGTTCCGGAAGTCGCCGCTATAGTGATCGACAGGAAGAAGAAACCCCGGTGAGTCAATATTCCTTAATTATACCTGCTTGCTAAAAGTTTAACCCGCTCCAATCTGCGTTTTTTTTCCTAATCAAGCAGGATTCCTTTCATCGATTCGACAAGTAATAGTTTAGTTTAGGGAAGAGCGAGTGCATTGTACCGCATGCTATAGTAGTCGCTTTTACGTAAGCGTAGAAGCAATCGCAAATACAGTCCACTCTAGTTAATATCTCGCGTAATAGGTTTGAGGTTTGACCGGGGAACTAGATTTTCGGCAGCCTTAAACACGTGGCTCCACCACTATCAATAGTGAAAAATGTGTCAAATTAACCTTCAGTCGCAAGAAACAGCTCATAGATTACAAGTATTCAATTAATAATAAATCCATAAAGAGTGTATCATCAGTTAGAGATCTTGGTATCAGGCTGGACTCAAAATTAACGTTCAATGAGCATATAGATAGTATTGTTGACAAAGCCTACAAGCAAATTGGATTCATAAAGGGCGTCTGCAACGATTTTAGCAGTATTAATTGCATTAAAGCTCTATACTTTGCATACGTAAGGAGTGTTATCGAATACGCTAATACAATCTGGTCTCCAAAGTATGCGAAGTATAAGCATCGAATAGAATCAATTCAAAAACTGTTCATTAAGTTTACCTCATCAAAAGATCATAATAGTGTTACGAGCTTGAGGTTCGTGACAATAAAAATTGCCGATAAAATTACCTAAATTAACACTTTAATTTACTTTACACAAATTAAAACTTAAAACACTAATAGTTAAGCACTCTAATTCACTTTATTCCGCTCCGAAGCTTCGCTTGTCTCGCCAAATTCAATACTTCCCCGATCGCATCTTGCAGCGCCTATATATACAAATTAGCAACGAAGCATCCAGAATATTTAAGTAAACGCGCGCAAAGCGACGAGTATTCGAGTGTCAATTTTCTAGGTTGAAAGATTTGTGATGTCATTTTCTGCAAATCTCACCTTGTTTTGGTTCCTGGCACTAGATGGCACTAGTGTATGACGTTGACTTATTCACGCAACACTGCCCCCTCCTAAGACATGCTCGTCCCGAGCATTATCGGCCCCATGATAACGCGCCAAGCGATCCACATGGACGATCTTAGGAGTCCCTCTTGCGACTTTCTGTATCCGGTAGGTTACATCGTTGATCCTGGTTACAATCCGGTACGGGCCGTCCCATTTAGCTTGAAGCTTAGGAGATTTCCCTTTGCTGCGGACTGGATTGTGCAACCACACTAGTGAACCTTCGTCGAACCCTTTATTGTTCATTTTGCGGTCGTACCGGGTTTTCATCTTCTCAGACATTTGCTGGCCCGATTGTCTGACGTGCTCATAAATGTCATTCATTTTGTTCCGCAAGTCATTTGCATAATCGGTTATACTGCGTGGGCCATCAGTTGGTATCCCGGTGATCAGGTCTGCAGGCAGCCGTAATTCTCTTCCAAAGTTTGCGAAAGCTGGTGTCACTGCTGTACTTTCGTGAACAGCGCTTGGATATGACAACAAAAACGGTTGTATGTGCTTGTCCCAATCTCGTTGCCGATTGTCTACAACTTTTGCTAGGTACCTCTCCAATGTTTGATTATATCGTTCTACCATTCCATCAGATTGCGGGTGATAAGAGGTCGTTCTTGTTTTATGAGTACCCATAACTCGGCATGTTTCCTGGAATATTTGAGACTCAAAATTCCTTCCTTGATCGCTGTGAATCTCTAAAGGTACTCCAAAACGACAGAAGACTTCATGAACTAGCTTATCCGTAACTGTTGAAGCTTCTTGATTTGGAATGGCGAAGACTTCTGGCCACTTAGTGAGGTAATCCATCACAACCATAAAATACTTGATACCGCTTTCACTCTCCGGAAACGGTCCCGCCACGTCAATGGCTATTCCCTCCCATGGTGCACCAACATTGTACAACTTCAATGCACCTCTACTACGAGTTTGAGGTCCCTTTAAAGCCGCACAACTTGTACATTTGCGACACCAGTCCTCAACATCGTTTCGACAGTGGACCTAGTAAAACCGTTCTCGGATCTTCAGTAGAGTTCGTTTAACTCCCAGATGGCCTCCTGAACAATTATTATGGTACAGCTGTAGAACATCCGGTACTTTAGCTTTAGGGACAACCATTTGCAAATGACAGCTGTCTCCCCGAACATTTTCCCATTTGCGGCACAGAACTCCATCCTGAAGCAGCAAGCTGTCCCATTGGGCCCAATAGCTTTTAGTGGTCGAACTCATCGCTGAGACGTCGCTCCACTTAGGCTTGGGTGCACTGGCCTTTATCCATTCCAGAATCGGCTTGATGTCCGGATCTTCCTGTTGTGCATGTAGTAAGCTGTCCTTCCACTCGTT
Organism: Parnassius apollo; assembly: GCA_907164705.1. NCBI lineage: Eukaryota > Metazoa > Arthropoda > Insecta > Lepidoptera > Papilionidae > Parnassius > Parnassius apollo. Next base: position 5,261,844 of record CAJQZP010000929.1, read on the forward strand.
GCTGAGGTGGTCTGTCCTGAGCATCCTCACGGATACCACTTCCTTACTCTCTTGCAGTACAACGGTTGCAATCTTCAGGACAAGGTCTTCTTGACAATGCATCGGCGTTGCCTTGAGATTTTCCACTGCGATGTTCGACCTCAAAGTCGTATTCCTGCAGTAGTTCAATCCACCTCGCAACTTGTCCTTCTGGATTTTTAAACTGCAATAGCCATTTTAGTGCAGCATGGTCAGTTCGTAAGTGAAATTTTCATCCCAGAAGTTATTTGCTAAAATGCTGCAACGACTTTACCACAGCTCGTCTTGGAAAAAGGCCAGGTTAAGAGTACCCTAAACCGTAGAGCATGTATGAAGGGAATAATGAAAGTGGACGAAGCGAAACAAGTATGTAAGGATCGTAGCAAGTGGAAAGAAGTGGTCTCTGCCTACCCCTACGGGAAAGAGGCGTGATTATATGTATGTAGCAATTCGCGTCTTGTGACACAATAGTTCCTTTCCGGTTTTGACAACGACTTGCTGAAGTCCGCTATCACGACCTCTTGGTCACCATTCCGTTGAGACAACACACCGCCAAGTCCTATATCACTTGCGTCTGTGTCAAATATAAATTCTTTGCTTGCATCAGGGTATCCCAAAATGGGTGTTTTGCACAGACGGTCCTTGAGCTCCTGGAATGCGATATTGCAACTTTCATCCCAGCAGAAATGTCGCTTCTCCTCGGTTAGCTTATGCAGAGGTTTGGCTATATCTGCAAAGTTCTTCACAAATCGCCGGTAATAGGAGCACAAACCCAAAAATGCTCTAACCTGCGTCTTGTCTTTTGGAACCGGCCAATCCTTGACAGCGGCAATTTTCTCTGGATCCGTGCGGATTCCTTCTTCCGATACTACATATCCCAAAAAGTTAACTTGCCGTTTAAATAGTGAACATTTCTTCGGACTCAACTTGAGGTTGGCACTCTGAATCTTCATGAGCACGCGTTCCAGGTTTTGAAGGTGTTCCTAAAACGTCCGGCCTACGATGATGATGTCATCCAAGTAGACCAGACAGGCATCGCCAATTAGCCCGGTAAGTACAAGTTCCATCAGCCTTTCAAACGTTGCTGGAGCATTGCACAACCTAAACGGCATTACTTTAAATTGCCACAGACCCTTTCCCGTCGAGAACGCAGTTTTCTCCTTGTCCTTAGGGTCAATTTCAACTTGCCAGTAGCCACTTTTTAGATCCAGCATGCTAAACCACTTTACTACTGTGTGTGAAACGTCAGGAATTAAAAATAAAAAGTAAAAATAAACGCGGTAAAATCCGTAAAAGTAGTTTTTAATCATGTGCAATGTTCGCGTAAATATAAGAAATCATTATGGTAGAAATTCGATTAGCCTCATTAGTTCTAAGTCGAGAGTCTCCCCCCGTAAGGTTGTCTCTCTGGCACGCTTAGAGCTTTGCGCAATATTAGTACTCGCCAAGCTTATTACTGCAATAATTATCAGCGCATGTAGGGATAGAGTTCACATAGAAAGGATATTTGCCTTTCCCGACTCCACCGTCGCCTTATGCTGGGTTCATTCTTCACCCCACCGTTGGGATACGTTTGTCGCGAACCGAGTGGCCAATATCCAAGACTAGTTAGAAACGCAGAACTTTTATCACGTGTCCGGTACGGAAAACCCTGCCGATTGTCTATCCCGTGGACTCACCCCGATGCAAATAATGGACCACCCGCTTTGGTTCCACGGACCTTCATGGGTTCACTTGGATCCCTCGCAATGGCCAATAACCGATTTCGAACCTTCGTCGGTATCACAACCGCCGGAAGAAAAGAGACACGCTCTAGTGGCGAGCGTTTCGAGCGAGATTTCTCCAATCATTGCTTTGGCGAACCGCTTGTCCTCTTGGTCGAAATTATTGCGTAGCGTAATTTACGTTTGTCGATTCGCGAAGCTTTTACCGCGACGTTCGTATGTCTTAGCGTCCGACTACAACTATGCCGAGTTGCTAGTATTGCGTGAACTTCAATGTGCGCATTTCTCTGAAGAAATTACAAGATTACAATTGAATAGAGCTTGTAGTCGCGTTTTTCAACGCCTTAAGCCATTTTTACAGGATGGGATTGTAAGGGTAGGTGGACGCTTGTCCAAGTTGAGTTTCGACCAACGGCACCCTATAGTTTTACCGCGTAAAGACCATATCATGAATTTATTAGTCGATTACCATCACAAATTGAATTCGCACGCTGGCCCCGACTTGCTGATGTCGATCTTGCGTCACAATTATTGGATTCTTTCTTTACGTAATTTAATCCGCAATCAGGTGCACAGATGTGCAGCTTGCTTTCGGGCACGCCCCAAGCCGTCGTTTCCGGAAATGGCGGAACTTAGATCTTGTAGAGTAGTACAATCAGTAAAACCCTTTTCGCACACCTGGTCTGATTTCGCTGGTCCGTTCAAGGTCACGCTCACTCGCGGGCGTGGTATAAGATCCACAAAGGCTTACGTCTGCATTTTCGTGTGTCTAACTACAAGGGCGGTGCATATAGAACTCGTTGGTGATCTAAGCACAGCAGGCTTTATGGGTGCATTTAAAAGATTTCTTTCCCGCCGTGACCCTGTAAGTAAATTGTATTCGGATAACGGTACGAACTACGTCGTTGCAAAACGTATTTTATCAGAACTACATGAGCTCTTAGCTAGCAAGTATTATAATTCGGAGTTCGCTCACATTCTAGCCGAGAACCGCATTGAGTGGTCTCTGAACGTCCCAGCCGCGAGTCATTTTGGGGGCAATTGGAAGACTAATATTAACAGTCTAAAGAGTCACTTATACCAAGCAATAGGAGATCAAATTTTGTCCTTCGAAGAGCTAAGTACGGTGCTCGCTCAAATTGAATGCGTAATGAATAGCCGCCCACTTTGTCGTACGTTGTGTAGTGACCCTTCGGAGCCGCTGGCTCTAACTCCAGCACATTTTTTGAATTTAACGCCTTTAAAGTACTTGCCCGCCGTAGATATGGATGAGAACAAACTTAGCATTTCTGCACGCCACAAATTATTAGACCGGTTAGTACAATCGTTTTGGAAACGATGGAGGATGGAATACTTGCATACTTTGCAGTCTCGGCAAAAATGGAACACAGCAACTGAGCCTTTAACTGTAGGAACTGTGGTTGTGCTCACCAAAGAGAATACGCCGCCTCTCCATTGGCCATTAGTAATTGTCGAAGAGGTTTTTCCCGGTTCCGACGGAGTAGTTAGGGTAGCTCGCGTTAAGACCACGGTTGGGTCTTACATGCGTCCTGTTGTACGTTTGTGCCCCTTGCCTCTTCCATAATTTAAGTTAGCTTTCTAGATCAGAAATTGTAGTTAAATTTAGGTAATCTTAGCGTTAGTTAGTTATTTGTCAGTTTGATCTTAGCTCTAGTTGTTTTAGTTATTTTGAAGGAAATCCTTCAAAGGGCGGGGGAGATGGTTGCGCGGAAAACCATTCGTATTTATTTTATATTGACGGTAGGCTTGCCAGATCGTTTATCCCTTTCCAAAATGATAACATTCATACCCTCCTATCGACACATCGGGGTGGTGGGGTGGGAGGGGAGAGAAGATTATTCTAGAATATGACGCAACAATCGCAACCGAAGGAATAAAAAGGCACGCGTGGCCGACGCGCAGTCTCTTCCCGCCGCGCTCGTCGTTGGAACCACACCGCTTAAGACAATAGTGTTATAGAAGGGCCATTGCCCACGCGCACCGCTAGTATAACCGCTTTGGCCTGGAAGCAGTCGAGCTCCAGGAAACCGCCCCACCTCGTGTGAGAAATAGTCGCGCACCGCACTCTCTCCCGACGCATCACCGGACAAGAAAGCATCTCTGGGGCCGCAGAGTGTCCACCAGAGGTCGCACCGCAGCAACACAGCGCCCAAACCAGATGGAAGCAACACCCCGGTGAGTGAATATTCCTTACTAGTCCCTGCTTGATCTAATTGTGTTTAATAGTTAATCCGCTCCAACTTCATTTTCTCCTAATCAAGCAGGGTTCCTTTCCTAGATTTGGCAGGCAATAGTTCATTTTAGGGAAGAGCGAGTGCATTGTATGGGAAACCGCGTGCTATAGTCGCCATTTTGGCTTAAGGCTCGACCGGGGAATTGGACTTCGGTAACCTTAGCCTCGTCGCTCAACCATGGATAACTTTTTTTGTGGCTATTTAGAGAGGTATTTCTTGTGTATTTGAAGACCTTAAACGATAAGGGTATTTTACATAAATATTTCATATCATTTCGTGGTCGGGTACGATTTGGCCATCCTCCTTTGTACATTATTCAACTAACTTCACCTACTTGTACTCATAAACAGCTAACTTCGCAGTCACTACTCACCGACGTCAGCGCCGCTATGTATTCTACAATTTTCAAGGACAGACGGGCTATCTTCGATCAACAATACCTACTAGATAACGGGTTACGTATAAAATCATAGCTAAATACTGTCCGCATGAATATATACTTATACAGCTACATTTGTTTACTAAAGAAAAGAGACAGAAGTTAAAATAGTTTTAAGTTCAACCTAATTACAACCGTCGCATCTAGTAATAAAGTCACAAATCTTACGATCATCAGTTCATTAGTCACAAAAAAAGAACAAAGCTATACAATACTCCTATCACTTGGAAATAAAAAAACATAGGTTAAATAACATTTTGTGTGAAATCAACTTTAAGGTGTAAGAAATAAAGTACTTTTTCCCGTTATCGCGTTGGGAGCTACGTCATTTTGTTATGTTTCTGTTTTCTTCGAATTTGACCCAGGAAGTATTGAGTCGTGCTGAACACTAACATAATTTATAATATGATCGTAAGTTTAATCAAAATAATTTTTATGTTTTGGGCATTTATGACCGTTGGTATACATGCTTTAAGTCAAGAAATAAAATATAGTATGTGGTATATTGATTGCATTTAATTAACTAATTCAATATATATCTATTTGAGTTTTTGTATGTATATATTATGTTCGTAACATGTATATACCTAGTCAGGTCATAAATTCTGTCACATGTTTAATATAAAATAATTGAAACAAGTTTATTCATTATGTAACCATTTATATACCAAAATGAACTTAACAAAACATAGATTCTTATGACACTTAAGTTTATTCAAAATGACCTCAGTGATTTTGAATGCAGGCCTTCAATCTGCGCGGCCATTTGTCTATCACACACGCTCTCACAGAATACCAGCGTAAAATAGTAGCTTAATGCTGCTATGTTTCGTATGGTGAGTGAAGAGAACCGGATATCCTTTTTATTGGAAACGAGGCATTCCATCTTAGTCCTCAGGCGAAACAACGCATCTGCGTTTTGATTCGTAATCGAGGATAAATGTAGATGTCTATGGGCCACAGCAACCACTTATCGCCAGGTGGACTGTGTTCGTTTTTCACTCCATCCTATAAAAAAATCTTGTTTGTGTTGGTGTACTATAAAGAAAAATGAATAAATAAAATACTAATTATTTTATGCTTTTGCGTATAATAGGATTTTATTTATTTATAAGTGTTTTTATGTGTTGTACACAAAAAGTAATAAACTGCAAGTACGCTTTTTGTTTTTCATATGTAAGTATATGTAATATTGGCGGCTGCCAAAGGTGTCAATAGCAGTATGTTACAAATAAAAATATCACTAAATTCCACATCTTTATATTCACGTACATTTCAGTGATATCAATAAATCAAAAATCAAAATATTTATAACAGTAACAGAAACAGAAACTTTTTTATTCAATATACATGGATTAAATAATACTTATTGAAAGTCACTTTATTTTATTTCCTAAAAAAGCTAAAATAAAAAAGCTAAGTAAGAATCTAATGTAATTACACAAACAAAGACAAAAGTAGCAATTACCATTATTTAAAGTTTTGGTAACAAATTATAAAAAATTATTAGAATACAAGTCTACTTCATGCGTCTATGTTCTATTTCACAAATGTTTGCCCGTATATTGGTCAACCTTGGCAAAACATTTGTAGGGGTGATTTTGATCGGTAATTTTGTTCCAAATATGATATTAGTTGTTAGAGCTTAAAATATCACTTATTATACTTGTACTTACTGAAAGTAAGACACTCCGCCCGTAAATTACTTTTTCGGGCATTATTCTTGCAACTTTTAAATACAACATTGCGGCATTGTGAAACCTGTTTAGATTGGCTGTGTTTCAAGTGAACTAAACGAAACAAGAGCTCACGTCTCATGTGCGCTGTTATGTACCGAGATGGGTTTCTTACACCGATCCGACATGTAGTTGGTATTGTTGATCGAAGCGGGCTATGCTTTAGTACGTAGTGATCGTTCTCCTGTTCTCTAACCTTCATGCTGTCTAAGGTGACGCCATTGTAATTGATAGAGTGCAGGACTGCCATTTCGAAATTTTAAGTTGCCGTGTTTTGGAATAAAACCTAAAAAAATGCCGTGTACATTTTTATTTATTTTAAATGAACACGTAAAATTAAACATGACATAAAAACATTACTCTTCACGGTCACCATACAAATATCTTATCGTATCCAAAACTTCTTCTTCGTCTTTGTTCAATTTATATTTATTATTTTCCTTCATATTGTATATCTTTTTTTTTTCAGTTTGAAATTTACACAATTTCCTTGGGTCGGATAGTGATTAGCTAGTAAAGTTAACGAACGTAAATAAACAGCAGCATTTCTTTGAATCTCTCAGAATGAAATAAATAGCATAAACAATGAAGTGTGCGCGAATGTATATATTATGTTGAATTCGTGTCGAGAATTCCCCGCTCATAGAGTCATGATTACGTCGTGTAGTCTAGTGATGTGCGTTATAATGACTTATCGACTACCGATAAAATTTTCGGAAAAAATTAGTAACCATTGGATTGCCGTGTTTTAGAACACGGCAATCAATATGCTGCCGTGTAACGTGTTTTATTACTGAATAGACCCAAATTGCCGTGTAACACGGCAATAGCCGTGTAAATGGAAACACTGATAGAGTGAGACTGATAATCACTGTGAGAGCACGGGCATAGTAAAAATAGAATAGTAGGCTTTCTTCTAAGAATTGTACTGAACACCGCTAATATGTGTGCGTACCCGGCACGTGGCAGTACGGACTCGTACACACGAGTCGCAGCATGCACATACGACACTTACTAACACAGAGTACATTATACTTACTAAATCAGGAGGATCGGGCCGAGTTGGGAACGCCCACCGCCGCGCTACGCAATCACCTTTGTTTGAGACTTTGTTGACTTTTAATAAAAAAAATTCTAGCAGTCTTTTCGTTTAATTTTTTCTTTTTGTAAAATCAATTAATATATGCGTTTGTTTAAGTAAATTAGCTTTTTATGAATAGGTTTTATCACTATATCTATATACATATACACATACCTCATAAGTACATTAATTATCATATCACATCAGATCAAATTAATTTTAAACATTATATCTGATCTGACACCATATGCTCAGTGTTAGTTTACTCGTATTTTAATTATTTGACAATTGTTGTAACGTAAAGCTGGAATTCTTTGACAAACATTGATTTTTTCAGAGGAAACTTAAGAAATGATTAACAAATATGATGCATAGGTACGTATTCGTATGTATTATGTAAATATTAACACTACTAGTAAAACTAAATGACTTACCTACTGTTAAACAAAGAAACAGCGACAACCCTGCAACAATAAGCATTTAATTTAAGTCTCGCACGGCGTGGGAGTTATCCTACTATTCTGTTTATACTATGGCACTGGTGAGAGACTAACTAGTTAGGTTGTGTGACTTGGCCGTCGACGGATTGTCGCTTGAATAATGGTTTGAAGAGGATTTTGATTCGTAAAAGTGATGCGATTTTGTGAATTAAGTGCTTTGATGTTTATAAACCTCAATTTTATCTTAAATTAATTTGATCGCTCGGGCGCCTTATGAACTTGAGTTGCTGTCGTCATCAACCGTCCGCTGGTTTGAGCTCTCGTCAAAATCTCCCTAAAAACTTCGCAATGTGACGCATCAACATATTGTTTTAAGTACCTATATTATCGAATAGTTTTAATTTGATTAATATTAGCTGCAAATTCACTTACTTGTGGAATGTTATACCAGTTTCCCTTTGGTAGGTAGATTTACAGATTACGAACACCCATTATTACGAAAAATAGTTCTTATCATGTAGCTAAAATTATACACACAATCAAACACCATAAAATACTTTTGTTTTTTAGTTTATAAGTTCAAAATACGGATTTTTTAAATAAGACAGCAGACTTTGGCATATTATGTCAATATTAGTTCTCAAGACGACCCACTTGCACTTCAAATTGGCACAGACATTTTGTATGGTGTAGCCAGTCCAACGTACTTGTATATATAGAGGTCAGTGCGCCTCACGCAATAAGCGATGTAACCTCAGAGTAATTACTAGCATGGAGAGAGTCCTAAAATAGGAACAAAATTCATAAAGCTAAACTCTACATAATATGACATTTATCATCATCATCATTGTTACAGCCGTTCACAAGTCCACTGCTGAACATAGGCCTCCCCCAAGTAATGTCACAAAGCACGGCCCTGAGCCACCTGCATCCATCAACTTCCTGCATGTCTTACCAGGTCGTCACTCCATCTAGTGGGGGATTGCCCTACAATACGCCTACCGGTACGAGGCTGCCATTCGAGAACCTTTCTTCCCCATCTGTTATCGGTTCTTCGAGCTATATGGCTGGCCCATTGCCACTTCAGCTTACTAATCCGTTGTGCTATGTCGGTCACTCTGGTTTTACTGCAGATATGCTCATTTCTGAGTCTATCACGCAGAGAAACTCCGAGCATAGACCTCTCCATAGCTCGCTGAGCGACCTTGAGCGTCCTCATACGGCCAGCAGTGAAAGACCACTTCTCAGATCCGTAAATCATCAGTGGCAACACGCGCTGGTTGTAAAATCAAGTTTTTAGAGTTTGAGGTATACCTGACGAGAAGATGTGTCATAATTTCCCGAACGCTGCCCAGCCGAGTTGAATCCGTCGGTTGACCTTTCGGTCGAATTTGGACTTACCTAGTCTGACTATTTGTCCCAGGTAAACGTACTGGTCAACAACTTCGAGCGTAGTGCTCCCAACAACTACCGGCATAGGTGTGACATGGACATTAAACATGATCTTTGTTTAGTCCATGTTCATCTTAAGACCTATCCGTTGGCAGGAACTATTGAGGTCATTGAGCATAGTGCTTAGGTCCTCCAGCGATTCTGCCATATGGACTATATCGTCGGCAAATTGAAGGTGAGTGATGTACTCGCAATTGATGTTAATACCGTATCCTTTCCAGGCCAGTAGCTTGAAAACGTCTTGCAATGCAGCGGTGAAGAGTTTCTGGAATATAACGTCACCCAGTCTTACACCTCTATGCAGTTGGATAGGCTTCGAACTCTGGTTCTGTACTCGGATAGCCATCGTAACCACCACCAACAAGACCACCGCACTTCTGCTCCACGCCTCCGGCGTAGTGCCACAATGTGGGACGGAATTGAAGAGCTTCTGAAGGACTTTAAGTACCGGTGTTCCACCCGCTTTCAGAAGCTCCGCTGTAATTTCATCCTCGCCTGGGGCCCTGCCGTTTTTAAGGTGCTGGAGAGCCATTCTAATCTCGCTCAGACTGACGTCCGGGATATCATAGGAATAGTGTCGGATAAGACTTGCTCTTGGATCGTTACTCACACTTGCGTGTGATTCCAACGATGATATATATAGCCGCCCATAGAACCTCTCAATCTTACTCAAAATCTCAGGTGTCCCGGAAACGATGCTGCCACACTTAGGCTTCAGCTTTGACAGTTGGCTCTTTCTGGCAGACAGATCTCTGGTAAAGAATTTGGAGCCCTGGTTCCGCTTGATCGCTTCTTCGTTTTTTTTATAGAAGAGGGGGCAAACGAGCATGTGGCTCACCTGATGTTAAGTGACTACCGCCGCCCATGATCAACCGCAACACCAGGGGAATTGCAGGTGCGTTGCCGGCCCTTTAGAAAGGAGTAAGCTCTTTTCTTGAAGGTCCCCAGGTCGTATCGGTCCGGAAAAATCGCCGCTGGTAAACTATTCCTTAGAGAGGTTGTACGCGGAAGAAAACTTCTTTTGAAACATACAGTGGTGGACCGCCAAGCATCCAGATGGTGTGGATGGTATCGGAGCGTTTGCTGCGTAGTGCGTTCACGAAATTTGGCGGCTGGGATTAATCCGAACAATTCCTCAGAGCACTCTCCATGGTATATGCGAAAGAAAATGCAAAGAGATGCAACATCTCTTCGCAGTACCAGTGAATCGAGCCGATCGGAAAGCACTCGTTCGTCGACGATTCGAGTCGCTCTGCGCTGAATGCGGTCAAGTGGAAGGAGCTGGTACTGGGGAGCCCCAGCCCAGAGATGCGAACAATATTACACCACGCTCAGAAGTGGAGAAACATGGTCGTGGATGCTCAGCGAGGGATTCTCCAGGTGGTACCCTCCTGGGGTAGTCTATAATTTAATTCCGCTACCATGTTGATTGGGCCTCCGGCCACCTGCACTCACCAGACGAAACGCGGAAGCAGAGCTTCCACTTCACGCCGGTATTCTGTGAGGTCGTTGTACCACCCCGGCTTGTGCCGGCCCATACGTGCAACAGCAAAGCTGCCGCGTGGCTCTACCAATGTTCGTTCCCCTCGTGCTCTATGACGTTTAACACAGTACAAAATAAGATACCTAGGCTGCACTAAAAGTATCGGGAATGGAATAATTCCACTGTTCCTGTCGTATTAAAATATTTTAATTGAAAACTCCTTAGTTTTAAAAATCGAATATCATTTATTTATTTAAAAAAAAGATTCTCGGTCTTGTCACAAGGTTTTGTCAAACTTGTTTCGTCGTTGAGAAAATGGAATTGACTCGATAAAATTCAAGAGCGATGATTTATTATGACTTTCGAAGTGGTTTAACACAAAAACTGTGTGTTGACCGGATGATTTCTGCATTTGGTGATGACGCCCCATCCAAAACCACAATTTATCGCTGTTTTGCTGTATTTCAACGTGGACGTGTCAAGCTCGGTGATGATCCCCGTCAAGGTCGTCCAAAAACTGCAGTCACCCAATAAAACGTTGATGCTGTGCGTAAGCTGATTGAGGAAGATCGACATGTGACATACCGCGAAATTCAGGCAACTTTAGACATTGGCATGAGTCAAATACAAATAATCTTGCATGAACAATTAGGTGTAAAAAAGTTGCTTTCCCGATGGATACCGCATTCGCTCTGTGAAGAGCAAAAAAGCGGCTCGCGTTACTTGGTGCGTCAGAACTCTCGAAAGATTCCACGCAGGATCCTCAAATGCTGGATACAACATTGTATCAGGTGACGAATCCTGGATATACGCGTACGAACCCGAAACAAAAAATCAGTCACGAGTTTTGGTGTTCGCAAATGAGTTAAAGCCAACAAAAATTGTTCGTTCACGGAGTGTTGCAAAAAAAATGGTGGCCACGTTTTTCTCCAAAACCGGCCATGTTACGACTATTCCTCTTGACGAACAAAGATTGGTTAATCTAGAATGGTATGCTAGCATTTGTTTGCCACAGGTCGTTTCTGATGGTCGTTTCCGTAAAGAGAACTGCAACCGCCACATCATCCTCCATCACGACAATGCGAGTTCTCACACCGCACACAGAACAAAAGAGTTTTTAGAGCAAGAAAACATAGAATTATTAGACCATCCGCCGTACAGCCCCGACCTAAGCCCTAATGATTTCTATACTTTCCCTAAAATAAAGAATAAATTGCGTGGACAGAGATTTTCATCACCTGAAGAAGCTGTGGACGCCTACAAAACGGCCATTTTGGAGACCCCAACTTCGTCGTATGGAAAAATGTGTCGAATTTTGCGGAGAATACTTCGAAAAGCAATAAATACATTTTTAAATAGTAATGTTGTGGCACTTCCTTGATTTCCGAAATTTTCAGTGCCGCCCTCGTAGCTATTTAATTCTCACCTTCTTTCTTTTAAAAGGTGGTTGCCGTTTTTCCATTCCATTGACACCTCTAATGATGTGCCATTAGCGAAATAAAAAACGTTGTCGATAAATTCATTTAATCTATGACTTAGTAAAATTAAGGATTTTTATTAATCCGGTTCATAATAGACTTATTTATATCAAGGAAAGTTTATGGAAGCCTCATCTGATATCTTACAACAAAACGTAGTTTATGAATGCAGAATTTCGTACTATCTTTGTATAATAAAAATATCGTAAAAAGTTCACTATGAAATCTACTTTAATTCAACCGATATATTTCTGCCAAATTATCCTAAACTTAGTATGGGTTTCACAAGGATTTATAATTGTGGTTTTTTAATCAACACTTGTTTGAGTCACGGGACGTACACAGGGGGCACTGCTACGACAGTTTTATTTATATAATAAGGGTGCCAACCAGGTACACAGTCCAACTTGGCGTGACTTATAGACATCTACATTTATCCTAGATTAAAGATAAAATGAAGATGCGTTGTCAAGGACTATGGTGGAATGCCTCGTTTCCAATAAAAAGCATCACCGGTTCCCTACACTTAACACAACAGCCATAAGCTGCTATTTTGCGCTAGTATTCTGTGAGAGAGTGGTTCTACTCCGGTCGACCCAACCTATTAGTGCTACAACTGTTATAGCTACAGCGTGGCTTTATCACGTGAAATTGTATAGTGATATAACATTGGCACGACCGCGGTCTGCCTTCCCTTTTGTCGCTAGATCACAACTACCAATAAATCGATTACGAATGTATTACTTGTTTTCTCTCTGCTCCTTCAAGATATTATCCATCATTCATTAATTAAGTACAGCCAATCAAAAGTCCACTGCTGTACGTAGGAGGAACATTTACCATAGTTCCCTCTCTTAGCAAGTGGTTTGGCAACCGTATTTATTTATAAGAGTTGTTATCACGAAGATACAGTTGCCTCTCACGTTTCATTTCTCTCAGTCGTCTTTTACGATACTCACGGGATTGTATGGAATCTTAGAACTTCTGAGTAATATATTATTTGGTAGGAGTTAATGAATTCTTTTTCACTGCCGTTATACAACATTATCAATATCCTGCCTTACCTTCATGATTTAGAAGTATTTTCATCCAAGCAGATAAAGCTTTGTTAAGAGGATTGTGAAGTTGTAAATTTTCATACAAAAAGCAAAACGTTTTCCCACCAGTAAACATAGTCTAATTTTCATAATTTTTGGAAATGTAGATATAACAAAAAACTAAACTAAAAACGTTTAATTTTAAAGAAATATTACGTACCATATAAGTTATTAGCATCTAAATATCGAGCGTTTTTATTTTTCTTATTTAAACTAAACTGATGTATTCATGGCTGCTCGAGATAAGCTCGGAATCTCTAGTTGCTGGACTAAGGATGGATCTGTTTATATTCTCAGGCCTAACGGCTCTCGTCTTCGAGTTCTTACAGTGAGCGAAGTTCATAAGTTAGATCAGTGCCCAGATGCTTCAGCTAAAGTGACTGAAAAGAAGCCAGCAACAACAAAGACCAAGAGAGGGGCCGCAGTTAAGAAATGATTGTGCATTCTTGATTTCTTTATCCCTACTTTAACGTAACTTATGCAATGATTCTTTTAAATTACAATTTAGATGAGTTCCGCTGCAATTAATTTAGACTATTTGAAAGTAGGTAAATTAATTTTATTCTAAACGTTAGCACATTATGAATTGACTGTTACATTGACCCTATTACGTGTAAAAATTGTTTCATATACATTTTTAAGGCTTTGTCAGACAGGACGCGTATTTTAGCGCTGCGTAGTAGCGTTATAGCGTCCCGTTTTAACGTCGCGCGAGGATTCGTCAAACAGAACGCTTTAGACTCGATGACACGGCGCCGCCATTTCGCCATTCGCCAAAGCGTAGGGTAGATCGTTAGCAGTGTGAAGAGTTTGTTCGTTATCGAGATGTCGAGTGGTTCAGATGTAATAATAATAATAATAATAATAATAAACTTTATTAGCATAATAAATTCCTTTCCTTTACAATAAGCTTTTTTTTACAATATGTTTAGAATAAAATAAGCTATGCACAGAGTTGCTTACTTCGGTTACTGCCGGCTGTACTAGGCCGAGCCTGTATCACAGACGGCAGTTCCTTCCTCCATGACACAAAATATATTTTATCACTAAATTTAACTTATATTCACTAAAGACAAAACACAATAACAATAACGACAACAAAAGTTAGTTTTATACTAAAGTTAAAATTGATATTCCATTATTATTTTTTTTTGTAAGTACCGCCATAAAAGTTAACATTTTTAGGAAAGGTAAGGTTAGAACACTTAATGCAATGAACTTTAGCTAAATTATTACAAAAATGTAGTAGATTTATGTTATATAATTTATTTTTTAATACAGTAGTTTTAAACAATGTTATGAGTGTGTTACTTTACATTAAATTTATTTGGTGTGTGTATGTGTATTTGTGTGATGGATACTCGTATGTAAGTGCGTGTGTAAGTTAGTTAATAAATGTGTGAGTCACTTATGATATGTTTACTTAACTATTGCAAATAATTTTTCTGTATCATCATAAGTTTGTTTTTTTAACCACTTTACTATAATATTTTTACATTGGTAAGTGTTATGAGGGTATATGTTGAGAATTTTATTTAATTTATTGTAAAGCATAGGACCCAAATAACAGTTATAATTATGAACGAAAAATGTTCTGTACCGGTATATTTTACATACTTTATGGCTCCGTCTATTTATTGTGAGGCTATGGTCATATTCAAGTTTCAGATGTTGGTCGATTACTGTATTCCTTATGAATAGCTGCCTGACAGAAAGGACATCGCATTCAGAATATAAATCTACTGTGGGATAGGTAAAAGGTTTAGATGTCATGACTTTTAATATCGCTCGTTGGGCTCTTTCTAGATTTAGCAAATAAGTCTTACAAGCTCCACCCCATGATGTGATACAGTACGTTATTATTGACTCAACTAAGGCGCTATAAACCATTTTTAATGTGGTAGCTTCAGCGACGTATCGTAGTTTTTTGAACACGAAGATTAACTTTCTTGTTTTTTCTGTTATATATTTTATATGTGGATTCCAAGTAAGATTTTCATCTAACAAAACTCCAAGATAACGTGTGATTTTAGTTCTGTTAAGTATATTACATTGACAAGAATGCCTTTTTAGACAGGAATGCATTTTAATTTCGAAAGTTTGTTCAGTAGGTAGTGTCCGCTGATTCATTGTAAATAGCATATAATTAGTTTTAGAAATATTAAGTGTAAGCACGTTTTGATTGAGCCAATTACTAATGCGACAAAGTCCAAGTTCAGTATTAGTTTTGACCTCAGTCCAAGTTTTACCATGAAAAATTATTGAGGTGTCGTCTGCAAAAGTAAATAATTTACCATTTGTTATTTTTAATTCACAAAGATCATTTATATAAATTAAAAATAACGTGGGACCAAGTACACTCCCTTGTGGAACACCAAATGTGACAGGAGAGTCACCACTGAATTTCCCGTCAATTGTTACTTTCTGTGTTCTGTTCGACAAATAACTTTTAAATAAGTCCAGTACTTTTCCTCTTATGCCAATTTTTTCCATTTTATTGAGTAATAGCGGAACAGAAACTGTGTCGAAGGCTTTTGCCAAATCTAGAAATACTCCTATGCACCTCTCTTGTTCATCTAGAAGGTTTGCTACGTAGATAGTAAGGTCAGAGACGGCTTGAGAGGTTGAAAGACCTGCTCTAAAGCCGTATTGGTTTTTCGATAAAATAGATTTTTTATTTAAATATGCAACAAGCCTTTAATTTAGTATTTTCTCGAAAATTTTTGATAATGCTGGTAAAACTGAAATAGGTCGATAATTGTTGACACAGTCTCTGGCACCCCCCTTATAAATGGGATGGATGATTGATTGTTTAAATGCTTGAGGGAAAATACCAGTTTCGATTGAAAGATTAATTATTCGTGTGATGTGTGGGATTACAACATTATTTGCCATTTTTAGAAATCTTGTAGAAATGCCATCACATCCAACTGCACTATCTGTTTTTAAATTAAATAAGATAGATTTAACTTCTTGCTCTGTCGTGTAGTAAATTGCCATTGAGTCTGTTTGAGCGTGTATATTCTGTGTGGAATCGTTATTTAATGTACTCTTATTTGTAATTCCCTCTGCAAGATCTTTAGCAATAGAAGTAAAGTAGTTATTTACTTTTTCTAAAGATTCTTCCTGCGTAATCCCGATTTTTAATAACTGAGTTGGGGCTGTTTTAGGTTTAAATCTATCGCTGATTTTATCAATTATTTTCCATTTTAATCTTGGATGTGAGATTTGAGATGTGGAAGAATTATTACTTTTATATGCTTTATCACGGTCACAGAGAAAAAGAGTATGGGTGCACGACATCAATCAAAAGAGAAAGGATTTAGGAGAATATCATCGTTTGTGTCGTGAGCTTGCATCACATGAAGATCGTTTTTTTACATACTTTCGTATGTCTGAAGATTTATTCGAAGAACTACATGAACTGCTCATCCCAAAAATAAGCAAATGTACCACAAACTGGAGGACGCCTATTTCTACAAGAGAAAGACTTGTAATCTGTTTAAGGTAAGAAATATTCATTTTTTTATATACATGTTCATTGCGTTATTATTATGAAAATCAATCAAAATCAGCTCGAGTTGTAATCAGATGTCGATGCTCCAAAATTAGTTACATGTAGAATATCGATTTCGCGTAGTGGTTGACGTAGCTGCTCAGGCTGTTGCAGGTATGATGAAGTACTGTTAGATAAATCTATAACAGCTACTGGGGATGAATCTTCGGGCACAGAATTGGGTACTGCATAGCAGACGGAGTCTTCGGTACTAATAATGGAATAATGTGGTGAATTCAATATCTGGACGTTTTCTTGCAGTTCCTCTGTTTCTATGCTTGCAAATAACTTGGCTAGTTCTACTTTGGCTTTTATCTGTTTGTCTTTGGAAAAACTTTTAAATATTTGGGCATAACTTTGGAATAGGTGATCTATGGCATCAAACTCTTGTTTTTTTTATTTTGAAGAAAATTTATAACTTTATCCATTTCGCTGTCAGTTTTTTTTATTTTCTTAGCTCGTGAACTATTTGTGTCATTTGTTTGAGGCGTCTCTAGCGGAGGTGTTTCTGGCAGGGGTGCGCTTTGTGTTCTTGGTGGAGGTGCCTGTGGTGGAGGCGTCTCTGGAGATTGAGTTTCTATAGCTGACGATGTTCCTGGTGTAGGTTCTCGAATATTTGAAGTTGTTTCTCGATCTGTCAGAGTTGAGTCAGGGAACTGTAACTGGGAAGCCCAAGACCATTTTGTAAATTTTTTTGCAGCTTGTCCTGTAGTCCCTGCAATCTCTTTTTTGTGTATCATATAATTGTCCCTCAAGCTCTTCCATATTTTTAGCTACTTCACCTGTAAAATAAACATAAATTGTATTATTTTGTTTCAGGTACTTAGCTACGGGTGACTTACATCAGACCATAGCCTACTCCTTCCGAGTAGGTCGTTCAACAGTCGGTGGTATTGTAAAAGAAGTCTGTACAGAAATCTGGAATATATTACAACCAGAATATATGCCATCGCCTACTGAAGAGACATGGAAACAATCAGAGAAGGGTTATAGGGAAACCTGGAACTTCCCGAATTGTGTCGGTAGTATTGGCGGGAAACATGTCTCTATAAAGTGTCCCAAAAATAGTGGATCAGAATATTTTTGCTACAAGAAGTTTTTTTTTGTAGTTCTCCTTGCTATAGTCGATCCATGTTACAAGTTCACCGTCATAGATGTCGGTAGTTACGGGCGGCATAGTGATAGTGGTATATTCGAGAACTCAATATTTTATCGGCAATATATCTTGACTTTGCAGGGCACGTCGGGTGGTTGAAAATACGTTCGGAATATTAGCACAAAAATGGCGCATTTTTTACGACCTATTGACTGTGATGTGGACACAGCAATTGATATTATTAAAGCTGCATGTTGTTTACATAATTACTTACGAGCAAAACAAGGTACAGCGATATTAACTCCGGAGTCGGAAGACGAAAACGTACCTATGCGTGCTCTAATAACTCATCGTCCAACAAATAGAAGATCAACGACTGCAGCATTCGAAACTCGTCAACAATTTGTGTCTTATTTTAATGAATAAACGATTTTTTTTTACTTACCAGTTTCATTAATTTCTTCTCCGATTTGTGCCCACAATTTTGCCTTCATTGATATATCTTTATACGAACTATTCTTCGTATTATATAAGCATGGATATTTTCTAACCAATTCTATCAAATTTTCGGTCATTATGCAGTATTTTATTATTATTTTACACCTATTCACTCCGACGCTAAAATAAAATTTGTAAAAAAATACAACATCCGACGTTAAAGCGTCCTAACGCCGCGACAGAGCGTTGCGTACTGCTAGCGTCGGCGCTCTGTTTGACGGTATTCTACGATGGTAGTACAACACATCTTAGCGTCATAGCTAAAGTTGGGCGTTATAACATACAACAGATAACATATTTCATTATATATTTGTAATCTTACAACACATTGGAATAATGAACCATTGACTCTTATAATATATTCATTATCGTTAGAAAGCATCATCTGTTTACGTTTACGGTCCAGCCGTCGGCCGAGACGCGCCACCTCAATGGGAGTCAATAAAATACTACATTCATTATGCCACAAGGATTGCGTATAGCTTACACTAATTTAAACTCTAAGATAACTAAATAAGACCTTATTTTACTAACACTAAATTATAACGGTAAACTAAAATATATTATTTCCTTCATTGCAAGCTGTTGCCTGTTGTGCCTGTTATTAAATTTTTTGGCTGTTGTAATATATTAATGTTCAGTTAACTGTCTAGCTGAGATGACAATGACACTGTTCTCTGTTAAATTATATAGGTACGTAATGTTTTGATAGCAGGTCTCCATATTACGTGAAAAAGCTATTGTTGTTTTTGTTTATTTTTCATTACGTTTTATTCCTAAAGTAATCTTAAATATTTAGTGTAATATAGATAGTGTAATATAGATATAATAATTGACCAACTAGACCCTAATACGAGCTCAGAAATAGATGGCATTACAATAAAGGTAGTCAAGTGTATTAAGGACTTAATTATTACAAGGCTTACTTCTTGTATAAATGATTGTCTTGAAAGCGGAATATTTCCAGATGAACTGAAAACAGCTAAAGTCACACCTATATACAAATCAGGTACGAAAAGTGACCCCAGTAACTACCGTCCTATCTCTGTCTTACCAGTAGTTTCCAAAATTTTTGGAAAAGTAATATATAACCGCTTAAATATATACCTAACATCAATTGACTTTATTTCAAACTGTCAGTATGGTTTCCAGCCTAGGTCAAATACCTTACCCGCAACGGTAGATTTAATTACCAAAATAAAAAAAAAACATTGATGTAAAAAACTTAGGGCTCGGAATTTTTATTGACCTAAAAAGGCGTTTGATTCAATAAGTCACTCACTACTATTAAAGAAACTTTCTCATATAGGTATTAACGGCCATGCTTTAAAAATTTTTGAAAGTTATCTAAATAAAAGATATCAAATTGTAAAGATTGGCCTATCAAAGTTCCCCACAACCCATTACGTACGGTATTCCCCAAGGCTCTATACTGGGCCCACTTCTTTTCCTGATTTATATAAATAACATAACTGATCTTAAATTAAATGGCAAAATTTCTTTATATGCAGATGATACCTGTATTTTCTACTTTGGACGTTCCATAGAAGAAGTTATCGCACGAGCCCAAGTAGATCTAAATATAGTACATAAATTTGCTTACAATAAATACATCAAAAACCTCGTACATGATATTTAAACCCAAAAACAAAAACATTTGCAGTTATTCCCCTCTCACCATTGACAACTCTACAATACACGAGTCAGCCGAAGAGAAATATTTAGGCTTAGTACTAGATAAAACCTTGTCATGGAAGGGTCATATAGGCAAAATAAGATCGAAACTATCTTCTCTACTGGGTTCACTTTATGGTTGTATTCGATGCCTTCCTTACCGTGTTCGCCGAACAATTTATAATGCTTTAGTCAAACCACATCTGGATTATCTAGTTGAAATTTGGGGGTGCACCTACAAAACAACATTAAAGGACCTACAAATAAACTGTCTGGGCTGCGATGGGACCCCCACGTGGTCGATTGATAGTATGTGATAGTAAATGATAGTCAATACCGGGAAGTTGATAATTGATATTTTATTGATAGACCCAACTAAATCTAATTTAATGATAGATGGGAAATGATACTGCGAGCACGCGTGACCGGTATTGCTGGGCTCAATTAGCGCACTGACTCAAAATGCATTATTGTAGCGTTATAGCGTAAACTGCCGACGCCACAAAAATGTACGTGCTGCAGCCCGTACATGCTCCCGGGCTGAAAGATAGAGAGTCATGAAGATGAGATGAATTTAAAACTAATTACAAGGTGATAAACATTTTGGCTTAAACTAGTTACAAATAATTGATACAAATAAATAATAACAGTTTATTTAGACACCCGTGTCCGTGATAGTAAACACCGATTGAAGCACTGGTGAGGTGCCACGGTTTTGTTTTTGTTTACGCGAGTTCTTAAATTTTTCATTTAATTCGCTAGTAATGTCATCACTGTTACACTGCACTGCACTTGCTTGCAACTCTACATCTACAAATTGCACTCCACTATTACACTGCACTTCCCTATTACACTGCACTTCACTACACTTATTTTGTACGCGATGGCGACCTGCACGCCTCCGCGCGCGCCGCACGCCCCGCCACACGTAGAATCCCCCGAACACTCCAGCCGTTATAATCACCAGGTAGAGGACGGTGTAATGGTGAATGTCGTGATAGGATACACCTGCTGCTAACGGCTCAGTCTGTTTCAAGACATCCAATTGTTCTCGTATGGCAAGCAGTTGTTGTTGGCTGATAGTCTCAAAGCTCGTGCTGGCGTTCATTTCCGGTATCGAGATATTTATTAAATGATTAATCGAAGCGATCTTCGGTATACCAATGTCGAGCTTTAAATTGATTTGAGATGCATCTGGTTTGTATGCATAAAAATGGAAATCAGCTGATTTGATAAGGCAGTCCTGTCCCAGCGTAATAAGTCCGGCGTCACGCAATTGAATAGCCGTAACTTGATCTTCGCATAACAACTTGAAGTAGCATTTATTACAACAGAAATAAAAGTAGTTATTGAGTTTACTTGTTGCAATGAAAATATTTTTGCAGGTGTTAATGATCGTTCTACAGCTTCCAAGTCCTTCATCCTTCTCACACAAACTCTTATCATTGATCATATGATAAATAGGCTTCTTGAATCGACACAACACAGTATTTAAATCGCGATCAATGCAGTCATGTAAATCAGTATATGATAGCGATATAAACGAATCCTTTTTTAAGTTTAAAGCGAGATATTCGCTAATAGGGACAATGCTGATCATGTTGCTACCCGATTGTTTAGGTATGGGAATTGCTTTAAGGACTTCGTAAGCGTCTCGTGCTAATAATGGTATTCGGATTTCGAAAATAAGAAAGGACTTCGATAAGCGTGCTTTTACGTTAAGTAATTTGTATATGTTTGAATAATTCGCGTGATCGGTAGGTAGTGATAGGTCTTTAGGTATCTGAGTAGAGATGGCACTTAATTCGTGTTGGAGTTGCTTGGGGGTTAGGAGATGAATATCATACTTCCCGTGAAATACGTCTGTGATAGTTTCAATAAGATAAGTTTGTATTTCTTTTAACTTGTTCAAAATGTTGTTTGTAACTATAGCGGCCAAGGTAAATTCGTTGATATATGAGTTATTTGAGACTTGTGACTTTAGTGCGTTCATCGATTGTTCAAGTTCGATCATCTTTTTGTTGACTGTTTTATGATGCTGTTCCATGATCGACTCTACCCTCTTGATGACATTGAACTCTGCTTCTACGACTGAAGTTTGATTCTTCCACAGCTGGGCTAGGTGTCCTTGGTTTTTTCTGATTAAGTCGATATCTTTTTCATATTTTTCAGCGAAGTTGCTGTCAAGCACCCCAAACAACGCGTTTGCGATATTACCTACACCATTGATGAGTCCCCTGCGCTTACGTGTGAGTAGGTCGCCCTTATCTTGCAACATGATATTGTAGCGCCGTAGTTCCGACCGCTCGTGATTCAATTGATACATGACACTCTCGCAGTGTGAATGCCCTCTTATCTTCGAACAGATGTTTTCTAGGTATTCCATGTACTTCGAGGACGCGGCGGTGCCTTCCCAATATGGGTAGAGATCATAATAGACAACGAGTTTCCAATCGTCAGCTATCAAATGCATGTTTACAATCTTGTCGAAAAATAGGCTAGTATTATTTTGCAGTTTATTTATAGTATATAGTCCGCTAGTATTAGTTATAAGGGTCATAAAAAATAATAAGATAGAAGTTGCAACTGTAATGAAACTGTATCCTCTATTCCTTTGTTTTATCTTACGCTTTATTGGTTTCTCTTGCTTTAATTCCTGATCTTGTGCTTCTTCGGAGATGATAGGGAGTATTGATAGTTTGATAACAGGTCTTTTCATATAACCGTTTTTTGTTTTTAACGTCACAACACGCACGTAGCCGTCATTACCAGGGTGCAATTCGACCACCCTACCGAGGGCCCATCTGCCTGGAGGAAGGTTACCATCATTAATGAGTACGATGTCATTTAATTTTATATTTTCTTGAGGTTGGCGCCACTTGCTCCGGGCTGATAGATTTGTTAAATATTCTTGTTGCCACCTTTTCCAAATGTCTTGGAATATTTTTTGTGTTAAATGCCACCTAGTCCTAAGATCTCGTTCCGTCTCATAAATTGATAGAATCGGACCGCTTGATAGAAAATGTGAAGGGGTTAAATAATTTAAATCATCAGCGTCCTCCGTCAATGGACATAGTGGTCTCGAATTTAAGCAAGCTTCTAATTGTGCTAGCAGCGTGCTGTACTCTTCGTAGGTGAGTTTTTGATCACCAACCACCCTCCTTAGATGATACTTGAGGCTTTTCACGGCTCCTTCACAAAGACCATTGGCTGACGGCCACGAAGGTGCATTCAAGTGCCAATTTATACCCATCTCGGACACTTCTGAGAGGAACTCATCACTAAATGTTTTGAGGAGCTCTTCGTATTCCTGCTGTAAGACCTTGTTGGCTCCTATGAAGTTCGTGCCATTATCGCTATAAATGTGATTAGGTTTGCCACGGCGAGCTGTCATTCTCCGTAACGCTGCTAAGAATGCAGTACTCGTCAGGTCAGACACCAACTCCAAATGTACAGCTTTTGTTGCCATACACGTGAACACAGCGATATAACCTTTCGTAGTTTTGATCCCACGGCTCGAAGGTACATGTACGGGCTGCAGCACGTACATAAACCAAAATAAAATATTGAAAAGGACCAGGTCGGTGTCCCTCTTGATCCTGAAAAGGACCAATTGAAAAGGACCTAGCGGATCGGGTACTAAGAAACAGGAATCGAGGCTTCTCTCGATCCGGCCTCCTATCACGCCTACGTTGGGTTCGGGAACAACGTATGTGATCTCCGCAACGGAGTAACACGCTAGGGCGATAACCTCTTCCTTTTCAGCAAGTAGGTTCAGACGGGGATTACGGGTCTTCCGAAGTCGTCCCGGTCCCGACGCCTTAATTCTTCGATGTGGACTGTATAATTTTGAGGGATGAATTTCTTGGGAATAAAACAGCAATTATCTTCAAACCGTTCCGTGAGAGAGTAATCACTTTTCCCTATCACTTCCCTACACTTTTTCTTTCTTGACTGCTGGTTTTGCACTTTTCCCGAAGGATTTTCGTACTTTCCCGAAGGATTCCCGAACGATTTCCGAACGATTCCCGAACGAATTGCAATAAAATCAATTTACTATCCTACCCCTAAGCTAAACGCGAAAGTGAGCCGCGCCATCTGCGCGCTTGCGCAACTTAATTACATGAATTTGTACTATTACTCTCTCACGTTTTACTCAATATCTTTATTTATTCAAATCATATACAAATACAATTTATCAATATAGGTAGTACAAAACAATATCTACACCATGATATACATCATATCCTCATATCATAAAAAACCTTTTATTTATTAAACGAAAACTGCCTATTTTACTCACAAGTTCGAAATCGAAATTTCTTAAATATTTAACACAGAAAGTTAAAACAATGTTTCTCACTTGAATTTATATATAAGCTAACCAATACAATAGTTTAATTTACATTTTTTCTATTTATTTCACTATTTAAAACACTTTTAAATTTCTTATACAAAACTATCATTATTTCACTTATACACAGGAATTTTCACATGAAAATAACACAGAATTTACCTTTTTTAGCACGTACAATTAACCTGAAATATTTTACAAGTAATTTTTGCATAAATCACTGAATTACAAACATTTTAAATTTTTACATATTCGGCCTCCTAAGGGCGTGGCTTAGCGTGCGTCTATGAACTCACACTATTTGAACAACTAACTTTTGCACGGCTCTCGGCTATCAGAAAAAATGAAAGTCTGATATACACCAATTTTAACAATATTAGGTAAATTAAATGTTTTTACACAATATTCGAACTGTAGGAAACTATCTCTAATCAGATTCCTATCAGCTATCACGTTTCCTATCAAACAATATAAGTGAATGTTTTCATAAATCAATCATAACAAATAGGCATTTGCTTTCGTACAAAACGTATCAAACTTATACAAAACAACATTTATGCAATTAATATCCATTAATTCTGCCTATGCACAGAGTGATTATCTCGGCCGGGGAACAAATCCGATCTTTAAACTTCACTTTAATATTCTTATGAATTTACATCATTTGAAAGATGATTTCAACCGGGGAACAAATCCGGTAACATAATTTATATCTTAAATTCCTTACGAATTTATTAAGCGATATTACTTAGGAAAACAAACAAACTAGTCCGGCCTGGGAGTCGAACCCAAGACCTTCATATCATTAATTCGACATTTCTTAAAGATTTAACTAAGCATTCTCTTATCAGAGCGTCGTTGCTCGTGACTGCCCCTTTTTTTCATAGCAACGTCATCGGTTGATTTAATAAACTGAAACATTTTATAGGCGCGTCGCCAACAATCATATTAAAACTATTATTCAATTATAACTTCTTTACATCTACAGACAAACTGTACAGTGAAACCAAAATTATGAATATTTATCAAACATATTGCTATAATACTTGTATTCTAATAAAGAAAATTTTAGATAATAAAATACACACACAATTAAAATTTATAACAAATAAAGGCAAAGGAAAGAAAGTACTTCGCAACCCTAATAATATTTACATACCTATGGTACGAACAAACTATGGTAAACAGAGCATACTTTTTGATGGAGTTAAAATATATAATAAACTACCACAAGAAATAAAAATATTAAATAGTTTTAACATCTTTAAAAGCAAACTAAAACAACATATAATGAATAAGTTCTAAATCCGACCCTGTCCATATGCCGACCGCTAATCAGCGTTATCGGTAACGATAAGGAATACCTTACTTACTACCCACTTTATCTATTACTATCTACTAAAAGATTGCTAACTTGTACATCAATACACAAAACGATAATATTGGAAGTATTAAGTTGTATGCCTAAACTCGTAAGAAGTTGTATGTCACGAAACTCTTTCCACCCTTTTTTAATGTTAATATATTTTTTTTTGCTATCTGTATGCTCATAACCCATTTATAACTTGAATATTGTAACCTCTCATTAAGTGAAATGTATATTTCTTTTGAGAATATAATATCTTTAACCATAATATAGATAGGATTTAGCGTGTTGTATATAAAAGTGTCGCGTCAGCGTAGCGCAGCTATTTGGAACTATTTTATAGTCCAAAGTGTGGACGAAAAAAAGCAGTGTGCAATTATTGCAAAAAAAAACTTTATCTTTCAAAAGTACAATTACAAATTTAAAGCTTCACCTTAAGCAAAGACACGTAGGAGTGTTTGAAGAGTTTTGCCGTTCGGATTTAATATCGGATAGACGCACAAGGCTTACGTCGTCAAAAGTAAACCAAATAATGTTTTTGAATAGTAACTGAAAAAAATGTAAATATGGAGATAACTAAAACTTTGACCACAGTGTAAATAATATAAAAATTCAATCAAAATGTATATAACATCAATGAGCTTCTAACTATGCCTGAATGAGTTAATTTTCTTAAAATGTTTGAAAATATGAGTAAATAATTATAACAGATACAACAATTACACAACTTAACATACATTCAAACAGTCCTAAGCCTGTAAAAAGTAGGAAGGGAAGTTCATTGAACTTAACATATATATTTTCAATGGTTCTCTTTTAAAACATGAAACACTCAAATGATGCTAATACAACTTAAAATATTTTTTGGTCTTCATATAATACTTATAATCGTTTAATATTTATAATCGTAATAATCTTTTATCATAATATTTATAATCGTTATAACAACATACAACAAAACGCTAACACGGCCGACAACTGAACTGAACTAACCGCGTATACAATGTAATATTTGAAACTGTTATAATATATTATAACAGTTTAAAACAACAGTTAAAAAAATATATTACAACAACATAACGAATTATAAAAATATAACAGTTTCGCCCACCTTTAGTCATAGCGCGGCGTCAAGTTAACGCTCTGACGCGCGCTAAGTATAAGTACGCGTCCTGTCTGACAAAGCCTTTAATTAGTATTATAGTTTATTAATTAGTACTCGTTCAATCTTGTGCACGTAAAAGTAAATTAATATGTTTACAATGGGTAGCTACTAATAGTTTTTATTTATTTATTTATTCTTTTTTGTACACCACAATACAGAAACATCAATATAGTTAAAACTAATTAAAGTATGTACAATAGGCAGTCTTATCACTGAAAGTGATTTCTTCCAGACAACCTTTAGTTTTTGTGTATACTCTTGCAACATACAACACCGTGGCAGTCACATAGAGTAATAAATATGCAGACATATTATATACAGTAATCTATGGCGGACAGTGATAGCGGCTGCTTTCTTTCTCACAGATTATTAAATATTTATTTTCCTAAGTTATGGTCACATCTTCTACGAGTCTTTCAGCCAAAAGCTGTAATATGAACACTGACAACTTTATTAATTCTGCCACCTTAGATTTAATACTATAAACGTTTGTAAATAGTGTATTTGTGTAGCGGTATTACCAAATTGTGTTTTTTTTTCTATATTATGTGATTTTGAAATTTGCTTTTTTTTGTTTTTTTGTTTTTAGTTATGTTATAATTTATAATAACACTCGATTGGTAGGTGGATTTAGTAGTTAATTTTATTTTTATAACTTAGACATTTAATTTAAATATATATATTAAGTATACATTATATATATATACATATATATATATATATATATATATATATATATATATATATATATATATATATATATATATATATATATATATATATATTGAAATGGCTATTAACGATATAATTGGCGAAAGTGAGATGTTTTTCAACGCTAATGATGACAGTTTTGGTTCTATGGTAAGTGATAGTGGTAGTTCTACTTTCACCCCTCTCTCAGAGTTTCTTGTCTCGCAGTTTTCTGATGTCCCTAACAACTTCAACGTTGTTCATATAAATGCACAGAGCATTCCGGCCCACTTCCCAGATATGCTGACGACTTTTAATTGTAATCATATACATGCTGTTCTTATTTCTGAATCGTGGCTGAAGCCATGTCTTCCCTCCACCTGTTACAATCTTCCTGGCTTCCAATTAATTCGAAACGATCGCTTAGTAGGTGGCGGTGGAGGTGTTGCCATTTATCTACGTTCACACATTCCTTTCACTATTGTCGATATGTCTGCACAACCACCGTCGCTAAATGCCGGTGATCATCTTTTCATTGAAGTCACACTATCACACTCAAAAATTCTTCTTGGTGTTTATTACTGCCCTTCTATGCGTATTGACTTCTTTAACTCATTCCAAAACATCATTGATAAGCTTACCCCCTCTTATTCACACATGATTATTATAGGTGATTTTAACACTTGCCTCCTTAAACAAGATACCAGGGCTTCTTCTCTTCAGTCAATCTTATATTCTAGTAATCTCTCCATTTTACCACTAAATGCCACGCATCATTTTCCAAACTCGAATCCCTCTCTCCTTGACCTTATTTTAGTTTCCGCTTGCAACTTTGTCACGAAGCAAGGCCAATATGCGGCCGATGCATTCTCCTATCATGACCTTATCTTTCTATCCTATAATACCCGATCTCCCAAATTTAAACCAAAAATTCTACTGCAGCGTAATTTTGGTGGCATGGATATAAACGGCCTTCGAAAGGATGCGCTACTTTGGGACAGGTCAAATCTTTTTAACGCAGATAACTTTGATGGTAAAGTTTCAATCTTTACTTCAGGCCTTATAAAAATCTATGATGTTCATGCACCTGTACGCGCAGTCAAAATTAAACATCGGCCATCACCTTGGCTTACCGATGATATTAAACATATTATTAATAAAAAAGCGATAGCTAAGGCTAAGTATAAACGTAACCCAAATGTGTTTAATAGCGGAAAGTATATTAACATTCGCAATCACTGCAATAAGCTGTGTAGGGATGCTCAACGCCTTCATATTCATAAGTCAGTTGAAAATGGGGATACAGCAAAGGTCTGGAAATTTCTTAGATCATTGGGTGTTGGGAAATCTAAGAATACTCCAACGACATATGATTTAAACGTTAATCTTTTAAATAAACATTTATGTTCTTCATCCTGCTTAGATAGTACTGCTAAGGCTAATACACTAACATTTCTTTCAACTATTCCCACTCCCAATCACTCCTCTTTTATTTTTAAACCATTCACTGCTTGTGACGTTGAGAAGAGCGTTTTATCTATTACTTCAAATGCAGTGGGAAGTGATTGTGTCAGTCGTAATATGATTCTTCCTATTCTTGATATTATTCTTCATATTATTTGTCATATCCTTAACTTCTCCATTTCTACAAATAGTTTTCCATCATCTTGGAAAAATGCGAAATTGAAAAGTTATTCCTATCCCAAACAAAATTAATCCTGCGTCCTTTTTAGAATATCGTCCTATCTCTTTACTGCCCTTCTTATCAAAAGTCCTTGAACGCCTTGTTTACATCCAGTTCAACAGTTTTCTTTGTGCTAATTCTCTCCTTAATCCTTTACAGTCAGGATTTCGACCTGGACACAGTAATACCACAGCACTGATGAACATTACCGATGACATCCGATTAGGAATGGAACGCGGCGAAGTAACTGTTCTTTGTTTATTAGATTTCAGTAATGCCTTTAATACCGTTGACCATGATGTCCTACTTGGTATAATGCGCTCTCTTAACGTATCTCCAACAGCGATTGGTTGGTTTCGAAGTTACCTGTTTGGGCACCAGCAACGTATACGCATCGATGATACATTATCATCATGGTGTAACGTATGTGTTGGTGTGCCGCAGGGAGGCGTTTTATCTCCTTTACTTTTTGCAGTTTTTATAAACTCAATATCTAATAATTTAACTTCTTCCTACCACCTTTATGCAGATGATCTGCAAATGGGTTGGCTATAGACGTCCGGTACTTGAATTTTGTTAATGTTTTTAGTCTAGGAGGCTTGATGGGGTAAAGCTGGAACCTATTACACTGTTTTTAGATGGCGGAAATGCGATTTGAATTAATTACGACAAAAATTAATTTCACTAAAATTCCGTATAACGAAACGCAAATATGACAATTTTTCATAGTGTTATGAGATAGGATGTCGAAAACCGGTGTAAAAAGTGGGAAACGGAACATTTGTTGGAACATTTTGTGGGCAACCGTAAATGTCAAATATATTAAATTGTCTATGACGTCAAATGTCAATCGTCATTCCGTTTCGTGGTCACGCGCTTGCTACATATTTATTTATCTATGGTCACGCGAATATTCTCTTTTGTGCTTAATGCTAAGTTTTCTCTGTTTTTTCGACGCCTTTTTTTCTGTTTTTGGAAATATAAAAAATACATTTTTTAATTTACCACAATCATAGCAGAGTTTAGGTAGGTATCTGACTTTATACCACTGGTTGAATTGGTCCCAAAACCGAATTAGCACACCCCGACTCGTAATCTTGTCTGCCCTACCCCTAGAGTGTTTTTACTTTGTAAAGCCGTAGGCACGGAGGGAGAGCAGCCCCCGCCCGCTGTAGCAAATCGCAGGGCGAAGGAGCTGCACTTCCCGCAGTGCCGAAGCCGTTGCAGGAGTAACTTTGTGTCAATACTCCTGTATAAAAAAGTGAGGTTTTGATTTTACAAAAAAAAAATGTTACTAATAAACTACACATTTTCGCAACGGGGGAAGGGGTTGGGTCCCCCCAACCCTTCCCCCGTTGCGAAATGTGTAGTTCCCATGACCCTTCCCCCCATTTTTATGAAGGAGAATTAGTAGAAATAAAATGCAGTGTGTATTATTTATAATATGATTTATTTTTTAACTTTTTTTTGTACTTGTTCAACACTTTTTTTGCATTGGTGGCAATGTAAGCTTTTCAATTCTAATTATGTCCGTGCCCTTCAGAATCCTATTAATTATGTTGCACCAGTTGAAAATGCTTAGTTTAATAGAAAGCATTAGAAAATATTCAAGTATAATGTCTTTATGGATTTTACAATTAATTAATTCAAATAGATACTTGG
Source organism: Parnassius apollo (assembly GCA_907164705.1). NCBI lineage: Eukaryota > Metazoa > Arthropoda > Insecta > Lepidoptera > Papilionidae > Parnassius > Parnassius apollo. The sequence goes on from CAJQZP010000929.1 coordinate 5,292,792, forward strand.
TTTTTATATGTTTTTTGATTTATTGTCTTACATTTTCTTTGTGTGCATAATATTCCAAGTATCTATTTGTTTTTTTTTTTTATTATTGATTTAAAATGCCTCACAGCATATTCCAAGGGATAGGTCAGCTTTCTTTGCTTAATTGTTTTATATTCTCTTTGTGAGATCCATTTATGTACATTACCATCTAATTTAGTACTTAAACTGGCCTCACATTCTTGGCAATTTATTTTGCTAAGTATTTTTTTTATAACCCATCCAGTGGTGTATGCTGTTAAGTGAACAATCGCTCTCTTGCTGCCTACACTTGAATATTTTCAGTAGAAAGATTCTCTTCGATACATCCAATATCCTGATTGATATTGGATGTATTACAGTTTATCTCTTCACATCGCTTTCTAAATAAAGACTGTACATTTATCAACCGATAGCAAGTATCATCTTCGCAATTATAGCTTTCTGAATGAAATTTAATGAGGCCTGTTATCAATAAAGAATTGAAAGTACTGATGAAAATGTGGCAAGTTGGATCATTATTACGAAAATTATACGACCTCACTCACCTAAAAAAGTTTTCAATGGGATCTGAATTGAAATACCGAGGCCACATGATTTTTACATTTTTTTTTGTGTAACACTTGCCACACCCTTTCGTAACTTTTAATTGTTGTCAGCCAATTTTTTAGTGTAGGCACGGACTTTTTATTGCCCTTGTCAATAAATTTCATTTTTTCAATTTTTTTCTTTGCATCCCTCCAAAAGTTGTGATGCAATGAGTTGTCAGTAACAGCCTTCCTTAAAGGTTTTCCACCACATTTCTTGTTATCAAGAGAAGATAGAGCCATTTACACTATCGAATAAATCATCCAGAAATTATACAGTCTCCAAAGTGTTTTTAAAGTATTGCTAACTGGTCTGCCATCAGTGTAGTGAGCTGAAAGAAAGAATATTTAAATAAATCATAAAATAAAAGTAGTTAACTTTTAATATGGGTGCTAATCATATTTCAACGGAAGCTCTATTTCCAGGACAGTGACAAAAAAAGTTTTATTAGTTTTTTCTTTAGCTAGAGGCCATAGTAATTAGACAGTTACTTTTTTTATAGGATAGGGTGACAAACGAGCATACAGTCCACCTGATGGTAACTGGTTGCTGTGGCCCATAGAAATCTACATCTATCTTGAAATACCAATCAAAATGCAGATGCGTTGTCACCCGTGAGGACTAAGATGGAATGCCTCGTTTCCAGCAAAAACAGTCTCCGGTTCTCTACTCTTACCATATGAGACACAGCAGCATTAAGCTACTATTTTATGCTGCTATTCTGTGAGAGTTGTGGTCAATCCCTTTGTCGAGCCGTATTTCACATAAATCTAAGAAACTCACAATTATACAGAAATTTTCAATAATTTCATAGAGATGGAATAGGTCATAGATTTTTACTGAATGATTACCAGCCGACTAAATATTTTTTTTGTATATATCTGTTTGTAGTCTATGTTTTGTTATATATATATATATATATATATATATATATATATATATATATATATATATATATATATATATTATATACAGAATGGGTCCCACATATATGCAATAAATGAAACCATATACTTGTTATCGCCTTTGCTGACGATATACAAAAAATGAACGTAATCGGTCCAGTAATTAGGTCAAAAAGTAGAGTTTTAATTTTAAGCAAATTTGAACACTATAGAATTGGGTCACTAAGTCAATGATTCAATGAACTTGAATCCTTGAACATTAAAAAGCGACGTTGCCACGCAGTGCAAACTATTGGTATTGCGACATATCGTTGTCTAAACAGAGTGTTCACTTTTACTGAATTTATTTTAATATTTATTTTGTTTGAAAATTTCACTTTTTTATTTTACGGGTTTAATTTAATATTTAATTTTTCTACACTTCTACGGACTAGTATTACTTGTGGTTTCATTTATTGCATATATGTGGGACCCCATTCTGTATATTTATATGAAATGTGTGTTCCTATTTATCACACCAATGTACCCCTACCCTTGCCATTTTTGTGTAATTCTGTCCATGATTCACTGGTTGTCTGGAAGAAATTGCTATCAGCAATAAGACCGCCCATTGCGTACTTCTTTTGTATATATAATAAGTAATTTTTTATATGGTGTGCAATAAAGAATATTAAATAAATAAATAAAAAATAAACTGATTTACTAAAAAAGAAAAACGTACAGACCTAGACTAAGGTGTACTGAATATAATGATACCAAAATTATCTTATATCGTAAAGGTTTAGGGGGGTAAAAATGCTATCGCCCGAAACAATATTTCAATAAAGAAATGTAGGCAATTGCTTCCAAGATTTGCAACTCTCTCTATCGCACGATACGGGAGGCAGGGGCATACGCATACTGCGTAGTTGTGGTTTGTTGTTATTAGATGTCAGAGATTTTATCGATATACATATTATATGTATAGATTTGACGGCTACGTGGCGCAGTAGCTCAGCAATGAGTTATAGCGCTGAGGGCCGCGGGTTCGAATCCCGCACGGCACAAGTATTTTTATGGTCTACAAGTAATTGTTTCGTGTCTGGATGTTTGTCCTTGTGCAATTTATGTATGTAAAAACTGCCTCCACGATACAGGAGAAATTCCTAGTGTGGGAGTAACGTAAAAAAATAATAATCAAAAGAGGTACTATTATAGCCAAAGGAAAAGAAAGTACGTAATACCGAAAACCTACACAAATAATACTTCTTATGAAAAAATAATATCTGTGAATAACTTCATTAGGTATTTAGTCCTTTTATTTTAGTCTTTATTATAATATTAGATTACACTTAATTAGGTACATGAATAAATAAAAAAGTAACAACTTGTGCAAATTATTTTTTATTACTACATATTATTACTTTATTACGCTCTTGAGCTCCATATTTCTAGGTACTCGAGGGTCAATCAGTTTTGGTAATAAACACTGAAAATAAATGAGTTACGTTTTGGCTGCATTTTTTCTGTCCTAAAGTGGTCATCGTACTTAATTTTTTCATACGCCAAAACATATAGCGTCCATACTACGAAAAAAAAATTGCCTACCAGTGATGTGGAATTTTCCCTGGATCTGATAATAGTAATCATGACTTCTTTTTAAAATCATCTGTCCTTCTGTATCAATCAAAATTTTATCTTTTTTCAGTTATGGCCTCCACAGGTAGCATATCAGAAGCAGAAATTGACTTTAATTAGAGAGTCATTTCCGATAAGTCCATCGGGACTTGCCCCTAAATAATAATCATCTTAATCAATAAAAAGTCCACATACCGAAACTTTTAGATTGGTCGTTGTGAAAAATTATCGTATGGCCTCCGATTCGTGTTGGTTTCCATATTCGGTTGCCGTATTTCCTTTGAAATAAGTTTTCCAAATGTATTTATATATATGTAATTTATATATTTATAATATATATATATAAAGTAAAAGTAAAGTAAAATATACTTTATTGTACACCAAGGAACATATTACATTATTTATATATTTAAAGGGACATTGGTACAACAGGCGGCCTTATCGCTAAAACAGCGATCTCTTCCAGGCAACCTTAGGGCAGAGGATACTATTTTAAAAGATAGCGGAAGGGGTGTACAGAATATGATAAAGAAAGATAAATAGAAGAACATAAATGATTAAAGAAAAAAAATGAATGACGACAGGTAGTAACTTAAGAGGAAAGGTAATAAAGTTTTAATTTATTTTTAAATATAGGAAGAGATTTAGATTTTTTAATATGTAAGGGGAGAGAATTCCATAGTCGTATAGCGGTAACCGTAAAAGAATTAGAATAGAAGGAAGAGGAATGTCTAGGAGTACTTAGAAGGAGATTATTTTGAGATCGTAGAGGTAAAGAGCGTAAACTACTTAAATATATAAATCGGTCTTTCAAATAAGAAGGAGTGGTCGGATTGAACAGAATGCAGTAAAGAAGATGAAGAATGTGAGTATTCCTGCGAAGACGAATCGGGAGCCACTTGAGCTTATGGCGGAATTCGGATATGTGGTCATACTTTCGTAACCCAAATATAAACCTTATGCAATAATTTTGAAGCCGCTCAAGTTTATTAAGTTGCTCGTATGTTAGGTCAAGATAACAAGTGTCCGCGTAGTCAAGGATTGGTAAAAGAAGAGACTGAGCCAGCGCAACTTTAGTAGGACTGGGGAGAACATTGCGTAATCTTCGAAGTGAACCAACTGCGGCAAACATTTTTTTACTTATTTCACTAACTTGCGGTCCCCAAGACTAAGTCTGATCGAACATAATACCTAAATTCTTAACTTTGTCACTGTATGGGATAAGTGTCCCATCGAATATGATTGGCGGGAGCAGTGATAAAGTTAACCGAGAGATTAATTTCGAACTCCCAATAATAATGGCTTGAGTCTTCAATGGATTAACTTTAAGCCCAAATGAATTACACCAATGAGAAATACGAATAAGATCTTCATTAATTAATCTAATTGTATTGGGGAGATCCTCAATCTTACATTGAGAGTAGATTTGTAAATCGTCTGCATATAGGTGGTAAAGAGAAGTTATGTGGGAACAGATCGAATTGATAAAAATAGAGAACAATAGAGGAGACAACACGCCACCTTGTGGGACGCCAGCTTTGACAGCAGACCAGTCAGAAAACGTGTCTTGAATTTGTACACGTTGCCGGCGCCCTTGCAAGTAATTATGAAACCAACCAATTACTTCAGGAGATATGTTAAGAGAACTTAGGACAGCGAGTAAAACATCAAAGTCTACAGTATTGAAGGCATTACTAAAGTCAAGCAATGTCAATACTGTAACCTGCTGACTATCCATGCCCAGGCGAATATCATCAGTGATTCTAACCAAAGCCGTAGTCGTACTATAACCGGGACGGAAACCAGATTGGAATGAATTCAAAAGGTTATGATTGGACAGGAATTTGCTCAGCTGTTGGTATATTAGGCGCTCGAGTACTTTAGAGAGAAAGGGAAGGATGGATATAGGACGGTAATCCTCATATGTCGGATTAGATTTTTTAGGGAGTGGAGTTACTAGGCCGTCTTTCCAGGATGAAGGAAAAACACTGGTGTCAAGGGAACGGTTTAAAATAAGTGTAAGTATAGGAGCTAAAAGATCGAGTATTGGGATAATCATCTTACGACTAATGCTGTCAGAACCAACTGCGTCGGAAGTAATGGCTAATATATTCTTCTTAACATCACTGACAGTAACTTGGCTAAAGACAAAAGAGGAAAAATTGGGAGTTGATATAGCAGAAAGTTGAGCAAGCGTATTTTTCTTCGTAGCACTGTCTATAGTGGCGCTAGAGAGGAAATGAGCATTAAGGTTATTTAAATTCAAATTAAGAGATTCTACATTACGCTTTGCTTTTCCAACCCCTAAAGATTTGAGAAAGTTCCAAACTTTAGTTGAGTTATCTTCCTCAACAACAGATTTATGGATATGGCGTCGTTGACTATCTCTACACACCATATTGCAGCGATTTCGTGCCCTGTTATATTTCTCTTGGTTAGAATCATTAGGATTCATACGATATTTAGATTTCGCTATGTTCTTTTTTTCTTGAAGTTTTTTTATATCGGCAGTGAGCCAGGGGGCAGGAAGATGCTTCATTCGAACTGGACGAATTGGAGCGTGAATGTCATACAGTTGTGTAAGTATGCTGTTAAAAATAGATATCTGCTCATCAACCGAACCAGCATTCGCAACTACTGACCAGTCAACCTTAGCAGTATCTTCTCGTAACTTATCCAGGTCCATTCTACCAAAATTGCGCCGAAGAAGGATCCTTCGCTTAGCCTTAGGAGGTTTTAATTTATAGGACAGGTAAAGTAGATCATGGTAAGAAAAAGCGGAGGCATTGCATTGACCATGCTTTGCAACATGGTCAATGGAAGAAACAAGTATTAAATCAAGGAGAGAAGGTACACAATTAGGAAAAGCATGAGTTGCTGAAAGTGGGAGAATATGTAAGTTAATGCCATTAACAAGAGATTTCAGACGGGATGTTCTAGCATCATTTTTGAGAAGACAAGTATTGAAATCTCCCATGACAATCGTGTGATTATAAAGCGAGGAGTATTGTTCTAAAAGAATTTCAAATGCTGAAAAATAATCAATTGTAACATTTGGACTGTAATAGACACCGAGAAGAAGCTTTAAATGTCCAAACAATATTTCGATGAATAGGTGTTCAGGGCCGGCGCTAGACACTGGCTGCGAAGTATTTAAAACTGTGTAAGGAATGTGTGATCTTAAATAAATCGCCACGCCACCGCCAGCGCGCCCAAGGCGGTCGTTGCGAATCAAGTGGAATCCGGGAAGAGAGTAAGATATTGAAGGCAAACATGGTTTTAACCAAGATTCAGAAACTAATATCGCATGTATATTTTCATTATAAAATGAGGACAACATGTCAGGATAATGTGCGGGAATACTCTGGGCATTTATATGAACAACATTAAAGTTTTTCAGAGTATCTGAGAAATGAGAATCAAGAGTTTCACTTAAAGAAGGGATGCTATGATAACTGTCATTACTGCTCAATCCATCTGAATCACCGAGGGAAAAAAAACTGTCGTCTAAATTATCATTATTGAAAATCATAGATATCAAACTATAAATATAATATAAATAATAAATATAAGAAAAAAAAGAAAAAATGGTTTACAAACCCACCCGCCAGTTGCAAGGAAAGATTCAATTCATAGAAGAAAAATTAATAGCATTTACAGAAAAAAGAAAAAAGAAAAATAATTGTAACTATAAACACACAAAATACTTATTTATATACTTAAAAATGAACAAAAATAAACAAAAATAAAATATTATAAACAACATGGTTCTACTACACAAAAACCCTTGTAGCCACGGCAGATATTTTGTCTGTGGCTAGATGTCAAACAGTACTGCTGTCGTAAAGATAAACAAAACGAACTACTTATCTACTAGTTTCAATGCAAGCTTATAAAAATAAATATGAGTGTTAAATAGTTTAAACCGTTATATAAAAACAAATCGTAAAGTTTAGTTTAATATATATATATATATATATATTAAAAAAAAAAATATATGCAGTTAGCCTTTTTTTCGTTCAGTGTGCCACGAATCATTGTCTCTTTGACCTCTAGTAGTCAATTCTATAAAAAAAAATTCTAATTCTTTTATTTCGTCCTCGTTTTGTTGAATACTTTTGTGTTGAATACGTTGACTGGCACTGATATTTATGTCATTTTCGATGTTTTTAATTTTTTCACGTCAGTGATGTGATCGTTCTTCCAATGTTTCACGGCGCCAACTACTTTTTTTTATAGAAGAGGGGGCAAACGAGCATGCGGCTCACCTGATGTTAAGTGACTACCGCCGCCCATGATCAACCGCAACACCAGGGGAATTGCGGGTGCGTTGCCGGCCCTTTAGAAAGGAGTAAGCTCTTTTCTTGAAGGTCCCCAGGTCGTATCGGTCCGGAAAAATCGCCGGTGATAAACTATTCCACAGAGAGGTTGTACGTGGAAGAAAACTCCTTGTGAAACGTACAGTGGTGGACCGCCAAGCATCCAGATGGTGTGGATGGTATCGGGACGTTTGCCGCGTAGTGCGTTCACGAAATTTGGCGGCTGGGATTAGTCCGAACAATTCCTCAGAGCACTCCCCGTGATATATGCGATAAAATACGCAAAGAGATGCAACATCTCTTCGCAGTGCCAGTGAATCGAGCCGATCGGAAAGCTGAAGATCGCTCTGCGCTGGATGCGGTCAAGTGGAAGGAGCTGGTACTGGGGAGCCCCAGCCCAGAGATGGGAACAGTATTCCATGTGCGGCCGAACCTGCGCCTTGTAAAGTTGCAGGTGGTGTGCCGGCATGAAATACTGCCCCGCTCTGCTGAGCACGCCAATCTTTTTAGAGGCCAATTTTTCCTTCCCTTCCAAGTTACCACGAAACTGCACGTCACTCGATATGTCGACGCCGAGGATTCCTATACTGGCTGAGGCAACAAGGGGAGTGCCTTGAAACTGAGGGGATACGACAAAGGGATTCTTTTTAGCGGTTAACGCGCAAACTTGTGTCTTCTGGGGGTTAAACTGGACTAGATTTAGTCGCCCCCAATCCGAGACTCTGTCCAGCAAAGACTCGACTTCAGACACAAGTTTGTCCCGGCACTCAGAGACGTGTTCCCGAGAAATGTTGGCTCGGCCGGTGTAAAGAGCATCACCAGTGCTGTCATCCGCATAGCAATTAATGTTACGGATTTGCAAAGAAAGTTTTTTACTGCTTTTTTATATAGAATAGGATGACAAACGAGCACATAACCCACCTGATGGTAAGTGGTTGCTGTGGCTCATAGACATCTACATCTATCCTCGATTACGAATCAAAATGCAGATGCGTTGTCATCCGTGAGGACTTAGGTGGTATGCCTCGTTTCCAGTAAAAAGGGTCTCCGGTTCTCGACACTCACCATACGAAACACAGCAGCATTAAGCTACTATTTGACGCTGGTATTTTGTGAGAGTGTGGTCCTTCCCCGGCCGAGCCACCGTGCCCATTCGTGCTACAACTCTACTACTAATATATCTGCATCATGGCTCTAACGCGTAAAAGCGACGCAAAACATTGCTCACAACTCTTTTTCTTGTAGGTACCGGTAAGTAACCTTATTGGTTGTTAGTTTTCTTCCCCAACTGCTTAAATTTGGAACAAAAATTTCTGAAAACTTCTATAAGTATATGTAGTTAGTACCTACTAAATGTCTACACACACTATGCAATAAGTATAATAAAATTGCAAAGAAACACAAACACATTGAATAATTATGTCATTTGTCGTCAAAGACATTTAAGTATGTAGTATCTGGATGACCGAACTTTGCTCGGTATTATTATTTTTTTGGAAATAGTGTTTTTTGGAAATTATATTTAGATACAAATTACATACTGATGTAATATGAATAATATTTCAATTTTACCAACATAATAAAAAAATTGAACTGGTTATTTAAATAAAAATCATGAGTTCAATTAGTTTTAATTTAATTTTTCGTTTTTAAAAAAAAGGGCTCGAAATAAAAGATTTTCTCACAAAAGAAGGAAAGTTGAAAAAAGTCGGGCCGAAGTCATTCAGATTCGAACCACGGATTCGAAACCGCCGATTTCTCATTTGAGCTATAGTAGGTAATCTTTGGAACACTAACAAAATTTACCTTCGTATTTCGGCATATATTATATATATATTTCATATGAATCATCGAATACATGTATAAGGCGGCGGTGCTGTATACAAAGGGTGGTGCGACATTGTTGCGTTATGAGTCATCTTCCATTAATACCTGCAAATTAGTGCAATGATAATTTAGTGCATATATCGAAGAGAAATTTGTTTTTACGCATTCGCTCTCTGAATTTCTTTAGTGACACAATGGCTACTTTTTTGTTTTGTACCAAAACGGCAGAATTTATTCAAAATAATATTTTGCCTGTTGGCACCTGTTAGTGACGCGCTCATTTCTAGTTAGAACTAAGTTTAGGAATTGAATTTACTCTGTATGTCGACTGTACTTACCGAATTATAAATTTGTTTTAAGAAACGCGGACCCACCGACGTTCTCGTCAGTGAGAACCCCGGCAGCACCACGGCAGCACAAAGTACCTTTGTATAAACTTAGTGTTACCACTTTAGCGACTTTGTCGCTAAATCTAACGAGTTTTTTGTTAAGTTAGGGAGTTGAATTCAATGTTTAGCGTCAAAAAATATTCTGGCGACTTTTAGCGACATTTGCACTTAGTTCAATTTTTGTTCTTCTTTCATCTTGCAGATCCTTTGACGTGTTGCGTAGCCGAACGTTGAAAGCTAGTGCATCTTCTTTTACTAGCCATCTTAGCCCCAGAGTCTTCTCTTCCTTTTTAGTTGCAAAGAGTTTTCTTTATTGGTGTCTTCTACCTCTGATAGTACCCCTGAATTGTTACTGACCCATCCCTTCAGATGAAAGTTTGCTCTTGCATGAATATCTTTCACTTCTTTGGATATCTTCTTTGCTTCAGTCATAGACGCGAAGTTCTGTAGATAATCGTCCATGTAATGGTTTCTTTTGATTGCTTTCACTGCTTCGGGATGAGTGTTCTTGAATTCTTCTGCGTTCTTATTCATTACGTATATCACCGTTGCCGGTGAGGACGCCGCCCCAAAGATGATTGAAGACATTCTATACTCTTCAGGCTTGCCTGTCCTTCGGCTTCCGCGCCACAGGAACCTGAGACTGTCTCAGTCGTCTTCTCTAACTTTAACCCGGTGGAACATATCTTGAATGTCGGCCATGACGGCCACTGGTCCCTCTCTGAAGCGCAGTAGTACTCCAAATAGTGACTGTAACAGGTCTGGGCCTGAGAACAAGGCATCGTTGAGGCTCTTCCCTTCATACTTGGCAGCTGCGTCGAACACTATTCTCAGCTTTTTCTTGACTGGGTGCACAACAGCGAAGTGGGGTAAGTAGAATGTTCTTCCTTTGTTGGAGGTTTCCGGAGCTGTCTCTGCATATCTTTTTTTCAATCAGACTCAGGATCTGCTTCTCGTAGTGCTCTTTTGCTTCATGGTCTTGATCCAGTTTTTTCTCGATGTTCAGGCGTCGGATTGCTTGAATGTAATTATTGGGTAAGGTTTCATTTTCTTTTTTCCACAGGAGCCCTGTTTCATACTGACCGCTTGACAGTTTCTTTGTAGTCTTCTCGAGGGTTTCTAATGCTCTTCTGTCGCTGTCATTGGTTGGCGACCGATTTTGAATCCCGAGAGATTCCAACTGAAAGTGTTCTCGGACGATTTCTTCTGTGTTTTCTTCGTCAGTGGTCGCTCTGCCATAGTGAGTGAAGCTTACTGTGGCAGTTGCTCCTATTTCACATCCGTGTAACACCCAACCTAGGTTTGTGAGGGAGGCTACAGGATCGGATGGTTTGCCGTTCTTCAGTCTTCTTGTTAATATTAGTCCCCAGTTGTCTTGGCCTATGAGTAGCTTGGGTCTTTCGGTGACGTAGAGGAGTTGGCTTTTGATTGCCTTTATATGCTCGCAGTTTCTCACGGTGTCCTTGTTTATACATTGTTCGGACAGCTTCAGGTCGTTGATGGTTCTTGCTACGATAGTTCTCTTTTCTCTTCTATGAGCCCCTTTTATTTTGAACTCGATCTTCTGTGAACTATTTCTTAACACCTTCCCGCCGACTGTTTCGATCGTAAGTTTTTCTTGTTTCCCTTTGATTCCAATCTTCTCAGCGATTGATGCGTCTAAGAGTGTGACCGTTGATCCTTCGTCTATTAATGCTAACACGCGAACTTGGCCTTTTGGGCCATAGAGATTCACTGGGATCATCTTCAGGTAGGCCTTCTCTTCTCCTTTGGCGTTGTGAATTGAGGCGACCTTTTCGTCTGACGTGCTACTGGTGTCTTCTTCCTTCGCTTCCATTTCTATTGGTGCTGGTGGTTTGTGAGAATGCAAGATGGGATGATGCCATCTTTTACACAGCTTGCAGACTGGGGCTTTACAGTTGATTCTTGAATGCTTGAATCGAAGGCACTTGAAGCATATCTTTGCCTTCTTGGTCATATCCCATTTTCCATTCAGGTTAGCTTCTTTGAACTTCTTGCATTCCAGTGCGAAGTGTTCTTCTTCACAGAACGGACATGACTTCTTATATTTTTCTTTTGACGCCTCTTGTATCGAATGAACGGGTTTTCTTATTCCTCTCTTTTGCTCCGAAGGTGCTTCAGGCGGAGCGAAGTCTCCGCACATGTCGGCTTCTGTTTCCAGGAACACTTCGACGAGTAATAGTTCTTGAGTTTCTTCATCTCTTCTGCCTCTGTGGTAAGCGAACCAACGAAATTTCGTTGATATTGGCATCTTGTCTACTATAACTCTCAGTGTTTCAGGGGAACTGAGATATTTAGTTATTCTTTTTTGTACACCACAATACAGAAACATCAAGCATAGTTAAAACTAAATTAAAGTATGTACAATAGTCTTATCACTCTGAAAGTGATTTTTTCCAGACAACCTTTGCGTAGAGGAATGATGCAAACAAAAGTTAAAATAGAGGGGGACATACAAAATAATAATAAAAAATATAATAATACATACAAATAAAGATAAGTGAATATTATATATAAAATATCATATAATAGATAAAATGAAAAAAGTACGAGAAAGGTAAAGTAATTTATCTAATAGCGTTCTAAATAATACGTTTTAACGAGACTTTTGAAAGAGTGGAGAGATTTAGCGCGACGAATATGGAGAGGTAAGGAGTTCCACAATCGCACAGCAGTTACGGTGAAGGATTTCTTGAAAAAGGAAGAAGAGTGCAAAGGTGTAGAGAGAGAAAGATTACCTGAGGATCGAAGGAAGCGATTATGGGTAAGAGAAAGATACTGGAAACGGTTTTTTAAATAAAGAGGAGTGGAGAGATTAAACAGCATGCTATACAACGTGGAGAGAATATGAGTATTCCTGCGAAGGCGGATCGGGAGCCATTTGAGCTGTTTGCGAAATTCGGAGATATAAATCTAATGCATAAATTTTGAATGCGCTCAAGCTTATTAAGCTGCTCCTCGGTAATGTCAAGATAGCAAATATCAGCATAGTCAAGGATAGCAGAGACTGGGCGAGCGTAACTTTAGTTGCCGTGGGAAGAAAATTACGTAATCTACGTAAAGAGCTTAACGCAGCAAACATTTTTCTTCTGACCTCATTAACCTGTGAGTTCCAAGACATACAGGAGTCAAGATACAACCCCAGGTTTTTAACCTTGTTACTGTAAGGGATTAGAGTGCAGACTAGTATAATAGGGGGAAGGAAGACCAGTCGATTTTACCAATTAATCTAGAACTACCATTGACAATGACCTAAGTTTTTTTAGAATTAATCGTTAAATCATAACATTTGTTCCAATTCCAAATACAAGTCAGATCAGCGTTAATAGTGTCAACTGCTTTAGATAAATCTTCAAGAGAGGACTGAGTATAGATTTGGAGATCATCAGCATACAAGCGGTAGGAAGAGGACAAATTATGACTTGTTAATGAAAATTGCAAAAAGGAGAGGAGACAACACGCCACCTTGTGGTACACCAGCAGCTGTAGTAGTCCAGGTGGAAAAAACCTCTTGCACCTAAATTCGCTGTCGGCGATCGAACAAGTAACTTCGAAACCAGTCAACTACAGTTGGAGATATGTCTAGAGAGCGCAGGATGCCTAACAAGATATCAAAATCTACAGTATTAAACGCGTAACTAAAATCAAGCAACGTGAGAATGGTAAGCTTTTGTTTCTCCATACCATACCGAATATCATCAGTGATTTGTAAAAGTGCAGTAGTCGTACTATGGCCAGGACGGAAACCGGATTGCAAGGGATTTAAAAGATTGTGTTTTTTTTTATTGCTTAATTGATTGTGCACAAGACGTTCTAGAACTTTGGAAAAGAAAGGCAAAATAGAGATAGGTCTATAATCAGAAAAACTAGAGGGATTTGACTTTTTCGGAATAGGAACTACAAATGCGTCTTTCCAAGCTGAAGGGAAAAAATTTTGTGAATTATTCAGGATAGAGGTAATTATAGGTAAAAGGAGATCAATGAGAGGGATGACCATTTTCCGACTAATGCAGTCACTACCAATCAAATTAGAATGGATGGACATTATGGCTCTCTTAACATCACAACCATTAAATTGGCTAAAGTTAAAAGCAGAGGTGTCCGGAGTGGGAGCTTTTGAAAGATAATCCAAAGTATTATGTTTTGCTTTATCGTTAATGCAAGACGAAGATGAGATATGCAAATTAAGTTGATTGAGATCAAAGTTATGGTGTGTGAGATTTTGTCGTAATTTCCCAACTCCTAAAGACTTAAGAAATTTCCAGACCCTAGCAGGGTCAGGATCTTGTACTGATTCATGGATATGGCGTCGTTGTGCTTTTCTACACAGATTGTTGCATCGATTCCGTACTAATCTATACTTTTCTCTATTCAAATCGCTAGGAACTGACTTGTATTTAGCTTTGGCACAATTTTTAATGTGGATAATTTTTTTAATATCATCAGTCAGCCAAGGAGAGGGAGGATGCTTTACACGCACTGGACGATCAGGAGCATAAACGTCGTAAAGCTGAATTACCAGAGAGTTGAACAAAGCAACATATTCATCAACAGTAGATGCATTGACGACTACACTCCAATCAATCTTTACAGGTTTACAGCGTCATTTGAAAGCTGCTCCAAATCCAAGTCACTAAAGTTACGCTGAAGTAGTATCCTTGACTTAGCTTTAGGGGGACGGATTTTGTTTGACAAGTATAAAAGGTCGTGATAGGAAAAAGAATCAGCAGCATGTTGCCCAAATTTAAGAACATGGTCAGGTGAATACACAGACATTATGTCGAGAAGAGAAGGGGCACAGTTCGGGAAAAAGTGTGTGGCAGAAGTAGGAAGAAGTTTTAAATTTGCTGCTTCAATAATAGATTTAAGTTTTATTGATCTAGCGTTGTTTTTTAAAAGAAAAGTATTAAAATCACCCATAATAATACTGTGACAATAGATAGGTGTAAGATTGTCAAGAATATTTTCTAACGTGGTGAAGTAGTCGACAGTGAGAGAGGGACTGTAAAAGACTCCGAGAAGTAATTTTGTATGACCAAGAAGAACTTCAATAAAGAGAAATTCAGCTTCACTTCCAGTCTGCGAACCATTTGAAACTTGAATTACTGAAAAAGGTATATGAAAGCGCAGATAAATAGCAACACCACCACCGCCCCGATCGGTACGGTCGTTACGAATCAAATGAAAACCTGGAAGCGAGTAGGATGTTGATGGAAGACATGGTTTTATGGTTAAAACAATGTCTCCGAAACAAGGATAGCGTGTATGTTTTTGCTATTGAAACTTGACAACATGTCGGGGTAATGAGCAGAAATACTTTGAGCATTTATGTGAATAGCGTTAAAGTTTTTGCTAAATTTAGAAAAAGTTGAATCTAACATAATATTTAAGGGTGCAATGCGTTCAAAGCTGTCAGTACTGCTTAATCCATCAGAGGCAGAATCAAAGGCGAAGGAATTGGAACTCCGAACACTATCATCTGAAGAAATCATATTAAATTGTATCTGACTACTAAATATATGTAAAACTAAGTAAAATATATATATATATATATATATATATATATATAAAATAAATAATTCAAAAATAAATAAGTCATCAGTAAACAACCTGCCAGCATTATGGAAAGAAATGTATAATTCACTTAACAATAAGTGAAGAAACGGAACGTTAACATACCATAGACACAAAAGTGAGAGGTGATAATGCGTAGACAGAGAAACCTATAGACAAATTGACGCCTTCTTTCGTATTCGCACACGAAAGAGATAGATTTATGCATAAGTCTTGCATAGAAATGAGATAGAGCCGTGTGATTGTTTGTCG
This sequence comes from Parnassius apollo, assembly GCA_907164705.1. NCBI lineage: Eukaryota > Metazoa > Arthropoda > Insecta > Lepidoptera > Papilionidae > Parnassius > Parnassius apollo. Next base: position 5,308,299 of record CAJQZP010000929.1, read on the forward strand.
CTTTCTCCGTGCCGGTTTTTTGTTTAGCAAACTCTACAGTTTGCTAAACAACTTTGACAGCGTAGCGATTTAAGGAGTTTACAAGTTGGTTTAAGTGAGAAAAAAGTGTTTTGTGCGCTTAAGATTGGTGAATCTTGTTCAGTTCAGTTCTTAGAACAATTAAAATTTTTATCTAAATGTGTTCCGATCGTTAGTCTATAGGTTTCTCTGTCTACGTGTTAATGTCAGATGAGTCAAAATGTCAAAGTGACAGTACATTAACTAGCAATTATCTACCTTACAATGGGTGCGTTTGGCAGAAAAAAGCACTAGCAAGCGATTGTAAGCAAAATGGCGAAACCAAACAGTTTTCGGCCAGGACACGTTTGCTAACTTCAGTAGCGCTGACACAATCCGCCATTTTGCTTATTTAATTTGTTTGTTTTGAAGTACAGTTTATAAGTTGTTTTGTGCAATATTAGTTTTGAGTGACATACAGTAGGTCAACACCTTTGATCTCGTGGTAAATGCCGACGTGTGCGTCCCCCCAGAAAGCCCAATCGAGCTAGGTGTATTTTCAATATATCAGAATTTGGAGCAAAAATGGAGCACCTCTACAGTCAAGTAAAAAAATTGGAGCATTAATACGAACGACGCTGCGAGCTAAAAACCGTGGGCTTGCTGGCGTCCTGTCCCGTCAGCACGCCCTAGCTAGATCTCGGGAACCGTTGAGAGTACTATCGTGTATTGTGGTTCAAATTTTCGAGCAAAATTGGAGCACTCTGCTCCCGTGAAATCAACTTCGAAACTAGAATGTGAAAGAAGTTAGACGTGATTAACCGGTGGGCTTGCTGGCGTCCTGTCCCGTCAGCAAGCCCACGCAGATCTCTGAAACGGTAATGATTTGGATTATGATTAAAAACTCTACAGATGAGCCCTATTTAGAGCACTCTGCTCCAAAAAAAATATTAATGTAACTTCAGTAGTTCTCGAGTTACAGGCCTTTGAAAACGTGCTTGCTGGCGTCGCGTCCCGTCAGCAAGCCCATTTGGAGCGTGGAAACTACTGAACGGAGAGTCGTCAAAAATATCTCAAATCGTAGCTTAGAATGAGAGAACTATGCTCCAAATAGAACAAAATCCTAGGTTCTACGGTTTTCGCGCTATCAGCGAAAAACACTTCGGCCGCCAAAATTTGTAGATTTTCACAACCGCGCGACGTTGCCATTCCGTGCGACAAGCAATGATTTGTTGCACGAAACGGCAACGTCGCGCGGTTGTGAAAATCGACAAATTTTGGCGGCCGAAGTGTTTTTCGCTGATAGCGCGAAAACCGTAGAACCTAGGATTTTGATCTATTTGGAGCATAGTTCTCTCATTCTAAGCTACGATTTAAGATATTTTTGACGACTCTCCGTTCAGTAGTTTCCACGCTCCAAATGGGCTTGCTGACGGGACGCGACGCCAGCAAGCACGTTTTCAAAGGCCTGTAACTCGAGAACTATTGAAGCTACATTAATACTTTTTTTGGAGAAGAGTGCTCTAAATAGGGCTCATCTGTAGAGTTTTTAATCATAATCCAAATCATTACCGTTTCAGAGATCTGCGTGGGCTTGCTGACGGGACAGGACGCCAGCAAGCCCACCGGTTAATCACGTCTAACTCCTTTCACATTCTAGTTTCGAAGTTGATTTCACGGGAGCAGAGTGCTCCAATTTTGCTCGAAAATTTGAACCACAATACACGATAGTACTCTCAACGGTTCCCGAGATTTAGCTTGGGCGTGCTGACGGGACAGGACGCCAGCAAGCCCACGGTTTTTAGCTCGCAGCGTCGTTCGTATTAATGCTCCAATTTTTTTACTTGACTCTAGAGGTGCTCCATTTTTGCTCTAAATTCTGATATATTGAAAATACACCTAGCTCGATTGGGCTTTCTGGGGGGACGCACGTAATGCCGACAGTGTCGGGACTACGCAGACAACGCTAGGGTTGTCACAAATTAACAAATTTTACTAATTTAATTATTTATTTTAGATCTACATTGTCATAAAGAGTCGTTGCTTGGTAAAAGTAACGTTGGTATAGCTGTTTTCTTCAGTGATTTCTTGCCGTGCATACTCTTTTCGAAATGCAAACTGCAAATGTACGTATTCTTTAGGCTTTCGAAAGTTTTTCATACTAAATATAGTCTTCCAATAACTTCCAGCCATAATTTGCATCTAAAATTTTTAAATACAGTACTTATTATTAAATTTTCATAATTATCACCCACTAAGCTCAAAATTAACATCCCTAACATTAAAAAAATAATGTCCACCATGTTGGATTTAAAAAATAAATTCCATTTTCGTTATCAGCACCCCAACAAACCTCGAAATTGATACCCATATCATATTATGAAAAAAATGTCAGCCATCTTGGATATGAAAATGGATGCCAGTTTCGTAATAAGTACCCCAAGAAACCGCGAAATTGATACCCATATCATATTATTAAAAAAATGTCCGCCATCTTGGATATTAAAATGGATGCCAGCTTCGTAATAAGCACCCCAAGAAACCCCGTAATTGATACCCATATCATATTATTAAAAAAATGTCCGCCATCTTGGATATGAAAATGGATGCCAGTTTCGTAATAAGCACCCCAAGAAACCCCGAAAGTGATACCCATATCATATTATTAAAAAATGTCCGCCATCTTGGATATGAAAATGAATGCCAGTTTCGTAATAAGCACCCCAAGAAACCCCGAAATTGATACCCATATCATATTATTAAAAAAATGACCGCCATCTTGGATTTAAAAATAAATGCTATTTTCGTAATTAGCACGCCAACAAACTTAAAAATTTACCCCTAAATCTTTATATTTTATAAAAAATTCGAAAGACCGAAGACGAGGCACTATAGTATGGTCTAAAACCTTAGCCTGTCCAACCACACGATTTAGATGAAGAAAAATCAGTAATGCCCAGCGACTAGTTTTTACGTCCGCTATTTCTTTTACGTTTGCTATTTAAAGTAAAAAAGATATGATGATAAAAAAAGAAAACTGAAATATGAAGTCCAGAGAAAAGTTATAACAGAATTACAAAAATTAATAAAATTATAAAATTAAAATTATTTAAGAAAAAGTTCATTTTTTACCGGCCCTCTTAATACGCTGTGGTGCACCTTTATCTTCGGGACCTGATTTGCCTCAACCACAATAGGATAAACGGGTGAAGCAGAAGATGACCCGGGTCATAATGTCTCAAGTTGGTGCCTTGTGCCGTCTGGAGTAAAAATATTGATAACTCCATCCTTGGTCCAGCATTTGGTGATGCCATATCTTCGCCTAGCTTCTAGAAGAACACTGTGGCGCCTTCTTGTTAGAAACTCAGACTGGGTTGTATCTGTGCCCTTAAGTTTGGTTTTGGAGTACCAAACCTTGTCTCGCATCACAGTATCGCTGAATTTGATAACCACAGGCCTGTAAGATTTATCGGAAGGGCATCCCAGACGATGACAACGGCTTATGGACATTTTACTGAAACCTGGGACTAGAAGTTTCGTGCTGATAAGTGTACTTATGACGGCGGTAGTATCCTCAGATTTTTCTTCAGGAACTCCATGGAGTAGGATCATCTTTCTGCGGTGACGCATTTTACTACGATCCAGTTCTCTTCCCAGAAGATCTTCTTGGTTATGCAAAGATGTTAAAGCAGCCAAGATGAATTTTCTAAAAGTATTAAAATCACCTGGTAGGGAAGATGAAGTTGTGGCAGCAGAACTAGATTGTTGGTCCCGCTGAAAGTTATCCATTTGACTTTGGAATGACTTTGACATCTCCATAAGTGAACCTTTCAGTGCTTCCATGGTGAAAGTAGTTGTAAAGTGCAGTAATGTTAGAGAAAATACTTGGAAATTAGAGCTGGTAGGTAGTAATTTATTACATATAAATAATAAACATAAAATTCAAACTGTAACTATTTTTAAAATATATTTAAATCTAAGATGTCAAAAATGTGTACTACTCAATTCACCTGCCCTCACAGAAAAAAAGAGATACTGTGGTTTCTTCAGGGCTTTGATTGTCTCGACGGCGTTCTTCACGTTGCTCGCAAATACGCATATGTCGCTTGGCTTCTCGCCGACTTTTGGAAGGTTCTTCATTTTTTCTAGTTCTGCTAATGCCAGTGATCCAGGTCTTCCGAATCTTGCTTCTAGTCCCTTGATTACTTCGCGTGGGTCTTCGTCGGTGAACAGCAGGCTTTAGACGGCTTCTTTAGCTTTTCCTTGAATCGCTATTCTAAGGCGCGCTAGGTTCTGATTGTTACTGAAAGAAGCGGCCATATCCTCGTATGATCTCTTGAAGGCCAACCATTCGTCGAGTTCGAGGTGCTTCGGTGAAACGGTGTCACGTGACTTCTCAGATAACTTAAGTATGACTGAAGCCATTTCCTTGATGTCACTCTTCTTTTCTTCTGCCTCTATCGGTTTGTGGTTCTTATTAGGCATGTCTCCGGTTTGTATGAACCACGGCTCGACTTCTCGAGTTCGTTCGAACAGTTCTTCCCCGCACCATCATCTTCTTCTGACTCTGCGGTGAGAAGTTCTAATTCCGCTTGAGCAACTTTTGATCGAGCTTCTGCCAGTTCTAGTTCCCTTAATGCCATTGTCATTTTTGCTTGCGCTTCTGCTCTCTTCTTATGCGACGAGCGAACAGAATGTGTGTCTAGATCGCGGGTCGTCTTCTTAGGGTGAGGCCGCTGCAGACTCTTTTCTCTGGACGTTGGTATTCCCTCTCAGACGACTCAGACTTCCCTCGTTCAGACGTGTTTTCACTGCGACACTTCTTTCTTGCATCTGGTGCGTCGGATGACTCTCTTCTTGACGAGGAACTGACGCTTCAATGGTGCGGGTCGGGGGGGGGGGTGTAAGTTACATTTTCCGATGTTGATTCCTCTCCGGGACTGTTCTTGGTATGAAGTACGGGTTGTCTGTGTACGCTGCTGGGCGGTGATCTTGTAAGCGTCGATCGATTTGAAATTGACGCGTTTGTAGTCATCGTGCTTCACTTGGCGTATTCATACTCCACTTCGTCATACTGGTAGTAGCGTTACTTTCACTCGTAGTCTCTAATTTTGATCTCGTATTTGAAGGCATCTTCCCAGTTTTTTTTTCTTGAACCCGCTCCGGCTTTTCGAAGGACCAATGTTGATGCTCGTGTGTGAGTGTGTTAATAGTGGAGCGGGTTTGGTTGCGGGATGTCAACTGGAGAGCATGCAGTAGCAGTAGGATGAGCAATAATAACACTTCTTCAGAGTTTCTTCTATTTATTTTCTTGATGTTTTATTCTTACATTTGCCGGATTCGGAATGTCTCCACAAAAAACGCCTCTTTTTATAGGCAATTCTGACCAATCACGGTTCTTAAATTTTGCGCACGGCACTAATGGATTGCACACGGCACTAATGTATTTCCGTCGACCAATCAGAGCGCAGGGCGACCTTTTCTATGGAAAACTTACAAATGCCTTTTATTTTGTGGTAAAACATCCCTTACAAAGTTTTTATACTTTTCTGGTATTAGAACTAGCTTACATTTATTATATTACACAATAAACATTCTTAAAAACCTTAATTTATACCTTTAATAAATAAAAATACTGAAGCGGTCTTCTTACGGTACAGCTCCCTAGTAGCTAAGCTAAGCACAACGCTTATCATGATAACTACGTTACGCTTGCTAATCCTAAAAACTATGCAGAGTACACTTGAACTTCTTATTGACTAAATCTATCTTAGCATAGTTATAAGTTACAATGAAAACAAAATTAAACAAATGATTAAATTCACATTCTTAACGTAGTTTTAGATTACAATAAGAACAGAATTAAATAAGTAATTAAATTGTCATTTCGTCGCTAACATTCTTTACGTAGTTTTTAGATTACAATAAGAATAAAATTAAAAAATTAATTAAATTCACATTTCGTCGCTAACAAAAAGACAAAAAGGAAGGCAAGCATGTTGATAGAGGAGTTATATGATATCAGAGAGGAAAATGTGGGCACAGGCAATGCATTTACAGACAAACGAAATGATAATATACCTAGACATCAATGACAGTGTTTTAGATATGCCTGTATATTTTGAAAATGACTAGGAATGTGGAGAAGAACTAACTATTGAAAACTGTTCACTAAGTGATTTAATAATAATAAACCCTACAGCAGAAGCTGAAAATACAGAAACCGGTCTAAACAACGTCAGTCAGTCTGATCATGTTGGTGAATCAAACTGTCCATTAGGAAATAACGAAGAAGAATATTCTGTGGCAGAAGTTATAACTGAAACTATACCGAAGATGAAAAGAGAAAAAATAAAGATAATAGAAAATAAAAACTTTTTAGAAACTCCCAAGAATATTAGTTACGATAAGAAGTACAAAAAAGTTTCCCCTGAAGCGCCTTTAATAATTTTAAAGAAGACTGCAAGACCGAGCAAATATTATAAAGACGAGGAGGCTATACTAAGAGACTTACTAGACGACAATATTTAAATATTAATTCGGAATGCTCCAAATAATACGTACTATGATTAATAAAAATGTTAACTTTATTTTATGATTATTTTATTAATTCACATAGGTTTTGTTTTTAGTAGATTTTATTTAGATTCTTTTGCATATACATACACAGGTACGTATATAGAAAGAATTTTTCATTTTATAAGTTCGTTTTTTTATTCAAAAAGGATTTTACTGGATAAACATATATTATTATATTTAGTCCGTCAGTTAGATCATCAAAAAACGTTAGCCACGTATCTTTTGCTTCCTTAAATTAATAAAACTTGACATTGGTAAAGCGCATTAAAGCGCTCTGGAGTGGGGATTTTGTTGTACTGTCTTGTGACATCATCCGAAGTTTTAAGGCTTTGTATCATCCTCTACTTTTATTTAAGTGACAAAATAAAAACACGTTGTTACAATATGTTTTGATAATCTAGCTGACGGACTAAACATAATTTTTCTGTAATAAAATTCACGGTTATGTTTATTAAAAAAAATTGTATGGGTAATTGGCCCTAATTGTTTGCATGAAAATATAATTTACTATCCCTGTTAAATTTTTTTTTAAGTTAATGGTATATGTACTAGGTACATACATAAATAAATTTTGTAAACCCTAGCATTTTTTTCTATTGACCCCCTTTTCGACTCCATTCACCCATATCGCGGGTAAATAGAATACGCGCAGATATTGTAATTTATTAAATAAATGACGAGAAAATTAAGTTAATATTTCATTGAAAACAGTTTTTTACACTTTAACTCACAAGAGACGATGACTGCTACCTTCGGAATTTGCTAAAAACATACTGAAATTTAGATTCAAAAGTTGAAATCATTTCTATTCACCCCATTTTACGGTACTGCATTTTAATATTTTTCAAAACTTCGGTTTCAGTTTACTATAGAAAAAGAGAATTCAATTACATTAAATCTATAGGAAACAGGAATGGCCTTTAGTGAAATTTGTAGAATTTGTTTAAGCGTTAATGTACGCATGTGCGTACTAGAGAAGACCGGCCTCCAAAATTTGTATATAACATTGACGAACAGTTTTGTAAGTTTAATAATACTTCTTAATATTGCAAATTTAAGCTGCGGCGATTTGTTGTTATTGCTGGAGAAATACATTATAACTTGCCTTATATAAAATGATCGGGGCTAGGCTAAGGTGCAGCGTTAAATAAAGTGACAAATATAACCAGAACCTGAAAACCAACTACTGAAAAACAGCCTGGAATCCTATATTTCTTATATTTAAATCAGTTAGCACTTGAATCCATAACTTTTCCGGCGTTCTTATGCTCGTATTTTTGCATTCAGGCACAACACAATAATGGTGGTTAATATAACGCATAGCGCCATATTATAGCGCGCTATCTTTTCATAACACATAACGCGCGTTATGTAAGTAGTCGCCATGGCGCTATTACGCTATGGCGCTTTGGCGCTATCAAGTATTAATATCTAGCGGCAATTAGTTCTAACAGCAGCGCTGTTGCGAGAGGACGTGTGACGCAAATTTGATTTCGTAGCGCGCTATTCATCGCGCGCATTAAATTAGGTATTTAATGTGAGACGTTGTTTAGTTAGTGTATACTGTATATTTATAAATGATCAAAGGACACACTTGTGATAAAAGAAGCCTAACTAATGTTTTTAAATGTAAATAAAACATAGATACAAAAGTGTATATAATAGTGTACGTAAATAATTGATTTTTATAAATACAATAAATAAACTTTTAAATATTTTTTGTATTTATAAAAATCAATTATATATTTTGATGTGTAATTTATATTAAGATAAAAATAACGTTTACATCAATTATAATAAAAAATAGTTAATTTTATTTCGATTCTAAAAATAAAATTAATTCTATTTTAAATAGTACATAACTTAAAAATATTTTTAGGATTATAGAAAGTAGGAAGCCTGAAAAGTATGAAAACGCGTGCATTGGTTTTTCTTTACCGCTTGTTGGCGACGCGCCTATAAGCATATTTCAATTTATTAAGTTAACCGATTACGAACAGCTTCTGAAAAGCGAATCGTCCACTAGCAATATTCTAATAAGAAAATGCTTAGTAAAATCTTAAAGAAATGTCGAATTAATGATATGAAGGTCTTGGGTTCGACTCCTGGGCCGGAATAATTTATCGTTTTCTTAAGTAATATCTCTTAATAAATTCATATAGGGAATTTTAAGATGTAAATTATGTTACCGGATTTGTTCCCCGGTTGAAATCATCTTTCCAATGATGTAAATTTAAAAGAATATTAAAATAAAGTTAGAGATCGGATTTGTTCTCCGGTCGAGATGATCACTCTGTGCATAAATAGAATTAATGGAAATTAATTGCATAAGTATTGCCTTATATGAGTTTGATATGTTTTGTATGAAAACAAGTGCGTATTTGCTATGATTGATTTATGAGAACATTCACTTATATGGTTTGATAAGAAACATGATAAGTGATAAGAATCTGATTAGAAATAGTTTCCTACTGTTTGAAAATTGTGTAGAAGCATTGATTCACCTTAGTATTGTCGAGATTGGTGTATATTAGACTTTTAATTTTTTCTGATAGTCGAGAGCCGTGTAAAGTTAGTTGTTCAAATAGTGTGAGTTCACGGATGCACGCTAGCCACGTACTTAGGAGGCCAAATATGTAAAAATTTAAATACATTTCAGGTTGATTGTACGTGCTAAAAAGGTGAATTCTGTGTTATTTTTGTGTGAAAATTCCTGTGTATAAGTGAAATAATGATAGTTTTATATAAGAAATTTAAAAGTGTTTTAAATAGTGAAATGAATAGAGAAAATGTGAATTAAACTATTGTATTAGTTAACATATGTATAATTTCAAGTGTGAAACATTGTTTTAACTTTCTATGTTAAATATTTGAGAAATTTCGACTTTGAACTTGTGAGTAAAATAGGCATATTTTGTTAAATAAATAAAAGGTTTTTTGTGATATGAAAATGTAATGTATATCGTAGTATAGATATTGTTTTGTGCTATCTATACAGGTAAATTATGTTAATGTATGACTTATGCAAATAAAGTTATTAAGTAAACCGTGAGAGAGTGATAGAACAAATTGATGTAATTGAGTTGCGCAAGCGCGCGAATGGCGCGGCTCACTTTCGCGTATAGTTCTGGGGTAGCTCAGTAAACGAGTTTTATTGCAATTCGTTCGGGAAATATTCGGGAAATGTTCGGGAAATATTCGGGAAATGTTCGGGAAATATTCGGGAAATGAGTTCGGAAATCCTTCGGGAAAAGTGAAAAACCAGCAGTCAATAAGAAGAAAAAGTATAGGGAAGTGATAGGGAAAAAGTGATTACTCTCTCACGGAACGGTTTGAAGATAATTGCTGTTTTATTCCCAAGAAATTCATCCCTCAAGTTATACAGTCCACATCGAAGATTTAAGGCGTTGGGACCGGGACGACTTCGGAAGACCCGTAATCCCCGTCTGAACCTACTTGCTGAAAAGGAAGAGATTATCGCCCTTGTGTGTTACTCCGTTGCGGAGATCACATACGTTGTTCCCGAACCCAACGTAGGCGTTATAGGAGGCCGGATCGAGAGAAGCCTCGATTCCTCCCTTCTGTTTCTTAGTTGAACGTTTGCACACTTTTTGGTTCCTTTTCAATTGGACCTTCGGAGCCGGATTAAGAGGACCACCTGAACCCCACCGGCTGGTTCTTTTCAATTGGTCCTTCGCAGCCAGGATCAAGGAACCAGCTGTGGACTGCTGGTTGTGGAGAAAGAAGACCTTCGGAGCCGAGTGAAGATCAGCAACCGAAGGAAGCCGGAGGTTTGAGCTGAAGCAATAGGACCAAGCAGAAGACCAGTTCGTCAGCGCAGAAGGACTGGACCTGGAACTACCGGAAGAAAGAAAACCGGGATTGCGGCTTGGGGCGTGTGCTCGCATGGGGCACGTATCGCTGCCAGGCGCAAGTGCCTTCTGAAGGCGCTCATCGAGGCCAAGCAGGGCTTGGCATTTTTCCTGTCGGGCAAGCGTGCTCGGCATTTCCTGTCGGACGACCGTGTCTGGCATTTTCCGGTCGGACGACCGTGTCTGGCATTTCCTGTCGGACGACCGTGTCCGGCATTTCCTGTCGGGTCATCAGAGGGTGCAAGAGTAAGCATCCACCGCTGCTGCTGCCAGGCGAGGGTGCGCGTGGGCACCTGACTGCATCGCGGCCGGAGGAGGGCGCTTGGATGAGGCGTCACCGGCAACTGGGCGGCGAGCACAGCATACATCCACCTAACGGTGCCAAACGGTCGGGCTCTGGCACAACACCTTCGGGTGGAGCAGTTCTCTCGAGCGAGACTGCGCTTGCACTACCGCTCGACTGTTTCGTCATATTCCTTGGCGGGACAGTTCCTAAACCTTTCCTCCATTCCATTCCTGCACGACTCCATCCCTGGACGGCTCACCTCGGTAGGCCCCGTTCAGGATTGATAGGGCTGATAGGGCTGTTAGGGTGGTAGTAGGGTTGTAGGGTTGGGAGATAAGGGGGGGAGGGGTAGTGGGGTTAGGTTGGGGTGTAGAAGGGTTGTAGGTAAGGGGTTGTAGGGACCGTAGGGACAGTTAGGGACCGTAGGCCAACAATCACCTTCCTGCAAGATGAAGAAGGCACAAGACCAGACAGGGAGAAGCGAAGGGAGCAGGACAAGGACAGGGCTCTCAAGAAAAGCTAAAGAAGCGGAACCATCTGGAGCGACCACAGCAACTGCTTCAAATGGAGCAACTCCTTCAAGTGGAGCCACCACCGACACGTCCACATGCACGTGGGACTCAGGGACGTCCATGGCAACGACAAGCAACAGGACGGACACCAGTGGTACGCAGGCCAGCACCGCACAACAATCCGTTATATCCCGGAGTGAAACAGTGGTCGAAAAAGTAGGTCAAAGGACCGAAGAAGCGGCATCGTCAAGGACAGTAATCGGGCACACTAGTGACAAAGGGTCACAGAGAGGTAGTAGGTCATCGCGATCGACGAGGCTGAGAGCCGAATTAGAGGCGCGGATTAAATTCGAACGCTCAGAGCTTGAACGAGCACAGGCAGCTGCTGCCTTAGCCAAGTCTCAATTGGAGTTGGCACGACTCAACCGAGAAGAGGAAATCGACTCGAGTGAGGATGATGAAGAGCGGATTACTCAGGTGGAACCTTTCGTAAGGAGTTGGGTTCAGCAGACCATAATGAGCGCGCCGGTTAGTGTAACGCAACCCGATATTACTGATAAGGAAGCGTGTAAAGGATCACGCCGCAAAGGGGCGGAGATCGAGCGCAACCAAGGAAATGCACAGAAAACACACGCGAGTGAGGTGTCAGAATTGACCGAAGCGATTGTGAGTGCAATAAAGATAGCGGGAAAAGATAAGTCTTCCCAGCTTCATTTCCTCCAGGAATTACCGGTGTTCGTTGGAGACCCGGGTGAATGGATAATTTTTAAAACGGTGTTTGAAGACACGAGAAGCCAATTTTCAGGGGAGCGGAATGTCGCACGCCTTAGGAGGGCATTAAAGGGCACCGCTAAAGAGGCGGTTAAGTCGCTGTTGTTTACTTTGTGTGAACCTGAAGAAATAATGAACGCTCTCGAAAGAAGATTCGGTAGGGTTGAGATGCTCATTCTAGCCGAAATCGAGAATGTAAAACGTATGCCAAGATTGGCAGAAGGTTGCCGCAATATAGGATCTTTTGCAAGTCGTATTACGAACGTGGTTGCCACAATACAAGCGTTGAATCAACCACAGTATTTATACTCACCGGAGTTAGTAAGCCGCATAGTGGAGAAACTTGGAACTATGATTAAATTTAAATGGTTTGAATATCGAGCTCAGTATCCTTTGGAGCCAGAGTTACAGAAGATGGCCAAGTTTTTAAATTTATTGAGTGAACAATTTGGAACGTCCTTAAGCAATGAAAATGCGCCTGAAAAACGGAAGCGTCCTGAATTCAGGAAGCAAACTGTACACACTGCAAAGGAGTGTGAACGCAGCCGTGCCAAGAGCGAGCGCTATGTGCGCCGAAGTAATACGAGCGAGCGTCTAGAACGCCGAAATAATAAAGGGCACAACCGACAAGTGGTTATGACAACCCAGGACAAGCCTGTAAGTCGGGTAACACATAAGTGTGTTATATGCAACAAGGAGCACTCTATAGCGAGTTGTTACAAGTTTAAGGACGTGAATATTCGCGAGAAATGGGACGCAGTCAAAAAAGCGAAAGTATGTTTCCAATGCTTGTCACCTAACCATAGGAGGTCAGAGTGCAAAGCGAAAAAATGTGGTGTAGAGGGATGTAGAATGTCACATCATCGAATGCTACACCGATACCCCAATGAAAATACCTCGCCGCAAGGGGACGAGGGGGGTAAAGAGGCTCAGATTACAACTGTTAGTACAGTGAATGCACTGGCATGTGCATACTTAAAAATTATACCGGTCGAGTTGTATGGACCTAGAGGAAAGGTCAAGACAACAGCTCTTCTGGATGAAGGGTCGACCATGACACTCATAGAGGAGTGGATGGCTCAGAAGTTAGCGCCTCGCGGACGTAAAGAAGAATTACGTATTGAATCCGTGGGAGGTAAGCGAATTAACGATGACAGTTCGTATCGCTTAAACGTTAAGATAAAAGGCATTTACTCGAGCGACTTAGAAGAGATAAGTGTACAAACAATTAAGTTACAACCTTTCGCCTCAGTCTGTAAGCCGAGAATTATTGCAACGGTGTTCTCATTTGACACCGATTAAGGACGAGTTGATGTATGAGAGGTCCAGACCTACCATATTAATTGGCCAGGACAATTGACATCTCATAGTTACTCGTGAATTAATTTCAGGAGGTAAGAACCTACCTGTAGCATCGCTCACCAAACTTGGATGGGTTTTACATGGTCACATATCGGGTGGCATCAAACCAATCAAGATTGTTAACCACATTTCCACCAAGAAGGAGGAAGACATGGATAAGTTAATCAAGGATTATTTTAGTTTGGAATCTCTGGGAGTGTCTGCGAGAAAGCCCGCGAACGACCCAGAAGAATGAGCTTTAAATATTTTAAGCAAAACGGTACGTCGTATACCTAATAATAGGTACGAGACTGCTTTGTTATGGCGCACAGACAATGAGTGCATGCCGTCGAATAGAGCGCAGGTTGAAAGTCGCCTGTTTAATATCGAAAAGAAGCTCGACAAAAATAGCGAGTTGAAAAAGGAATATGAGAAGCAAATTGAAAATCTCATCGTTAAAGGCGTAAATGCGCTGAGAAAGCAAGAACCGTTAAGTCTACCCGACTACGGACGATTTAGCAGCTTTAAGAAATTCCTTGGGGCAACTACACGCACCTTACAAGCGGTGGAAAAATTCAAGAGTTTAAGAAAGTCGGTTAAAGAACCCGACAACGCAGCCGAAAAGTCGGTTATGTGTTCCAACAAAGTTTTAGCAAAGTCGGTTAAAGGACCCGATGGCGCGTTGGACATAGCGCTCTTGAAAAAAGCGGAATTATTAATTTGGAAGTTCGTTTAAGACGAGTGTTTTCATTCGGAAATAAAATGCCTGAAAGCAGGCAAAAGCGTTGAAAGAAGTTCACGCTTAAGTAAATTATCTATGGAAATAGGAGAAGATAACTTACTCCGTTTAAATGGACGTTTACCTTTCAAGTCTAATTTGACTGAGGAAAGTAGAAAACCTGTCGTATTAGACGGTAAACACGAAATCGTTAAAATGATGATTAGAGAAGTTCATCATCATTTTGGACATGCCAATCACCAGACGGTGATGAATGAGGTGTACCCGGAAATTTTATGTCTTGAACCTGCGTAACGTAGTACGAAGTATGTCACATCATTGTCAGTGGTGCAGGACATACAGGTCAAAGCCGCAGAACGTGCCACAAGGAAATATTCCTCTGGAGAGAATAGCTCATCATGAACCACCTTTTACATGCTCAGCTGTGGATTATTTCGGACCTATGAGTGTGACTATAGGAAGGCGACACGAAAAACTTTGGGGCGTTTTATTCACGTGTCTGACCACCAGAGCAGTACATCTGGAATTAGCAGCCTCATTGACCCCAGCGTCAATGATAATGGCATTGAGGCGATTTATCGCCAGAAGAGGAAAACCAGTCGTTATATACAGCGATAACGGGACGAATTTCAAAGCTGCAAATAAAGAATTATTGAAAGCATGCGAAGAATGCTATGAGGGCATGAAGAATGAGTCATTTAAGAAATATATTAAATGGAAATTTATACCTCCGGGAGCACCGCACGTGGGTGGTGCCTGGGAAAGGTTAGTAAGATCGATTAAAATTGCGTTGACCGCTACGCTCAAAGAAAGGAGCCCACGAGAGGAGGTTCTATATACGTTGCTTTTAGAAGCAGAGCATACGGTAAATTCCAGGCCTCTGGTAACATTAAGTATGGATAGTCCTGAAGAGGGTTTGACACCCAATCATTTTCTTCTGGGACGCTCATGTGGTGATCGACCACCTGGATTATTTTTAGAGCAACATCTGACGGGTCAACTCAATTTTAAATCTGCACAGAGGTTAGCCGACCATTTTTGGACAAGATGGCTAAAAGAATACATGCCTACTTTAATACCTCGAACAGGTAATAACGGAAAGTTCATGGAACCTAAAGAAGGTGATATTGTTTTGATAATAGATAATTCATTGCCACGAAACACACACCAGAGTGGTTGACGTCATTACTAGCACAGGTATCTTGAGGAGACCTACATCCAGAATAATAGTGTTGGTACCCGCGACGCCTCCCAAATAATGGTGCTGACGCACGGAGGGGAGATTGTTGGCGACGCGCCTATAAAAATATTTCAATTTATTAAGTTAACCGATTACGAACAGCTTCTGAAAAGCGAATCGTCCACTAGCAATATTCTAATAAGAAAATACTTAGTTAAATCTTAAAGAAATGTCGAATTAATGATTGAAGGTCTTGGGTTCGACCCCTGGGCCGGAATAATTTATCGTTTTCTTAAGTAATATCTCTTAATAAATTCATATAGGGAATTTTAAGATGTAAATTATGTTACCGGATTTGTTCCCCGGTTGAAATCATCTTTCCAATGATGTAAATTTAAAAGAATATTAATATAAAGTTAGAGATTGGATTTGTTCCCCGGTCGAGATGATCACTCTGTGCATAAATAGAATTAATGGAAATTAATTGCATAAGTATTGCCTTATATGAGTTTGATATGTTTTGTATGAAAACAAGTGCCTATTTGCTATGATTGATTTATGAGAACATTCACTTATATTGTTTGATAAGAAACATGATAACTGATAAGAATCTGATTAGAAATAATTTCCTACAGTTTGAAAATTGTGTAGAAGCATTGATTCACCTTAGTATTGTCGAGATTGGTGTATATTAGACTTTTCATTTTTTCTGATAGTCGAGAGCCGTGCAAAGTTAGTTGTTCAAATAGTGTGAGTTCACGGACGCACGCTAGCCACGTACTTAGGAGGCCAAATATGTAAAAATTTAAATATTTGTAATTTCAGCAATTTATGTAAAAATGACTTGTAAAACATTTCAGGTTGATTGTACGTGCTAAAAAGGTGAATTCTGTGTTATTTTTGTGTGAAAATTCCTGTGTATAAGTGAAATAATGATAGTCTTACATAAGAAATTTAAAAGTGTTTTAAATAGTGAAATTAATAGAGAAAATGTGAATTAAACTATTGTATTAGTTAACATATGTATAATTTCAAGTGGGAAACATTGTTTTAACTTTCTATGTTAAATATTTGAGAAATTTCGACTTTGAACTTGTGAGTAAAATAGTTAAATAAATAAAAGGTTTATTGTGATATGAAAATGTAATGTATATCGTAGTATAGATATTGTTTTGTGCTATCTATACAGGTAAATTATGTTAATGTATGACTTATGCAAATAAAATTATTAAGTAAACCGTGAGAGAGTGATAGAACAAATTGATGTAATTGAGTTGCGCAAGCGCGCGAATGGTGCGGTTCACTTTCGCGTAGAGGGTCGCGTTCGTATACGGCTTAGAGATCTCTAGTCAGATCGTTAAGCCAATTCCCAAAAGGTTGAGTTTAGTGGGTAAAAGTCTCCACATAACCACGCAGCCGGCTGCGTGGTATGCTATGAGCATTCTCAACCTCCCTCTCCCGCTTTCCGGAGGGTTGCCCATATTTGCTTCGGGCGCAAAAAAAAAATTGCAATTCGTTCGGGAAATATTCGGGAAATGTTCGGGAAATATTCGGGAAATAAGTTCGGAAATCCTTCGGGAAAAGTGAAAAACCAGCAGTCAATAAGAAGAAAAAGTATAGGGAAGTGATAGAGAAAAAGTGATTACTCTCTCACGGAACGGTTTGAAGATAATTGCTGTTTTTCCCAAGAAATTCATCCCTCAAGTTATACAGTCCACATCGAAGAATTAAGGCGTTGGGACCGGGACGACTTCGAAAGACCCGTAATCCCCGTCTGAACCTACCTGCTGAAAAGGAAGAGGTTATCGCCCTTGTGTTACTCCGTTGCGGAGATCACATACGTTGTTCCCGAACCCAACGTAGGCGTTATAGGAGGCCGGATCGAGAGAAGCCTCGATTCCTCCCTTCTGTTTCTTAGTTGAACGTTTGCACACTTTTTGGTTCCTTTTCACCGCTTTATTTTATTTTAGTCTTAAATGCGACTTATTACGAAATAATGTTTTTATATAGCACGCGATCTATCCAATGAACGACATGTAATGTAACGTGCTAAGAGATATAACGTGCCTTAAAACTTAACGCGCTTACCGGCCTCCTACACGCCTTCTTATAATTAGCGCGCTATAACATAGCGTATTTAATAGCGCGCTAGAAATTTATAGTTTATAGTCTGTAGCTTAGCTATTGATTTATAGTCGTTTTGAACAACTTTACAACACAACAATGATTTAGATGATAACTCATTGGGTATTAAACATTAAAAAGTATATTATCCCTTGGCAAAAGCGGCAGAATCGACGACTGGAACGTGACAAGTTAAACAACATTGCGGCTAGCGTTTTTACGTGTAACTTTAAAACAATAAATAAAAAGTAATTTTTATGGCATAAATCGGTTTTAAAAAAAATACATAAAAATTATAGTGGTTCATTATCACTCTATAATTCATTTAAAACAATTTTTGAAAATAGGTGGAATACCCTATTATATTGTGTGTAATGTAACACATGTGCAATATAATTGTGCCCTGCTCTGCTCTGACGACTGGTTTTTAGTGGTTACTTGTTGCTTGTTCTTGATTAAAAAGATACTCTATCCAGTGATGCCAATTTAGCAACTTTATAGCTAGATCTAGCTATTATTTGGTGACAGAAAGCTACAATTTAATACAACTTGTAGCTAAACTTCTTAGTTACTTTTTCTAGCAACTTTTCATTTCATCATGAGACGTTATCGAAATTCGTCGAGTAGTGTGCCGAGTCGAAAGAAAAAAATCTATGGTCATAGATGCTATGGTAAATACAGGTCGACGCTGGCCGGGAATTCCCCGTTTCCTCTTCAACAGAATACTTAGTAAACTAAAATAGTACGCGCTATTCGTATTCTACCTTGTGTTGTTTTGTTTTATCCACATAAAACTAATTTAATTTAATTTAAAAATGGTTTTACCTTTGAAAAAAACCTACGCACAAAAATACAGACTGGAGTGGGAAAATATGGACGAATTTAAAGGTTGGCTAAAATCGGCAAGTGGAGACTCAAGCAAAGCATTTTGTACATATTGTTCTACGGAGCTTCTTGCTACACTGTCTTTGATATAAAGAAGCATGCTGAGACCAAAAAGCACAAACAGAAATTAGAGTTCAAAATAGGTACGTGAATGAATTTTTAAGTTCGTTTTGTTGATATCAGACTCTATCGATGGGAAAAATGAGTTTGATATTTTCATTTTACCAATTTTTTAGGGTCAAATAATATTTTACGTCTTGGGTCCTTATGTATATTAATTTTGTCTATACAGGCAATAACGAAATTCCTTTCAAAGTTGTACCGAAAGACCATTTATTTAGACCTTGCGATGAATCTGAAGGCGCATTGACCTTATTTATTGCCGAGCACTGTTCTATATTAAGTGTTGACCATTTAGGTGAACTACGCAAAATGTGTTTCAAAGACTCCAAAGCTACACACGAGCTTAAATTGCATTGCACTAAATGTACAGAAAATGTGCGTCCCCCCAGAAAGCCCAATCGAGCTAGGTGTATTTTCAATATATCAGAATTTAGAGCAAAAATGGAGCACCTCTACAGTCAAGTAAATAAATTGGAGCATTAATACGAACGACGCTGCGAGCTAAAAACCGTGGGCTTGCTGGCGTCCTGTCCCGTCAGCAAGCCCAAGCTAGATCTCGGGAACCGTTGAGAGTACTATCGTGTATTGTGGTTCAAATTTTCAAGCAAAATTGGAGCACTCTGCTCCCGTGAAATCAACTTCGAAACTAGAATGTGAAAGGAGTTAGACGTGATTAACCGGTGGGCTTGCTGGCGTCCTGTCCCGTCAGCAAGCCCACGCAGATCTCTGAAACGGTAATGATTTGGATTATGATTAAAAACTCTACAGATGAGCCCTATTTAGAGCACTCTGCTCCAAAAAAATATTAATGTAGCTTCAATAGTTCTCGAGTTACAGGCCTTTAGCGGCCCAGCGCGAAAACCGTGGAACCTAGGATTTTGATCTATTTGGAGCATAGTTCTCTCATTCTAAGCTACGATTTGAGATATTTTTGACGACTCTCCGTTCAGTAGTTTCCACGCTCCAAATGGGCTTGCTGACGGGACGCGACGCCAGCAAGCACGTTTTCAAAGGCCTGTAACTCGAGAACTATTGAAGCTACATTAATATTTTTTTGGAGCAGAGTGCTCTAAATATGGCTCATCTGTAGAATTTTTAATCATAATCCAAATCATTACCGTTTCAGAGATCTGCGTGGGCTTGCTGACGGGACAGGACGCCAGCAAGCCCACCGGTTAATCACGTCTAACTCCTTTCACATTCTAGTTTCGAAGTTGATTTCACGGGAGCAGAGTTCTCCAATTTTGCTTGAAAATTTGAACCACAATACACGATAGTACGTATTAATGCTCCAATTTATTTACTTGACTGTAGAGGTGCTCCATTTTTGCTCTAAATTCTGATATATTGAAAATACACCTAGCTCGATTGGGCTTTCTGGGGGGACGCACATGTACAGAAATAATGAAAAATGTGCTGATACCGCACTTTCGCAAGGAGCTCTTAGATGATATTGGATATGAAAAGTTCAGCATTATAATGGATGAGTCCATAGACGTCATTATCAGTAAACACCTTGGTCTTGTAATTAGGTATTATAGAGCCGTACAGGAAAGGATAGTAAGCTCATTACTGGAACTAGTTTCTATTGAGAGTGCAGATGCTAGGGGAATCGTTAATGGCTTGGTATCATGCTTAGAGAGTCACAACTTAGATATCAAACAAATGATTGGAATTGGAACTGATAACGCATATGTTATGACATGCATTAATAACGGGGTTCATGCAATCCTAAAAAGAGAATATGGTATAGATATAGAAAATTTGATACTGATACGATGTGTCTGCCACTCGTTGCAGTTAGCAGTGACCCATGCCTCCGAAATTACTCTGCCAAGAAATTTAGAGTTTTTGGTTAGAGAAATTTATAAATGGTTTTCTGTGTCTCCTAAGCGGCGAGACGAATACACAGAAATTTACGAACTTATAAGCTGTGGCGAAAGTCCGTTGAAAATCACCAAGGTGTGCGATACACGTTGGCTTTCAATAGAGCCAGCGATAACAAAAATTGTGACACAATGAGAAGAATTGAAAATACATTTTAATTTAGCAAGAGTGAAAGACAATTGCTACTCAGCTGAACTTATTTACAACATGCTCGAAGACAAAAGAAATTATTTATATTTTGTGTTTCTGAGAAGCGTTTTAAATGATGTTCAAACAGCAATTAAATCATTTGAAAGTGAAAACACTAATCCAGTGATTCCCAAAGTGGTCTATATCGACCCCTAGGGGTATATGACAAGCTGCAAGGGTTCTACGTCAGCGAAAAAAATTTGGGGGTCCATGAAATGAAAATGGGGGTCCACGATAGTGGATCTCAACACATATACTGATAGTACCTATTTACTTACATCATACTGTCTTATAATATCAAAACATATACATTATTTATAAAACTATATATAGCGTAAATACAATGGATCCAGATTCCGACGGGGGCCCGACCCCCGACGAGCAAAAATCAAAGAAAAGGAAATTGCCCGATACTCGCAAAGGAAATGCCGTCGACTACAAAATTTTTGCAAAAACAAATTACACGCGACAATTCCCAGAAAACCACAGCGTCGACTGCGTAGTCTACGTTGAATCACAAGAAAACGAAAAAATTGGTAACAAAAATCCAATAACACTTACAAAGTTATTTACGGAAAATGTAAAAGGAATCGCTGGCGTCCACAGAGTGAACGCATATAAAGTGGGCATAATGTTCAGAAAACCAGCACCGGCCAATAACTTCCTTACCATGACACACTTTCTGGGAAAACACAAATTAAAAGCGTTTGTGCCTGCGCACCTCACTGAAATTACTGGAGTCATAAGATACGTACCTAAAGACTTAAGCAATGAAGACATAAACAAAAGCATTACCTGTGATGCAGAAGTCATCTCCGTCAAGAGATTTATGCGAAAGGTAGATGGAAAGCTCACTCCGCTGGGGACCATTGCAGTGACCTTCGCTGCGACAGCGCTGCCGCAGCACGCCTACATACAGATGTTCAGATACCCGGTCCACATATACATCCCTCCATTACTACAGTGCTACAAATGCCTGAAGTTTAATCACTCTGCGAAAGTCTGCCGAGGATCTCAAATGTGTTCTTCGTGCTCCGGACAACACTCCTACAAAGAATGCGACGTCGAAAAAATTGTGTGCATCAACTGTCAAGGTGGTCACTAAGCCATCTCTAGGGACTGTCCAGTGAAGCAACAAAAGATGGAAGAGAAGAAGAATAAGTATTTAAAACCAAACCGATCGTATGCCGCTGTGGTGAGTATCCCAGCAATACCCGACCCGAGAGCATTCCCAAACCTTAAACCTGTAAAGACTGTTGATACTGCCATAAATAAAGTACCATATAATGCTGAGCAAATACTAAACAACGAGTTAATTATTAATGCGCTAGTCAAATCATTAGTTATGCTTGGCAATGACAAGAGCAGCGCTCCAATTACAAATAAAAGAATTAAAGACATACTTTTAAGTAATTTAATACCATAATGGATACATATTTGAATATAGCACAATATAACATACAGAGCTTACAGAACAAAAGGGCCTTACTTAAAAAAATTCTTTCAGAACAACATATAGATATCTGTCTTTTAAATGAAACCTGGCTTAAAACAACTAGTACAATTCCCGATTTTTCACCCTATAATTTTATACACAAAAACTCAATAAATGAACATAATGGAGTAGGTATATTAATTAAACAAAACTTAAAATACACTATTGTAAATACAACTTTTTTTCGAATCTGTGCAAAATATTTGCATTTCCGTAGACACAACTATGGGTAAGTTACATATTCTATGTGTATATTGTCTCCCAATAGCAGCAGGTTTACTACTAGCAAAATGAAAAAGGTGCTACTTGAAACTCCTAAGCCATGTCTTATTATAGGAGATTTCAATGCTCACCATATCCTGTTTGGATGTCAGACAAATAATAATAGAGGTAACAGTTTATATGCACTTATTGATGACTTTGACTTGTGTATTCTGAATGATGGTGACACAGCTACAACTGTCCAGTATCCTAACAGAAATCAGTCGGCAATAGATTTAGCTCTGGTTAGTTCTGCGTTAACTCCTCTTTGTGAATGGCACATCCACGACGATCCGATGGGCAGTTACCACTACCCAACTGTGGTCGCTCTAAATGTGAAGCCTTCTATATATGAAGTGCGTCCTGTGGAAGAAAAATACATTTATAATAAAGCAGATTGGTCTAAATATCAAGAACTATCAGAAACGAGATTTTGTAATTTAGAAATACATGGTACAGAACCTATTGATTTGTATAATAATTTTGTAAATATTTTGTATGATATTAGAGCAGAGACTGTTCCAAAGCAAACACCACAACAAACTTTAAAGGTAATGAGAAAACCTGCACCCTGGTGGAACCAAACATGTGATGATGCTGTTCGAAAGTCTAAGGAGGCCCTCAAAGAGTATAGAAAATCGCCTAGTATTCCTAATTTCATTAACTACAAAAAACTTGATGCTCAAAAGAAAAGGATATTAAAAGAAGAAAGTATTAATACATGGCACAATTTATGTACTAGTTTTAATAGAATGACACCTATTTCTCGAATATGGAACTACATGAAAAGGTTTAGAAGGATAGGTTCTTCTCATAACAGATATTTGGCTGATGATTGGATACCAAGTTTCTTAGACAACATAACAGACTCATCACAGTTGAATGAAGATTATTTGAATGATATTTTAGATCAATCTGTTGAAAATGAAAGTAACTCGTTTCTCAATAGACCATTTACACTAAATGAATTGTACATAGCACTCAAAAGTAGGAAAGATACAACACCAGGGTTGGACAGCATACCATATATGTTAATAAAAAAATTACATCCTAATGCACAAGAAATGTTATTAAATATTTATAATAAACTTTGGAATAATTTAGCTATACCAGAGTCATGGAAAACCCAATGTGTAATCCCCATTTTAAAGCCAAATAAAGCTGCTAATGATCCATCATCATACAGACCTATTTCTTTGTCATCATGTTTAGGTAAGCTTTTTGAAAACATGTTAAAGTTGCATCTAGATTATTTTGCTGAAACACAGGATAAACTACCTCAAATACAATTTGGATTCAGAAAAGGCAGAAGTTGCTCTGAAAGCTTTGTATCTCTGATATCGGAACTTAAAAAGGCCAAACTTAGCCATTCTAATGTTATATGTGTATTTTTAGATGTTAAAGGTGCCCTTGACAATGTTATCAAGCAAAACTTTTATAAATGTGTCATAAAAGTTTTGCATGAATTGGGCTTGCCAAGAAATGTATTAATCTGGATTTTAAATTTCTTGCATGATAGGACTCTTTTTGTTAAATTTAACAATAAACTACATGGACCTAGGCCTGTTAACAAAGGAACAATGCAGGGAGCGACACTTTCACCTTTGTTGTATAATTTATACACATCTCTGATACTTAATTATGTAGATACATCACAAGTTAAAATATTACAGTTTGCAGACGACATACTTTTATACAGTGAAAACCAGAATATAAATACAGCAATTAATAGAATTAATACTGCATTGGCACAATTGCATCATTATTATAGCAACATTTTAAAATTAGAAATAAGTTCTGAGAAAAGTAAAGTTTTAGTATTCAGTAAAGACACATTTGTAAACTCTGGAATTAAAATTAACTATAATAATGATGCAATTCCTATAGCCAATCATCATAAATTTTTAGGAGTTGTGCTAGATGATAAACCGAAATTTGATAAGCATATCAACTATATCTGTCAGAATGCCATGAAGAGCATAAATGTACTAAGAAGCTTAGCAGGAACCTTTTGGGGGTCTGATCCAAAAACACTTAGCATGCTGTATAAAAGTATTGTAAGGAGTCACTTTGACTATAGCTCTCTAGCTTACATGAATATTAGTAGCACATTGTTAAGAAAATTGGATGTGATACAGAATATGGGTCTGAGAATAATCAGTGGAGCCATGCGCACCACTCCTATTGTTTCTATGGAAGTTGAAAGTTGCATACCTCCATTGTCCTTGCGGCGTTTGCAGTTGGCTGAAAGATTCTGTTTGAAGGAGTTGTCTTGTAGCAATGATATTGTCCTGAGTAATGTTTTATATCCTGCAGAAGTCTCCCAGTTAATTGGAACAGCCAACATCTCGGCTAATACTCTTATTTCGGGTACATTGCCTGAATTAACAACAATAACAACTTGTGTAAAAAATCAGACAAGAGATATGTACATCAGTAACAAGTGGCCTGTTTACAAATGCCCATATGATACATTACTTAATTATCTTGATATAAAATGTCATTTAGATTCGGTTAGTACTAAGAATGAATTCTTAGAATTTTTAAATGAAAAGAAAGACTTCTACACTATATGTACTGATGGCTCCAAGAGTGATCTTGTTAAAGCAGCATTTTATGACCCACAAATGAAAGTTATTAAATGTATAAAGTTGCCAAGTAATTGTAGTATTTTTACAGCAGAAAGTTGGGCTATATTAGCTGCTTTGTCATATGTACATACCAATGTAAATAGTGTAAATATCTTGATAGTCAGTGATTCTAAAAGTGTTTTATCTGCTTTATGTAACTGTAATTTAGAATATAAACAGAATTATATTTTGTATAAAATTAAGGATAAGCTGCAAACGATTGGAAAATGTATAGAATTCTTATGGGTTCCCTCAAACAGTGGCATAGTCGGAAACGAGATAGTGGATCAGGCGACGCGGCAAGATCATAGATAAATAAATATGTAGCAACAAGCTAGGCAAGATCACCACGAAGACCAAACACAAGATTTTTTTTTTGGAGTTTATGGCCTGGTATCTAGACCTTTAGGCCAAAACACAAGATTGTAAAGTCCCCTTCACAGATTATTATCGACACTTTAAAATCTTGTCAAAGAAACTGTGGAAGGATTACTGGAACGTTACTACCGTGAATAAGGGAAAATGGTACGCAGAATTTCAACCAGACTTACCAACGATTCCGTGGTACAACCGCCTTAAATACACAGGCCGAAAGTTCATAACGATCATACCCTTTCACTCGGCCACCAATCTAATCAGATCATACAATACCTACGTCGGCTCGGGTACGGGGCTAATTAGATCAGATAAGATCAGAAGTACTGCCTTATGAAAAAACTACTTTTTCCTTTAAAACAAAACCAAAGACAATATGCAATAGATAATAGTATCAAAGACAAAGATATGCTCTTTTATTTTAAACCATAACCTGGCAATGTTTCTTAGAAAAAAAAAAAGAAATCACTCTGAACTTTCGGCATTCCACGTGTCGATTTGATGAAGGTGCTCCGTCTTTTTTAAAGAATTTTATATTTGTGTCTGGACTAAAAACGAAAGTATTATACTTTTTTATATTCCTTGTAATATAGTAAACACGTAGATATGTAATTTGTGGTATAAAAAGTGAAAAGTAAATTGCCAAAAGTACTTCAAATTCCGGAAGGCCCGTTTTGGCGGGTGGGTTATAAATGTGTTATTTTTCAAATTCTCATTTATTTTTAGTGTAAAATGTAAGTAAAAATAGTTTTCCTACATATTTCAAATAACATGACGTTGTATTTATTTCAAATTCACACAAACATATTTTAGAAATATTGTTCGAAATGTCATACAGATAAAATATTATTATTTTTTTAATTTTTTAATATTTTAATATTTTGGTATGAGTAACGAATGGAAACACATAAAACATAAAAATATACATATTTCCAAACAATTTCATATAAATTTCTCCAAAAACAAAAGTGTAGAATTCAAATTAGTAGTAATTTTGTCACTAAAATTGAAGTATATACTACTACTATGCTGTACAGGGTAATTTATATACTTTATTACAATTTCTAGCAACCAAAAATAATTTTATTCGATAGTTTATACATTCAACAAGAATTCCTGTAAGTTTCATCCATAAATATTGTCTCAAAGTGAAAATATAGCAAAATTTGCAATATAGCAAAAAATTTCCTAACTTAGAAATTTTCCCGCCATTAAGGTCCTGAGGGAACGGGAGTATAACATGTCGCGCGCTGTCAGAGCTAACGGGCCGCTTGCGGTTTGGCCATTGCCTCGTCCCTGCACATCTGTACAGAATGAAGATCGTAGCTGATGACAAATGCACACACGGCGCTCAACATAATGCAGACATAAACTAGACGTGGGCGTTATTTCACGTCACTAGATACAGTAACTGGCTACGCGGCATGTAACCGAATCACTAGTTTCGAGTCATATTAGAACTAGTGATTATTGTAAATGCGTTACTTATTACTGTTACCGTGATTATTGCGAGAGTCGACTGTCGGCCGGTCAAACGCAAAGCGCACATGTGGCATACAACAATAAACAAAACAGCGTTTGTAACAGTATTATTGTACTTTTAATTTTCATACGTAAGACTATATACATAGACAGTAAAATAGAGTAATCTCTGTTTGTAAGTAATTTCAACGGTCGATTCCGGGAAGCGGGAGTCACATTGAACTTAAGTACAATAATTTTTAAAACATTTTTGACGGAGTCATGAACTTGTTTATTCATAAAATCAAAATAAAACTAAAAATATATACAAAAAATTTCAATGCTTATAATATTATAAAACTTAAAAACTAATAGTAAATAAAAGTGCAAACCAAATGATAGTGAAAACGTTGAAAAAGTGTAAATAAACTGTAAATATCAATAATCATTGTATAAACAATCAAATTGACTTGCCTGCATTAATAATTTTATGAAAATCTTAGTGTCATAGTAAACGCAAATCAATCATAAATACATTTAATGCAGTCAGTCCTAAACCTGAGTAAAGTATGAAGGGAAGTTAATTTATTGATTTAACAGTATACAGTTACTGTATAGCTACAAGTACAGATTGTGATTAAATTTGTTTTCGTTTTGTGTGTAACTGTATAGTTGGTGGTGATATTTATGCAAACAATCACAGTAGCCGAACAAAAATAGCCAGTTACAAAAATCACTAGTTTTGAAACATGTGACGCCGACCAAGTCACTGGTTCCGTTACGTTTCTTGAAAATGACGTAACGACCCACGTCTAACATAAACCACATAATTCTCTAGTATATAGTTAGTAATCTATGCACATAATTTTCCAGTGCCCATCGTTTGGGATTCAAAGGTTGACACTTGTCAGTGAAATTAGTGATGTCGCTGAAGAAAATTCTATAAGTGTTCCCCGCCGCGTTCAGGATCTATTAACTGATGTAGTTTTTTTCATGCCTCTATTTAAATTTATACTTAATACTGTAGGAAAACTTTAATTATTTATATGTCCTTAGTTAATTGATAATGTTTGTAAATAGCTTCTTAGTTCATTTTGTAATTTAGTCTGTTCTATATTTATATAATAGGAAAAAAGTAGAAAAATGATGGAAAACCATTCTAAATTGTTATTGTTAAAGTTAAATATTCTTAATTTGATGTATGATTTGTGTTATACTGTAATGTTTTCGACTGAAGGTCCTCGCAACGATGGTCACGAATAAATTAAAAAAAAAAGTCTAGCTACTGGGTAAAGTAAAGCTAGCCGTTGGTAACACTGACTCTATCATAGAGTGTCTTCGGACTTTTGGCGGGAACTCCAAACGAGGCGGTCAATTTAATAATTTTTACTGTTTTTCGTTAAAAATATCCTGTGTGAATATTACCAAAACTTATTTTAGTCAGTGTAAATAATTGTACATTGTGTGAATTATCAAAATGAATGAACCGGAGGACCCAGGTGGAATTGTTCGTAAAAGAGGTACGAAGGAATGTGGACCTGAAGTAGGCGGCGGTGAGGATGACTTTATTCCGTTTTTTAAGCCAGGTTATCTGAGACTTTATCCTGAACATTGTACAAATACGGACTTCAAAGTTTTTGTTGAAAGCCGGGACCAACAGGTTAAAATTGGAAATAAAAGCCCAGTTTACTTAAATCATATTTTTACTTCGGAGGTGAAAGGTGTGGTAGCTTTACATAGAGTCAATGCCAATAAAATTGCGGTTGTCTTTAAACAATACAACACTGCAAACAATTTCATCACAAATACAGACTTTAACAAAGCACAACTTGAAGGCACATATTCCTGCAGCGCAGATAGAAAAAACTGGAATCATTAGATATGTGCCTACCAGCATTTCGAACAAGGATTTATATACGAAACTGTCTTCGATCTATGAAATTATTTCAGTGAGAAGATTCACGAAAAAAAGTCGGTCAAAGTACTGTAGGTCTCAACACTGTCAGTATAACTTTCTTGTCAAATATTCTGCCCGATAACGTCCAATATGACCTATTTTCGTTCAGGGTGTTTGAATATGTCCCGCCGTTACAGCAATGCTTCCGGTGCTTCAGGTTCAACCACCCTGCGAAAATTTATAATGGTAAACAACGTTGCTCGATATGTGCTGGGGAGCATAATTTCAGAGACTGCGATAAAAAAGAGAACCTGTGTTGTGTCAATTGCAGTGGCCCTCACCTGGCTATTTCCAAATCTTGCCCAATAAAAATGAAAAAAATACTTGAAAAAAAGGGTAAAATTACTAATGCCTCTGTTGCAAATACAATTACGTCATCTGATTTTCCGTCTTTACCGGCACAGTCGAGCAGCATTGTTAAGAGCCTACCATATAGCCAAAATATAGCCAAAATGTACATAAATTAAATAAAAATGTAAAAATTGTAAATAATGTAAATAAAACAGTGCCTGAACCCAACTTGAACCAAACTCAACTTAAGGCTAAAATTGCAAACAATAAGAATATTCTGATGGCAATGGTTCAAACTTTAGTTGAATTGGGTAATAAAACAGATAATGAACCTGTGAGTACTCTGTTCATTAAAGACTTACTTTTAAAAAAATCTGTCACATTAATGGACAGTACAGTACTGGGGGGGGGGGATTTGGGAGGCCCAAATCCCCCCCCCCCCCCATCAACATGGTAGCGGAATTAAATAATGATAGACTACCCCAGGAGGGTACCAGAACCCCTGAAGAATCCCTCGCTGAGCATCCACGACCATGTTTCTCCACTTCTGAGCGTGGGTGCTCAGGCTGCCCCGCGTATTCTGGGGGGGGCAAAATTCCGCTCAAGACTACAACTGCTCGGGGCAAACGGAGCAACAAGACCAAGGCGACCCCTGCCACGCTGTCCGTGAATTTCTGCAATATCAGGGGACTTCACTCTAACCTAAACGCCGTTCACTACCATCTCGAGACGGCGAAGCCGGCTCTGCTCTTTCTGACCGAGACGCAGGTTGATGTCTCGTATCTCTCCTACCCGGGGTACAAACTGGAACACACCTTTGTGCCTCGGGCTGGAGTTTGCGTTTACGTCAGAGAGGACATCTGTTCTCGACGCCTCGGCAGACTTGAAGGTTCGGACCTGTCCATCCTTTGGCTACGCGTAGACAGCGACGACCATCCGCGCGTCTACGGGTGCCTCTATAGGTCCCATAGCGGTAATGCCGAAACAGACCGACTCTTCGACCACGTCCAAATGGCTGCAGATTCGTTGCTACAGCAGATCCCCTCCGCTGAGATCGTGATCCTCGGCGACTTTAACGTCCATCACGCCGAATGGTTTGGTTCACGTTTAACCGATCATGCGGGGAGATCTGTTCATGATTTTGCCTTGGCATATGGTCTGACACAACTGGTTTCTTCGCCTACGCGGATCCCAGATGTGGTGGTGGAGGATCATGCACCTTCCCTGTTGAAACTTCTGCTGACCCCTCACCCGGACGGATATCAGATTTCCGTCGACGCCCCTTTAGGCTCCTCGGACCATTGTCTGGTCCGGAGTGTTGTGCCACTCGCGCTGAAATCGCGGTTGCATTCTGCAGGCTGCCGCCGTGTTTGGCACTATAGGTCAGCCGATTGGGATGGGATGCGGTCTTTCTTTGCATCCTACCCTTGGGGGCGGGTTTGCTTCTCGCCGGATGATCCCAACGTTGTTGCGGATTCTGTTACTGATGTGGTACTTCAGGGTGTGGAACTTTTTATTCCTTCCTCTGTGGTGCCCATTGGAGGCAAATCTCAGCCATGGTTTGGTCGCTCCTGTAAAATAGCATCATGCTATAAGCAGAAGTGCTACCAAGCCTGGGTTGATGCATCAGCGTCCCGGGATGTAAACACCAGCGCTCTAAAAAAGAAGTATAATTCCGCCTCTAGGTCCTTCAAAAGAGTCATTGCCAAGGCAAAGTCAGAGCACATAGGCAGAATTGGCGAGAAACTAGTTCGCCTTCCTTCTTAACCTGTGCATTCTGGTCTCTCGCCAAGGCTGTCCAGGGGAATTTCTGTCAGCCATCTCTTCCATCTCTGCACAGGGAGAACGACTCACTGGCCCATACTGCAAAGGAGAAAGCCGATCTTCTAGGCTCTTTCTTTGCGTCTAACTCGACTCTCGATGACGGGGGAGTACGCCACCGCCATCCCGCGGTGTGAGTGCTCCATGCCGGAAGTGCAGTTCACACAGCGCTCGGTTCGCAAAGCACTCCTC
Organism: Parnassius apollo; assembly: GCA_907164705.1. Classification (NCBI taxonomy): domain Eukaryota; kingdom Metazoa; phylum Arthropoda; class Insecta; order Lepidoptera; family Papilionidae; genus Parnassius; species Parnassius apollo. The sequence goes on from CAJQZP010000929.1 coordinate 5,339,267, forward strand.
TCTCTGGACATCCACAAGTCGAGTGGGCCTGACGGAATCCCCCCAATTGTGCTGAGGACGTGTGCTCCAGAGTTGGCACCGGTTTTAACGCGTCTTTTCCGGTACTCCTACTCCCTAGGCATAGTCCCAAAATCATGGAAAACGGCTTTCGTCCACCCGATCCCTAAAAAAAAGCGACCGCTCAGACCCGTCCAACTACCGGCCAATCGCCATCACCTCCTTGTTCTCCAAAACAATGGAGTCCATTGTAAACTGCCAGCTCATGAGGTACCTTGAGGATCACCAGCTGATTAGTGACCGCCAATACGGTTTTCGCCGTGGTCGGTCAGCTGGTGATCTTCTGGTCTACCTCACTCACAGATGGGCGGAGGCAGTAGAGTTCAAGGGGGAGGCATTGGCCGTTAGTTTGGACATTGCGAAGGCCTTCGATCGGGTTTGGCACAAAGCGCTTCTTTCGAAGCTCCCTTCCTATGGGCTTCCCGAGAAATTGTGCGATTGGATCACCAGCTTTCTTGCAGATCGGAGCATCAAGGTCGTTGTAGACGGTGCAAGCTCCGATTGCAAGCCTATTAATGCTGGTGTTCCACAGGGCTGCGTGCTATCGCCAACGCTGTTTCTTCTGCATATCAATGATATGTTGCATACGCGTAACATTCATTGCTTTGCATATGACAGCACTGGTGATGCTCTTTACACCGGCCGAGCCAATATTTCTCGGGAAAACGTCTCCAAGTGCCGGGACAAACTTGTGTCTGAAGTCGAGTCTTTGCTGAACAGAGTCTCGGATTGGGGACGACTAAATCTAGTCCAGTTTAACCCCCAGAAGACACAAGTTTGCGCGTTAACCGCTAAAAAGAACCCTTTTGTCGTATCCCCTCAGTTTCAAGGCACTCCCCTTGTTGCCTCAGCCACTATCGGATTCCTCGGCGTCGACATATCGAGTGACGTGCAGTTTCGTGGTCACTTGGAAGGGAAGGCCAAATTGGCCTCTAAAAAGCTTGGCGTGCTCAGCAGAGCGGGACAGTATTTCATGCCGGCACACCGCCTGCAACTTTACAAGGCGCAGGTTCGGCCGCACATGGATTACTGTTCCCATCTCTGGGCTGGGGCTCCCCAGTACCAGCTCCTTCCACTTGACCGCATCCAGCGCAGAGCGGCTCGAATCATCGACGACCGAGTGCTTTCCGATCGGCTCGATTCACTTGCGCTGCGAAGAGATGTTGCATCTCTTTGCGTATTTTATCGTATCTATCACGGGGAGTGCTCTGAGGAATTGTTCGGATTAATCCCAGCCGCCAAATTTCGTGAACGCACTACACGGCAAACGTCCCGATACCATCCACACCATCTGGATGCTTGGCGGTCCACCACTGTACGTTTCACAAGGAGTTTTCTTCCACGTACAACCTCTCTGTGGAATAGTTTACCACCGGCGATTTTTCCGGACCGATACGACCTGGGGACCTTCAAGAAAAGAGCTTACTCCTTTCTAAAGGGCCGGCAACGCACCCGCAATTCCCCTGGTGTTGCGGTTGATCATGGGCGGCGGTAGTCACTTAACATCAGGTGAGCCGCATGCTCGTTTGCCCCTTCTTCTATAAAAAAAAAAGTACAGAACATACAGCAGTTATGTATAGTTCAGTACAACATTCAAAGTATACATAGGAAAAAACCCTTACCGTCTAAATTTTTAGCTGAACAAAATATTGATATATGTCTACTCAATGAAACTTGGCTTAAAGATACTCAGCATTTTAAAATTTCGGGATATAATTTCCACTATCATAATGCTCAAAATGAGCATGGTGGAGTAGCAATTTTGATCAAACCGTATTTTAAATATAATATTATTCAAAACAGATTTTACCAAGATGTTCAGACTATATAGCATTATCGTTATATGTAAGTGGTAAACACTTAACGATTCTACGTGTATACTGCCCTCCCTCGAATGGTAACTTCAGAATAAGTAAACTGCGTAATATAATTAGAGATTTGCCTAAGCCAATATTAGTGGCTGGAGATTTCAATGCTCATCATGTGGCATTTGGGTGTATGACCACGAAAAGTCGGGGTCATCAATTATACGATTTAATTGATGAATTTGATCCGTGTGTCCTTAACAATGGAAGCTTCACTACTATTAATTATCCTAACCGAAATCCTTCGGCTATTGATGTCAGCTTTTGTTGGGTGCATGATGATTGTATGGGTAGCTATCATTTTCCTACGCTTACTCGTGTTTTATTGTCCGTTGATAGACACCAAATTAATCCTCCCATTGAAAAATTCTTATACAACAAGACAAACTGGACGAAATACAATGAGCTGTCTATAACTGCTTTTTCTAATATTGAAGTTAATAATGAGAATCCATTACAGTCATATGACGAATTTATCGAAAGGCTTGATACACTTAAGAGGGATGTCTGATGACTGTACCAAAGTTTGTCAAAGCAAATAATTATCGTTGCAAACCTCCAGCACCTTGGTGGAGCGACATATGTGAACAGAGTGTTATTAAAACTTATGAAGCTTTAAAACTGTACAGAAGGGATCCAACCATTGATAATTATATTAATTACAAAAGACTTAATGCTGTTAAGAAAAAGATTATTTCAGAACATAAACGCAATGGTTGGGTGAACATCTGTAATACTTTTAACAGAACTACACCTGTTAATATTATTTGGAAATACATCAAGTTATTTAAACGAATAAAATGTAATAATAGAACAAAGATGAATTTGTTGTCCCTCTCTTAGAAAAATTATCTCAAAATGGATGTAGGGTTATTGATAATCTAGAAAGTTATTTTCAAATTAATAATAGTCTTCAGAAGTCCAGTTTCCTCATAGAACCCTTTACTTGGAGTGAGTTTTGTACAAGTTTACAATCCAGACGAAACACAACCCCTGGTTTGGATGATTGTCCATACATTTTGATTAAAAACCTAAATCAGTCCGTTCAAAAAAAACTATTAGCTAATCTTAATGCTCTTTGGCACTTAAAAAAATTTCCTGAATCTTGGAAAACACAGTGTGTAATTCCTCTACTTAAGCCTGACAAGCCACCTGAAGATCCTAACTCATATCGTCCCATATCATTGTCATCTTGTGTTGGAAAGCTTATTGAAAACATGATAAAGATGCGTCTTGAGTATTATGTAGAGGCGAACAACAATATAACTACAATATACTACAATATAACTACAATACAACAACATTATAACTAACTCTCTTAAGCGTTTAAATATTATAAGATGTTTAGCTGGTGTGACTTGGGGTGCAGACCCCAAAGTTTTAAGTATGCTGTATAAATCTATAGTCAGAAGCCACTTCAACTACAGTTGTTTAGCCTACACAAATAGTAGTAGTGTAAAAAAACTAGACATAATTTAAAACAAAGCTCTGCGAATTATTACTAGGGCTATGTGTTCAACTCCCATACGAGCTATGGAAGTTGAAACCAAAATAATGCCACTGTGTCTCAGAAGACTTCTACTAATAGAGAGATACTTACTAAAGCTGTTATCTGGTAATGATAATGTTCTAAAAAAATAATACCTTTTCCTGTACAATCCTCGGCACAGCAGACTTCGGGAGGTGAGCTTTTACGAGGTTATTTCCCAGTATTGCCTCTCATTGTACTACAAATTTTAAAAATATAATTAAGATTTTAAAAATATAATTAAACAATCAAAGTGGACATGCTACTCTTACCCATATTCCTGTATTATATTTGAGGCCAATATTGTTAGTAAAAAATTTTTTAATAACTGTGAATTATTAAGTTTTCTTTCCGATAATAACTACTATAATTTGTACACAGATGGTAGCAAAAGTGAGCTCTTTGTGCGCAGTGCTGTCTATGATCCCCAATCCAAGATTGGTCAAAGTTTTCTTTTGGATCCTAAATGCAGTGTTTTTACTGCAGAGGTATATGCGGCCCTCGAGGCCCTGAAGAGGATCGCACATATAAATAGTTTTAATAATTTTTTTAATTTTAACAGACAGTTTAAGTATGGTCCAAAGTTTAACCAATCTTAGATTTGACTTTAAAAAAACTATATTTTGTATAATATTAAAAAGTTGTTATTTAGTTATGCACAAAAGGGTATACAGGTCTCTTTCATGTGGATTCCATCACATAGGGTCATCACAGGAAATGAGATAATAGATAAAATTGCACGTGATGGAACCAACATGTTGGATGCTAGCTCCATAGTAAAAGTACCTTTGACCGACTGTTATGAATCTATTGACAACCAGGTCAATAGCTTATGGGTCGAATTTTGGAAACAAGACCAAGAACAAAAGGGTAAACCGTATGGAAATCTTCAAGAAAATCTGCCTGTAACACCATGGTATAACAAACTGAAAATGACCAGTCGGGACTTTATTACGACTATAAACAGACTGCGTTTTGGTCACTCCACCGTCCCGGCCCACCTGGCTCGGTTGGGCATAATGGAGAGCAACTACTGCACCTACTGTAATAATTCTGTTGGTGATATCGAACATTTCATATTTATATGTGAGTGCTTTTCATTTGACAGATTGATTCTTGTCACTTGTCAGTGAAATAAGTGACATAGTGCAAAATCAAGTGACAGTACAAGATCCCTCCCGCCGCCTGAGTGATATGTTAAAAATTTTTCAAATTTCAAAATTTCAAATTTATCAAAAATACAGTGGGGAAATTATAATAAACCGAATAAAAAATTTTTTACTTTACGTGGTAGAGCCATGCTGCAGTTATATTAGTAGTACAGTTGTAGCACGAAAGGGTCGGCTCGACCGGGGAAGGACCACGCTCTCACAGAACACCAGCGTGAAATAGTAGCTTAATGCTGCTGTATTTCGTATGGTGAGTGTAGAGAACCGGAGACCCTTTTTACTGGAAATGAGGCATACCATCACAGTCCTCACGGGTGACAACTGACAACGCATCTGCATTTTGATTGTTAATGGAAGATAGATGTAGATGTCTATGAAGTTGCGGTAATTTGTTGTTATCGCTGGAGAAATTACATTATACATTAAATTACATTATAACTTGCCTGATGCCTATCGATCAGGGCTAGGCTAAGGTGCAGCGCTAAATAAAGATACCAAAAACATACTAATACACGACTTAAGTCAATTTGAAGTGATGCCTCTAAGATGTGTGTTGTTTGGGTACTGTAATAATAGTTTGTCAAAAATTTCTTGATCATAGTGTCCATGTATTATTTTTCCATCAAGTCTCTTCATTTTCTGTGACCTTTAAAAGTTGTAAGTTCAAGTGTTTTCAGACTTTCCTCATATGGTATGCTTTCAATGCTCCAGGAACTTTTGAATATCTGTGTTGAGTCTCTCCTGTTACTTAGTATAATTTGGGATTCATAAATTTAGAATTGGGTTGAATATATGTTATATATTTTAAGAATCCTTTTTGGTATTATTGTTATTTGGGCTGTGCTTTAGTTTACGGTCGCACGATTTTCGTGATAATTTTACAGGTCAATGAAGTAAATGCTAGAAGGATTTTCTGCGGAAACTTATAGTTTTCGAGAAATTAATTTTTTAAGTTTTATAGGTTAACTACTAGGAATCGTATAGAACAGTATTGTTTTGGCTTTCGGCCCTTGACATTTACATAATGACATTCTAAAACATTAGAAAGAGACAACATAATGGTTGCATCTCCTTTTACCGCATGTTATTTCAGAACTAAAAATTTTTTTGACAACTTTTCCTCATGCCGTTGCTCGGAAGCAATTTCAGAGTTTTGGTGAATAGTGAAATATTTGTGGCGGCGGAATACTGCAAAATATCGCAAAGATCCTTTCTTACAAATGGTAACAGCCGTAAATTATGTTTATAAATTAAAGTGGTTATGAAAGTTAATATTTTGGTGTTATACCGAGTGCAATAGCGAGCAAAGCGAGCCCGGGATGTGGAGCACCCTGACTCGGACAGGTTAGGTTAGAAGAGGATCATCGTCATCCTCTTCGCGGTTTTTTTTTTTTGTAAACCACTCAGAAGTAGGCCGCCGCCGTCGACCGGACTTCATATTCATATAAATCTGGTCAAATTGTCATAAAAATTACGAAACATAACCTCAAAATGAGATTTTTAAAAATTTATAAAAAAAACTAAGCACGTCCGGCAGAAAGTGGAAGTAGGTGGTGACTCTACAACTCCTGCCCTCCCCCCACACCACCCCCTACCCCCAAATCCAGGCGACCGAATAGTAAACCTTACCCTTGGTAAGAATTGTGTCCGTTGAACATAGATCAGCCCCAGAATCGAACCCCTGTAAGTAAGAAGGTCGAATGTAAAGCGTCAGACGGGGTAGAGAGAAGATTAGAGCCTCCTCCCCACTTGATTTAAAACAAATACTATATTAAATTTGGTTGCCTGGAAACGATCTCTATGTAGTGATAAGGCCGCCAAATTGTACATGTAATGTGCTCTCTGTTATGATCTTTGTAAATTTGTTTGTGGTGTGCAATAAAGTATATTCATTCATTCATTCATTAAATTAATCAATATCAATATTTTATAGGTTAGGATAGATTTTTTAATATATTTCAGAAACTATACGTTTCCGCATCCCCCCCTTTTAAGGGGGGGTTCACCACTAACCCCCCAACCACCTCCCCCACCCCCTCCGCGTGCGACCGTAAACTAAAGCACGACCGTTATTTGCCATAGTTGCCACCCTAGGCTAGGCGGGTTGGCAACTGCAGTTTTTTTTAATTATCTGACCTGTTATGTGCATAATGCTGCTGCCAATATCCTTATGTAATAAAATAATTTAATTGTTGGATGTCCAAACTTATCTGGAACTTACTTTATACTGCAGTTGATATTAAATCAATACGGTTAAACCTGCTCAGGGCAGGGTATTGTTATTAACTCCATTTAAAATTAGTGATAGTGGCCCAATAGTTAGAATGATTGCAAACTTTAGAAAGTAGTGAGTTCAAATCTGCCATTTGACTATGGTTTAAGTAACTCCTAGTGCAAGCATTTTCAGTAAAGTTTTTGTAATATTAATAGTGATGCTAGTAGTTTAAAAGTTATAATATGAATGTATGTTTATGTATATGTATGTGAATTTTGAAAGCCCAAACTTGAAATACCTCTGTCAGGGTCCCAAGAGTTTGGATCTACTGCTTTCAAAATGTTATCTGTTAATGTCATGCAGACTTCCTACTTCCTTGACACTCACAACATTTTAAATTAATTAGAGAATTGTGTCCATATATTAACCGCATGCAGAAAGTTTGCCGATGATATCACAACATCACTTATGGATGATTTGTAAAACCCTTCAATGTTACAAAAAAATTGTGTTGAAGAAGAGTGTTGTGGTGGCAAATATATTTTATTACAAAATTGTACATTTAAGTAGTTTTCCGATTATTTTCAGATGGATGAAGATGAGGAGCCCATAATTGTCTGTTTCATCTGTCATGCTAGACTCATTCGATGCGGAACATTGCAACAACAAGCTGTTGAGTCAAATGCAGTTCTAGAGCAGTTGCTTGCTGGAGGGTCCACGGTATTATCTATTCCATCCAATAAAACCTATAAAAGTCTGTCATAGATGGCTTCATAGGAGGGATTTTGCCAAATTTGCCACGCTTGGAAGGTTTATATTAGTCTGAGTTGTTATTAAGAAGATGCTGCTGCCCAACTCCTGTTTCTGTTTCACTCTGTTGCCTCTTACAACACCCATCCCGTGGGTAGGTATATAGGGTAGTTGATATCCTTAAACCATCACTACAAGATCCGCGGCATAATACTTTTGTTATTAATAAAAGTTTACTGCTTGATGCTTCTTTCCCATTATAATGAAAAATTTGCCTTAATCATCACTTGGCAGGCGTTTTAGTGATCACTATAATGTTGGGTTTTACCACACGCAAAATACGCGCTTAGACGTGGAGTTGCGGAAAACACCCCATTGTAAACTAACTAAACTAATGTTGGGTTATCTACTTGAACATCCGAGCGATACGGCGACAATAGCCTTGAATACCCCGCACCGCTCTTCGCGGCTTTTTTAAGGTCCGATCGCGACCAGTTTGACTAAAATGGTTACCACAGAGAATGTTCGCTACCTATATCAGATTAAAAGTCATACAATGAAAGCTATTGAAATGCAGGATTCAATTACGTTAATAATAATTTACCCAATTGGAGTGCTTAGTTGTTGCACTCAAAATGATTAATTTTAGAAATTTTGTTGAAACCCTAATATTTTTTTATTTTGTTTATAATACAAAAACTTAACGAAAAACCTTCACACAAAAGCGAAGTTTTCGCATGTCGACTTCATCACATATAAAAACATCATTACATACTGGATTCATAAAACTTGTGGATATACGAATAGAAAGCATTTATAATATATATATATATATATATATATATATATATATATATATATATATATATATATATATATATATATATATATATATATATATATGTATATATATATATATATATATATATTGTAATGTTTTCATATAGAGGGTAAGACGAAAAACATGTCAGTCGGTTGTCCGAGCATTAAACGAAGCATATACGTTAGCAAATTACTTGTGTTTTATTCTAAATAATATCACAAATACAACATTTTGGCGACGAGTTTCGTTATCTACGTGTGTAAAAAGTGTTATTAAGAAAAGAAATTATGGCTAGCAGTGCTAATGTGGTGTTCGGAGGCAGTCTCAGTTTTGACCGCCGAATTCACGAGTGGAGTATTTTTAAATGCCGATTATTCCAGTTTTATACCGCTAATGATATAACGGAACAAACGGACAAAGCTGGTGTTAAGCGTCGAGCAATTTTACTGTCGTCATTATCAGAAGACACGTTCCGTATCCTCAGAGATTTAGTGACACCGAAGGAACTTGATGATACAGAGTACAAAGTGCTCATACATTATTTAGACAAACATTTTATGCCAAGGAAGTGTACAATCGCAGAACGTTTTAAGTTTTATAAGGCTGAGCAACGTCCAGGCGAGGGATTGGCTGAATGGGCGGCCAGAGTACGAAGTCTTGCACAATACTGTGGTTTTAAGAGCGAGCTTGATATTGCCTTGCGTGACCGATTCGTATTAGGACTAGAAAACATATCAGAAAAAGAAAAGTTATTCTCAGAATGCATCGACACATTGACGTTCAACAAAGCGTTGGAGTTAGCACAGGGGGGTGCATTGCGCGCGATCAGCTTTGCAAAGTACTTTGGAGACTACGCGTGACTCATCACCATCACAGCGGACGATATTTCCGTGCGCGCGAGTACTCACGGTTGGGATCACAACAACAACAACAACGAAAAAAGTTTTGTGAAGTATGCGGTTATAAGAACCATGTTAAAAATCAGTGTAGATTTATTAATTATACATGTCAAAAGTGTCATCAAATAGGACATTTGAAACGAATGTGTAAAACACAAATAAAGAACAATAATTTTGTAACGGAGGAAGGGGACGACATTGTCGAAGGTGAGAAATTTTATAACATTAGGTCAGTAACTGGTGAGCCTATGCAGCAGATGGTAACGATAGCGGGCGAAAGCATTTTATGTGAAATAGATAGCGGTAGTGCCGTTTCGGTGATGCCAAATGATGTCTATGAAGCGTATTTTAAAACAAAGTTCAAAATGCGTTTTTCTAATATCGTTTTAAATTGTTATAACGGGAGTAAGATAGCACCCAAGGGTTCCGTGGAATTACCATTAACGTATGAAAAATGTACACAGCGAATAACATTTTTTGTAATCGATACAATACATAAACGACCTACTTTGTTGGGACGTGATTTTTTGAGCTTGTTTAAGTTAAAGATTTGTGGGTCATGTTATTATAGTGCAAATGAGAGCGATTTAGGTTCTAAGCTTTTAAAAAAATATGAAAAATTATTTTCTGACGAATTGGGGAGATTTAATAAATTTAAAGTTACCTTGAAAATCAAACCAAATGTACCTTTAAAATTTTTTAAGCCGCGCCCTGTACCTTTTGCTCTAAAAAATAAGGTAGAAATTGAAATAAAACGGTTGGTCGAATTAGGTATTTTAGAAAAAATAGATCACTCCGACATCGCTACACCAATAGTTCCGGTGTTGCGGGCCGATGGAAATATTAGGATTTGTGGGGATTACTCTGTCACCTTAAATAAAGCTCTGTATGTAGATAATTATCCAGTACCGCGTATTGAAGAAATATTTGCGAAACTCCATGGAGGTGAGGAGTTTAGCAAACTTGACCTCTCCAGGGCCTACAACCAGTTGGAACTGGATGAGTCGAAACAGCTGACTTGCATTAATACCCACAAGGGTTTATACCGTTATAACCGGCTAGTTTTTGGTTTATCCAATGCTCCTTTTATTTTTCAGCAAACACTTGAAAAATTACTGGGTGATATTGAAGGTGTTTGCATATTCATTGATGACATTTTAGTGACGGGTGAAAATCGTAGTATACACTTGAAACGTTTAGAGAATGTTTTAAGCAGATTAGAGGATGCTGGTATGCGGTTAAAGAAAGATAAGTGTGAGTTTTTTAGAGATTCGGTGGAATATTTAGGATTCTTAATAGATAAAAATGGACTTCACAAGTCACAAAAAAAAGTTGACGCTATTTTAAATTGTAAACGACCCAAAAATGTAAGTGAATTAAAATCGTTTTTGGGCCTAGTAAACTATTATAGGTGTTTCGTTCCTAATACTTCCGGTGTTCTAAACCCTTTGAATTGTCTTTTAAAAAAAGGACGCAAAGTGGCATTGGGGAGAGGAGCACGAAAACTCTTTTAATGCTATTAAACAAGAAATGGCTTCTGAACGGGTGTTAGCTCACTATAACCCCGAGCTGACGACGATAGTTACAGCGGACGCGGGTCCTGAGGGCTTAGGCGCTGTGCTGTCGCAAGTACAAGGGAATGGCGAGGAACGCGTCATTGCCTATGCATCACGTTCACTTTCGAAAGCAGAATGCAATTACGCACAGATTCAAAAAGAAGCTGCGGCCCTTGTTTTCGCGGTGAAAAAGTTTCACTATTTTTTATATGGTAGAATGACACCGTTCATTTTGCGTACAGATCATAAACCGCTCATAACAATATTTGGTGATAAAAAAGGAATCCCAGAGTTGGCAGCAAATCGGTTACAAAGATATGCTCTATTTTTGTCGAGTTATAATTTCGATATTAAGTATATTAAAAGCGATGATAACATTGCAGACTTTCTATCCCGATCAATAGACGGTATGCGCCAGTGCAACGAAGTGCTTAGCCCAGAGGTAGATACATGTTTGTACATAAATTTTTTAACGAATAATATTTTGAAACCGGTTACGTTAAATGACGTTAAGTTAGCGACAGCGGAAGATGCGATTCTAAACCGAGTATCGCAATACGTAAACAAAGGATGGCCAGGAAAATTACTAAATGATAATTTTAAACCTTATTATAATTGTAGGTTTGAACTTAGCGTAGAAAACGGTTGTCTTCTTAGGGGGCATAAATTAGTAATACCTACCATATTTAGGGAGCAACTTTTAAATGAACTTCATAGTTCCCATTTTGGAATTTTGAAAACTAAAGCGGAAGCAAGATCGCGTATGTGGTGGCCAAATATCGACAAACATATTGAACAAAAAATAGGTTCGTGTAGCATATGCAGTACAATGCGATCCGCCCCACCACGCTCTCAGCTCTCTCCGTGGCCCTACCCGGAGAATCCTTGGGAACGTGTGCATCTTGATATGTTTTCACTAGAGGGTAAGCATTACCTCATCATCGTTGACACTCATACCAAGTGGATTGAATGTTATTCTATGCAGTCAACAGACACCTTATCGATTATTATAAAATTGGAAGACGTTATGAGTAGGTTTGGTTTAATGAAAGTATTAGTAACGGACAACGCGACAAATTTCTGTTCTAATGAGTTTAACGAGTTTTGTAGTATTAACGGAATCAAACACATAACTAGCCCTCCTTATCATCCGGCCTCTAATGGACAAGCGGAAAACAGTGTTAAAACTATAAAAAAGGGTATAAAAATAATTCTAACCGAAAAAAATAATCAAGTTTCAATTAATAAAAAAATAAATAACCTTTTGTTTAGCTATCGTAACTCCGTTCATACAACAACAGGGTTTTCTCCTGCTCAATTGATGTTTGGCCGTTCGTTACGTTGTCGTTTCGATCTGTTGCGAGGCACGAAATCGCTTGAGTCACAAAACTCACCTTCAACATTGTCTTTTAAATCTAATCAAAATGTTTGCTCTAAACAGATCTCACAAACTAGAAATTATGGAGGACAACGCAATGTTAAATTAAAAAAAAGGAGATCAAGTGTTGGTTAAACATTACTTTTATAACGGAAATAAACATACTTGGAAAAAGGGTATTGTTCAAGAAAAAATTGGGAATAGAATATATTTAGTACATATATTAGATTTAGATTTAGTGGTAGAAAAACATATTGATCATTTATGTTTGTATAAAGGATCAAATGAGTTTTGTATAACAAAGCAACATAACAAAGGGGGAAATAATGTTGTTTTATCTAGTTCTTTCGGGGAAGCTGGTTTAAAATGTAGTGGACACTCAGTGCAAGAAACCGATTATCCTAACCAAATTGCAACGACCGAGTCCGAAGTAGAAGGGGAAGGTATAGAGCCAAGTGTAGGTCCTAATGTGTCCCCAGACTCAAATGAATGTTCTCAATCCGAAAATGTCCTTGACCTTACGTCGAAAGAGCCCCACGAACGCCGTTATCCTGTTCGTTCCACAAGAAATCCTAGTGCTAAGTACAAATATTAAAGCTGAACATGTTTGTTAGATTAATATTTAAGTAGTTTTGTATTATAGATTATGTAATTAAGTGTTATTTTTTTTAAAGTAATGGTGGAGGGATTGTAATGTTTTCATATAGAGGGTAAGACGAAAAACATGTCAGTCGGTTGTCCGAGCATTAAACGAAGCATATACGTTAGCAAATTACTTGTGTTTTATTCTAAATAATATCACAAATACAACAATATATATATATATATATATATATATAATTTCCATGTATAATACTAGTACAAAAGTACAATAAATACATTATTATTTACATTTGAAATACAAAATTCACAGTACTACTGGCTACTACACAAAACTTGACACAACTGGATTAAACGCTTGTTTCTTTTTTTTTTATGGTATTGTTACCTGGCGTAAACCTTTTACTAACTGATATGCATTTTTAATATAGATCCAACTAATGCAAAATTCATGAAACTTTTTGTAACTTTCCATTGATAAAAATTTGTTTAAAGTGTAGAAGTCAGCGAGGCCGCTCTAATCGCCCTAACGTTCAACCGGAAAAAGTTTTAGGCGACTATGGTTGCCCGGGCGTTTGAGTGGTTATAAACACAAATATATACCAGCTATCACAAATCATGTGTCATACTCTACTACACATTATTTTAATACAGTAGAACGGTATAATTTCTGTCTTTGTTCAAGGAGTCCCTAGTAACACCTGTTCACAAGAGTGGAGATGAGAGTGGAGTGGATATCAACAACTGCAGACCAATTTCGCTAAAAAAGCTATAGATATTTAAAAGCTATAGAAAAACTCTTGACTTGAGTCTCGATTCTAATTACATTTCTAAACTCTACATTCTTATTTAAATTTATTGGGGACTTTCACTTTTGTCTGCATCTGCGGGATGGTATGGGGTAGTATGGGATCTCCTACGCCACTACTACATTACCTTTTTCTCTTATTTAAAAAAGAGTTTGGTTTCAGTCAATACCAAAACCACATGAGTTTAGAGATGAGGTTCAATTCACATCAATCAATCATATAGATATCTGGCCAGTAGAGTGTGATATAGAAAATGATTGTAATGATGACATTTTTAGCCTTGAATCTGTTAAAGTTGAGGAAGAGAAAATCGAAAACAAGAATTTTAAATTTGAAGTAAACCGGAGTCTTGAAATAGGTAAGATTTTGTGATATTATTAAATTAAGGTACAATTTACATAATGGCAAGTGGTTACTGTAGCCCATAGACACAAAATAAAGAGGACTTCATGTGCAATGTACTGATTTGCCTTTGCCTAAATTCAAAGTGCATGTAAAAAGCACTCGCGGAGAAATAAAATAACAAATTAAATCATTGTTTAAAAGATAACCATACATCGACATCATAATGAGTTAATGAGCTTTGTTAGACATTTTCTTTTACTTATGTATAAATATATTTATAAATGTTTTGACCCTGTATAAATGCAGCTAGTATGTATGTACACTAAGATGTATTAACTTCATAGGAGTTAATGATATACATACAACTGGTAAGCTACGACCTTTGCGAATTTCTTAACCCAGATGGATTCCTCCATCCTCCTGTCACCTATTTCTGTTGTCAAATAGCAGTGCGTGCACTGCTGTGTGCCAGTCTGAAGAGTATAGAGTCAGTATAATCACAGGCTGTGGGGCATTGCATCTTAGTCATCAGACGTGACAGCGCATTGTAGCTTTTTATGTTTCAAGGTAGCTGCAGGCAGTGCGCGGACTGCAGTACCCACTTACCATCAGGGGATTCGACTACATGTCGTAAGGTAGACTGTTAGTTTGTTTGTCACTTCGTACTAAAATATATGGAGAAAGGGTGCTCAAGGAATGCTTATACTGGCAAGCACTCAGCTACTAAAACAAATTGTGGTTGAACACTCAGTAAATGAGGTGAATGAATCATCATCATCATTACAGCCCTTCACAAGTGAACTGCTGAACATAGGCCTCCCCCAAGGAACACCACAAAGCACGGTCCTGAGCCACCTGCTTCCATTGACTTCCTGAATATCTTACCAGGTCGTCACTCCACCGCCCTACACTTCGTCTATCGGCACGAGGCTGCCAAAATTATGTCACGTTAGGAGAACCTTTCTTCTCCATCAGAAAGTAGTCGGCTTGGGCCCATAAGCTGTGTGATGGACTCTAATGATCTATTCGCTTGGAAAAAATATTAGATTTTATTTTATATATTGAGTCAGAATCTGTTTCATTCCAGATACTGGTGAAAAACAAGAAGACTTGGAGATTGATGCTTTTGAAGATCGACATGAGGATTCGGAGAATGACTTGCCACTAATTTCGTTAGGTGCAAAGAGTCAAACAGATGACGTTATAATAGGTAAAAGAATTTCTTTTAAAAAAATTAAAAAAAAACACCACATTATAAATTTCTCTTGCATCATGTAGTTGATGTACTGTACATACAAAATTTTATTCTTGTATTACACATGAACCAACCAAATGATTGCTTGTGACCCAAATGAACTAAAATGATTATTTGTAGGCCATACAATTATGTTGTTTTAAGCAAGAACTGTATGCGCTGGTGGTGACCCAAGGTGTTATTAACATAAAACAGGAAACCTGGAAGGGGATTCACTGATTTGTTGATAGGGCTATTATTATGTCTGAGAAAGTTGTTGTAAGTACATCTGCTAATCATGAGATCGTGGGTTAGGCCAAACTCAGTTATTGGGTTTTGCTGTCAAGATATTCTCAGCAGCAGCCTGGAGCCAGCAAATTGGCAGTGTTTCAACCCCGTGCCTCGGAAAGCGCATAAAGCCGTTGTTTCTACGTCTGATCTCTCTCCAGCAAGTTGGCAGTGTTTCAACCCCGTGCCTCGGAAAGCACGTAAAGCCGTTGTTTCTACGTCTGATCTCTCTCCAGCAAGTTGGCAGTGTTTCAACCCCGCGCCTCGGAAAGCACGTAAAGCCGTTGTTTTAACGTCTGATCTCTCTCCATTCGTGTTGGATTACCGTCCCATCGATTTTAGAGAAAGAGGGAATAGAGAGTGTAAAAAAGATGACAGTGACATAGGTAAAAGAACATTATCTTATAAAGTTTCTTCTTTTTTGTTTATTGATTCACCAACATTTGTATCATTCCTTACATGCTAATTAAATACAATGAACCAATAAGAACTAAAATACGTAACATATACATACATACACACTCACGCCTGTCACCCAGAGGGGTAGGCAGAGGCTACGGACTTCCAATTTGCACGATCCTGACATACCTCTTTCGCCTCCTTTACATCCATATATCTATGCATACATGCTCGTCGGTTAAGGGTACTTCTAACGTGGCCCATTTTCAAAATATCGCCAATTTGATCGATATACTTTTTTTCTAGGGCGTCCCTTCCCGACTGCCATTCGCATCTGCCATATAAATTTGCTTTGTCACTCTTTCCTCATTCATTCTTTCTACATGACCAAACCTCCGAAGCATTCCTTTCTTAATCCTGGTCACAACATCATCTTGCATATCACATTTATCTCTTATCACGCAATTTCTCACCCTGTCATTCAGATTCAACCCTAGCATACTCCTTAAAGACCGCATTTCTACAGCATTTATTCTACTTTCGTGCTTCTTCTGCCACACCCAGCTATCACTACATTAAAGTAGGGACTAACACAGCATTATGAATTACCATACGTGCCTTTTTCACAAATTCTGATTCTTCATAATAGAGTTTAGTGCCCCATTCACTCTATTCCCTGCATTTACTCGTCGTTCTACATCCTTATCATATCTACCATCCCTGCTAAATGCACATCCCAAATACACAAACTCATCCACTTGCTCATTTAACTCTCCTTCTATTCTTATTTCACATACCGTTTTGCTTTCTTCTCTTTCAAAAACCATCACTTTCGTCTTACTTATGTTCATTTTCATTGCCCTTTATGCCCAGTTCATTAATGTAACCATCATTTGCAACTCAGCCGCCGATGACGCAAATATGCCTTGATCATCGGCATACAAAAGGCATTTGACGGTTAACTCGCCCATTCTTAACTCACATTCTTCATCTTTCAAAGTTTGCAAACACCTGTCCAAGCCTACCTGTGAAGCTACACAGCCCTGTCTGACACCCTTTTGGATGCCAAACCAGTCCGAGTAGACCCCATTGATCCTGACACAAGCACTAGAGTCCCTATAAAGAGACCTTAATGCCTGTATCAAACCAGCGATAAACCCATATGAGTTCAGTGTTTACCATAACACATTCCTGTCCACTCTGTTATAAGCCTTTTCCATGAACGCACAAAAACTTTCTGGTTTTTGGCCAAAAACTTCTCCGCAATCATGCGAATGGATAAGACTTGATCTGTACATCCCATTCCCTTTCTAAAACAAAAATGAACAAAGAACTAAAATGTACAAATAATTACACACGGATACAACATGCAAATAACTTTCTCAACACTGTGTATCTATACACAGTGTTGAGTATTTCTAGGTTAAAGAAAGATTAAAAATTGATAACGAAATACAGTACTAAAAGTATATAGAAGCGGAAAGAAAACATTTTTTATAGAATATTACAAAACATGGTCGCTTAAGGTGCAACGGAGATTGTTAAGAGGATCGAAAAATATATCAATTTTATCTCCAAATTAGTCAACGATTTCACTCATTATAGCAATTGGAGAATTGGAGCAAAACACTGTTCATCAATATGGTCTAGTCATTGTGGTAATCTTACGAGCACAACGCGGATAATGAAAGGGAACGCACATACTAAATTTATTAAAAAATTCAGGACAATCAATAACACCACTAATAATTTGGAAGCAAAAATCAAATCAAAGTTTACATGCCTTTCTTTGGCTTAATGCACCCAATCTCATTTTATTAAATGCTTCTTCTATTCTTTATAGTAATGATAGTAAATATATACATTAAATTAAGGTAAACTGAAAAAAAAATTATTAAAAATCTGTTAGGTCGCTGTCCAAAGTTACCACGTAAAATATAATAAACACTGAATAAATTACACAAAACTGCAAAAACTCACAGATTTCTAGCTCACTAAATACAAAATTGTTGCCATTTTGTGGTTAGTAACATAATCCCGTCGCTGTAGAAATCTTGGGATTTTGGTTCAAAAGAATGTAACAAGTAGGTTGTACAGTCCCCTCTTAATGTTAACCTAATACTATCCAAAGAATTCTGAAGAGACAGAAACAGGAGAAAATCTGAGGGTCAGGACTATATGGTGATCATTGACACTTCCCAACCAAGCTATCTCAATTTTTGCTGAGTGGCGAAAGATGTGTGTGGTCTAGCGTTATCATGATGAAATACCACTATTTTGTTATTTAATTGCGGCTGTCTTTTTTTTCAAATTCTTTCTTGAGTTTCATTATTTGTTGAGTTACAGTGAGCTCGTGTGGTACCCAAATATCGAGCTTTTTTGTTTAGTCAGACTTTTTCAAACGGTTCAAAACTGTTTTTGGTCAATACTCAATTCCTCGGCTATATCGTACTGCTAATATGCCGATCTTGCTCCACTTTTTCAAAGATGGCGTCGACTTTATCCGTATGTGGGCGACCCGAGCGAGCTGCATCTTTGACATCAAAATTAACGAACTGAAAACGCTTGAACCAACTTTGTGATACTCTCTCACTGCGACTTCATTAGTTCTATAAACTTCGTATATTTTTTTCGCAGCTTGAGTCGCATTTTTTCTTTTTTTTTGTAATAAATCTTCAGAATGTGCAGAATTTCTTTGTTAGGTTCATTCATTTTAGCGAACAGAAAAGCAATTGGAAAATGGCGGGAAAGTGTTGTTTTACTTGTTTTAACTTCAATGTCCTATACGTATTGATATTAAAACCAGCCAGATACAAACAGTACAACCAAAGAGATTTTTCTTCAATTTTATACTAACAAAATACAAAGAAACGTTTTCCCCGATCTATTAGAATTTATTATTGTTCTTAAAATCCTAGTCGATTGCCACCAATTACATCGAAATCGATTGATCCTTTCGAAAGCTATCGTCAAAAAATAAAAAAAGTGTTTCTTCTGCATATCAATGATATTGTTGCGTGAATAAGTCAACGTCATACACTAGCGCCATCTAGTGTCAGGAACGAGAGCGAGGGGAGCTTTGCAGAAAATGACATCACAAATCTTTCAACCGACAGCGCCATCCGAAGAACTAAGTTTCTAGAAAATCTACACTCGAACACGCGTCGCTTTACGCGCATTTACTTGAATATTCCGGATGCTTCATTGCTAATTTATATAAATAGGCGCTGCAAGATGCGATCGAGGCAGTGTTGATTTGGCGAGACAAGCGAAGCTTCGGAGCGGAATAAAGTGAAATAGTGTATTTAATTATTAGTGTTTTAAGTAAATTAAAGTGTTAATTTAGGTAATTTTATCGGCAATTTTTATTGTCACGAACCTCAAGCTCGTAACAGTATGTTGCAAACCCGTAACATTCATTGCTATGCAGATGACAGCACTGGTGATGCTCTGTACACCGGCCGTGCCAATGTTTATCGGGAAAACGACTCCGAGTACCGGGACAAACTTGTGTCTGAAGTCGAGACTTTATTTAACAAAATCTCGTACTGGGGGCGACTAAATCTAATCCAGTTTAATCCTCAGAAGTCACAAGTTTGCGCTTTAACCGCTAAAAAGAACCCCTTTGTCGTATCTCCTCAGTTTCAAGGCACTGCCCTCGTTGCCTCAGGCAGTATCGGAACCGTCGGTGTTGACATATCGAGTGATGTGCAGTTTCGTGGTCACTTGGAAGAGAAGGCTGAATTTGGCCTCTAAAAAGCTTGGCGTGTTCAGCAGAGCGGGACAGTATTTCATGCCGGCACACCGACTGCAACTTTACAAGGCGCAGGTTCGGCAAATGGAATAAATCTCTGGGCTGGGCCTCCCCAGTGCCAGCTCCTTCCACTGGACTTGACCGTATCCAGCGCAGAGCGGCTCGAATTGTCGACGATCGAGTGCTTTCCGATCGGCTCGATTCACTGGCGCTCCGAAGAGATGCATGTCTTCGCATTTTCTTTCGCATATACCACGGGGAGTGCTCTGAGGAATTGTTCGGATTAATCCCAGCCTCCAAATTTCGTGAACGCACTACGCGGCAATCTTCCCGATACTATCCACGCCGTCTGGATGCTTGGCGGTCCACCACTGTACGTTTCACAAGGAGTTTTCTTCCGTGTACGATCTCTCTGTGGAATAGTTTACCACCGGCGATTTTTCCGGACCGATACGACCTAGGGACCTTCAAGAAAAGAGCTTACTCCTTTCTAAAGGGTTGGCAACGCACCTGCAGTTCCCCTGGTGTTGCGGTTGATCATGGGCGGCGGTAGTCACTTAACATCGGATGAGCCGCATGCTCGTTTGCCCCCTGTTCTATAAAAAAAATGCCTAAATATCACTGACCTCTACAAGTACGCTGGACTGGCTATACCATACAAAATGTCTGTGCCAATTTGAACCACCCCTAACGGTCGTCTTGGAAACAAAAATTGACATAATATGCCAGTCTATTGTCTTATTTAAATTGTCATATTGAAAAAATCTTTATTTTGAACTTTATTATACTTTATTATATATATTTACTTTTTAAACTACAAAACGAAAGTATTTTATGTTGTTTGATTATGTATAATGTTAGTTAAATAACAAGAATTATTTTCAATAACTGAGAGTGTGCGTAATGTGTAAAACTCGTTACCAAAAGCGAAGTGGTATAACATTCACAAGTAAGTGAATTTGCAACTATTATCAAACAAGTTTATATATATATATATATATATATATATATATATATATATATATATATATATATATATATATACCAACATATATACAGCTGTATATTACTGAGTTTTGATAAACAATAAAATTCAATAGGGTTGTCGAGTTCCTTGTCTATAATACTTATCGATGTTCTTTCCTACCCATATCTGTTCACAAACAAAGTCGCCAACAACAGATGATTATCAAATGTTTATTAGTAAACGGGCATTCAACTGAACCTAGACTAAAATTATGGCTTAAACGCTTAAATATTGTGAATTGGCGTTTGTAACAAAATGATCATATTTGTTCCGAACATTTCACAGACGACTGTTTTATTAGACATGAGAACTGCACCACTTTGAAAGAGTGGAATATTTCAACAATATTTTCTGGTAGTACAAGTACCAGTAAGTATAAAAGTATTAGATTATTATTCCGAATGTTTTTTTATTTCTTCTTTCCTCATTTTCCCCCAAACTCAAGGGCCATAGCCAAGTGTCGAAAGGTCGCCTGATGATGTCGAGCCACGTTGGATGTGTGTTAGTGGGCTGCGGCTAGAGGAGATTCCTCTCCCTGTACCGCTGTAGACGAGGTAGAGTCGTCAGGGAAGAGGAGTGTTGGTATGGCGATTGGCGATGCGATGCAACTCGACTATCCTTCGCGACTTTAGTGAGGCTGCACCACTTGATGCTTCCAAGTTCGTGTTTTCCTGGCTTTATTCACATATCGGGCTCGGGGAGTCCGTAGTGCAAATAGAGTCAGAGTCCGCGAAGGGCAGTGTACCTTGTGTTTCTGGTGCGCCTTATCTGAATTAACGAGGGGCTGCCATTGGGCGGCTGGCACCGGAGGGACCGCGGATGTGCATGAAAAAGCGTTTCCGTGCCCCTGTCAATTTGCGGCGGAGGTAGAACACCATGGGGTTTTAGTAAATGCGAGTCTAGGGATTTAATTCTCTGTCGAGTCTCAAAATTTAATTTGTGCTTTAACTTCGTAGTGGCCCTACTTTAATTTATTTGTTATATACATATTCTGGCCATCGTTTATATTCACCGTTTTTGGCAGCTTCCTCTTCCGCAACATCCACCGACAAAGGCAATTGAGTGTTCGATCAAGAACCCATGGGTTGCGATATGTCAAGCCCCCTAGAGTACGTGGCACAGCCGAAGCTGGAAAGCGTATGAGGATAAACTTAGGAATGAGGATATCGGCAGTAAAATGGATTAGTAAGCTGAAGTGGCAGTTGACCGGCCGTATGGCTCGAAGAACCGATAACCGATGGGGAAAAAAGATTCACGAGTAGCAGCCTGGTACCGGCAGGTGAAGTGTCGGAAGTCCCCCCCACTAGATGGAGTGAAAACCTAGTAAGACATACAGGAAGTTGATGGATGCAGGTGGCTCAGGACCGTGCTTTATAGCATTCCTTGGGGGAAGCCTATGTTCAGCAGTGGACTTGTGAAGGGTTTTCATGATGATGAATGATAATGGAATTATATTAATATGACACATAAATAGAATGGACGTTACGTGTAGAGTCCATTCTATTTATTTAGTTATAGGTAGGGTATAGAATTTTTATCGCTATATTTTGTCACACAGTCTTGTCCCTATTATTAGTTTCTTGGACGTGCACTTCTGCTCTCAGCGCCAAAATGGCGCAAATCAAATTGCCTTATCACGTCACGGTGTATAGCTAGTCCAGCGCACTTGTATATATAGAGGTCAGTGCTAAAGATGCATATACCCAGAAATAAATTGTCTTCAAAATTATATTAACTGTACTGCCAAGGGATTTTGTATCCTTTGCCGTTGGAAACTAATCCGTAAATGTCTTTCATTATAATAATATTTTGTAACCTAAAATTAGATATTAAACATAGTAGTCAAGATATAGCTGGTTTATGGCTGCAGTTCAAATGGGTGAGCTTGACTGAGGAAGAACCACGCTCTCACAGAATGCCAACATGAAATAGTAGCTTAATGCTGCTGTGTTTCGTATGGTGAGTGTAGAGAACAGGAGACCCTATATATGTATCTTAGTCCTCTATATATATACATCCATATACAACTAAAAAAAATCTTTGCTATGTATTTTAAAAATTACCAGCATTTATGAAAAAGTATAGAAAGAAAATCTACATCCTATGACGGTTTTTTAACTTCTGTTGCTACAAATTTTTAACTATTTTTAATTTTCGTTTTATACTGTAAAAGAGTCATTCAATCTTAGTCCTTAGGGGTGACAACGCATCTGCGTTTGGATTCTTAATCGAGGATAAATGTAGATGTCTATGGGCCACAGCATACACTTACCATCAGGTGGACTGTGTGCTCGTTTGTCACCCTTATTCTATACAAAGAAAAAACGAAGCCAAATACGAAATCAACACGAAAGAATGGAGAAAGATGCGCAAAAAACGAAGGAGCGTAATGTGCTGAACTTAATTTTGTGTGCGACAGTGAAAAATAGCGTTACTATCTGTCTCGCTCACACTTGTCAACTGGTTCCCTCCGTTTCACTCAAACTAGAATCTTAAGTAACGGGCTTGAGGAAAGCCTTGGGGTACACTTTAAAACATTTTTTCCCATAATTTAAGTAATAGTCTTGCAAGTGTTATACAATTTTGGAATCCTATACCTTTAAACGAGCAATTCTCGTACAGTAGAATCCCGATTATCCGGATCAATTAAAACCAGGGGTATTCCGTATAATCGAAAATCCGGATAACCGATTTCAAAGCAAATCAAATAATATTTAAGTTTTAATAATTTTTTATTATGTAATAGGTTTTACTTAGATAATACGATATATAAAAAACGAGCTATAACGATAGATAATGAATTACATAATACCTATATAATTTAAAATTTTAGTTGGAAATAGCTTGTTATAGATTTTTGACGTAATGAATCACATCTTTTTCTCGCAGCCAAGTCCCTGATGCGCTTCAGTTGTAATAACTGTATGGGATCCGATTCGTCCTGTCTTTCAAACCACTTAAAAGCAACATCTAGAGCTTCAAAAGCTTCTGCGTGAGAAGGTACTTGACATACATCACCAGTTTCAGTCCCTTCTTCATCTTCTCTCTCGTTACTGTTTAAATTCTCAATGATTTCTTCATCAGTTAATATTTGGAATCCAGAGTCTTCACTATCGCAGTTTAGCCACTCCATAATATTCTCTTCATCGCACCCTTCATCAATGTTAAGAATTTTCATTGCTTCGGTTATTTCTTTAAAATCGTTGTGCGGTTTAATTGAAGAATCAGATAGAGTTAATTTTAATAATTTATTCTATGCCCTTTTTAATGTTTGCAATTCCACGGAATTCCACGCGTCTACCAGCATATAACAACAATCTTTTAAATTAATTTCTTTAAAAAACTTTAACAATGTTTCTATTTCACTGTCGTCCGCTGATAAAAGACGACGCAGTAGCTGCTTTCTGTATAAACGTTTTAAACTTTCAATGATACTTTGGCCCATAGGTTGCAATATCGATGTTACGTTAGGGGGCAAAAACTTAACCGTGAACTTCCCATTTTCTCGATTTAGTGTTTCAGCGGAAGGGTGTGTTGGCGCATTATCTAATAACAACAATACATCGCCCTCTTTACCCACGTCCTTTTGAAATTTCTTCACTTCAGGAATAAACGGTTTTCATACCAAATAAGAAAAATATCTGTGTTCATCCACGCATTTTGTTGGTTAGCGTAAGTTAAGGGTATTTTAACACTACACTTTAACACTAAACTTTAACAGCGCGGATTTTTTGATTTACCAATAAGTAGCAGTGGCAATCGTGTTCCTTTAGCGTTTGCGCAAACCATAACTGTAACTCTGTCCTTACTCACTTTGTGCCCCGGTGCTGCATTTTCACGTCGCGATGCTAATGATCTGCTTGGTAGAGCTTTCCAATTAAGACCTGTTTCGTCCGCATTGTATACGAAATCTAAATCGTATTTTTTTCATCTAGAAATTCTTTCAACTCGTCTACAAAAGAGTCGGCTGATGCAACGTTAGCAGACAGTTTTTCTCCTTGAATCTCCAGTGCTCGAATTCCATGTCTGAATTTGAATCTTGCTAACCATCCACAGCTCGGCTTGAAAGAAGTATCACCACCAAGTTTTTGATTAAAATCCAATGCTTTTTCACATAACAGAGGTCCAGATATGGGCTGACCGTATGCTCTCTTTTGTAAGAATCAAGTAAAACTGCATTCTCCAGAATTTCATTTTGAGATTTTTTCATATCTTCTTGCTTAAGCGCGCAGGTGAATTTCATTATGGAATCAGAATTTTTTTTAACTTCTGATATCGTAGAAGTTCCGACACCATATATTTGTGCCAACTTACTGCCAGATTCACCATTTTTTATACTCTCAATTATCTTCATTTTGTCGTTAGGAGACAACACTACTTTTTTCGCTTGGACATTTTAAATTTCCAACACAAAACGTTAACAAAATAAAAGACAACTTTTCAGTTGAACGCTATCAAAGAAAATGAAACAATAACAAACACTATCCCGCAAACAAATGAGAGCGGGAGTACACCGTCGGAGACGGGAATAAAAGACATGTATCGTTGCGCCGTCAAAACATTTTTAGGGTTCCGTAGTCAACTAGGAACCCTTATAGTTTCGCCATGTCTGTCTGTCCGTCTGTCCGTCCTGGCTTAATCTCTGTGACCGTTAGCACTAGAAAGCTGAAATTTGGTACCAATATGTGTATCAATCACGCCGACAAAGTGGTAAAATAAAAATTGGAAAAAAATGTTTTATTAGGGTAGCCTCCCTATATGTAAAGTGGGAAGTGATTTTTTTTTTAATTTCAACCCTAACGTGTGATATATTGTTGGAAAGGTATTTAAAAATGAATAGGGGTTTACTAAGATCATTTTTTGATAATGTCAATAATTTCGGAAATAATCGCTCCAAAAGTAAAAAACAATGTGTCCCCCCCCTCTAACGTTTGAACCATACGTTTAGAAAATATGAAAAAAATCTGAAAAATAGAACTTTATAAGGACTTTCTAGGAAAATTATTTTGAACTTGGATGAAAAGTCGGAGCACCTGCCGCGGAGCGTGCAATGTTGCACGCTCCATGTTCGCGCACGTACCCACTACCGGGAGCAGTTGCAGGAGCGCGGAGCGCTGCTGGAGCGCGAACATAATGGATACCCACCATTAAACTCATAAGTGGGAACAGTTATTGTGACGGACGGGAAACTACGGAACCCTACACTGAGCGTGGCCCGACACGCTCTTGGCCGGTTTTAAATTAATAATTAGAGCCGAGACGAATGAGTCCGGATAATCGGATGTTCGGATAATCGGGATTCTACTGTGTATATATATATATATATATATATATATATATAATCGGGATCTCGTAAACGGCTCCAACGATTTTCATAAAGTTCGTTTCGTAAATTTCGTAAGTTTCGGGGATAATAAATTGATCTAGCTAGGATTTATTTTTAGAAAATGTCTTATTGTCCGTGTTTTTAGGCAATGAAAAACTGCTACAATATCGTTAGAATAAGAAGGTAAATTTTGACAGATTGTTAATGATTTTAAATAGCTTAATTGGTATAATGGGCGGTCACAGAATCGTAAAACCCCGGTTCGAGCCCAGACCGACCGACTGACCGACTTTTTTTAATTTTTTTTTAAGTTCCTTTCTTTTTTTCAAAATCTATTTTTTCGAGCCCTTTTTTTAGTATTTTTTAAAAACACGAAAATTAAAATTAAAATAATTGCACTCATGATTTTTTATTCAAATAACCAGTTCCGTTTTTCTGTTATGTCGCTAAGATCAAAAAATATTATTTATATTTCATCAGTATGTAATTTTGTATCTAAATATAATTTCCAAAACACACGTATTAAAAAAAAATCGAGCGAAAAATACCGAGCAAAGCTCGGTGAACCAGGTACTATATATATATATATATATATATATATATATATATATATTTTATATACAGAATGGGTCCCACATATATGCAATAAATGAAACTATATACTTGTTATCGCCTTTGCTGACGATATACAAAAAAATGAACGTAATCGGTCCAGTAATTAGGTCAAAAAGTAGAGTTCTAATTTTAAGCAAATTTGAACTCTATAGAATTGGGTCACTAAGTCAATGATTCAATGAACTTGAATCCTTGAACATTAAAAAGCGACGTTGCCACGCAGTGAAAACTATTGGTATTGCGACATATCGACAGTCTTTTGTCGGCGTGCCACCCGCGTGCAACGTTGTCACTCTTCCAAGGGGTCAAGGTACGTTGTCTAAACAGAGTGTTCACTTTTTACTCAATTTATTTTAATATTTATTTTGTTTGAAAATTTCACTTTTTTTATTTTACGGGTTTTAATTTAATATTTAATTTTTCTACACTTCTACGGACTAGTAATACTTGTGGTTTCATTTATTGCATATATGTGGGACCCCATTCTGTATATATATAAAAACGGCTCCAACGATTTTCATAAAATTTAGTGTCCAGGTAGTTTCGGGGGCAATAAATTGATCTAGCTAGGATTTATTTTTAGAAAATGTCCTTTTGTCCGTGTTTTCAAGCAATAAAAAAACTGCTACAATATAAGAAGGTAAATTTTGACAGATTACAAACGATCGTAATAGCTCACATGGGATGTCGGTGAGACCTTTTTTTTAGTATTTTATAAAAATACGAAAATTTTAATTAAACTAATTACACTCATGATTTTTTATTCAAATAACTAGCAGTTTTTTTCTATTATGTCAATAAGATCAAAAAATATTCTTTATGTAATTTGTATCTAAATGTAACTTAAAAAAACCGAGCTAAGCTTGGTCTCCGGGTACTTCTTATTAAATGCGCCAAATTTTAAAGTTACTTGCCAAACTCGTGTAGTATATTTCTTTTCAGCACAGTCGTTTAAAACTGGGCAAAGTAATAATTAAGCAGAAGCATTGTTCAGGATTACATAATAAGAAGAAAATTAAAACTAAGAAATGATATTTGTAGCACAGGAGTTTTTAATTTTTCTGTTAACTATTATGACAACCTATCACCCGACTATATACACATACACATAGAAAATTAACAATTTTATGGGTGCCTGTAGAGAACGAACCTGGGTTACTGGCGCCTGAGCTACCAGGGCTTGTTTTTAGTCTTTGTATGGCCTACAAAGCCTCTTGTCACAAGGTTTTGTCAAACTTATTTAGTCGTTGAGAAAATGGAATTGACTCGAGAAAATTCAAGAGCGATGATTTATTATGACTTTCGAAGTGGTTTAACACAAAAACAGTGTGTTGACCGGATGATTTCTGCATTTGGTGATAAAGCCCCATCCAAAACCACAATTTATCGCTGGTTTGCTGAATTTCAAGCTCAGTGATGATCCCCGTCAAGGTCGTCCAAAAACTACTCCCAAGTCTTGGTCGCCCAAGAAAACGTTGATGCTGTGCGTAAGCTGATTGAGGAAGATCAACATGTGACATACCGCGAAATTCAGGCAACTTTAGACATTGGCATGAGTCAAATACAAATAATCTTGCATGAACAATTAGGTGTAAAAAAAGTTGTTTTCCCGATGGATACCGTATTCGCTCTGTGAAGAGCAAAAAGCGGCTCGCCCGTTCCCGTTACTTGGTGCGTCGGAACTGTCGAAAGATTCTACGCAGGATCCTTGAATGCTGTATACAACATCGTATCAGGTGACGAATCCTGGATATACGCGTACGAACCCGAAACAAAAAACCAGTCACGAGTTTGGGTGTTCGAAAATGAGTTACAGCCAACAAAAATAGTTCGTTCACGAAGTGTTGCAAAAAAAATGGTAGCCACGTTTGTCTCCAAAACCGGCCATGTTACGACTATTCCTCTTGAGGGACAAAGAACGGTTAATGCAGACTGGTATGCTAGCATTTGTTTGCCACAGGTCGTTTCTGAACTCCGTAAAGAGAACTGCAACCGCCGCATCATCCTCCATCACGACAATGCGAGTTCTCACACCGCACACTAAACAAAAGAGTTTTTACATCAAGAAAACATAGAATTATTAGACCATCCGCCGTACAGCCCCGACCTAAACCCTGATGATTTCTATACTTTCCCTAAAATAAAGAATAAATTGCGTGGACAGAGATTTTCATCACCTGAAGAAGCTGTGGACGCCTACAAAACGGCCATTTTGGAGACCCCAACTTCCGAATGGCATGGCTGCTTCAATGATTGGTTCCATCGTATGGAAAAATGTGTCAAATTTCGCGGAGAATACTTCGAAAAGCAATAAATACGTTTTTTAATAGTAATGTTGTGTCACTTCCTTCATTCCCGAAATTTTCAGTGCCGCCCTCGTAATTCCTCTATCCTAATCGTCCCGTAAACTTCTACTGCTCCACGTGGAAGGATGTCTCCCCATGTAGGGAGGATTTTCCTCAGTCGTTCTTCCCACCAAAATGAATATGAGAGACATTATCCATAGTAAATAGATAAAATGCTTTATATCTTGCAACGTTCAATAAGTGTAATTAAGTAAAATATTATAATTTGTCTATATCTCCCTGATAAGGCGTAAATTACGCCCGCTGTAAACCGTCTACGGTATCTTAAAATAAAGATAAAATGTCTTACAATAAATAAAATGTTTGATTCATTTGTATTTCAGAACAACCCTGCATACAAACAAATATTTTTTCAAAACCGTGTGAGAAAAAGATTAAATCAAATTCTCCTGATTGTAACCTCGACTTAGAAAGCCCTACTATTAAATCAAAGCCTAAACTGAAAAGCGAAACTCGAACAGTTATTAAAAAGGGGAAGCATCCTGCAAAAATTATGAAAAAGAAGATTTTGAAACAGAGTAGAAATATACTTACGGAAAATACATCTGAACCATCAACAAAATACATTTTTGAATGTGATGATTGTAGAAAAAAAGTTTTTAAGAAAAGATATTCTCGCCGACCACATATCATACAGTCATAAGACACAAAAGAACTCAGATGCAGTTCAGACACAAGTTGAACAAACTCCAGTACCACAACTAATTGATATAAACTGTGATATTTGCGAATTTAAAACATCTCAAAAATGTAACATTTCAACACATTCTAAAGCGCATGTCGCTAAGCAAGTATACTGTTGTTATAATTGTGATTATAGATGTACGGTTAAAGGATATTTGCAAATGCATATAAAAATACACACCGGAGAAAAACCTTTTTTGTGTAATATCTGTGAATTTAGATGCAATATAAAAGGTGATTTGCAAGAACATATGAAAACACACACCGGAGAAAAACCTTTTTCGTGTAATATCTGTGAATATAAATCTACAAGAAAAACTGATTTGAAACAACACATAAAAATACACACCGGTAAAAAACCTTTTTCGTGTAATGTCTGTGATATTAGATGTAATGCAAAAGGTAATATGCAAACACATATGAAAATACACACCGGTGTAAAACCTTTTTCGTGTAATACCTGTGAATATAAATCTATTACTAAAAGAGATTTGCAAAGACATATAAAAGTACACACTGGTGAAAAACCCTTTTCGTGTAATATCTGTGAATTTAAATGTATTACAAAGAGTCATTTGCAAACACATATGAAAATACACACTGGTGAAAAACCTTTTTCATGCGATATCTGTGAACATAGATTTATTGAAAAAAGTAAGTTGCTAATGCATATGAAAATACACACCGGAGAAAAACCTTTTTTTGTGTAATATCTGTAAATATAGATGTACTAGTAAAAGTGGTTTGATAAGACATATGAAAATACACACCGGAGAAAAACCTTTTTCGTGTGATATCTGTGAATATAGATGTGTAAAAAAAGTAATTTACAAACACATATAAAAGTACACACCGGAGAAAAACCTTTCTCGTGTGATATCTGTGAATATAGATGTATTAGTAAAGGTAATTTGCCACGCCATATGAAAATACATACCGGAGAAAAACCTTTTTCGTGTAATATCTGTAAATATAGATGTACTAGTAAAGGTGATTTGATTGGACACATAAAAATACACACCGGAGAAAAACCTTATTCGTGTAATATCTGTGAATATAGATGTGTAAAAAAAAAGTAATTTACAAAGACATATGAAAGTACACACCGGAAAAAAACCTTTTTTGTGTGATATCTGTGAATATAGATGTATTACGAAAGGTAATTTGCTAAGCCATATGAAAATACACACTGCAGAAAAACCTTTTTCGTGTAATATCTGTAAATATAGATGTGTAAAAAAAATTAATTTACAAACACATATGAAAATACACACCGGAGAAAAACCTTTCTCGTGTGATATCTGTGAATATAGATGTATTAAGAAAGGTAGATTACAAACACATATGAAAGTACACACCGGAGAAAAACCTTTTTTGTGTGATATCTGTGAATATAGATGTATTACGAAAGGTAATTTGCTAAGCCATATGAAAATACACACTGCAGAAAAACCTTTTTCGTGTAATATCTGTAAATAAAGATGTGTAAAAAAAATTAATTTACAAACACATATGAAAATACACACCGGAGAAAAACCTTTCTCGTGTGATATCTGTGAATATAGATGTATTAAGAAAGGTAGATTACAAACACATATGAAAGTACACACCGGAGAAAAACCTTATTTGTGTGATATCTGTGAATATAGATGTATTACGAAAGGTAATTTGCTAAGCCATATGAAAATACACACTTGAGAAAAACCTTTTTCGTGTAATATCTGTGAATTTAAATGTATTACAAAGAGTCATTTGCAAACACATATGAAAGTACACGCCGGAGAAAAACCTTTTTCTTGTAATATCTGTGAATATAGATGTACTACAAAGAGTTCTTTACAATCACATATGAAAGTACACACCGGAGAAAACCCTTTTTCGTGTAATATCTGTGAATATAGATGTAAAATAAAAAGTAATTTACAAACACATATGAAAGTACACACCGGAGAAAAACCTTTTTCTTGTAATATCTGTGAATATACATGTATTACAAAGAGTTCTTTACAATCACATATGAAAGTACACACCGGAGAAAAACCTTTTTCGTGTAATATCTGTTAATATAGATGTATAAGGAAAATTAGTTTGTTAAGACATTTGAATATACACACTGGAGCAAAATCTTCTCCGTGAGGTTTCTGGTAAAATATGTACAATAGCAGTGTAAACCCACTTCGCTGGGTTAGTTTTTGTCGAATATTTATTCATGTATTGTATGTATATTTTATTAAGTTAGTTATTTTTTAAAATTAAGAACACATGACTTCTTGTTAAATTTTTAAGTTTTTTTTCTTACATATGGTTGTAATAATTATACTAAAATATTTTACAGATAATCATGTACTGAATCCCTGTGTTACAATACATTTTTATGCACTACATTTGCTGTCTTGTGCAGACATGTTCATGTACATGTTCTGGTGCAGACATTAATAAACAATTCTGTCCAACGAAAAAGCTACATAGATTTGACCACGAGAAACACGGGATTCTTCCAAATTCACTCCACTATATTGGAACGGTTGACCTTGTGCCTTATTGATAGTTATACTGTAAGCCAATCGTAGAGGAAACTAACCGCTTAAAACAGCAAGCTTACTCTTTAATCAAATAACAATTTCGATCCAATCTCAATTTCAATTCAATGTCAATCCAATGTTGACAAATTAGCGTACTCTTGAAAACAATTTTGACAACATTGGATTGAAATCGGAATTGCGCTCGGGTTGGCCAAAATTTTTGTTGCACCACATGAAGTTAGCTGCGTTACTCTTAGCAACCGACATGTTTTATTTATCGTTAAACCGGTAAAGTCATAATAAACCCTTTGTAACTCATAAACGAGCGTTTAAGTAGTAAAAATACTTAATAAATGGTGTAATTCGTCAAACATAACATCTTTTCATACAGTTCTTATAAAAAAACGCTATATTTGCGAGTTTTAATTAATTATAAGCTGTATAGGAGCGTGCCTTTGCCTCATTTTTTTGTTGTCAGAAAAAAAATTGTTAACACGACGATCATGAAACAAAATAAACAAATATAAACTTTCGAAGAACTCTTTAAGTTTAAAGGTAAAGGTGCTTTTTAAGTATGTGTACAGTGAATTACTATTAGACCTTTCAATTTGGGTATAACTATAAATAGTTTGAAACAGTTCATTACCGCATTAACACAATTAAGCATCATATGAAACAGACGAAATGGGCACTTTATAGCTAATTAGGAGGAAGAAAATAAATAATAATGGTCAAGGATAGGCTAAAGTAAGTATAACAATGTTTTTTAAGAATTTTATAAGTAGATATGTTTTTTAATTTGGACACAGAAAAAAAAGCAATTTCTGGCCTGTTGATCAACATTAAACTAGGGATTGATAGCAGTCACAGGTGGTCAAGTGTTGCTTTTGAAGACTCAATTTACAATTAACCTTTCTCACTACTTAGTTATTACAAATAACAATGTTGATTCGTTAACTTCTCAATATTGTTGTGTGGTATCTAATAATAATAATAACTATTTTTTTACTCAGTTTCAAAGACAGACATTTTAATATTATTTTATTTTTCTATGAATATCTAATGGATAGGCTAGGGACACGGCACCAAATGGCCTAACAGTTGGTTGATTTCATGGAGAAAAGAGACTCTTTATGATGAACTTTATCTTCTAGATACGTCCACAAATAAAGTGGCCTTGGTCGAGCCCCTACCTACAGTTTAATAAAAATAAGGAACTTGCAATATGTATGCCTTACACTCAAGTGGTAAAAAGGTTATCCATCATTTTTTAATTGCAATAATTTACAGAAATTGACGTCATATGTGTTATCACTTAGTGTAGAGAATATAGATGTTTCAATAAATCTTAAACATCCTTTTAATAAATAATAATAATCCACAAGCCATGTGATGGATTAATACTTCTAATTCAAATATTCCACCTTAATTTTGTCATTGATTTATAATACATTACTCTACAGAGATGGGATGTTATCAAATATTTATTTTCATTTCAGAATCACAACTTAATTCCATACCACATTCCCCAAGCAACAACACTACCAACAAGAAATGATCAATATATAGAGCATCTGAAAATAAAGTAATAATCAAATGCAATGTCCAAAATAGCCAGGACAATTGAGAGTTTTAATATTATTGTTTTAAATTTTCCAGAATACAACAACAATAGCATTGCTGTAATTTAAAATAAGACACGTTTAATTTTATAAATGTTTTAATGTTATTTTAAATTTATTTTTGTGTTCTTTTAATTCTTTTGTAAAAGAAACTGATTTTTGGTTCACTGTAAATATAATTTTAAGATTTTAATTTCGTAGTCTTATCATTTGATATATAATCAATATGTTTTTGATTACATATGTTAAGCTATATTATCAAATTTCAAATATGAAAAATAAATGTAATGTAGATTTAGTACGTAGGTAAGAATATATACTAATGGTGATAGGTTGATAAAAATATGTTTGTATTATATTATTAAATAAATGATTAAATTTGTATCAGAATTTTATTAACAAATCATTATTAAGAAGCAATGAGTGAATGCAGGAAATAAAGTGAAAAGGCACATATGACTATGTTAATCCCTATATACATATGGTAGTGGAAATTGGGTGCGGCAGAAGAAGCACGAAAGTAGAATAAACGCAGTAGAAATACAGTCATTAAGGAGTGTGGTAGGGCTGAATCTGAGTAAGAGGGTGAGAAATTGTATGATAAGAGTGTGGTTTGCAACAGTGGCGAAGCTTCCATAAAAGCCGATAAGCCGGGCTTGCCTTATTAAAACTGAATCAATCAGTAATATCAACTAATAAAATAACTCGTAAAATGTTTCAAGCTATTTCAAATTTCCCGCGCGCTCCTCTGTTCGACACATATCGACCGATGACCTCGTATTGCCTTGAGCGGGCTACATACGACATGATATCGGTGGCGATCTAGGGTGGAGTAGTGGGGATGCTTCCTAGATTGCCTCTAAATCGTGTCGTATGTAGGGCCATCCTAAGTAGTGACCGATATCGCCTCCTTAATCGGCTGGCAGGAGCAAAAATGCAGCCGATGCTTCCTAGATCGGGGCCCCGCCCCCTCCGTACTGCGTGTGTGTAGGCGCATCTGCCCGATTTCTTTTGGCAGTCGCTGCCGGCAGCCCTCCCGGAAGGACGTTAACGAAACAGTGATACTGAATGACCTTTTTAGGGTTCCGTAGTCAACTAGGAACCCTTATAGTTTCGCCATGTCTGTCTGTCCGTCTGTCCGTCCTCGCTTAATCTCTGTGACCGTTAGCACTAGAAAGAAAAAATGGTACCAATATGTGCATCAATCACGCCGACAAAGTCGTAAAATAAAAATTGGAAAAAAATGTTTAATTAGGGTAGCCCCCCTATATGTAAAGTGGGAAGTGATTTTTTTTAATTTCAACCCTAACGTGTGATATATTGTTGGAAAGGTATTTAAAAATGAATAGGGGTTTACTAAGATCATTTTTTGATAATGTCAATAATTTCGGAAATAATCGCTCCAAAAGTAAAAAACAATGTGTCCCCCCCTCTAACTTTTGAACCATAGGTTTAGAAAATATGAAAAAAAATCTGAAAAGTAGAACTTTATAAGGACTTTCTAGGAAAATTATTTTGAACTTGGATGGAAAGTCGGAGCGCCTGCCGCGGAGCGTGCAATGTTGACGCTCCATGTTCGCGCACGTACCCACTACCGGGAGCAGTTGCAGGAGCGTGGAGCGCTGTTGGAGCGCTAACATAATGGATACCTATCCTTACACTCATAAGTGGGAACACTTATTGTGACGGACGGGAAACTAGGAAACCCTACACTGAGCGTGGCCCGACACGCTCTTGGCCGGTTTTATTTACATAACAAAATTTTTACATTTTAAACATGTGAACGGAGTAGAAGCCTATGGCACTGATATTTTACAAAAAAATTTGGATAAATAAATAAATTTAAATCTATCGAAATTCAAATCATATCTACCCTAGCCTTGCGAAGTCAAGAATGCCTACTAAACTAATTGTTTTATTGCCGTTCATAAAGTAGGGTGTATGAAGTAAGTAAGGAGTGGATAAAGCCTCTCCTCAACAACTAACTCCTATTCCAACGCTGTCAACACAAGACCGCACTCATATCTTTTACATGCCTTCATCCTCTCATCAACAATTAACTCCTACTCCTTCACCATCTCCACATCAACAAACAAGCTATATAGAAAGGAGTATGTCCGAAATTAAAGGTTTCTTTATATTTAAAAAATAATATAAGCTATTTTATTTTTTTGATAGTTTTAATCCATAAATATATATAGATTACATTAAAAAAAGTACACATATTATTATACAAAATATTTTATTTCTTTTTTCGTTGTGTGTAACCCGATTTTGACCAAAGCAGAAATGAACAAAGAGAAGAAATAACTAAATAGCATAGGTAGGAGAAATTGATGTTTTTATATAAGTTGCGAAATCATAAATATAGAAAAATTCTAGAAGGTTGTAAAAACTGTCTTCATCCATCCGGAGAAAATTAATCATGTCTTTGGATTACAGACCATTTAGTACGTTTATGTGGCTTAATTTTTGTCTCTTTTGGAGCCATTTTTTCACCCAGCAACTCCTCTTATTCTATTTTCGAATAAATTAACCAAAATGGCTAATTCCAAACCAACACGTTGGTGTTTTAAGAGAGTCGGAGGCATTTTGAAGAACTCTACCGCATATGCGTTCCGCTCCAAGTCCAAACGCGTACTGCTAGGCAGGCCCGTGTGTAGGGTCTGCCTCGATAAAAGCCCCGATTTCTTTCCACCCTAGATCGCCACCGATATCGTCTCGTATGTAGCCCGCTTTAGCGATACTGCTGCTGTCATAAAAAATGAGTTTTAATAGAGCGATTAGTTGTCTCCCTCGCTCGCGTGGGTTTTTTACGGGGCTTTCGAGAAGACGATCGCTCTCTTTCTAACCTATGGCAAATATATTCTATAGTGAAATATAACTACGATTGTATATATTATAGCAATTAGTATAGAGATTTAAAGCCAGGTTTTTGGGAATAAATTTGTTAAAAGCGGAGGCGCGCGGGCAATACGTTCGCAAGTTCATTTCACGTTTCAATGTTTATTTACTCTGTGTGCTTATCTTAAGCGATTTAATAATAGAGTTCAAAATTAATGCTTTTTTAAAGATTTTTAATGAAAATGGAGGATAATAGTGTTCCTTGTGATGAATTGAAGTGTGTTAAAGTGCTAATCGGAGAAGAAATCTTTAAACTTTTTTGTACACAACGTCAAGAGTGTATTTCAGACTTATCAATTATCGCAATTAAAAAACAGTTATTGGTACAATTAAAACGTTCACCAACATTTTACGTGCACGTAATTAAATCTTTCCATAAGAAAGCGAGACGATTCCACTTATCTTATCTCTTATCCATTAGAATGTAAATAATTTGTTTTTTAATTTTGTACATAGTTTGTTTGTACTTTGTTCATGTTTTACTTTTGTTCATGTATTGTATTGGATGTAAATATTTTTTTCTTTCGCTTAAACAAACCCAAACGGCTTTCTTCAATGCCACCGAAGCTATGCAATTGCTGATATGTAATACAATCTATCTAGTAGTGGTATGCCTTCTGTGTGCTTTGTTAAATACGTCCTTGACAGCACTGAATATGAAACTGAAGCGTGGAGACGGATCAAGATTGGTGTATTTTTATAAAACTGCTAAAAACAACAATCTATATTTTTATCAATTTATATCTTGGGCTTGCCCTAGCTTGGAGCTCTGGCTTCGCCACTGGTTTGCAAGATGATGTAACCAGTATTAAGAAAGGAATGCTTCGGTGGTATGGTCATATACAAAAAATGAATGAGGAACAAGTGACAAAGCAAATTTATGTTGCAGAAGTGAGCCGCAGAGTTGTAACGGGATATTATAGGCGAAGGAATACTGACAAAATTGACGATATATAGAAAATGGGCCAAATTGAGGGTACCCTTAACCGACGAGCATGTATATGTAGGTACAATGATGTGGAGGAGGCAGGAGAGGTGTGTCAGGATTGTGCCAAATGGAAGTCTGTAGTCTCTGAGTGACAGGCGTGAGTGTTTATGTTGTGTTAAGTTATATGTTATTAAAATTACGTTAGCTATATAATTTTATTTTTAATTCTTATAAAATTATACATTTATTATATTCATATTTCCTTTACTTGTGAAACCGGCCAATAAACCTCTCAGACATGAGAAGAGACTGCCCAGCAGTGGGATGCTTTAGATCATACTTGAGATATCTAAACAATCCTCTTTAAACCTTTGCGGCGCCTAACTATTGTTAATAGTTCTTCTACAAAACAACCACTTTAAAACGAATTAAAAATAAAGGCTGTAACAATATGATGTAAAATATATTCTCTATGGAGGGTCATATCTAGGTTTTTATTCACGCACTATTTTCTCACTAAAGTCCTTAACCTTTTGAGCGCCAAAGTCGTCTATACGTGACCAGCACCCGCGGGCCCAGAGCGCCAACAACGTCTATAGTTGATAAAAACCCGGCCCACAAAAATGTGAAATATAGACATTGGAAAATTATTACTGGTATTTTAATTCTACACCCCTCAAAAAAGAATAACCCAGCAACATGTGAGTATAAAAAACAAGTCTCCTAGAGCCACAAGTATTAAGAAACATTGAACTAAAAAAAATGGATTTTTATCTAAGCAAATACTATGTCCAGCACGCCAAAGTCGTCTATGTTTGACCACTAGTGTTGTAATGCGTTAGGCATAAATTTATTGAAAACTATTCAAAATTAAGCTCAAACGTGTTATTTTTTTCTATTATTATTGATATTTAAATAAAACAAAAGGCTAGAAATATAAAACTATAATTAGCTACATGAATTTAAAAAAAAAATTATCAGATTATCTTCGCATAATAAATCTAATATCTCAACTCTGGCGCGTCCTTAGCGCGACATCGAAAATCAGTTCACTGGGCGCCGTGGTCAAGTATAGACGACACGCTGATGACGTCATAAGCGATTAGCGGGAAAATTAGTGCAGTGCAACATGAACGATTCCTCAGAACTCATTCGGATTTTGGAAAGCGTCGACGATGATGAATTTTCGGAAATTTAAAATTATCGTGAAACCAAAGTTTTTCATTTTCGATTAACTCTACCTCAATGAGGTAGGAATACACTTTATAGTCTTTTTACGGTTAATTTCTTTTTAATAGCATAGGGTAATAAGCGAGCACACAGTCCACCTGATGGTAAGTGGTTGCTGTGGCCCATAGACATTTACATCTATCCTCGATTACGAATCAAAATGCAGATGCGCTCTCACCCGTGAGAACTTAGATGGAATGCCTCGTTTCACTCTCGTAATACACTATTACGGCGTAGAATAATAAACGCAGAAGCTAAACATGTCATTAATTTGTTGAAAACAAAAAGATAATTGCAGAAAACAAAAGATAAATATGAACACAATTCCTAAAACGTTACTGTTTTGCTTTTGCCTTAATTCCAATTCCAACGCAATATCAAACACAGTAAGCTGCTGTCAACTAACTGTCAAAAGTGCGTCGGGAGTACCGATTTCGCTTGAACAATTTCAATTCCAATCTTAATTAGTTCACACAATCACCACGCAATACTAAACTAATTTAGCGCTAGAGTGGCTTTCAAGAGTACCAAACGTCATAATTCCAATCCCGATCGATCGGAATTGTTTTCAAGAGTAAGCCTACAGAATGATAAATCATTTGATATTAATTGAATTCGTGGTATAAAAACGGATTTTCCTTTTTCTTTGCCTGTTAGAATTACTGTTAATAGTGTTAATAATGTTGTTGAGAAGTTGTTTTATACATAATCTTGTACCGTTATATAATTTTGGCGAATTAAAATTTCATAATAATATGACTGGTAATGCTATTTTTAGCTTCAATACATGCACATTAACAATACCAAGCGGATTCGGGGAATTTAACAAATTTGTTGGGAAGTTCACACTTTCGTCTTGATTCATCATTGTGTCTATTGATTTATACAGTTTTTCATCTGGTGTCATATTCTGTATCCTTTCATTAATTTGGTGTGCTACATCATTTTTTGTAGCTACAATTGTGCGCTCACACAATCATACCCTATTTAATATATTCTATTATAATTATAATATTGAAAAAGTTTATCCGTCTATTGAATAATTCTGTTCAATAGATGGATAAACTTTTTCAATAAGTTCTTCTTGTGTTTTTACTACTTACACAATTCTTTTGATAAAATAAGGCTGCCTAACTGTGAAAGGTGGAAACTGGCAGCGATCACCGAATGGTTAGAGGCACACTGAACCTAAACGTTAAGTTGGAGAGGTCTCGTCTAATGAAGTCAACGCTCCGTCCCCCTCGTGCTCTAATCCAGAATCCCGAAACCTTTCAGCTCGAGTTACGTAACCGCTTTCAGTGCCTAGACGATTGCAATGCAGTGGACGATATGAATGACAAGCTCGTGGAAACTGTCCATGCGGTCGGAGCTAAGTTCTGCAAGACCCGCCGCAGAAGAACACAAAAACTCTCCGATCACACTCTTAATCTCATGGATGTTAGACGGGAGATGAGGCTGCAATCGTCAACAGATGTGACAGCATACAGGCAACTGAACAGACAGATCTCAAAATGAATGCGGCGAGACTTACGCAACTTTAATACTGCTCGTATTAAAGAAACGATATAACGGAACCAGGGCTCTAAAGCCTTTGCCAGAAATGTGTCTGCCAGAAAGAGCCAACTGTCAAGGTTGAAGACTGAGTGTGGCAGCATCATTTCCGGGACACCCGAGATTGAGAGGTTCTATGGGCAGCTGTACACATCATCGTTGGAGCCACACGCAAGTGTGAGTAACGATCCAAGAGCAAGTCTTATCCGACACTATTCCGATGATATCCCGGACGTCAGTCTAACTGAGATTAGAATGGATCTCCAGCACCTTAAAAACGGCAGGGCCCCAGGTGAGGACGGAATTACAGCGGAGCTTCTGAAAGCAGGTGGAATAACGGTACTTGAAGTCCTTCAGAAGTTCTTCAATTGCGTCCTCCATGGTGGCACTACTCCGGAGGCATGGAGCAGAAGTGCGGTGGTCTTGTTCTTTAAGAAAGGCGACAATGCTCTCTTGAAGAACTACAGACCGATTTCCCTTCTGAGCCGCGTACGTGCTATTTTCGAGAGTCATTACGAAACGTCTCGCACGCAGACTCGACGACTTCCAGCCTCCCGAACAAGAAGGTTTCCGAAAAGGCTTTAGTACCATAAACCACATACATACCCTGCGACAGATTCTACAGAAGACCGAAGAGTACAATCTGCCACTTTGCCTGGCATGTGTGGACTATGAGAAAGCCTTTCGATTTCGATTCCGTCGAAATTTGGTCGGTGCTACAGTCCCTTCAGCGGTGCCAAGTTGACTGTCGGTATATCGAAGTGCTGAAGTGTTTGTACAGTAGGGCTACGATGGCTATCCGAGTACAGAACCAGAGTTCGAAACCTATCCAACTGCAGGGAGGTGTAGGACAGGGTGACGTTATATCCCCGAAACTCTTCACCGCTGCATTGGAAGACGTTTTCAAGCTACTGGACTGCAAAGGATACGGTATTAACATCAATGGCGAGTACATCACTCACCTTCGATTTGCCGACGACATAGTCCTTATGGCAGAATCGCTGGAGGACCTAAGCACTATGCCCAATGACCTCAATAGTGCCTCCCAACGGATAGGTCTTAAGATGAACATGGACAAAACAAAGATTATGTTTAATGTATATGTCACGACTATGCCGGTAGTAGTTGGGAGTACTATGCTCGAAGTTGTTGACGAGTACGTTTACCCGAGACAAATAGTCAGACTAGGTAAGTCCAACTTCGACCGAGAGGTCAATCGACGGATTCATCTCGGCTGGGCAGCGTTCTGGAAATTACGACACATCTTCTTGTCAGGTATACCTCAATCTCTGAAAACTAGATAGTACAACCAGTGCGTGTTGCCAGTGATGACTTATGGATCTGAGACGTGGTCCTTCACTGCTGGCCGTATGAGGACGCTTAAGGTCGCTCAGCGAGCTATGGAGAGGGCTATGCTCGGAGTTTCTCTGCGTGATAGACTCAGAAATGAGGATATCCGCAGTAAAACCAGAGTGACCGACATAGCCCAACGGATTAGTAAGCTGAAGTGGCAATGGACCGGCCATATAGCTCGAAGAACCGATAACCGATGGGGAAGAAAGGTTCTCGAGTGGCAGCCTCGTACCGGTAGGTGTAGTGTAGGGCGACCCCCCACTAGATGGAGTGACGACCTGGTAAGATGTGCAGGAAGTTGATGGATGCTGGTGGCTCAGGACCGTGCTTTGTGGCATTACTAGTCATTGGTAATGTTTAACAGATTTTCAACAAACTCTTGTGATTCCGGATCTCCAGTAATCGTTGCTCGCATATTTCCTGTTAATGATAATTTGTCAATATGATCCCAAAACCTTCATCGCTTCATACATGCGATTTTTGAATAACCGGTAGCGTTTGTCAAAAATCTCCGTATAATAATGGTAAAATTCCCGCCTTAAGTTTTTTTATTTTTCTGGATATCCTGTAATTGTCTTTTTTAATGCTTCAAGTGATTTTCTATGAGCCATTGTACTTTCATCCCGAACTATAAATGTACATCTTATCAGAACCTGGTCACGCATAGATCTTGAAATATTACGGACTGGAAATTCTTGTTCGGCTATATTTTAGGACGAAATGGTAGCGTGGTCATGTAGATTTTTAGGGGGTGAAGCAGACGCGGGCGGGTGATCGGCGTGCGGGGTTCCTCGCGTGTCCGGCTAGCTGCTAGAAATCTTCCGTTTATCTACTTATGTGGCAAAAGCGACAAGTCGGGATGGGCAAGTGAAAAATTATATCAATATATATCGTATCGATATTTTTAAACAGTTTACGTTTCAGTTTTGTAGACCTGTGTCAATCGATCTTTTCTCGTAACCCGGGTCGATAATGACCCACTCGTATGGTGATCGGGTTATAAAGATTCGATCATTTGGGTCGCAGTCTGTTTGTATACTTTGTACTAGAGATGAGACATACTTACCAAAATTAATACCAGGGCTTTTAAGTACGAGTATGGAAAAATACCTAGGTTGAAAACCAGAGTTTAAAAATACTCAACGTTCTTAATTTTTCAAACAAAACTCATCGATAGGTCATTGAACAAAACTATACAAAATATTTTCAACATTTTTATTACGTAACGAGGGTCAAGTTAAACTGGACAGATCCGTCACGCGTCACTCACCGTCTTATTTGCATTTACTGCAAACATGTATGTCTGTCTCTCCTTATCATAATTAGCCTCGTGACGCTAATGACTTGTGCGGGGCGGTATATTTATTTTGTATTTTCGATAATATCTACAAAATGATTATTGTAACAAAACAAAAAACGGTTACCATGGAGAAAGTTCTTAACCTATATCAGAATAAAAATCAACCACAAAAAGCTAATGAAATGGAGAATTTAATTATGATAATAATAATTTACTCAATTGACGTACAACAGGTAAAAAAATGATTAATTTTAGAAATTTAGATGAAAAACCCTAACATTTTTTTCTACGTTAATATCGCTGTATCATTTTATTTACATATACTTATTGTACAATTATTAAAATACATGATCTACCCTATCAAATGATGCCAATAACGTTATATGAATGCTAAGTATTTCTAGACAAGAATACCTAAAATATCGACACTCTCCGTTCTAGAGTATGATCTCCCGGGCGGCTATAAAATGTAGCAAGATGGCCGCCCACTTTAGGGTCCCTTTACACGATTATTTGAGCATGGATATATATAAAATATAATTAATTAATAAAAAATATTTTTACAAAAACTTTATCTTTCTTAAATATAAATATTAAAATATGTAAATGAAACACTTATTTTTTTCTTCCTTATTTAAAAAAAATTGTTTATTATTATATATGCATAAAAAATTAAAAACTAAAAAATTATATATATATATATATATATATATATATATATATATATATATATAAAAATAAAAACATAATAAATACATATTTTAATATAAATATTAAAATATGTAAATGAAACACTTATCAAACACATAAACATTAATCGAAGGTGAGTGATGTACTCGCCATTGATGTTAATACCGTATCCTTTGCAGTCCAGTAGCTTGAAAACGTCTTCCAATGCAGCGGTGAAGAGTTTCGGGGATATAACGTCACCCTGTCCTACACCTCCCTGCAGTTGGATAGGTTTCGAACTCTGGTTCTGTACTCGGATAGCCATCGTAGCCCTACTGTTCAAACACTTCAGCACTTCGATATACCGACAGTCAACTTGGCACCGCTGAAGGGACTGTAGCACCGACCAAATTTCGACGGAATCGAAATCGAAAGGCTTTCTCATAGTCCACACATGCCAGGCAAAGTGGCAGATTGTACTCTTCGGTCTTCTGTAGAATCTGTCGCAGGGTATGTATGTGGTTTATGGTACTAAAGCCTTTTCGGAAACCTTCTTGTTCGGGAGGCTGGAAGTCGTCGAGTCTGCGTGCGAGACGTTTCGTAATGACTCTCGAAAACAGCTATCAAATGATGCCAATAACGTTATAT
This sequence comes from Parnassius apollo, assembly GCA_907164705.1. Taxonomy (NCBI): domain Eukaryota; kingdom Metazoa; phylum Arthropoda; class Insecta; order Lepidoptera; family Papilionidae; genus Parnassius; species Parnassius apollo. The sequence goes on from CAJQZP010000929.1 coordinate 5,383,681, forward strand.
GAATGCTAAGTATTTCTAGACAAGAATACCTAAAATATCGACACTCTCCGTTCTAGAGTATGATCTCCCGGGCGGCTATAAAATGTAGCAAGATGGCCGCCCGCTTTAGGGTCCCTTTACACGATTATTTGAGCATGGATATATATAAAATATAATTAATTAATAAAAAATATTTTTACAAAAACTTTATCTTTCTTAAATATAAATATTAAAATATGTAAATGAAACACTTATTTTTTTCTTACTTATTTAAAAAAAATTGTTTATAATTATATATGCATAAAAATTAAAAACTAAAAAATTATATATATATATATATATATATATATATGTATATATATATACATACATAAACACTCACGCCTGTCACCTAGAGGGGTAGGCAGAGATTACGGAATTATATATGCATAAAAATTAAAAACTAAAAAATTATATAATTAATTTAATACGTGGTAGAGCCATGCTGCAGTTATATTAGTAGTATGTTGTAGCACGAATGGGTCGGCTCGACCGGGGAAGGACCACGCTCTCACAGAATACCAGCGTGAAATAGTAGCTTAATGCCGCTGTATTTCGTATGGTGAGTGTAGAGAACCGGAGACCCTTTTTACTGGAAATGAGGCATTCCATCTCAGTCCTCACGGGTGACAACGCATCTGCATTTTGATTTGTAATGGAAGATAGATATAGATGTCTATGGGCCGCAGCAACCACTTACCATCAGGTGGACTGGGTGCTCGTTTGTCAGCCTATTCTATAAAAAAAAAAAAATATTTATATTTAAGAAAGATAAAGTTTTTGTAAAAATATTTTTTATTAATTAATTACATTTTATATATATCCATGCTCAAATAATCGTGTAAAGGGACCCTAAAGCGGGCGGCCATCTTGCTACATTTTATAGCCGCCCGGGAGATCATACTCTAGAACGGAGAGTGTCGATATTTTAGGTATTCTTGTCTAGAAATACTTAGCATTCATATAACGTTATTGGCATCATTTGATAGGGTAGATCATGTATTTTAATAATTGTACAATAAGTATATGTAAATAAAATGATACAGCGATATTAACGTAGAAAAAAATGTTAGGGTTTTTCATCTAAATTTCTAAAATTAATCATTTTTTTACCTGTTGTACGTCAATTGAGTAAATTATTATTATCATAATTAAATTCTCCATTTCATTAGCTTTTTGTGGTTGATTTTTATTCTGATATAGGTTAAGAAGTTTCTCCATGGTAACCGTTTTTTGTTTTGTTACAATAATCATTTTGTAGATATTATCGAAAATACAAAATAAATATACCGCCCCGCACAAGTCATTAGCGTCACGAGGCTAATTATGATAAGGAGAGACAGACATACATGTTTGCAGTAAATGCTAATAAGACGGTGAGTGACGCGTGACGGATCTGTCCAGTTTAACTTGACCCTCGTTACGTAATAAAAATGTTGAAAATATTTTGTATAGTTTTGTTCAACGACCTATCGATGAGTTTTGTTTGAAAAATTAAGAACGTTGAGTATTTTTAAACTCTGGTTTTCAACCTAGGTATTTTTCCATACTCGTACTTAAAAGCCCTGGTATTAATTTTGGTAAGTATGTCTCATCTCTAGTACAAAGTATACAAACAGACTGCGACCCAAATGATCGAATCTTTATAACCCGATCACCATACGAGTATATGATATATATATATATATATATATATATATATATATATATATATATATATATATGTATATATATATACATACATAAACACTCACGCCTGTCACCTAGAGGGGTAGGCAGAGATTACGGACTTCCATTTGGCACGATCCTGACATACCTCTTTCGCCTCCTTTACATCCATATATCTACGCATACATGCTCGTCGGTTAAGGGTACTTCTAACGTGGCCCATTTTCAAAATATCGCCAATTTGGTCGACAAACTTTTTTCTAGGGCGTCCCTTCCCGACTCGGCCTTCACATCTGCCATATAAATTTGCTTTGTCACTCTTTCATTATTCATTCTTTCTACGTGACCGAACCACCGAAGCATTCCTTTCTTAATCCTGGTCACAACATCATCTTGCATACCACATTTATCTCTTATCACGCAATTTCTCACCCTGTCATTCAGATTCAACCCTAGCATATTTCTTAAAGACCGCATTTCTACAGCATTTATTCTACTTTCGTGCTTCTTCTGCCACACCCAGCTTTCACTACCATACATTAAAGTAGGGACTATTACAGCATTATGAATTACCATACGTGCCTGTTTTGACACATTCTGGTTCTTCATAATAGAGTGTAGTGCCCTATTCACTCTATTCCCTGCATTTACTCGTCGTTCTATATCCCTATCATATCTACCATCCCTGCTTATTTAGCACATCCCAAATACACAAACTCATCCACTTGCTCAATTAACTCTCCTTCTATTCTTATTTCACATACCGTTTTGCTTTCTTCTCTTTCAAAAACCATCACTTTCGTCTTACTTGCGTTCACTTTCATTCCCCTTTCTTTTAATTCCCAGTTCATTAACGTAACCATCATTTGCAACTCAGCCGCCGATGACGCAAATATGACTTGATCATCGGCATACAAAAGGCATTTGGCGGTTAACTCGCCCATTCTTAAACCACATTCTTCATCTTTCAAAGTTTGCAAACACCGGTCCATAAATAGGTTGAACAGCCAAGGGGAAGCTACACAGCCCTGTCTGACACCTTTTTGGATGCCAAACCAGTCCGAGTAGACCCCATTGATCCTGACACAAGCACCAGACTCCCTATAAAGAGACCTTAATGCCTGTATCAAACCAGCGCTCAACCCATATGAGTTCAGTGTTTGCCATAACACATTCCTGTCCACTCTGTCATAAGCCTTTTCCAAGTCCATGAACGCACAAAAAACTTTCTGGTTTTTGGCCAAAAACTTCTCCGCAATCATGCGCATGGAAAAGACTTGATCTGTGCACCCCATTCCCTTTCTAAAACCCGCTTGCACATCCCAAATTTTTCCATCAGTTTCTTTCATAACTCTTTCAATTAACACCTTAGCATACAGTTTACCCACAATACTAAGCAAGCTGATACCGCGGTAGTTTTTGCAGTCCAGCTATGACCCTTTTCCTTTATATATTGGTACTATAACTGCTTTACACCAGTCATCCGGTACCCGTTTTAATTCCCAACATAAATTAAACAAGGTGTACAGCAGGCCTGCCACCACTCCCTCTCCAGCCCTTAGCATCTCGAGTGATACTCTATCATATCCAGCTGCCTTACCTGCTTTCATGCTTTTCATTGCTTTCATTATTTCATCTACACTTATCTCCATACCCCTTTCCACTTCTTTCGGAATTTCTAGATCGTTTAATTCAGACGACTCTTCACTCATAAACACGCTTGCAAAGTATTCCTTCCATCCGTTTAAATTTGAAACTTCATCATTCAGAATACATCCATTCTCGTCTCTTATAGCATTTATTATAGGCTGTTTTGTATTTCCCCTGGCAGTTCTTACGAGTTTCCAGAACGTTTTTATGTTAGCCTGGAAATTATCAGATATCCTTCTATCATTCTTATCCGTTCTTTCTTTCTTTTTCCTTTCAACAACTTCTTTTACTCTCTTATTTAGACGTCTAAATTCTGCCTTTTGTCTTTCAATCTCATCATTCATACCAGAATAATTACCAGCTTTGGTTGCTAGTAAATCTAACCATGCTTTCTTCTTTGATTCAACTTCCACCCGTACCTCATCATCCCACCACAACGTATTACTTTTCCTTTCATTTGTTCTTTAACTTACACCACATACTTCGGTGGCGATATCCACCAAACCTTTCTTAATATTATCCCACACAGTCTTCAAGTCTAAATCATTCGTACACAACTCATTCAAACATCTAATATTTTCTCTCAGTCTACATTTATACTTCTCTTTCACATCTTCATCTTGTAACTTCACTATTCTTATACGCTGTAACGCAGTGGTAGACACAGATGTCCGATGCCGCCAACGCTTGAAAAGACCATTAATTCGACATAAGACCAAGTAATGATCCGTCTCTACGTTGGACCCCCGGTAAACCCTTGTATCTACGACTGCGCTCCTCATTCTTTCATCCACAATTACGAAATCTATCATGCTTTTATCATCACCTCTTTCCCATGTATACATGTGAATCTTCTTATGACGAAAAAAAGTATTCGTCACAAAAAGATTCTTTTCCGCACATACGGTGAGGAGGTCTTCACCATTCTCATTTATACTTTCATCACCAAACGTTCCCAATATCCTTTCATAACCAGACCTCGTCACCCCAACCCTTCCATTAAAGTCTCCTAACATAATAATATTTTCATTTTCCTTACATTTTGTCAACACCATCCTTACCATATCCCAAAACTGCTCTCGAATGTAAGCGGGCTTAGACATGTCTGGGGCGTACACCCCTAGCAGGAACAGCTTCTTTAAGCCCACTTTCATTCGTATCCTTAGCAGTCTCGGGCTTACACATTCATACTCTTTCACACATTGACCCATTCTTTCTGAAAGGATGAAACCGACTCCCTGGCACGCCCGTTCGGTCTCGCCTACACCAGACCAATACGCGGTATACGTGCCATGTGCAGTGGCATCCTTTCCCTTTCGTTTCGTCTCATTCACACATAACACATCTATTCCTCTGTCATTCATCATTTCGCGTACTTCATCCATCTTATCATTCATTCCTCCACATACATTCAGCGTAGCCAGACGGGTTTCCGCAATCCACTTTTCGCACCTCCGGGAGACAGAACGTGACGGGTGGCGAACCTCGTCGCCGGTTTTTCTCCCGGAGATTCTTCGCACCCCTGCCCCATTTAAGGGGCGCCGGGAACTCGGGGCCATTTCTTTTATTTCCTGAGTCATTCGAACAAGGGGTGGTGGTAGATTTTACGCCGCTACCATACGGCGAGGAGCCGAGTCTATTTTTTTCGGCTTTGTCGCTCGTTTAGCACCACCCGGGGGACACGTGTAGGTGGGCCTAAGGTTAGGTGGTCGGAGCCTATGGACGCGAGCGACTCATCCCCCATAATACTATATATATATATATATATATATATATATATATATATATATATATATATATATGTATATATATATATATATAGTATTAGAGAATATCATATACATTACAACTAAAAAATACCTAAACGCAACAACCACCACACCAATTAAAATCCATTATTTTCCTAATGTTTTACCATAACCGTTGAATGAAATAAGAAATATCATTAATTATACCTACAAAACAGCAACCACAATTATATTGTTGCATGAATAAGTCAACTAGCGCCATCTAGTGTCAGGAAAGAGAGCGAGGGGAGCTTTGCAGTGAATGACATCACAAATCGTTCGACCGACAGCGCCACCCGAAGAACTACGATTCTAGAAAATTTATACTCGATCTCTCGGTTACTTGCGCGTGTTTACTTGAACATTCTGGATATTTGCTAATTTAAATAAGTAGGCGCAGCAAGATGCGATCGAGGCAGAGTGAACTCGGCGACACAAGCGAAGCTTCGGAGCGAAATTAAGTAAATTAGTGTGTTTAATTATTAGTGTTTTAACTTTAATTTGTGTAAAGTAAATTAAAGTGTTAATTTAGGTAATTTTATCGGCAATTTTTATTGTCACGAACCTCAAGCTCGTAACAATTGGTGTCAGAAGTGGGATAAATCATGCCGATTTTACCTAAGGAGGAAACGGAGGGTGTCCGTACCCGAAGTCAACGCCAGCAGGAGACGGACCAGAGGAGGTTTGGTGGTGCAACGTCGCAGACGTCGGAGGGCCAACAGCTAGCCACGGAGGCTGCGGGCCCGTCAGTAGCTCCTACATCTGCAGCACCTGACTTAGGTGCTCTGATGGCCATGCTACAGGAGCAGCTGCAGCGCGGACGAGAGGAACAGGCCCGTCTGTTGAAAGAGCAGCAGGAGGAACAGGCTCGCCGACAGGAGGAACGGGCTCGCCGACAGGAGGAACAGGTCCGCCGATTGGAAGAGCAGCTGCGGGGCGGACAAGAGGAGCAGGCCCGCCGACAGGAGGAACAGGCCCGTCGGTCGGAAGAACAGATGCTCCTCATTAAGGACCTTCATGCTACCTTTAGGAAAGAGATAAAGGAGGTGAAGGATAGGGTTGCTCAACATGACAACCGCCTGTCGGAAGCTGAAACCCAAATCAAGGAAGCTAAAACCCAAATCGACCAAGTAAACAATCGGGTTGATTACGTGGTGGCTGACGTGAAGAAAACGCTGGACGACCTCAAACTGGGTGATGGTACTACAGCTCCCGTAGTAGCTACTACACCTTCACTACGTGGGTTCAAAGTGCCACCGTTCGACGGGACTTCTTCCTGGTCAGCCTACAAAATCCAGTTCGAGGCTGTTATGAAGGCGAACGGCTGGAATGAAAGTCAGGCCATGACTGCTCTCACACTAGGCCTGCGCGACCAGGCCTTAACAGTTCTGGAAGCTCTCGGTGAGGAAGTGACTTATGAGCAACTCCTTGAGGCATTGGAGGCGAGGTATGGCGACGCTCACCTGGAACACGTCTTTCGTGCGCAGCTTAAAGATCGCGTGCAGCGCATCAACGAAAACCTGCAGCAGTGGGCTCTAGAGGTGGAGAAGCTGGTGCGAAAGGCATACCGGTCTGTACCTGCGCTCATTGGAGGGAACCTGGTGCAGACATTCATCGACGGCATCCGTGACCTGGAAGTCAGAGCTGCTGTGAGGCTCGGGCACCATGAGACGCTTAAGGACGCCTTGGCCCATGCACTGGAGGTAGAAGCCGTGCGGCAAGATCACCGTTCCCATCGCGTCAGGGAGGTTGCAGCAGCTACAGTTCGCGACCGCAACAAAGGGTACAGCCCTAGGTGCTATGGCTGTGGGGAAAAGGGCCATCTTCGATCCAGCTGCCCTAAGCGAACCCTAGAAAGGGAAGGTGAACGATTCCAGGAGGGTAGTGCGGCCAACAGCACCGCCCAGCAGCAGCAGGGAAACGAGTAGAAGCCAGAACTACGGGGCGGGTGCTGGCTGATGTTAAAAGAGCCCCAAGGATCTCGATCTCGCAAACCCATGATGGGAACAGTCTAATCATCAAGGGCGAGGTCAACGGAATGCCGTGTAAACTGACCATAGACACTGGAGCCTCTCGTACGGTTGTTAGTTCCCAACTTATAAGTCAGTTCCTTGGGGACTCCGCATACAACCGAGAACGCATTAATTTGGTAACAGCCACCGGTCAGCGTATACCCGTCCGTGGAGAGAAGGAGATGGAGTTGAAGCTAGGCAACGTGATCTACCTGCATAATGTCATCGTGGCTGATATAATGGACGACTGCATCCTAGGCTTAGACTTTATGAGGAATAATTGTTGCGAGATCGACGTTAAGCAAGGTGTTTTGAAATGTAGACAGGAGGAACTTTTTATGGAAGGTGCGTTACCAGGGAACGTGTACAGCATCAAGAAGATTGTTCTTCCGCCGAGATCGGAAACGATTGTTCCGGTTAGTCTTCCTCGAAACGCTGGGCAAGCTCACCGTTGTGTACTTGTGGAAAGGGTAAACAATGACCTTCCATGGAAAGTAGCTCGAACCTTGGTCAGGACCACTGACATCTCAGGAGTACGTGTGCTGAACCTTTGCGACCGGGAACAGATTATAGAAAAAGGCACACTGGTTGGTACTTGTGAGGAAGTGGATTGGTTACGTCAGTGCCAATATATATCGAGTGGGACCCCCAGCAAGGATTCAGAAACGAGAGTGACCACACTTTTGGAAGACTGTCGCAGTGTTCTGTCCCCGAACGAATTGGTCAAGGCGAAGAAGTTGTTACTCAAGTACGCCGATGTATTCTCATCAAACGATGCTGACATAGGAAAGACTGGCTTAGTTCAACACAAGATAAACATAGGAGAGGAATTGCCTATCCGTCAGCGGCCAAGAAGATTGCCGGTAGCACGTGAAAAGGAAGTGGAAACCATGATTGAAGGAATGGTGAAGGATGGTGTTATTGAACCTTCCTCTAGTCCATGGTGTTCACCAGTGGTGCTGGTGAAAAAGAAGGATGGCAGCATGCGGTTCTGTGTTGATTACCGCCGTCTGAACGACGTTACAAAGAAGGACAGCTATCCCTTGCCAAGAATTGATGACACGCTGGACATGCTTACAGGAGTAAAATGGTTTAGCACGCTGGATCTAAAAAGTGGCTACTGGCAAGTTGAAATTGACCCTAAGGACAAGGAGAAAACTGCGTTCTCGACGGGAAAGAGTCTGTGGCAATTCAAAGTAATGCCGTTTGGGTTGTGCAATGCTCCAGCAACGTTTGAAAGGCTGATGGAACTTGTACTTACCAGTCTAATTGGCGATGCCTGTCTGGTCTACTTGGATGACATCATCATCGTGGGCCGTACGTTTGAGGAACACCTTCAAAACCTGGAACGCGTGCTCATGAAGATTCAGAGTGCCAACCTCAAGTTGAAATGTTCACTATTCCAACGGCAAGTTAACTTTTTGGGGTTTGTAGTATCGGAAGAAGGTATCCGCACAGATCCAGAGAAAATCGCCGCTGTCAAGGATTGGCCGGTTCCAAAAGACAAGACGCAGGTTAGAGCATTTTTGGGTTTGTGCTCCTATTACCGGCGATTCGTGAAGAACTTTGCAGATATAGCCAAACCTCTGCACAAGCTAACCGAGGAGAAGCGACATTTCTGCTGGGATGAAAGTTGCAATATCGCATTCCAGGAGCTCAAGGACCGTCTGTGCAAAACACCTATTTTGGGATACCCTGATGCAAGCAAAGAATTTATAGTTGACACAGACGCAAGTGATATAGGACTCGGCGGTGTGTTGTCTCAACGAAGTGGTGACCAAGAGGTCGTAATAGCGTACTTCAGCAAGTCGTTGTCAAAACCGGAAAGGAACTATTGTGTCACAAGACGCGAATTGCTCGCTGTGGTAAAGTCGTTGCAGCATTTTAGCAAATATCTTCTGGGACGAAAGTTTCACTTACGAACTGACCATGCTGCACTAAAATGGCTATTGCAGTTTAAAAATCCAGAAGGACAAGTTGCGAGGTGGATTGAACTACTGCAGGAATACGACTTTGAGATCGAACATCGCAGCGGAAAATCTCACGGCAACGCAGATGCATTGTCAAGAAGACCTTGTCCTGAAGATTGCAACCATTGTACTAGGCAAGAGAGTAAGGAAGAGGTATCCGTGAGGATGCTCAGGACGGACCACCTCAGCAACGAATGGAAGGACAGCTTACAACATGCACAGCAGGAAGATCCGGACATCAAGCCGATCCTGGAATGGATGAAGGTCAGTGCTCCCAAGCCCAAGTGGAGCGACGTCTCAGCGATGAGTTCGACCACTAAAAGCTACTGGGCCCAGTGGGACAGCTTGCTGCTTCAGGATGGAGTTCTGTGCCGTAAATGGGAAAATGTTCGGGGAGACAGCTGTCATTTACAAATGGTTGTCCCTAAAGCTAAAGTACCGGATGTTCTACAGCTGTACAATAATTATTATTCAGTAGGCCATCTGGGAGTTAAGCGAACTCTACTGAAGATTCGAGAACGGTTTTACTGGGTCCACTGTCGAAACGATGTCGAGGACTGGTGTCGCAAATGTACAAGTTGTGCGGCTGTAAAGGGACCTCAGACTCGTAGTAGAGGTGCATTGAAGTTGTACAATGTGGGTGCACCATGGGAGAGAATAGCCATTGACGTGGCGGGGCCATTTCCGGAGAGTGAAAGCGGTAACAAGTATTTTATGGTTGTGACGGATTACTTCACTAAGTGGCCAGAAGTCTTCGCCATTCCAAATCAAGAAGCTTCAACAGTTGCAGATAAACTAGTTCATGAAGTCTTCTGTCGTTTTGGAGTACCTTTAGAGATTCACAGCGATCAAGGAAGGAATTTTGAGTCTCAAATATTCCAGGAAACTTGCCGAGTTATGGGTACTCATAAAACAAGAACGACTTCTTATCACCCGCAATCTGATGGAATGGTGGAACGATTTAATCAGACATTGGAGAGGCACCTAGCAAAAGTTGTAGACAATCGGCAACGAGATTGGGACAAGCACATACAACCGTTTTTGTTGTCATATCGAAGTTCTGTTCACGAAAGTACAGCAGTGACACCAGCTTTCGCAAACTTTGGAAGAGAATTACGGCTGCCTGCGGACCTGATCACCGGGATACCACCTGATGCCCCACGAAGTATAACCGATTATGCAAATGACTTGCGGAACAAAATGAATGACGTTTATGAGCACGTCAGACAATCGGGCCAGCAAATGTCTGAGAAAATGAAAACCCGGTACGACCGCAAAATGAACAATAAAGGATTCAACGAAGGTTCATTAGTGTGGTTGCACAATCCAGTCCGCAGCAAAGGGAAATCTCCTAAGCTTCAAGCTAAATGGGACGGCCCGTACCGGGTTATAACCAGGATCAACGATGTGACCTACCGGATACAGAAAGGCGCAAGAGGGACTCCTAAGATCGTCCATGTGGATCGCTTGGCGCGTTATTATGGGACCGATAATGCTCGGGACGAGCATGTCTTAGGAGGGGGCAGTGTTGCATGAATAAGTCAACTAGCGCCATCTAGTGTCAGGAAAGAGAGCGAGGGGAGCTTTGCAGTGAATGACATCACAAATCGTTCGACCGACAGCGCCACCCGAAGAACTACGATTCTAGAAAATCTATACTCGATCTCTCGGTTACTTGCGCGTGTTTACTTGAACATTCTGGATATTTGCTAATTTAAATAAGTAGGCGCTGCAAGATGCGATCGAGGCAGAGTGAACTCGGCGACACAAGCGAAGCTTCGGAGCGAAATTAAGTAAATTAGTGTGTTTAATTATTAGTGTTTTAACTTTAATTTGTGTAAAGTAAATTAAAGTGTTAATTTAGGTAATTTTATCGGCAATTTTTATTGTCACGAACCTCAAGCTCGTAACAATATGTTATATGAAATAAAAAAATTAAAAAAATGTCGGATACCAAAAGAATTGTTTCGGACTATATCCCCGAAACTGATTCTATCGCCGGAGTTTCTGTAATGTTGTATATTGGTGCAGTGCCAAATTAAATAAAAAATCAGCCATATATTGTTTATAACTATACCTATAAACTTATAAAACAACAACCATTTATATGTTCAAAAGGTGCAGTGCCAAATAAAATAAAAAAGCAGTCACGAAAAATCATGTTAAACTCGTAATTTCTCGTTTGGACGAACCCTTAATATGACACATATCATAAACGTTACGGGCGGCTGTAGTCACCCGTACATTAAACCTGGGGAACAAAATACAAAAACGTAAAATCCTTACCACTTTCACTATTTTCCTTTCACTTAAGTGTATTTAAATATAGTTAATAACCTGTTTTACTAATTATAAGAAATATTTTATCAAAAAAAAAATATACAATACAAGAACTTAACGAAATACCGACACACAAAGGCGAAGTTATCGCATGTCGACTTCATCGCGTATAAAAACGTCATAACGGACTTTAGATTTATAAAACTTGAAGATATACGAAATGAAATCCTCCATCCAATCCATCCTGAGGATTATTTTCATATATAACACTAGTACAAAAGTATAATAAATATATATTTTTTTATAGAAGAGGGGGCAAACGAGCATGCGGCTCACCTGATGTTAAGTGACTACCGCCGCCCATGATGCAACACCAGGGGAATTGCGGGTGCGTTGCCGGCCCTTTAGAAAGGAGTAAGCTCTTTTCTTGAAGGTCCCCAGGTCGTATCGGTCCGGAAAAATCGCCGGTGGTAAACTATTCCACAGAGAGGTTGTACGTGGAAGAAAACTCCTTGTGAAACGTACAGTGGTGGACCGCCAAGCATCCAAATGGTGTGGATGGTATCGGGACGTTTGCCGCGTAGTGCGTTCATGAAATTTGGCGGCTGGGATTAATCCGAACAATTCCTCAGAGCACTCCCCGTGATAGATGCGATAAAATACGCAAAGAGATGCAACATCTCTTCGCAGCGCCAGTGAATCGAGCCGATCGGAAAGCACTCGGTCGTCGACGATTCGAGCCGCTCTGCGCTGGATGCGGTCAAGTGGAAGGAGCTGGCACTGGGGAGCCCCAACCCAGAGATGGGAACAGTATTCCATGTGCGGCCGAACCTGCGCCTTGTAAAGTTGCAGGCGGTGTGATGGCATGAAATACTGCCCCGCTCTGCTGGGCACGCCAAGCTTTTTTAGAGGCCAATTTGGCCTTTCCTTCCAAGTGACCACGAAACTGCACGTCACTCGATATGTCGACGCCGAAAATTCCGATACTGGCTGAGGCAACAAGGGGAGTGCCTTGAAACTGAGGCGATACGACAAAGGGGTTCTTTTTAGCGGTTAACGCGCAAACTTGTGTCTTCTGGGGGTTAAACTGGACTAGATTTAGTCGTCCCCAATCCGAGACTCTGATCAGCAAAGACTCGACTTCAGACACAAGTTTGTCCCGGCACTCGGAGAAGTTTTCCCGAGAAATGTTGGCTCGGTCGGTGTAAAGAGCATCACCAGTGCTATCATCCGCATAGCAATGAATGTTACGGGTTTGCAACATATCATTAATATGCAGAAGAAACAGCGTTGGCGATAGCACGCAGCCCTGTGGAACACCAGCATTAATAGGCTTGCAATCAGAGCTTGCACCGTCTACAACGATCTTGATGCTCCGATCTACAAGAAAGCTGGTGATCCAATCGCACAGTTTCTCGGGAAGCCCATAGGAAGGAGCTTCGAAAGAAGCGCTTTGTGCCAAACCCGATCGAAGGCCTTCGCAATGTCCAAACTAACGGCCAATGCCTCCCCCTTGAACTCTACTGCCTCCGCCTATCTGTGAGTTAGGTAGACCAGAAGATCACCAGCTGACCGACCACAGCGAAAACCGTATTGGCGGTCACTAATCAGCTAGTGATCTTCAATGTACATCATGAGCTGGCAGTTTACAATGGACTCCATTGTTTTGGAGAACAAGGAGGTGATGGCGATTGGCCGGTAGTTGGACGGGTCTGAGCGGTTGCCTTTTTTAAGGGATTGGGTGGACGTAAGCCGTCTTCCATGATTTTGGTACTACGCCTAGGGAGTAGGAGTATCGGAAAAGACGCGTTAAAACCGGTGCCAACTCTGGAGCAGACGCACAGCACACGTCCTCAGCACAATTGGGGGGATGCCGTCAGGCCCACTCGGCTTGTGGATGTCTAGGGAGAGGAGTGCTTTGCGAACCGAGCGCTGTGTGAACTGCACTTCCGGCATGGAGCACTCACACCGCGGGATGGTCGACGGCGTACTCCCCCCGTCGTCGAGAGTCGAGTTAGACGCAAAGAAAGAGCCTAGAAGATCAGCTTTCTCCTTTGCGGTACGGGCCAGTGAGTCGTCCTCCCTGTGCAGAGATGGAAGAGATGGCTGACAGAAATTCCCCTGGACAGGCTTGGCGAGAGACCAGAATGCACGGGTTCCAGAAGGAAGACGAACTAGTTTCTGGCCAATTCTGCCCATGTGCTCTGACTTTGCCTTGGCAATGACTCTTTTGAAGGACCTAGAGGCGGAATTATACTTCTTTTTTAGAGCGCTGGTGTTTACATCCCTGGACGCTGATGCATCAGCTCAGGCTTGGTAGCACTCCTGCTTATAGCATGATGCTATTTTACAGGAGCGACCAAACCATGGCTGTGATTTGCCTCCAATGGGCACCACAGAGGAAGGAATAAAAAGTTCCATACCCTGAAGCACCACATCAGCAACAGAATCCGCAACAACGTTGGGATCGTTCGGTAATATATTTATAAAATATTTTCAACATTTTTATTACGTAACGAGGGTCAAGTTAAACTGGACAGATCCGTCACGCGTCACTCACCGTCTTATTTGCATTTACTGCAAACATGTATGTCTGTCTCTCCTTATTATAATTAGCCTCGTGACGCTAATGACTTGTGCGGGGCGGTATATTTATTTTGTATTTTCGATAATATCTACAAAATGATTATTGTAACAAAACAAAAAACGGTTACCATGGAGAAACTTCTTAACCTATATCAGAATAAAAATCAACCACAAAAAGCTAATGAAATGGAGAATTTAATTATGATAATAATAATTTACTCAATTGACGTACAACAGGTAAAAAAATGATTAATTTTAGAAATTTAGATGAAAAACCCTAACATTTTTTTCTACGTTAATATCGCTGTATCATTTTATTTACATATACTTATTGTACAATTATTAAAATACATGATCTACCCTATCAAATGATGCCAATAACGTTATATGAATGCTAAGTATTTCTAGACAAGAATACCTAAAATATCGACACTCTCCGTTCTAGAGTATGATCTCCCGGGCGGCTATAAAATGTAGCAAGATGGCCGCCCGCTTTAGGGTCCCTTTACACGATTATTTGAGCATGGATATATATAAAATATAATTAATTAATAAAAAATATTTTTACAAAAACTTTATCTTTCTTAAATATAAATATTAAAATATGTAAATGAAACACTTATTTTTTTCTTCCTTATTTAAAAAAAAATTATATATATATACATACATAAACACTCACGCCTGTCACCTAGAGGGGTAGGCAGAGATTACGGACTTCCATTTGGCACGATCCTGACATACCTCTTTCGCCTCCTTTACATCCATATATCTACGCATACATGCTCGTCGGTTAAGGGTACTTCTAACGTGGCCCATTTTCAAAATATCGCCAATTTGGTCGACAAACTTTTTTCTAGGGCGTCCCTTCCCGACTCGGCCGTTCACATCTGCCATATAAATTTGCTTTGTCACTCTTTCATTATTCATTCTTTCTACGTGACCGAACCACCGAAGCATTCCTTTCTTAATCCTGGTCACAACATCATGTTGCATACCACATTTATCTCTTATCACGCAATTTCTCACCCTGTCATTCAGATTCAACCCTAGCATATTTCTTAAAGACCGCATTTCTACAGCATTTATTCTACTTTCGTGCTTCTTCTGCCACACCCAGCTTTCACTACCATACATTAAAGTAGGGACTAACACAGCATTATGAATTACCATACGTGCCTGTTTTGACACATTCTGGTTCTTCATAATAGAGTGTAGTGCCCCATTCACTCTATTCCCTGCATTTACTCATCGTTCTTTATCCCTATCATATCTACCATCCCTGCTAAATACACATCCCAAATACACAAACTCATCCACTTGCTCAATTAACTCTCCTTCTATTCTTATTTCACATACCGTTTTGCTTTCTTCTCTTTCAAAAACCATCACTTTCGTCTTACTTGCGTTCACTTTCATTCCCCTTTCTTTTAATTCCCAGTTCATTAACGTAACCATCATTTGCAACTCAGCCGCCGATGACGCAAATATGACTTGATCATCGGCATACAAAAGGCATTTGGCGGTTAACTCGCCCATTCTTAAACCACATTCTTCATCTTTCAAAGTTTGCAAACACCGGTCCATAAATAGGTTGAACAGCCAAGGGGAAGCTACACAGCCCTGTCTGACACCTTTTTGGATGCCAAACCAGTCCGAGTAGACCCCATTGATCCTGACACAAGCACCAGACTCCCTATAAAGAGACCTTAATGCCTGTATCAAACCAGCGCTCAACCCATATGAGTTCAGTGTTTGCCATAACACATTCCTGTCCACTCTGTCATAAGCCTTTTCCAAGTCCATGAACGCACAAAAAACTTTCTGGTTTTTGGCCAAAAACTTCGCCGCAATCATGCGCATGGAAAAGACTTGATCTGTGCACCCCATTCCCTTTCTAAAACCCGCTTGCACATCCCAAATTTTTCCATCAGTTTCTTTCATAACTCTTTCAATTAACACCTTAGCATACAGTTTACCCACAATACTAAGCAAGCTGATACCGCGGTAGTTTTTGCAGTCCTGCTATGACCCTTTTCCTTTATATACTGGTACTATAACTGCTTTACACCAGTCATCCGGTACCCGTTTTAATTCCCAACATAAATTAAACAAGGTGTACAGCAGGCCTGCCACCACTCCCTCTCCAGCCCTTAGCATCTCGAGTGATACTCTATCATATCCAGCTGCCTTACCTGCTTTCATGCTTTTCATTGCTTTCATTATTTCATCTACACTTATCTCCATACCCCTTTCCACTTCTTTCGGAATTTCTAGATCGTTTAATTCAGACGACTCTTCACTCATAAACACGCTTGCAAAGTATTCCTTCCATCCGTTTAAATTTGAAACTTCATCATTCAGAATACATCCATTCTCGTCTCTTATAGCATTTATTATAGGCTGTTTTGTATTTCCCCTGGCAGTTCTTACGAGTTTCCAGAACGTTTTTATGTTAGCCTGGAAATTATCAGATATCCTTCTATCATTCTTATCCGTTCTTTCTTTCTTTTTCCTTTCAACAACTTCTTTTACTCTCTTATTTAGACGTCTAAATTCTGCCTTTTGTCTTTCAATCTCATCATTCATACCAGAAGAATTACCAGCTTTGGTTGCTAGTAAATCTAACCATGCTTTCTTCTTTGATTCAACTTCCACCCGTACCTCATCATCCCACCACAACGTATTACTTTTCCTTTCATTTGTTCTTTTACTTACACCACATACTTCGGTGGCGGTATCCACCAAACCTTTCTTAATATTATCCCACACAGTCTTCAAGTCTAAATCATTCGTACACAACTCATTCAAACATCTAATATTTTCTCTCAGTCTACATTTATACTTCTCTTTCACATCTTCATCTTGTAACTTCACTATTCTTATACGCTGTAACGCAGTGGTAGACACAGATGTCCGATGCCGCCAACGCTTGAAAAGACCATTAATTCGACATAAGACCAAGTAATGATCCGTCTCTACGTTGGACCCCCGGTAAACCCTTGTATCTACGACTGCGCTCCTCATTCTTTCATCCACAATTACGAAATCTATCATGCTTCTATCATCACCTCTTTCCCATGTATACATGTGAATCTTCTTATGACGAAAAAAAGTATTCGTCACAAAAAGATTCTTTTTCCGCACATACGGTGAGGAGGTCTTCACCATTCTCATTTATACTTTCATCACCAAACGTTCCCAATATCCTTTCATAACCAGACCTCGTCACCCCAACCCTTCCATTAAAGTCTCCTAACATAATAATATTTTCATTTTCCTTACATTTTGTCAACACCATCCTTACCATATCCCAAAACTGCTCTCGAATGTAAGCGGGCTTAGACATGTCTGGGGCGTACACCCCTAGCAGGAACAGCTTCTTTAAGCCCACTTTCATTCGTATCCTTAGCAGTCTCGGGCTTACACATTCATACTCTTTCACACATTGACCCATTCTTTCTGAAAGGATGAAACCGACTCCCTGGCACGCCCGTTCGGTCTCGCCTACACCAGACCAATACGCGGTATACGTGCCATGTGCAGTGGCATCCTTTCCCTTTCGTTTCGTCTCATTCACACATAACACATCTATTCCTCTGTCATTCATCATTTCGCGTACTTCATCCATCTTATCATTCATTCCTCCACATACATTCAGCGTAGCCAGACGGGTTTCCGCAATCCACTTTTCGCACCTCCGGGAGACAGAACGTGACGGGTGGCGAACCTCTTCGCCGGTTTTTCTCCCGGAGATTCTTCGCACCCCTGCCCCATTTAAGGGGCGCCGGGAACTCGGGGCCATTTCTTTTATTTCCTGAGTCATTCGAACAAGGGGTGGTGGTAGATTTTACGCCGCTACCATACGGCGAGGAGCCGAGTCTATTTTTTCGGCTTTGTCGCTCGTTTAGCACCACCTGGGGGACACGTGTAGGTGGGCCTAAGGTTAGGTGGTCGGAGCCTATGGACGCGAGCGACTCATCCCCCATAATACTATATATATATATATATATATATATATATATATATATATAGATCTCTTTACGGTAAATGTTGATCAGACGCGACTTCACGCGAGCACTTTGTTGATCCGAAAACGCATGTTGATCCGGCGCCTTTTGTTGATCCAATATGCATCTCTGGTAACTAATGTGGCTCCGACCCGATCAACATCTGCACTCACGAGACTGTTTGCTAGCGTTGGCCGAAGTTGATCCCATATACAAATCCACCTCGCGATGGTTACGGAATATGTTGATCCGATTTAAATGAGGCAATCAAAGCACAGCAAACGAAAATATAAACGATCGGATTGGCTGAATGCAGCCGCGACGTTGCCGTTTCGTATCTTTGGCGGTACAAGCTACAGATTAAATGCGTGTTATGTAATGCATTCAGGGTACTGTTTGGTCTACCTCGTTATTTTAATGCGGCGGGTATGTTCGCGGATGCGCGTGTGGATTGTTTCTACACCACCATGCGTAAACGATGCACATCCCTGGTTCGCAGGGTGCGGGCCAGCTCCAATGGTATCCAGAGGGCATTTTCTGATAGGTTTGAGTTCAGTACCTGAACCATTGTCATATGGTGCACGTGCTGACTAATCGGGCCTGTCTTATATATAGTTTTAAAATTGGGTAAATAGTTTTAAGTTTTACGAAAATTAGTTTTAAGATTTGTATTATTACTAACATCTATGATCCTTGTGGTCGAAATAAAGGACTTTTTTTTAACGAATTACTCGACAACGCCTCTCCTTGTAGCGGAAGTGGTGGCAACGGCGACATAAGTTATTCGCCTGAGTGCGAGTTTGCGTGCGTGCGTGTATGTGCGTGTGTGTATTGTGTGTGTGTGTGTGTGTGTGTGTGTGTGTGTGTGTGTGTGTGTGTGAATGGGTGTGCGTGTGTGCATGTGTGCAGTGCACTGTTGTGTTTGTGTGTGTGCGGCAGTGTGCGTGTGTGAGTGTGTGTATACGTTTGTGCGCGCGCGCTTGCGTGTGTGTGTGTGTGTGTGTGTGTGTGTGTGTGTGTGTGTTTGTGTGCACTGTTGTGTTTGTGTGTGTGCGGCAGTGTGCGTGTGTGAGTGTGTGTATGCGTTTATGCGTGTGCGCATGTGTGCATGTTTGCGCGTGCGCTTGCGGTGTGTGTGTGTGTGTGTGTGTGTGTGTGTGTGTGTGTGTGTGTGTTTACCATAAACCAAGATTTTCGATTTATTACATGAGATATTATCATGAGACCTTACCTCCGGTCTTGATGGAGTGACCTCAAAATGTAATTCGGAATTAATAGTGGAATTCTTGGACTAATAGAACTGGGCATGCTGAGTTTGGGCTCGTTTTGTTAGTTATGATGAGTCCTTACCTCCGGACTTGCTGAAAAGACCTGAAGGTGAACTTCGGTAACTAACACTGTAACACCTGGACTTGTAGAACTAGGTATGCCGAGTTTGGGTATGTTTTGTTAGTTATGATGAAACCGTCACAAAACAAAAGTTCTTTTCACTTTGTCTCTAGTACCGATAGGTATCCAAGCTGATATTCGGAAAAATGAATAACCTCGTAGTAACATCTTTAGGGGCAGTATCGATATCCACTTACCAGCCACACTGTTTTTCGCTGTAACCAATTGTCCTTTATATGAGCCTCACTTGCCCTCACGTGGTACCCACTTTACTGCACTCCAGTGCACCCACCACCACCTCTGCCACCTACGCCTCCACATCTACCACCGCAACCCTCTCTAAACCTTCGTTCTCCACCTCCGCTACCTCCGCCTCCACCATAAACTCTGCTCCATCCGCCTTATCAATAAACTCCGTTCCCTCCACCGCCACCACCACGCTCCGTCACTATTTTTTCCGCCTCCAACACAATTCCCCGTTTCCACTATCTCCGCCTTCA
The DNA here is from genome assembly GCA_907164705.1 of Parnassius apollo. NCBI lineage: Eukaryota > Metazoa > Arthropoda > Insecta > Lepidoptera > Papilionidae > Parnassius > Parnassius apollo. Next base: position 5,403,548 of record CAJQZP010000929.1, read on the forward strand.
CCACATACTACGCTGCATTCACCTCCGCCTCCACGTCTCCATTCTCCGCCTCCGTTTTTGGGCGCACACACATACACACACACACACTCACTCACACATACACACACACACACACATACACACACACACACATACACACACAAACACGCACTCAGACGAACACACACGCACGCACACACACCCGCACGCACGAACACGCACGCGCATACACATACGAGCGCTCTCGCTCACTCACATAAAAACAGACACACACACTCACGCACATCTACGCACACACACACACACACACACACAAATACACACACACACACACACACACACACACACGTACTAAAAAACACAACAGTGCACACACGCACACATACACTAACCCACACGCGCACGCACATGCGTTCACACGAACACACATGAACGCACATACACCCACACGCACACGCACACTCACACACACACACACACACACACACACACACACACACACACACACACACACACACACACACACACATGCACACACACACACAAATATACAAAACACACACACACACACACACACACACACACACACACACACACACACACACACACTCGAGTGACAAATTAATTTGTAATAAAGTACTATCCATCATCTTCTAATTGATCTATGACAAATGAAGAAAATAACACAAATTCACTCAGACGATAACAAAAACTCGAACAAACATCCTTCCACAATGAAACCAGCCAAAGTTTGGTCCACAAAATCAGCAGATAACGTATTTTCTTACCTTATTACTATATCGAAGTAGCCTACTGGCTTCTCTGTCACACACAGAACGCGACGTTGCCGCTTCGTGTTCAGTACCTATTCGTCAATTATGGCTCCGGATCCACTTAGTCTAAGTAAATGTCGCATATAAATTAAATATATTCTGGATCTAAAAAATCATATTCAGTATGATTTTTTCGACCGTTGATAGATCAACAAATGTTGGTGAAATCGCTGACGAGTATATTGAAATCCTGTTAGTGCAGATCCACCGACGTCACAAGCGCATCAATAATCGATCAAAGTATATCAGTTTGTGCAACGAGGAGCTGAGCAAACACGTCAAATAGGTGGATCAACAATTGTTCTAACTTCTCACTGGATCAACATTTACCGTGAAAGGATGATTATATATATATATATATATATATATATATATATATATATATATATATATATATATTTATATATATATATATATATATAGTATTAGAGAATATCATATACATTACAACTAAAAAATACCTAAACGCAACAACCACCACACCAATTAAAATCCATTATTTTCCTAATGTTTTACCATAACCGTGGAATGAAATAAGAAATATCATTAATTATACCTACAAAACAGCAACCACAATTATATGTTATATGAAATAAAAAAATTAAAAAAATGTCGGATACCAAAAGAATTGTTTCGGACTATATCCCCGAAACTGATTCTATCGCCGGAGTTTCTGTAATGTTGTATAATGGTGCAGTGCCAAATTAAATAAAAAATCAGCCATATATTGTTTATAACTATACCTATAAACTTATAAAACAACAACCATTTATATGTTCAAAAGGTGCAGTGCCAAATAAAATAAAAAAGCAGTCACGAAAAATCATGTTAAACTCGTAATTTCTCGTTTGGACGAACCCTTCATATGACACATATCATAAACGTTACGGGCGGCTGTAGTCACCCGTACATTAAACCTGGGGAACAAAATACAAAAACGTAAAATCCTTACCACTTTCACTATTTTCCTTTCACTTAAGTGTATTTAAATATAGTTAATAACCTGTTTTACTAATTATAAGAAATATTTTATCAAAAAAAAAAAAATATACAATACAAGAACTTAACGAAATACCGACACACAAAGGCGAAGTTATCGCATGTCGACTGCATCGCGTATAAAAACGTCATAACGGACTTTAGATTTATAAAACTTGAAGATATACGAAATGAAATCCTCCATCCAATCCATCCTGAGGATTATTTTCATATATAACACTAGTACAAAAGTATAATAAATATATATTTTTTTTATAGAAGAGGGGGGCAAACGAGCATGCGACCCACCTGATGTTAAGTGACTACCGCCGCCCATGATGCAACACCAGGGGAATTGCGGGTGCGTTGCCGGCCCTTTAGAAAGGAGTAAGCTCTTTTCTTGAAGGTCCCCAGGTCGTATCGGTCCGGAAAAATCGCCGGTGGTAAACTATTCCACAGAGAGGTTGTACGTGGAAGAAAACTCCTTGTGAAACGTACAGTGGTGGACCGCCAAGCATCCAAATGGTGTGGATGGTATCGGGACGTTTGCCGCGTAGTGCGTTCATGAAATTTGGCGGCTGGGATTAATCCGAACAATTCCTCAGAGCACTCCCCCGTGATAGATGCGATAAAATACGCAAAGAGATGCAACATCTCTTCGCAGCGCCAGTGAATCGAGCCGATCGGAAAGCACTCGGTCGTCGACGATTCGAGCCGCTCTGCGCTGGATGCGGTCAAGTGGAAGGAGCTGGCACTGGGGAGCCCCAACCCAGAGATGGGAACAGTATTCCATGTGCGGCCGAACCTGCGCCTTGTAAAGTTGCAGGCGGTGTGATGGCATGAAAATACTGCCACGCTCTGCTGGGCACGCCAAGCTTTTTAGAGGCCAATTTGGCCTTTACTTCCAAGTGACCACGAAACTGCACGTCACTCGATATGTCGACGCCGAAGATTCCGATACTGGCTGAGGCAACAAGGGGAGTGCCTTGAAACTGAGGCGATACGACAAAGGGGTTCTTTTTAGCGGTTAACGCGCAAACTTGTGTCTTCTGGGGGTTAAACTGGACTAGATTTAGTCGTCCCCAATCCGAGACTCTGTTCAGCAAAGACTCGACTTCAGACACAAGTTTGTCCCGGCACTCGGAGAAGTTTTCCCGAGAAATGTTGGCTCGGTCGGTGTAAAGAGCATCACCAGTGCTGTCATCCGCATAGCAATGAATGTTACGGGTTTGCAACATATCATTAATATGCAGAAGAAACAGCGTTGGCGATAGCACGCAGCCCTGTGGAACACCAGCATTAATAGGCTTGCAATCAGAGCTTGCACCGTCTACAACGACCTTGATGCTCCGATCTACAAGAAAGCTGGTGATCCAATCGCACAGTTTCTCGGGAAGCCCATAGGAAGGGAGCTTCGAAAGAAGCGCTTTGTGCCAAACCCGATCGAAGGCCTTCGCAATGTCCAAACTAACGGCCAATGCCTCCCCCTTGAACTCTACTGCCTCCGCCTATCTGTGAGTTAGGTAGACCAGAAGATCACCAGCTGACCGACCACAGCGAAAACCGTATTGGCGGTCACTAATCAGCTAGTGATCTTCAATGTACCTCATGAGCTGGCAGTTTACAATGGACTCCATTGTTTTGGAGAACAAGGAGGTGATGGCGATTGGCCGGTTTTTGGACGGGTCTGAGCGGTTGCCTTTTTAAGGGATTGGGTGGACGTAAGCCGTCTTCCATGATTTTGGTACTACGCCTAGGGAGTAGGAGTATCGGAAAAGACGCGTTAAAACCGGTGAAAACTCTGGAGCAGACGCACAGCACACGTCCTCAGCACAATTGGGGGGATGCCGTCAGGCCCACTCGGCTTGTGGATATCTAGGGAGAGGAGTGCTTTGCGAACCGAGCGCTGTGTGAACTGCACTTCCGGCATGGAGCACTCACACCGCGGGATGGTCGACGGCGTACTCCCCCCGTCGTCGAGAGTCGAGTTAGACGCAAAGAAAGAGCCTAGAAGATCAGCTTTCTCCTTTGCGGTACGGGCCAGTGAGTCGTCCTCCCTGTGCAGAGATGGAAGAGATGGCTGACAGAAATTCCCCTGGACAGGCTTGGCGAGAGACCAGAATGCACGGGTTCCAGAAGGAAGACGAACTAGTTTCTGGCCAATTCTGCCCATGTGCTCTGACTTTGCCTTGGCAATGACTCTTTTGAAGGACCTAGAGGCGGAATTATACTTCTTTTTTAGAGCGCTGGTGTTTACATCCCTGGACGCTGATGCATCAGCTCAGGCTTGGTAGCACTCCTGCTTATAGCATGATGCTATTTTACAGGAGCGACCAAACCATGGCTGAGATTTGCCTCCAATGGGCACCACAGAGGAAGGAATAAAAAGTTCCATACCCTGAAGTACCACATCAGCAACAGAATCCGCAAAAACGTTGGGATCGTTCGGCGAGAAGCAAACCCGCCCCCATGGGTAGGATGCAAAGAAAGACCGCATCCCATCCCAATCGGCTGACCTATAGTGCCAAACACGGCGGCGGCCTGCAGATTGCAACCGCGATTTCATCGTGAGTGGCACCACACTCCGAACAAGACAATGGTCCGAGGAGCCTAAAGGGGCGTCGACGGAAATCTGATATCCATCCGGGTGAGAGGTCAGCAGAAGGTTCAACAGGGAAGGTGCATGATCCTCCACATCTGGAATCTGCGTAGGCGAAGTAACCAGTTGTGTCAGACCATATGACAAGGCAAAATCATGAACAGATCTCCCCGCATGATCGGTTAAACGTGAACCAAGCCATTCGGCGTGATGGGCGTTAAAGTCGCCGAGGATCACGATCTCTGCGGAGGGGATCTACTGTAGCAACGAATCTGCAGCCATTTGAACGTGGTCGAAGAGTTGGTCTGTTTCGGCATTACCGCTATGGGACCTTTAGAGGCACCCGTTGACTCGCGGATGGTCGTCGCTCTCTACGCGTAGCCAAAGGATGGACAGGTCCGAACCTTCAAGACTGCCGAGGCGTCGAGAACAGATGTCCTCTCTGACGTAAACGCAAATCCAGCCCGAGGCACAAAGGAGTGTTCCAGTTTGTACGCCGGGCAGGAGAGATACAAGACATCAGCCGGAGAGGACACCTGCGTCTCGGTCAGAAAGAGCAGAGCCGGCCTCGCCGTCTTGAGATGGTAGTGGACGGCGTTTGGGTTAGAGTGAAGTCCCCCGATATTGCAGTAATTCACGGACAGCGTGGCTCCGTTTGCCCCGAGCAGTTGTAGTCTTGAGCGGAATTTTGCCCCCCTCCCCCCCCCCCCCAGAATACGCGAGGCAGCCTGAGCACCCACGCTCAGAAGTGGAAAAACATGGTCGTGGATGCTCAGCGAGGGATTCTCCAGGGGTGCTGGTACCCTCCTGGGGTAGTCTATTATTTAATTCCGCTACCATGTTGATGGGGGGGGGGGAAGATTTGGGCCTCCGGCCACCTGCACTCACCAGACGAAACGCGGAAGCAAGGCTTCCACTTCACGCCGGTATTCTGTGAGGTCGTGGTACCACCCCGATTTGAGCATTTTAAAATGAAGAACTCACAGTAACACCGGCCACTACACAAAACTTGACACAAGGCTTGTTTCTTTTTTTTCTTTCAATGCCATTTGTTACCTGGCATAGACCTTTTACTAACCCATAGACGCGTTTTTTAATACAAAGCCATCTAGTATAACATTCATAAAGCTTTTTGTCACATTCTATAGATCAAAAGTCGTTTAAAGTTTAGAAGTCAGAGAGGTCGCTCTGGTCGCCCGAACGCTCAACCGGAAAAAATTTAAGGCAACTATCGTCACCCGGACGTCAGAGTGGCTATAGGTTTCCAAAAGATGGTAATATGAAAAACAAATGGATAAACGTTACAAAAAGAGAAAATTGGTTTCCATCAAAATATAGCGTGTGCTCAAAACATTTTACTGAGGATTGTTTTTTTGATGACAAACAAGAAGGGGCTACCAATGAGAAGTGCAAATGAAGTTTAAAAATCAATAATAGCACTTAATGAAATAAATATAATAAATATACGTGAAAATCTTTTTTTATTCCGTTTTCAATCTCTTCGTACTGCCTCGTAGTGCCTCGACCTTAAGCCGAACTATCTCGCGTATCTCCTACGGGGCCTTTTTTATAGGATAGGGTGACAATCGAGCACACAGTACACCTGGTAAGTGGTTGCTGTGGCCCATAGACATCTTCATCTATCCTCGATTATGCGATTAAGAATTTAAGTGCAGATGCGTTGTTACCCATGGGGAATGGAATGCCTCGTTTCCAGTAAAAAGGATCGCTGGTTCTCTACACTCACTTTACAGTCACCATACGAAACACAGCATAAAGCTACTATTTTACGTTGGTATTCTGTGAGACCGTGGTCCTTCCCCGGTCGAGCAGAGAATTCATGGTACAACTACGTTACGTATTACGTATACGTTAGTAGTATACTAATATAATATATAGTAACTATATATTATATTAGTATATATAATAATATAATACATAACTGCATTATGGCTCTACCACGTAGTAAATATTCATTTTTATGTTAAGTAATTTTAAAAATAAGTAATTTTATGTTAAAGCTCTACAAATCACTAAAAGTTTGTTTTAAACTCCACTTCGAAAAAAATTCAAGATTAAATTAAATCTTGAATTTTTTTCGAAGTTGGCATTTATATTTTCCCTGGGTATACTGCTTAAAAATGTAAGTACATTTAAAATTGCTTTTCTAGCATACATATGATATGATGCATAGAAAATTGAAGTCACAGTCAAAAGCTAGTTACTGATACCAAAAGCATGTATTAAAAAAGCGAAAAAATTTATCATTATCAATAGAAAGTATAAAGTCATTACAATGCACGCCCTAGCGATCGTGTCCGGAATCTCTTCGGAATAGTTCGGAGTACTTCGCAGCGATCACAACTCCCCCCGCACCGCAACTAGTTGACAAAATTGTTTTCTTTTAAATTCGCATGTATTACTTCTCTATAGGGTTAAGTGCTCGTAGCTTAAAGCAAACGCGTCGCGTGAGTGCGTATGAGATCACAGTATATAAATCCATACAGTAGTCCGACGAGGACGTCTAAACGGGGCAATCGTGCGGGGTGAGACGCGGGAAGGCTGAGCCAAATTTGCTTGTGCCAATTTTATTAGTAGCTCGGGACACGAATTCCAGGGTTAACGCGCGCTTGCTTTTATTATTTTTTAATTATAATTAAAATGGTTCATACGACGTGTGCTGTAAGAGATTGCAAGTCGTCATCTCGCATAAGTAAAGATCTGCGATTTCACCAAATTCCGCACACGGAAGAAAGGTAAATAAATATTGTTATTATTTTTTATATTATGTATATTTTGTCATGTCATGCCAAATAGCTAACGTAAAAGAAATGGCGGACGTAAAAAATAGGTACTAGTCGCTGGACATTACTGATTTTTCTTCATCTAAATCGTGTGGTTGGACAGGCTAAGGTTTTAGACCATAATATAGTGCCGCGTCTTCGGTCTTTCGAAGTTTTTTTATAAAATATTAAGATTTAGGGGTAAATTTTTAAGTTTGTCGGTATGCTAATTACGAAAATAGCATTTATTTTTAAATCCAAGATGGCGGTCATTTTTTTAATAATATGATGTAGGTATCAATATCGGGGTTTCTTGGGGTGCTTATTACGAAACTGGCATCCATTTTCATATCCAAGAGGGCGGATTTTTTTTTAATAATATGATATGGGTATCAATTTCGGGGTTTCTTAGCGTGCTTATTACGAAACTGGCATCCATTTTCATATCCAAGATGGCGGACATTTTTTTAATAATATGATATGGGTATAAATTTCGGGGTTTCTTAGGGTGCTTATTACGAAACCGGCATCTATTTTCATATCCAAGATGGCTGACATTTTTTTAATAATATGATATGGGTATCAATTTCGAGGTTTCCTTGGGGTGCTGATAACGAAAATGGAATTTATTTTTAAATCCAAGATGATGGACATCACTTTTTTAATGTTACGGATGTCAATTTTGAGGTTTGTGGGTGATAATTATGAAAATTTAATAATAAGTATTATATTTGAAATTTTTGGATGCAAATTATCGCTGGAAGTTATTGGAAGACCTGATTTAGTAGGAAAAACTCTCGAAAGCCTAAAGAATACGTACATTTGCAGTTTGCATTTCGAAAAGAGTATGCACGGGAAGAAATCACTGAAGAAAACAGCTATACCAACGTTACTTTTACCAACCAACGACTGTTTATGACGATGTAGATCTAAAATAAATAATTAAATTAGTAAAATTTGTTAATTTGTGACAACCCTAGCGTTGCCTGCGTAGTCCCGACACTGTCGGCATTTACCACGAGATCAACGGCGTTGACCTACTGTATGTCTTTATTATACTGTGATCAGACAGAGGGCGCGCGACAGCGCGCGCGGTGATGTGCCCCGCCTCCACGTCCCTCTACATCCCGCTGATACCCAAAAATTGTGTTCTGCGCATCGGAACGTACGATGTTCCGAGCCGCCATTAAGTTTGAACAAATGTGTATGCAGTCGTGTTTTGCACAATGTAGTACGATAAGGCTCAAAATGGTATTAATGGACGGTTGGATGACGAAAAAGAAACGACAACAAGCACAGACATGTTTTTCATCGACAAAACAATAGGCAACAAAAGCTTGTTTTGTCGATTAATACATTTTACAATATATTTAAATTGATACGAATTCGATACTCCAAGATAAATATTGAATATCGATATATCGCGATTTAAAAATATCGACGATATATATCAATATTTAACAAAATATCGATATTTTTTTACCAAAGCTTAGAGATAAGCTGCAGATCGCACTTTCATAAGTGTAAGATTATTTTATAAACCACTAATTTACATCTACGCAGTATACAAATATATTGTAATTGATTGATATAACCGGCGTTTATTTATAAAATAGTTTCAGATAATAATTGGGTGCACCAAAAGTGCCTTCTCGTGTGGCGATAACTATATTATATTATAGACAGGTGCAATATGATACGACTCCTATCTATAATGTATCTATAGGTGCTTAATCGTAAGTAAACGTACTCGTAACTCGACGTATACTTACTTTTCAACATGTAAATTAACTACATACAGTCAGCGTCAATAGGAAGGTAGCAGTCAAGGTGATCAAATACTTAGAGACATCCAAAGTGATCAATAATATTTAACCATCCAAAGTAGGAAAACTCTTGTGATCACCAATCTTACTCAAATATATCGGAATATATACAACGTCAGATATATGGTTTCAGTCAAACCGTCCTTAATACAGTAACAAACAAAACGTCAATGGTAGCGAAGCAGTTAAAATACTCAAAAATACGGGACACAACAGGAAAAATAACTTTATCTTAATACAATTGGGTGTATTTATTTTATAAAAAATATACATTATAAATTGTACTTCATATTAAATTATCAATGTTCCTTTTAATACAACTCAGTATTATTACTTCGCTTGCTCTTATTTTATGCTTGACGTCATTGCCCTTTTTTCAGATTATTTTCATAAAATCATTTATGATGTTAATGTGTTATAATTGTTAGATTTCCCGTAAAGCTCCAAAGGTTTTGTTACGATAATTGATTTGTTTTTTTTTTTTGGAACAACTATACAAGGAAATAAAAGGAAAATAAGTTTATTTGTGGGGATTTTCTATGAGTACCTATCAAAGAAATTAATTATTTTCAATCCTTTAAGCAGAGCCAAACTAAGCCATCTTTGTCCTTATGTGGCTCTCCAAGTAGAAAACATTAGAAACGACGTAGTGAAACTAGAAATAAATAAAAAGTTATAATTTGAAAACAATAAATATTTTTAAGTCAAATAAGTACAGATATTCAGTAATAGAAATTTATCACCAACAACGTCATCAAAGCAAAATGATTTGGGAGAACTGTGTTATTAAATAAGCAACAATATTAAAGAATGAATGATTGATTGAGTGCTTCTCTCTGCGGCACGAGTGTTTTATCATATAGTTCGGCCGTTCAGAGAATGCGTTCCTGACACCTATCAGTTAGTCACGACTAGTGATGGGCACAACATAACACTGAGTTCGTTACCGTTCCTCCAAAATGAACCGCCGCGTTATTTTTAAGATTATTTTCGTTTTAAATTGGCGGAATCATTTAAAATTTATATTTTAGTAATTTACATGGAAATCAAAAAAAGGTAATATTAATATAATAAAATTGTTTTATTTATTATTTGTTACAAAGTTACAATCTGTATTTCTATGCAATAAAGTACATTGAATTGAGTGTGCGTACAGAATATTAATCAGACTCCGATTCGCTTGAGGAGGTGGTGTCTTCATCATCATCTTCGCCTACATGTATAATTATATTATTATCAATAACAGAATCAATCCTGATATCTCGGTCAAAATGTTCCACAATCAGGTTTATAGTCTTCTCAACAACCTTTGCCCAGTCATCTCTTCTGACTTCCCCGCAGGCTTCTTTTAATAGGGTCTTTTTTTATTTATTTAGAGAACCACAAACAAGTTTACAATATGTCTTATGTTAAAGCTTACTTTCTGTTACAATTTATTACTTATTATAAACTCAACGACGATGGTCACACATTGAGTATAAAAAAATAAGATAATATGTGGGGGACCTAGTTTTGTAAAAGAAAAGTATTTTAATTTCTAACATATATTAGAGGTTAGAGTTTAGTGTGTTAGCATATGTGTGCTCGCATGCGAGCGCGCACGCGTGTGTATATCTTTATGCACGTACATATACATATAGTCATTGGTTAGATGATTTATAATTAGGATTATGTAGTTTAGGTCTTTAAAGAGATATTAAGTGTTTAACAGCAAGTTTACTAGCTGTCTGTTATAGGATCTGGTACTGCAAGAAAATAAATCTACAGAATTAAATTTTTTGTTGTATGTGTCAACCATACGATGAAGGGGCGATCTGATACCGGCGTTTGTCCGAGATCTTGGCACAGCAAAGAGTGAGTGAGGACGCAAAGAACGCATACGTGCCCGAGATGGTACGGAGTAACTAATACGATTAGTTGGGCAGTTCTCACCACAAGGCGGCACAAATTGTACCGCCTTAAATTTAGAAAGCCCAAATCCCCCCCCCCCCCCCATCAACATGGTAGCGGATTTCAATGATAGACTACTCCGGGAGGGTACCAGCACCCCCGGAGAATCCCTCGCTGAGCATCCACGACCATGTTTCTCCACTTCTGAGCGTGGTTGCTCAGGCTGCCCCGCGTATTCTGGGGGGGGGGGCAAAATTCCGCTCAAGACTAAAACTGCTCGCGGCAAACGGAGCACCAAGACCAAGGCGACCCCTGCCACGCTGTCCGTGAATTTCTGCAATATCAGGGGACTTCACTCCAACCTAAACGCCGTCTACTACCATCTCGAGACGGCGAGGCCGGCTCTGCTCTTTCTGACCGAGACGCAGGTGTCCTCTCCGGCTGATGTCTCGTATCTCTCCTACCCGGGGTACAAACTGGAACACTCCTTTGTGCCTCGGGCTGGAGTTTGCGTTTACGTCAGAGAGGACATCTGTTCTCGACGCCTCGGCAGACTTGAAGGTTCGGACCTGTCCATCCTTTGGCTACGCGTAGACAGCGACGACCATCCGCGCGTCTACGGGAGCTTCTATAGGTCCCACAGCGGTAATGCCGAAACAGACCGACTCTTCGACCACGTCCAAATGGCTGCAGATTCGTTGCTACAGCAGATCCCCTCCGCAGAGATCGTGATCCTCGGCGACTTTAACGCCCATCACGCCGAATGGCTCGGTTCACGTTTAACCGATCATGCGGGGAGATCTGTTCCTGACTTTGCCTTGGCATATGGTCTGACACAACTGGTTACTTCGCCTACGCGGATTCCAGATGTGGAGGATCATGCACCTTCCCTGTTGGACCTTCTGCTGACCTCTTACCCGGACGGATATCAGATTTCCGTCGACGCCCCTTTAGGCTCCTCGGACCATTGTCTTGTTCGGAGTGTGGTGCCACTCACGCTGAAATCGCGGTTGCAATTCTGCAGGTTGCCGCCGTGTTTGGCACTATAGGTCAGCCGATTGGGATGGGATGCGGTCTTTCTTTGCATCCTACCCTTGGGGGCGGGTTTGCTTCTCGCCGGACGATCCCAACGTTGTTGCGGATTCTGTCGCTGATGTGGTACTTCAGGGTATGGAACTTTTTATTCCTTCCTCTGTGGTGCCCATTGGAGGCAAATCTCAGCCATGGTTTGGTCGCTCCTGTAAAATAGCATCATGCTATAAGCAGGAGTGCTACCAAGCCTGGGCTGACGCATCAGCGTCCAGGGATGTAAACACCAGCGCTCTAAAAAAAGAAGTATAATTCCGCCTCTAGGTCCTTCAAAAGAGTCATTGCCAAGGCAAAGCCAGAGCACATAGGCAGAATTGGCGAGAAACTAGTTCGTCTTCCTTCTGGAACCCGTGCATTCTGGTCTCTCGCCAAGGCTGTCCAGGGGAATTTCTGTCAGCCATCTCTTCCATCTCTGCACAGGGAGGACGACTCACTGGCCCACACCGCAAAGGAGAAAGCCGATCTTCTAGGCTCTTTCTTTGCATCTAACTCGACTCTCGATGACGGGGGGAGTACGCCGCCGACCATCCCGCGGTGTGAGTGCTCCATGCCGGAAGTGCAGTTCACTCAGCGCTCGGTTCGCAAAGCACTCCTCTCCCTGGACATCCACAAGTCGAGTGGGCCTGACGGAATCCCCCCAATTGTGCTGAGGACGTGTGCTCCAGAGTTGGCACCGGTTTTAACGCGTCTTTTCCGGTACTCCTACTCCCTAGGCGTAGTCCCAAAATCATGGAAGACGGCTTTCGTCCACCCGATCCCTAAAAAAGGCGACCGCTCAGACCCGTCCAGCTACCGGCCTATCGCCATCACCTCCTTGTTTTCCAAAACAATGGAGTCCATTGTAAACTGCCAGCTCATGTATACTCTCTCAAATAATGTACGCTTTTTATAAATTAAAAAAAAATTATATTGTTTAAACCAACACAGAGTAGCGCACATTTTAACACAGAGTAGCGCACATTTTTTGTTTGAGATAGCTGTTCTAGTACGTAAGTACATATTACTTCAATGTCTTTTTTTTAATTATATTTTTGTTGCCTGTACTTTTTGATTTGAAGCAATAAAAAAATTGTTGGAAGAAAAACACTGACGTACATAATATGAACCTGTTTTTGTTGAGGTACCTTGAGGATCACCAACTGATTAGTGACCGCCAATACGGTTTTCGCCGTGGTAGGTCAGCTGGTGATTTTCTGGTCTACCTAACTCACAGATGGGCGGAGGCAGTAGAGTCCAAGGGGGAGGCATTGGCCGTTAGTTTGGACATTGCGAAGGCCTTCGATCGGGTTTGGCACAAAGCGCTTCTTTCGAAGCTCCCTTCCTATGGGCTTCCCGAGAAACTGTGCGATTGGATCACCAGTTTTCTTGCAGATCGGAGCATCAAGGTCGTTGTAGACGGTGCAAGCTCCGATTGCAAGCCTATTAATGCTGGTGTTCCATAGGGCTGCGTGCTATCGTCAACGCTGTTTCTTCTGCATATCAATGATATGTTGCAGACCCGTAACATTCATTGCTATGCAGATGACAGCACTGGTGATGCTCTTTACACCGGCCGAGTCAATATTTCTCGGGAAAACGTCTCCGAGTGCCGGGACAAACTTGTGTCTGAAGTCGAGTCTCTGCTGGACAGAGTCTCGGATTGGGGGCGACTAAATCTAGTCCAGTTTAACCTCCAGAAGACACAAGTTTGCGCGTTAACCGCTAAAAAGAACCCCTTTGTCGTATCCCCTCGGTTTCAAGGCACTCTCCTTGTTGCCTCAGCCAGTATCGGAATCCTCGGCGTCGACATATCGAGTGACGTGCAGTTTCTTGGTCACTTGGAAGGGAAGGCCAAATTGGCCTCTAAAAAGCTTGGCGTGCTCAGCAGAGCAGGACAGTATTTCATGCCGGCACACCGCCTGCAACTTTACAAGGCGCAGGTTCAGCCGCACATGTAATACTGTTCCCATCTCTGGGCTGGGGCTCCCCAGTACCAGCTCCTTCCACTTGACCACATCCAGCAGAGAGCGGCTCGAATCGTCGACGACCGAGTGCTTTCCGATCGGCTCGATTCTCTGGCACTGCGAAGAGATGTTGCATCCCTTTGCAGTTTCTTCCGCATATACCATGGAGAGTGCTCTGAGGAATTGTTCGGATTAATCCCAGCCGCCAAATTTCGTGAACGCACTACGCGGCAAACGTCCCGATACCATCCACACCATCTGGATGCTTGGCGGTCCACCACTATACGTTTCAAAAGAGTTTTCTTCCACGTACAACCTCTCTGTGGAGTAATTTACCACCGGCGATTTTTCCGGACCGATACGACCCGGGGACCTTCAAGAAAAGAGCTTACTCCTTTCTAAGGGGCCGGCAACGCATCTGCAATTCCCCTGGTGTTGCAGTTGATCATGGGCGGCAGTAGTCACTTAACATCAGGTGAGCCACATGCTCGTTTGCCCCCTCTTCTATATAAAAAAAAAAGATGTCCTTTAAGTTCGTGTTTATTTTGTGACTATATAAGACACCATATTTATCAGATTTTTTAAATCTTTTAAAGCCATATCTATAGATATAATTAATCATAAATAAAATACTACCAGAAGCGTTTAAAAATAATAAAATATTCATTTTCTGAAACCTGTTTATTTTTTTGTACGGATTGTAGATTGTCCTATCCCCTATCACATGATTTGAAAATTGATTTTACCAAAACCTAAAACTTTAGGAGTACATCCTTCCATTTCCATTAATCACATCACTATTTATTTACACAATGATACCTTTGTACATGTATTTACTTAATTAATTTATTAATGTTTTCAATTTATTTGTTGTCCTAAATTTAACTCAATTTTGATTATCAACATTGTTACCATGATATTTCACATATTTTGTAAAAATTACTAATTTTTTGGATGTTTTTAGTGCTGTGTAAACATTTTTCTCCATGTCGAAGTCCTTTCATCTTAAATTGGTAGACTGACATGTATTCTGTGTCAAACAATCCGTGCACGAGTGTCGTGGGTACCGAATAAACTCAAACTTGTTACTGGACTTTAAACGGTAAGTACATACTTTATTAAAAAGAACATTTTTCCAATGATTTCTATGTGCATTCACTCTTGTTTTCACTATTTTTTACAACGTTAGCTAATAAAATAATATTATTAGGCGGTAAAGAATCCCATAACCTCAAATTTTGTTACCTCAATTTTGTTACTTTTGAGTAGGTAACGTATATGTTGATCTCATTGGTAACACAATTGATATCATTAAGGGACGAATACATTAGCCTACTGTCAACGAATAGAAAATATTAGAATATGAAATATATGTTTAACGATAGGTAAGTATTTGTTTTTCGCTCTCGTATAATCTGCTGAATATATATTTAATTGAAATCCAGAACGAATTTCATGTTGGCGATGCCATACATAGTTTTTAGCCATGATTTATTTTAAACAGACTTCCAAAAAAAAAAACACCACACAAATCGACCATGTATGTTTTTGCTTTTATTTAACTTGCACTGTTCGTATGTAAGTAAAAATATGTCCGTCAAAACTTGCAAACCATTTTTCAATGTTCGTATCCGATTGAGCAAAAATTTTGCTAAATGTTAAAATAAACGAAACACAAACTTTAACGAAGTAATACCTCTTCTCCCTAACTTTCAAAAGCGAAGATTTGTTTTTGGTGTTTGATGTTTTTGTTTATTTAAACAGTTTTTATGAAGATGTTATTGTGCTGAATGAAATCTCAAATAAATGATATTAATTTTAAGGTTATCGTACAAAATGGCAGCGCTAACTGCCACGGAAGAAATGAAACGCTATCGAAATAAGCCAGAATAAACCAGAAAAGTTAGAAGAATCAAGACGTAAACATTTAGAAAGGATGAAGGTTAAACGTAAAAAAATCTGAGCTAAATGACGAAAATCAAAATCAACAAAAATCGTAAAACGTCAATCATTCATTGTAAGAGACAGAATCGGCAAAGAATCAAGAAAATAAAAAAGATAAAGAAGAGAGCACGACAAGAAATTGAAATATTACAGCAAAATGTTACATAAACTACAAAAATTACTTAAAGAAAACGAAAAAAAATTCAACAAAATGTAAATCTTACGGAGCACTAAATAAAAGATTGTACAGTATTAAACTGAAAATGATTCTAAAATAAAAAAAAGAACTAGAATAATAGAAATATCTCTGGTTATTAAACCTTAAATAAATAAACTAAGCCTTAGAAGCATTATTACAACAAATTTATAAAGATTTGAAATGGACATGCAATCGCATAGATTTAGCATTTTTAGAAATGACTTTTTTGAAATATCAACTTCTATATCATTTATATTACTAAATCCTTGCATTTTGATGAGAATGTAGATGGAACAAACGACAGAGTTTTCTTTTATTTAGGGAAATCTACCAATTTCTAGAAATTAAGTCTATTTCCCGTACGTTACATCATAAATTTTAAAATAAAGGGTTGCTTATTTAAAATTTTCCGTTTATTAAACTAAATCCAATTATACCAGTATTCCTAACAATGTAAATGGGCCTTAATAATTTCTTGGTTACCAATCATAATCAATTTTGTTACTGTCCATAAAAATAACGAAGGTTTTTTACTGATAAAATTTTTAGTTTTGGACTTTAACTAATTATGTTTATTTATTAATACTTGCCGAAAAATTGTAATTTTATATCATCAAACAATATTTACATTTTATTTTTATTTTAAAATACATAGAAAAAAATTGTTTGGTTTTCGTCCTAAGTAACACAGTTGAAAATGTTTGTATTGTAATTTAAAAATTAGCAAACATTTACAAGTAAAATTTTTTTTGGGGGTTTAAATGCCTTCATATGTAATCATATAAAATATTTAACACGGAATAAACAAAGAACTACATTTAATTAAACGAATTTTGTTTAGTAACAAAATTGAACACGGTAATGCCATGCTCGGAAATAAACCTGTTTTATTCCTAAATGGTATATATTTATTGGTAACAAACATTAAATTATTCAAATGTTATATTACTTTTAGCAAATTCTTCAATAAAATCATTTAAAACAAACACATTTTTGAAAATCGAAAAAAATATTTGCCGTACAAAATTTTTGAGAACTGCTCAGTTATATCTGCGCAATAATACTTGTTATTGCACAGATCATAAAGTAATCTTGCCTCAAGTTGAGTACGCCTAGACCTTAAGTCTAAGCTAATATTTTGTTAAAAGGAGCACATACGATAAACGCTCACGGTGATATTTATAATTAATGCGACGCAAGAACTTTTTTTGTACCATTTCAATGCTATGATTATATTTATTATAAAGTGGGTTCCATACAGGCACTCCGTCCTCCAATTGTGGCGTGACCAAAGATTTAAAAAGATAGATTAAAGTGATGGGGTTTCTAAATACAGTGGAAGAACGCATAACAAGTCCGTACATTTTAAAAGCTTTACTAATTATGTTTTGTATATGAATATCAAAATGTAATTTGTTATCAAAAGTCACTCCCAAATCCCTTATATTATTCACCCTTACAATATCTGTACCGTTAAGAGAATAGTTAAAGTAGCTTATATTCCGTTTTTTTGTGAAAGTGATTACTTTACATTTATTTAAATTGAGTCTTAAATTATTAAGAGCACAGTAATTGTGAAATCTATCAAGGTCTTCTTGAAGCAAATAGTGATCCTCTATCCTATCGATGCATTGGTATATTTTGAGATCATCAGCATATAAAAGGAACCGACTATTTTTAAAGCAATTTTTAACATCATTTATGAAGATCATAAACAAGAGAGAACCCAAAATGGAGCCCTGTAGGACGCCAGAAGTGACATTTGTAACATCCGTCTCCAAACCTTTAATTACAACCCTCTGCGTTCTATTAGAGACATTATGATCAACAGTGTGAAATGCTTTCCGGAAATCAGTATAAATACTGTCAGTTTGTGTATTGGTGTCAAGCACACTAAACAAATCTGATGTGTAAGTGATAAGATTAGTTATAGTAGATCGCCGTTTAACAAAACCGTGTTGTTCATCTAAGATAACATTATGCAATAGGGGGTAAATAGTATCATGCACCAAACGCTCAAAAACTTTGAAAAGAATGGGCAGTATTGATATTGGTCTATAATTGTTGGCGACGCGTCTATAAGAATATTTCAATTTATTAGTTAACCGATTACGAACAGCTTCTAAAAAGCAAATTATCGAGCAATAATATTCTGATAAGAAAACACTTAGTTGAATTTTAAAGAAATATCGAATTAATAATTTGAAGGTCTTGGGTTCGATTCCCAGGCCGGACTAGTTTGTCGTTTTCTTAGTAATATTTTCTTAATAAATTCATATAGGGAATTTTTAAGATATAAATTATATTTCCGGATTTGTTCCCCGGTTGAAATCACCTTTCCAATAATGTTAATTTAAAGGAATATTAAAATAAAGTTAGAGACCAGGATTTGTTCCCCAGTCGAAATGATCACTTTGTGTATAAGTAGAATTAATGGAAATTAATTGCATAAGAATTGTCTTATATGAGTTTGATACGTTTTGTATGAAAACAAAATTTCTATTTTCCATGATTGATTCATGAAATATTTTGCTTATGTTATCTGATAAGAGATATGATATCTGATAAGAATCTGGTAGGAAACAATTTCCAACATTTGAGAGTTGTGTAGAATCAGTTGTTCACCTAGTATTGATTGATATTAGTGTATGCTAAATTTGCCATTTTTACCGACAATCGGAAGTCGTGTGAGAATTAGTTGTTCAAATAGCGTGAGTTTATAGTCGCGCGTTAACCTTGTACTTAGGAGGTCAAAATGAGTAGAAATTTAAATATTTGCAAATTTCAGCAATTTATGTAAAATTGACTTGTAAAACATTTCAGATTGACTGTATGAGCAAAGGGGGGTAAGGGGGAGAACGACAATAACATCTAATCGGCCCCAATTGTCAACCTCACCTGCTCGTGGTGCCCCCTGCTAGACAACGGACGAGGTTCTGGCGACCGACCAATGGCGGTATATCCATTACACACCCATCCGGGCAACCGGGTAGAAGAGGTTACAGCGGCCTTGGAGTTTCACAGTACTCCTAAAATGTCTGGTGCAGAAGGCAAGGGGAAACCACTGCACTATTTTTCCCAAGAAAGTCGTCATGAAAGGTAGAAATAATATGAAAACGAAGTGGCCATGCGATCCGCTTAGCAACCGGCGCCATCATGTGTCCGGGACAGATGGTGAGAAATTGGCTACCGGCCATGCGGGTGTAGGAAACCAGGCACCCCACGGAAATCATACTACTGGAACTTCTGTGAAGATGCGTCAGACCCAAAAGATAGGAACTTGGAATGTGCGTGGTCTACTCCAGCCAGGAAAGATGAAAATTCTGGAAGATGAGCTCTGCCGATGCAATATGCACACTGGAAGGGTAACGGTCACTTTCTCACTGAGACAAACGTCGTTTACTTCTCTGGGAATGACGATAACAGCAGAAACGGGGTCGCTTTCATTGTTCCAAAAAGTTCAAGGAACTGCGTATTGGGGTATGAACCTGTTAGTGATAGAATAATAAGTATCAAACTAAGGGCATCGCCAGCAAACTTTAACATCATACAGGTTTATGCACCAACCAGTGCCGCATGTAATGAGGATGTCGAATCGTTCTACTTGAAGCTGGAGACTACAATATCTAAGATTCCACAAAGAGAGTTGCTTATCATTATAGGAGACTTTAACTCTAAGGTCGGTTCCGATTCCCATCTACTAAGTTCTTGTTTGGGAAAGTATGGACTGGGGCAGCGTAACGAAAGAGGGGAACGACTAATTCAATTTGCAGCAGAAAACAACCTCGTTATATCAAATACTTTCTTCCAAAACCATTCTCGGAGACTTTACACTTGGATATCACCTGACGGCAATTATCGTAACCAAATTGACTATGTATTGGTTAGATCACGGTGGAAGACATCCATCAGGAACACCCACACTTTACCAGGAGCCGACTGTGGTTCAGATCACCAACTGCTGATGGCCAAAATTCAGCTTAAGCTAAGAGCGGCCCGAAAAATTGTTCAACAGCGGAGGCTCGAAGTAAGGGATAGATCAAAATTTTTAGCCGCATTAGAGGAAAACTGGAATCAGTGGACAATTGTGAACTCTAAGACCGAATGTCCAGATAAAATGTGGGATTGCGCAAAGAACCTTATTAGTTGCGCTGTCAAGCAAATAGCTCCAACCTCAGGTACTCGTAAAAGGCAACACTGGATGAGTGACAGCACTCTGGCTCTTGTAAAGGAAAGACGAGAGATGAAGGCTACGGGAACAGATGTGAGGACATTAAATGAAAAGTCTGCAAACATACAGACAGCATGTAGGCGAGACCTTAACGCCCATTTTCAGAATATATGTGCAGAAGTTGAAATCCATGCAAATAAATATGAATCTAGGGACCTTCATCAAAAAATTCGATCGATGACCCGATCTCTCTGTACCAAAACATGGGCTATAGAGAACTCTCATGGTCAAACAGTGACAGAGATAGAAGCAATATCGGAAACTTGGAAGGAATACTGTCAATCACTGTTTGAGGACGTGGAATCACAGTATTTTGCCTCGACAGAACCCATGGACGAAGAAAAAGAGCCAAACATTCTGAAGGACGAAATCAGAGCGGCCATAAAACATCTGAAAACTGGAAAAGCTACAGGCAAGGATTCGATTCCCATTGAAACAATCAAAGCCTCAAAAGAATATGGCGTCCAAATTTTTCATGCATTGTGTAACAAGGTGTGGTAGACAGGTGCGTGGCCGAAAGAATGGGCTCATAGTGTCTTTATTCCACTTCACAAGAAGGGTTCTACGAAAATGTGTAGCAACTATCGCCTTATTGCGCTAATTCCTCATGCAAGTAAAATTTTGCTGCACATTTTAAACGAGCGCCTGAAATCCTACCTGTTCAAGGAGATTGCTCAAGAGCAAGCTGGCTTTGTTAGAGGGAGGGGTACCAGGGAGCAAATACTTATCGTGCGACAAATTATTGAGAAATCCCGCGAGTACAATAAGGCAACATACATCTGCTTTGTGGATTTTTCCAAGGCATTTGATTCCGTCAAGTGGCCTAAACTTTGGGACACCCTGCTGAGAATGGGCACACCAAAACATCTGGTACATCTGCTCAGGTGTCTTTACGAAGGTGGTACTGCATCCGTAAGAACAGACGACAAGCTGTCAGATCACTTTCATCCTAGTGCTGGCGTTCGTCAAGGATGTATAATCTCCCCACTTCTATTTAACATCTACACAGAGCTAATAATGAGACGCACTCTCGAGAACTGGACTGATGGAATCTCAATTGTAGGGCTGAAAATCTCGAACTTACGATACGCGGATGACACTACCCTATTTGCGACTAGTATCGGCCATATGGAAGAACTCCTACAAAGGATGGAAAACGTCAGTCTTGAACTCGGCCTTCGGATCAATCGCAGCAAAACTAAAGTTATGATTGTCGATCGCATCAACAATAACTCGCCGGAAGTGACACAAATCGCGAACTGTCAAGTAGTCCAATCATACATTTATTTAGGAGCGCTAATTTCGAGCAACGGGGGCTGCATAGATGAAATAAAACGACGTATGGCGATATCTAGGACAGCCATGGATAAGTTGCGGAAGATATGGAGGAACCGTAACATAACAAAAGCCACTAAGACCCGGTTAGTTAGAGCGCTTGTGTTCCCCATATTCCTCTACGCTTCGGAAACATGGACCCTGCGAGAAAATGAGAAGAAGAGAATAGACGCTCTCGAGATGTGGTGCTGGAGAAGAATGCTGAGAGTGTTCTGGACCGAATTCCGGACCAATAAGTCCATTGTCGAAGAACTCCGCATCAAGCAACGTCTGTCATCTATTGTGCAAGCTCGCATACTCACTTTCTTTGGTCACGTGTCTAGACGTAATGATATCTCGATTGAACGTCTAGTGGTTCAAGGAAGAGTAGAGGGCACTAGAGCGCGTGGCAGATCGCCTATGAGATGGACAGACCAGGTGAGGGCTGCGGTGGATGTCACGTTGCATGAGTGCACAAGAAAGGCAGCTGTTAGGGAGGAGTGGAGGCGTATTGTAAAGCGTGCCACAACACCCAAGTGACGACCACGACCGCTCTGTCAAGAGCGTATCGACTGAGAAGAAGTATGAGCAAAATAAGTGAATTCTGTCTTATTTTCATGTGAAAATTCCTTTGGATTAGTGAAATATTGATAGTTTTGTGTAAGAAAATTAAAAGTGTTTTAATAGTGAAATGTATTGGAAAAATGTAAATTAAACTATTGTATTAGTTTAGATGTTTATAATTTCAAGTGAAGAACATTGTTTCAACCTTATATGTTAGATATTTAAGAAATTCTAACTTAGTACATGTGAGTAAAATAGGCATATTTTGTTGAATAAATAAAAGGTTTTTCGTGATATGAAAATGTAATGTATATCATAGTATAGATATTTTTGTGTGCTATCTTTATAAATAAAATGTATAAATGTATGTCTTATACAAATAAAGATATTGGGCAAACCGTGAGAGAGTGATAGTACAAATTGATGTAATTGAGTAGCGTAATCGCGCAGATAGCGCGGTTCTCTTTCGCGTATAGCTCCGGGGTAGCTCAGTAAACTGGTTTTCTTACAAATCGTTCGGGACCAGCAGTATACAATATGAAGAAGAAAGAAAAAGTATAGGGAAGTGATAGGGAAAAGTGATTACTCTCTCACGGAACGGTTAGGAAGATAATTGCTGTTTTATTCCCAAGGAATCATTCCTTTCCAAATTAATACAGTCCGCTGTGTCGCTGTTGCGGCACATATTGAAGAATTAAGGCGTTGGGACCGGAACGACTTCGGAAGACCCGTAATCCCCGCCTGAACCTATTTGAAGAAAAGGAAGAGGTCGACGCCCTTGTGTGTTACTCCGTTGCGGGGTCCACATACGTTGTTCGCGAACCCAACGTAGGTGTCATAGGAGATTAGGGTATCCGCTGCTGAACCAGCCGGATCAAGTAACGACTCCTCGACCTCCTGTTTTTGTTCTGGTTTCTTTTCAATAATTCATAACGTCACTTTTTGATCCATCTTTGAAAACTGGGACTATTCTTGCACTTTTCCAAATAGCAGGAAATGTTCCATCAGATAAGCATTTATTGTAAAGATAGCACAAAGGAAGATCGATTACAGATGCAGTTACCTTGAAGAAAACACCTGGTATGTTATCCATCCCAGCGCCCTTCGATACATCTAACATTTGCAGGGCTTTACGTACCTGAGATCTAGTCACTTTGATGTTATAAATAGTAAAGTCAGATGTATTTTCAAATGGTATGCAAATATCATCAATATCGAAATCATGTGGTACAGATGATCGTTGAAACACAGATTGAAAGAATTTGCTAAATAGATCACAGGACTCTTTTGGACTATGAGCAATAGAACCTCTATATTGTACACTACTTGGGATCTCTGAAATGTTACGGCATTGAGATATGAATTTCCAAAAGTATTTAATGTTATATTTTATGCTATTTTCAACCTTCGCCATGTAAGTTTTGTAGCATTTTTCTGATACTGTTTTAAACTTTTTTCTATATATTGAGAATATATTATAATTTGAATTGTTGTTATATTTTTTCATTTTAACCCAAATTCGATTTTTTTTTCTTGAATATATTTATTAATTCAGGAGTAAACCAGGCAGGATGCGAAGAAGCCCTTATATACTTTTAAGGTACATGTAAATTAATAATACTGTAAATTTTTTCATAAAATAATGAAACCGCTTCCTTATCACTTTTATTTAAAAATAAGAAATCCCAATCAATATTCAATAATTTTTGCATAATTTCATTATAGTCCGCGTTTCTGTAACAGTAGTTGAGATATGGTTTAAGCCGGATGTATCCATGATTTGCATCATACGCAACCGATACACAAAAAGGTGGGTGATGTTTATCCGCAGGAACTAATGCATTTGATATCGATGACAACTCACAGTCTGTTTTATTAGTGAAAAAAAGATCCAAAATACGGCCTTTGTCATTTCTTAAGGAGTTTATTTGAGAGCAATTTAATACCGCCATAAAATTATTTATTTGCATGTGAGATTGGTTAATATCGCTGATACAAGGATATTGCCCATAGGAATTATTATTCATCCAAACTAAGTCAGGTAAATTAAAGTCTCCAACAATAAAATAATCTGTTACACTAGTATCCACGTCAAGCAACTTATTTTGTAAAATATTTAAGTAACTAAGATAAACGTCATGGCATTGTTTTGGCGAAATGTAAACTGCACCTATAAATAAACACTTTTTCGCAAATTTAAATTCGATGAGTATTTGGTCGATAACGGGTGGGAGCGGGGAGGATGTCATAGTGGCAGGTGCGCAGCCGGCAGAGAACAGTGTGCGCTGCATGGGCATGCAACTTAGAACATTATTTTGAGAACAAATTGATATCTTTTTGTGCTGCCATCTTTCGTGTGGACACGTAAACTAGACTTACTTTTATTCGAACTAGAGGGCACGTATATATATTAGGTCTATATAGGAAGCCATCCATGTTCTATGCGCGGTGCACTACGCAGTTAATGGCGGTTACTGGTAGTAAGGCTTAAATTAATATCAATATCCATTTGATATTATTCCGATTTCTCGTGCATTTATGTGTTTTATTTTAATAAGTTTGTGATCTACTTCAGTTCTTTTGTATTAAAAACGAATCTGCTTAAAAACGAAAGGAATGTGTTTTTAAATGTGACTTTGGTAAGTACTTTTGTAATATTCGCATAGTTTCCGGTTTTTATTCACTTGTAAACAGCTAATATGTAAGAAATTGAAAGTTCAAGGCATGGGCTGTAATCATCATAAGTCCACTATACATAGGCTGCCCACGCATTGCCTCGTAGGTACTATTTGCCATTACTGCCACGCTTGGCAGGCGGGTTATTCTGCCAAGCCTATCTCCTGTTTCAGTTTCCGTCTCTCGCCTCGAAATTAATGATTATATTTTATCATTTCGGATATATTACACAAATTTCCTATACCGAAGTATCCGTCACTTTGAAGGTTGCGGCTATGGACGAGGATAGCTGGAAAATATTTGATAAATAAAACCGATCTTCATATTTATCATAATTACCGGATTTGTAATCGGCACTTCGAAGATCATTTTATATATCCTCGGACCAAAAGAAGCATACCCCAGTCTTAACCTTGGTAAGTCTTAATAAAAGTTTTTTCACTGTCAATTTAACTAGCAATTGTTTTAACAGTGCAGACTAAAGAATATAACAGTTGTAATATTCGTAAAGATGATCAAACAAACTTTTAGTTTTTACTTATAATTGGTATGTCAATGTATAGCTTGCCTACAATAACTACTACAACCCCACCCAGTGGTAAGTGGTTATAAAGCCCCAGCAGTGGCGGCCCTAACTAAATTTTTAGGTGGAGCGGGATCTCATAGTGACACCCCACTAAATACAAAACCTTAGTGTTCCTCTACTATGACGTGATTTTAAATAGTATTAGATGTATCAAATATCTACAGGTGTATATGTTTAAGCACAGTTGTGTCTGTTGCTCTTGCCATAGCAGTTGTTCTGCTTATTCGCGTTGCTGCTCTCTGTTATTGTTGCTCTCGACAATGGCACTATGCTTGCATTGCTGCGTTGACTAGTTGTACAGATTATTTCTCATAATAAGAGTTAATAATCTTGTTTGACAACTTTTATTTAAACTGTTGTTCTGCAGACAGTGTCAAAAAAGATAAACTAACTGAACTTCCAACAACAAACTTAATGAAAAGTCTAGATAGCCAGCTTTCTGGTTTATATTTATTATAGCAATAGAATTTTCTATGGAAAAGATTCCAAGATATGACAGTCTTTCCTGACACATAGTAGAAACATAGGTAAATTTTAATTGTTTTAATGTAATATAAGTATGTTTCCATTTAGCGATAGTAATAGTACAGGTATAGTCAGCATGATACAAAGTACTGTCTACACTTTTGAAAAAAATATCCTGCCAATCATTATTTTTAATAAGTCTGAGAACTTTATGTGGCTCTGCTGATTAAAGATCTTTAAATAATGGGTTTAAGCTCATAAGTTCCTGAACCAATTTACAACGAGACAAATCACATTATGTCCATCTGTTACAAATCAACACAGGCATTTTGATCTTTCAGGAATTATTTTCATTTTGTATAAAAATGAACACATCATAGAATTTTGATAGTTTAAGTCAAGTAACCAACACACTTTTAATAGTATCAATCACAAGGTAAAAACATTCCTTTTAAACAATTCTTTAGGATCAGTCGGTGTCTCACCTGTGGCTTTGTACACTAATAGTATTTTCTTCCTTCGGGATCAGCTGGCTTTAGAATTGGATCTATCTGTTATTAGAGCAGATGAAAAGGCTTGATACTGTTTCAAAATTCTGACAAAATTTTCAAACAATACAACACCTTTAGTAAATCTGTAGATTCAAACTGCATAGGTTTTTTTGTGCGAGCTGCTACGCAGGTCTAGAAAGACTATTATCACTGCAACCTACGGTTGCGCGGAAAACCATTCGCATTTATTTTATATATGACGGTAGGACTTGCCGAATCGTTATCGTTTAAACGTGGTAGAGCCATGCTGCAGTTATATTAGTAGTATAGTTGTAGCACGAATGGGTCGGCTCGACCGGGGAAGGACCATGCTCTCACAGAATACCAGCGTGAAATATAAGCTTAATGCTGCTGTATTTCGTATGGTGAGTGTAGAGAACCGGAGACCCTTTTTACTGGAAACGAGGCATTCCATCTTAGTCCTCACGGGTGACAACGCATCTGCATCATCCCGACACATCGGGGTGGTGGGGTGGGAGGGGAAAGAAGATGATTCTAGAACATCACGTAATCATCGGAACTGAAGATATATAAGGCACGCGCGACCGACGCGCAGCCTCTTCCCGCCGCGCTCGCCGTTGAAACCACACCGATTCTCTCCCGACGTAAATATGAATGCTTGATATAATTGTTTTAACCCGCTCCAATTTTGTGTTTTCCTAATCAAGCAGGATTCCTTTCATCGATTTGGCAAATAATAGTTCATTTTAGGGAAGAGCGGGTGCATTGTACCGCGCGTTATAGTATAGAAGCATTTTGTAGATACAGTCCACTTAGATTAATATCTCGCGTAATAGGTTTAAGGTTCGACCGGGGAACTAGACTTCGGCAGCCTTAGACACGTGGCTCCACCATTTTATGGTCACTTTGGCAGGATTTGGACTGGTGTTTAGTGGTCATCCAACCATTTTCTGGTCGAATAATTAGTGTTCGTAAATAGTGTAAATAGTGTTCGTTTAAATTTAAATTTTGATTAGGTACTCGCAAACAGAATTGTTTATTTCATAGCGCTCGTATTTGGTTAAATTTAAAGCTTTAAAATTGAAACAGTGTGATAGCAACCGTTTGGTACGCTTACCCGACAATTTTAATAAAAATATTGAGTTTAGCGAGCAACGCGTCGCTTCGACTCGCTGTAACAGGTGTTCGATTTAATTATTACGTAATACGGCATACCGAGTGTCCATCGTCCATCGTTTATGCGTTGTGAGATTAATTGTGATTAATATAACTTCACTATAATAATTTAAAATGGCAGTTAGTGGAAATGAATTTAAAATTAAAACGCTTTATGCCAAGAGGGACGTACTTTTTTCACGTATACAAAGCATTAGCGATCACATAAAGAACATTAATGTAGAAGCAGTGCGGGAAACTTTTTTGTATGAAATTGAAACGGTGAATTCTTTGCGGACGGATTACGAAAGAGTATTAGACCAAATTAATCATTTGGAATTACAAATCGACCCGAAATACATAGTGAACTACCAACCGCTGCTGGCATTCGAAGATATGTTGTGTCGCGTGAAAAGAACGGCAAAACTCCTACAATCTCAAAGCGAAGCAAAGCCGGAAATACAGGTACGTCCACGTGACTCAATTAGGTTGCCGCCAATAGATATTCCGGTATTCAATGGTGATATTAAGACGTGGCCCTTCTTCTTCAGTAGTTTTCAAAACAATATACACAATAACCCATCGTTATCGGACGCTGAAAAATAATATTACTTAATTAGTAAACTTAGTGGCAGGGCACAGTCGATCTGCTCGGGTTTTACACCTACAGCAAACAATTACTTATTAATATTCGAAACGCTTAAAACTAAATATGAAGATAGGAGAATGTTAGCTTCCGAATATTTGAACCAGATATTCGATCCTAAACCTATATCATCCGTGAACATCAACGGCTTAGAGCAGTTTCTAGATAAATTTGTGGCATCGGTGGCTGCACTTAAGAATTTGAAATTTAATGACCTTATGGACGTGGTGTTTCTCCATATTGCACTAAAGAAATTAGACCCCGACACCGTGCGTGCGTTTGAAATGGAGCATCGTAGCTCGGAGATGCCTTCCTTTCATTCATTAGCATCGTTCGTGCGAGATCAAATAAAGGTGATGCAGCGCTCTCCGAACGTTAAACAGGAGATTAAAAGGTGCGTCGACCGTAGACAGACTCAACCATCTAAAATAGTAGGGTCGTTAACTTACGTAACCGCGACGTCAACATCACTTCAGCATACTTGTATCGTATGTAAAGATAAACACGGTAATTTATATAATTGTGCGACTTTTCGTAAATATTCACCAAGCGAACGTTATAAATTAGTAAAGACAAACAACCTATGTTTGAACTGCTTAAGCGATAAGCATTTAGTTGCAAAATGCAATTCGAGTTCCGTATGTAGCAAGTGCGCCGGGAAACATCACACGCTATTACATTTTGAAAATAGCAACATATCGGCGTCAAGTAAAGCGGACAAGGAATTCACCCCTACTAAGGTCAACGATTCTAGCGGTCGACTTGGTGATGTCGCTCTGTGCTCATTGGCAAATATGGGAGCACAACCTCCTTCAACCGTGTTACTGGGTACGGCACGTATTTTGGTTAGGGATTCGCGTGGAAACGAACAAAGCGTCCGTGCACTGCTGGGCAGCGGAGCCCAAAATAGCTTTATAACGCGACAATGTTGTCAGCGCTTAGGCTTAGTAATAAATAGGTCACTTTCATGTCCTGTAGTTAAGGGCATCGGAGGTACTAGTAAAGCTACCCAGGGATATATAAATTTAAAAATTTATTCTCGGATAGATCGTAATGTTAACTTTGATATAAATGCACTAGTAGTAGATAGGGTCACTGAATCGGCAATGATTGAATTTAAAAATTTGACTCTAGCAGACGACACTTACGCCGTTCCTGGAAACATAGACATGCTCATTGGAGCATCGCTTTCCCTCATCTTTTGTTAAACAATAAGGTCAGGGGCAACTCCTCGCATACCGCGCCTTACGCACTGGAAACCTTACGTATTGGGCTATGTTATCATTGGCTCCGCCCCCATCATAGATAGTATTTCGACAACCTCTTATTGTGGTATGGCTGTCGAACCGCTCGAGTCGTTAGTCCGCAAATTTTGGGAGATGGAGGAGGTGAACGTCCCACCCATAGCTAGCTCAGATGACAGATTATGCGAGGAAATTTACGTCCGCACGACCGTTCGTGATCGCGACGGTAGATATAGTGTAGTGCTACCCTTTAAAGGAGATGTTTTATCTCTCGGCGATTCGCGTCAAATGGCGGAAAAACGTTTCTACAGCTTGGAGCGTAGGATGCTCGCTTCACCCCAGTTAAAGGAAGCTTACGACGGCGTCATTAACGAATATATAAGAGAAGGTTACATATCACTTGTGGCTTCGAAATTAGATAACTACGAAGACACACCGTCGTATTTCATACCACACCACGGGGTCATTAGGGAGGACAAACTTAAATCTAAGTTACGTGTAGTGCTCGACGCTAGTGCTAAAACTAGCACTCACCTGTCGCTTAACGATATCCTCTATAGTGGGCAAAATTTACAGGGCAGTTTATTTAATATAATAGCCAATTTTCGTTTGTTTAGTATAGCACTATCCGCCGATATTCGCCAAATGTTTCTTTGCATAGGGGTCCGTGAATGCGACCGTAGATTCCAACGCATTTTATATCGTATCAACCCAAAGGAACCTCTAATGGTGTTTGAATTTAACCGCGTTTGTTTTGGTTTAAAGTCGAGCCCATTTCATGCGTTACGCACGGTGAGAAAGCTCGCTCACGATGAAGGTCCCTCTTATCCTAAAGCTAAGAGGGCAATTGAGAGCGGATTATATATGGATGATTTTGTGTACTCGGTCGATAGCGTGGAGGAGGCCACCCTAACCACCGCCGAGGTTATAAGGCTCATGAAATCGGGTCAATTCGATCTTGTGAAGTGGACTAGTAATTCGCGTCCGGTTTTAGATACAATCCCACTATCACACCGTCTTTCGGCGATAAAGGAATTCGACGATTCTGATACACACAAGGTGCTCGGTCAGTGTTGGTCACCAGAGTCCGACGTGTTTAGCCTTAAGGTAAATCCGCCCGTAGAGAAATGCACGAAGCGCACAATACTGTCATGCGTTGCTGGATTATGGGACGTCATGGGTTTCGTAGCTCCGGTGGTATTATACGCTAAGCTTTTGATTAAACAACTTTGGTTATTTGAATGCGATTGGGATGACTCGCCGCCTGACAGCATTGTTCGGTTGTGGCAGCGTTTTAGAGAGGAACTTCCTTTACTAAGAGAAATCAAAATACCGCGTCATATAAACGTAGATAGAAATAGCGTCATAACGGTCGTTGGGATTGCAGACGCCAGCGAGAAGGCTTACGGGGGCGTTGTATATTTCCACGTTCAGAATAATGGCAGAAAATTGATTAGCCTCATTAGTTCTAAGTCGAGAGTCTCCCCCCGTAAGGTTGTCTCTCTGGCGCCCTTAGAGCTTTGCGCAATATTAGTACTCACCAAGCTTATTACCGCAGTTATCAGCGCATGTTGGGATAGAGTTCACATAGAAAGGATATTTGCCTTTTCCGACTCCACCGTCGCCTTATGCTGGGTTCATTCTTCACCCCACCGTTGGGATACGTTTGTCGCGAACCGAGTGGCCAAGATCCAAGACGAGTTAGAAACGCGGAACTTTTATCACGTGTCCGGTACGGAAAACCCTGCCGATTGTCTATCCCGGGGACTCACCCCGATGCAAATAATGGATCACCCGCTTTGGTTCCATGGACCTTCTTGGGTTCACTTGGATCCCTCACAATGGCCGATAACCGATTTCGAACCTTCGTCAGTGTCACAACCGCCGGAAGAGAAGAGACACGCTCTAGTGGCGAACGTTTCGAGCGAGGTTTCTCCAATCATTGCTTTGGCGAACCGCTTGTCCTCTTGGTCGAAATTATTGCGTAGCGTAATTTACGTTTGTCGACTCGCGAAGCTTTTACCGCGACGTTCGTATGTCTTAGCGTCCGATTACAACTATGCCGAGTCGCGTGTATTACGTGAACTTCAACGTGCGCACTTCTCTGAAGAAATTACAAGATTACAATCGAATAGAGCTTGTAGTCGCGCCTTTCAACGCCTTAAGCCATTTTTACAGGATGGGATTGTAAGGGTAGGTGGACGCTTGTCCAACTCGCAATTGAGTTTCGACCAACGGCACCCTATAGTTTTACCGCGCAAAGACCATATCATGAACTTATTAGTCGATTACCATCATAAATTGAACTTGCACGCTGGCCCCGACTTGTTGATGTCGATTTTGCGTCAGAATTATTGGATTCTTTCTGCACGTAGTTTAATACGCAATCGGGTGCACAGATGTATAGCTTGCTTTCGGGCACGCCCCAAGCCGTCATTTCCGGAAATGGCGGAACTTAGATCTTGTAGAGTAATACAATCAGTAAAGCCCTTTACGCACACCGGGTCTGATTTCGCTGGTCCGATTAAGGTCACGCTCACTCGCGGGCGTGGTATAAGATCCACAAAGGCTTACGTCTGCATTTTCGTATGTCTAACTACTCGAGCGGTGCATATAGAACTCGTTGGTGATCTAAGCACAGCAGGCTTTATGGGTGCATTTAAAAGATTTCTATCCCGCAGAGGCCCTGTTAGTAAATTATATTCGGATAACGGTACGAACTACGTCGGTGCAAAACGTATTCTATCGGAACGACATGAGCTCTTAGCTAGCAAGTATTATAATTCGGAGTTCGCTCACATTCTAGCCGAGAACCGCATTGAGTGGTCTCTGAACGTCCCAGCCGCGAGTCATTTTGGGGGCAATTGGGAGACTAATAGTAAAGTCTAAAGAGTCACTTATACCGAGTAATAGGAGATCAAATTTTGTCCTTCGAAGAGCTAAGTACGGTGCTCGCTCAAATTGAATGCGTAATGAATAGCCGCCCACTTTGTCGGAGGTTGTCTAGCGACCCCTCGGAACCGCTGGCTCTAACTCCAGCACATTTTTTGAATTTAACGCCTTTAAAGTATTTGCCCGCCGCAGATATGGATGAGAACAGACTTATCATTTCCGCATGCCACAAATTATTAGACCGGTTAGTGCAATCGTTTTGGAAACGATGGAGGATGGAATACTTGCATACTTTGCAGTCTCGGCAAAAATGGAACACAGCAACTGAGCCTTTAGCTGTAGGAACTGTAGTTGTGCTCACCAAAGAGAATACGCCGCCTCTCCACTGGCCGTTAGGAATTGTCGAAGAGGTCTTTCCTGGTTCCGACGGAGTAATTAGGATAGCTCGCGTTAAGACCACGGTTGGGTCTTACCTACGTCCTGTTGTCCGTTTGTGCCCCTTGCCTCTTCCATAATTTAAATTAACTTTCTAGATTAGAAATTGTAGTTGAATTTAGGTAATCTTAGCGTTAGTTAGTTATTTTGTTAGTTTGATCTTAGCTCTAGTCGTTTTAGTTATTTTTTTTTGAAGGAAATCCTTCAAGGGCGGGGGAGATGGTTGCGCGGAAAACCATTCGCATTTATTTTATATATGACGGTAGGACTTGCCGAATCGTTATCCCTTACCAAACGATATCATTCATACCCTCCTATCGACACATCGGGGTGGTGGGGTGGGAGGGGAAAGAAGATGATTCTAGAACATCACGTAATCATCGGAACTGAAAATATATAAGACACGCGCGACCGACGCGCAGCCTCTTCCCGCCGCGCTCGCCGTTGATACCACACCGATTCTCTCCCGACGTATCTCTGGGGCCCCAGAGTGTCTGTCCAGAAGAGGTTCCAGAAGTCGCAGTTATAGTGCTCGACCGCATAGAAGAAACATCCCGGTGAGTCAACATTTCCTAATAATACTGCCTGCTTGATATAATTGTTTTAACCCGCTCCAATTTTGTGTTTTCCTAATCAAGCAGGATTCCTTTCATCGATTTGGCAAATAATAGTTCATTTTAGGGAAGAGCGAGTGCATTGTACCACGCGCTATAGTATAGAAGCATTTTGTAGATACAGTCCACTTAGATTAATATCTCGCGTAATAGGTTTAAGGTTCGACCGGGGAACTAGACTTCGGCAGCCTTAGACACGTGGCTCCACCAACCTAAAAGATCTTTTGTAATCGCTGCTATGGCTATAGTTCACTGCTAAGGATTATGTCTTCAATGAATGGGAGTTGCTTAACTATGAGCAATTTCACTTCTTATAGGCGAAGTAAGTAGTAATATATGTAGCAGTGAATAAAATAAGCCCAATAAAGAAAGTTTTATGTGTTACTCATATACTTTCACTACTATTACAGGTTTAAATGCAGAAACATCGGGACCATGTATACCGGATGTACTTCCTTCATTAATTCCTGATACAAGTTCACATGATCGTATAAAAGGTATTCAATTTCTTTTTTATTTTAAATTATAGGGGGGAGGAAACGAGCATGCGGCTCACCTGATGGTTAGTGACTACAGCCGCCCATGAAGGACTACAACACCATGGGAATTGCAGATGCATTGCCTGCATTTAAAAAAATAAAGTAGGCTCTTTTCTTGAAAGTCCCAAGTTGTATCGGTCCAGAAAATTCTCTGGTGGTAGTATAATATTAATAAATTCTTAATTACTGTAAGTACATATATTCTATTACTATACCAGTAAGTTTGTGATAAGTTAAAGATATAGTGGTTGGAATTTACTATAATAATAAGTACGACATTAGGATGTGCTGAGTATATTTTCATAGACGAAACAAGTAAAAAGGCTACTTATCTAAACCTGGCTCACAATGCACAAAGTAAAAAACATGTGGGGTACGCAGCTGACCAAAATGGTTGTACCTTGCGTTCGTTGCATCTGAAGTAACTAGGACTCTGATAAAGCGGTTAAAACTCTTGCAGATATAACTTAAAAATGTTGTTATCACTGGTCCGCAAGCCATGCAGTAGGAATGCTACTTTATTGGACTGTGCACACTACAGCACCGCGCCTGCTCCAAAAGCATTCTAACAGCATATTGCATTATATACATTACAGTGGAAACTCTATTAACTGGACTAATTGTTTCCGTTAGGGATTCGGAAAATCGAAAATCCGGATATGAAGAAAAGCGGGTTTTGTGCATTTGTAGTACATATGTACATACATAATGTTATGTGTTTATTAAAAACAACAATATCAACGAAAATCAATGTTTATTAAGAAATTATTAAGAGATACATTTTTCAATATACAATGTATGCACTTATTTGTGTACATACATATTTTCTTAGATTACACACATACATACAAAAATACTGCAGCCTCAATTATGAAATAAAATATATAGATACGTATGTACGTATAATTTGTTTAGAATGTGTATTTGGTAATTTGTATTTGGTAATTTGTATTCAGTAATTATGAAATAAAATAATAAGTTTAATTTCGTTTAAAATATTTGGTAATTGTCATTTGACGTAAGCCATTTTTCTCTTTATTGCTGCTATATCACAAATTCGTTTGAGCTTAAGTAGACTCACAGTATCACTCTCTCTTTGTTATTATTTAAATAGTGCTCATAACATTTTATTTCCTTGCAGAAAATAAGTTGCTGCCACAAGAATGTGAAGATACGGTGGATGTACTTCTCCTGTTTGATCAATTGTTTGATTCTTTTAATGGAGGTTCTTATAAGAAAACATATAAGATTTATAAAAATTGTGTAAAACCAAATTCAGATCACTTCGCACTATGGAATAAAGTTCTACCAGTTTTAAGGTCAATGAGATTCAAAACGAAGATAAAAAAGAGGTAGTGCTACATCATGTAACAATGAATTGTGTGATACAACTCCGCCACAAGTAGATGATTACATTTTGTCTGTAGATGTCACGCGAAGATCACTTATGAGACCCTCCCAAAACTTTTTAGAGTGTGTTGAAAGAGTTTAAAATAATAAAAAATGCTTTACAAAATGGCCCCTACTGTGGTATATGTGATAGAATTAAATTATTAATAGATCTTGGTGTGGAATTCGAATTTTTATCATGTAAAAAGCACAAAGAAAACTTAAAACCTTTATGATTAATTATATAATCAGCTTAATTATTCATAGCATGTTATAATTGATGAAAATGACAAAGTAAAAATACAAGCTCAAAAATACTATCTGACTCATAGATATAGATCTAAATAGATATTGTTGTGGCTTCGGAACCGTCCCGATATAACATCCTTTTCCTAAGTGTTTCCTATCCTCCCGCCTCCCCCGTATACGCTCTGCTCAGAATGGTGCGCCACCTATCGTCGAGAAAAAAAGAAGCAAGATGGCCGCGCACGCATAAAACGTGTTCGTTACCGCTCGTTTAAAAATAACCAATAAATAAGTTGTAAGACTATCGTGCAATTGCTCGTGTCCATATACATTCGAAGTGTAGTGTGGTATCTGTGTATACACGAGAACTTCAGCCTAAATATACAGACTTCACCATAACCACGATGAGTGCTCCAGTCTTGTGAGTATCCTTACCTTATCTACCCAGTTCTAAAGCTATTTTCGTTTACTTCCCGGTTGGGATCATCGGGTTAGCCAGCCCTTGGTCTGGTTGTTCTCTGGTTCCCAAAACCACCCACGAAACACATTGCGAAACATTCAAGCCGTAACATAATTTCTGGTCCATACGATCCGGGTACCTATGGATTTCTATTTTTATACAGTCCGCTCCTCATAAAGATAATATCAAGTTCAATTTCTAAGGAAAACTTTGATATTTAATCTATTTTTCTTATAATTGAAAGTAACTAATTCATTTCAATTATAATCCTGCTAGACTTGAATGCTCGTGAAGTGTTTCGTATTGCTCAGACTTTGCAGACTTATCTTATTTGGTTGCGTTATAATTGCTAAGTTTATTTCGAATGTGCATTGATAGTCTTACGCTTTGAAAATTATTATAATTTGAGGGTATTTTATAATTATTGTTGGAAAAAATTACTAAATCAGTTTATGGAAATGATTAATTTGGTCTTAGAATAATAGCACTTAAGTATAAATACTTGTATATCTATGAATGTTGGGTCGTTTGTTAATTTTTATCTAATTCAAATGGTTAAAAAACGTTAACATTAAATTCAGTATTTGAATGTTAATTTAGTTTGGAGAAACTTAAATATTGTTTTAAATATCTGTCGTTAATAATTATACTTAACATTCATATTTAATTTTTCGCTGTTATTTTATAATCATGTCGCAAGAAGAAATGAAACTTAAACTTTATACGTCACAGCGAGAGTATGTTTTTCGTTCTATTCAAACTCTTTTCGATTTATCCACTCAAATACGGGAAGACTCCAGTTCTTCTAAAGTTAGCCAATTTAAATCTAGATTTCTTAAAATTGAGAACATTCGTGATGAATATGTGTTGCTTATGGAAAAAATTAATTCGTTAAAACTTGAGAAATTGAGAATTGGCAAACATTTTACGACACTTTCGTAACGTTAATTCATAATAATAAATCAATCGCGAATATTACTAAATTTCACTAACTCATTTCTTGTTTATCGGGATCCGCTTTAGGGATCTCAAAGAAGGTAAAATTAACTTCCGATAATTATGAGCTTGTATTCAATGAACTTATTAAGCGTTATCAAAATAAGCACATTTTAGCAGTGGCGTATTTAGATCAAATAAATAACTATCCTTATTTAAAAACTCCTAATTTCAATGATTTACAAACATATACTAATATTCTTTGTGAGTCAGTCAATGCCCTTAAGGCCTTAGAGCTAGATGACTTAGGCGATTTTATTTTATTTAACGCAGCGTTTCGCGCACTGGACTCCGATACGCGCCACCGCTTCGAATCTGAAAATAAATCGGAAATTCCTTCTTTTCAAAGTCTTATGCAGTTTCTTCAAAACTATGTAAAAGTTTTAGAAATAAATGCTAATGTTGACATTAGGGCGCGATCTTCTCAATTTTTAGGCGGTAAACAGATCAAGAATGTTTCACCGCGGGCACCGAACCTGCAACGTTCCGTGCTCACTACTCAGTCTAAGCCTACTAGTTCGAAACAGCTGGCTTCACTAGAGTGCTATTATTGTGGCGCAGCACACAGTATCTATAAGTGCCCCACTTTTCAATCTTTGGACACCAGTGCTAGAATAAATATTGTCAAACAAAATAATTTATGCATTAACTGTTTACGAAAACATTCTCTTGATAAATGCGTCTCAAAAATGAGATGTTTTATCTGTAGTGGTAATCATCACACTCTGGTACACATCGACAACCAAGTTCGATCACCGACCACGGTGACCACCGGTTCGAGTAGTGCCCACACTAACACGAGTGCGTTCGTGGGAGAGGCTCGTGGCCCGTGCGTGGTGCTGCTCGGGACGTGCATGGTGCGTGTGCAGGACTCTAGTGGCACGTTCCATCAAGTTAGAGCGCTCATCGATAGCGGCGCTCAGGACTGCTTCATCACCATGAAATGCGCAGAGACTTGGTTTTCAATTACGTCGATGCACCACAACTGTGGCTGGACTTGTACAACAGTCTGTGTGTCAAGTCAAGGGAGTGACTCAATGCTCTATACGCCCGTGTGATTCGAATGACCCACAATTTGATATTAATCCTATAGTCATCGATAGCATTACTTCTAAAATGCCAACCACTGATATTCCTCTAGCGGTTCGAGACTATTATAAACACTTAGTATTAGCGGACCGTGACTTTGACAAACCGTCTGATGTTGATTTATTGCTAGGTGCTGAAGTATTTCATCACATCTATGACGGCCGTGTCATTCAACCAGAGCCCGGCTATCCTGCTGCTTTACATAGCGTCTTTGGTTGGGTTCTCTCAGGACCCACCAATGTGGAGAGTCCGGTAAAATCGGTTGGCACTTCGTTAATTACTTCAACCAATTCATTGGAGAAGATGATGAAACGATTTTGGGAAGTCGAGGAACCGCCTCATCAACATATACCTGCTCCAGAAGATGAGGAGGTCGAACGCCTGTATTCCACTCAAACTTATAGGGAATCGGACGGTCGATATGTAGTCCCTATCTTATTGACGCAGTCGTCTGTCTATATGGGAGGCTCATATAATAGTTCTTTGTCGCAGTTTATAAATCTTGAGAAAAAACTTTGCCGACAACCAGATCTTAAATCACTTTATAACGATTTTATGCGTGATTATGAGCAGCTTAATCATATGCAACCAGTGGGAAAGGATATTACCCCTGGTAGATATTTCATTCCTCACCATTGTGTGATTCGTCCAGAAAGCATAACGACCAAACTTCGCGTTGTATTCAATGCGAGTCACAAGACGACTAATGGACTATCTTTAAATGATATTGTTTACACTGGACCGAAGTTACAGGCTGATTTGGTTGACATTATTACTGGATTTCGGGTCCATAATATAGTTTTTACATGTGACATATCTAAGATGTACAGGCAAATCTTGATAAGGATTTCTTAAATTTACGCGAACACTACACATTGAATAAAACTATTATTTACGGATTTTATCGCGTTTAATTACTTAAATTTATTTTTATTATTATCCCGACGTTTCGAGTGCTTTACAGCGCCTATGGTCACGGGGGGGACTGAGATGTTTGACGTCCCAATGTCATAGTTAGTCCGGCTACCTTCAGTTTTTTAATATTAATTTTTGGTCCGATTTACGCAAAACGAGCTTATAGTATCATGAAGTCCTGCAGTGGTATGCTTGGGTTTGGGTTTAATTTTGTTGATTATAGGATCCCAAGCAGATGGTAGCACCCAACCATCTTCTCTATTGAAATTTAGATGTTTTTTAATTTCAATAGCCTCGCGTATCATCCTTGGTAGGAATCGGTGTTCTTTTGCGAGAACTTGTGGTTTATCAAATATAATGTAATTGTGGGGACGATCTTGAACATGTTCACAGACTGCAGACTTCCCGGAGCGTCGGTGCTTCACATCAGCTATATGTTCCTTCACGCGGGTTTTTATAGATCTCTTTGTTTGACCTATGTAAGAGAGACCACATTCACAATCTAGCTTGTACACACCTGCATCTTGTAGAGGAATATTACATTTGATGGATGGTAAAAATTGACTAATCTTCTTCAGCGGCTTGTAGTATGTCTTAATGGACGCTCGCTTCAAGATGTAGCCAATCTTGTCCGTGACTCCTCTAACATATGGTAGTAGAGCAGGCGCGCGCTCGACTGTAGCTGGCTTCACTCGTTCACTGTGACGTAGGCGCGGGACCCGAAGCTTGTTGTCTTGCAATACTTGCTTGACGTGCTGAAGCTCCGCGGCCAGATGTTGTCTGTCACAGATCCCTCGTGCTCTCTGAAACAAAGATTTACCCACGGTAGCTAACTGTGAAGGATGGTGGTGAGATTCACCATTTAGATATCGGTTGGTATGGGTCTTTTTCCTATACACAGTGTGACCAATAGTGTTATCAGGATTTCGGATGACTAAAACATCTAGGAAAGCTAAAGAATTATTTGCCTCTAACTCCATTGTGAATTGTATTTTAGAGTTTATGGAGTTAAGGTGGTCTAAAAATGCAGTTACTTTGTCAGATGGTAAAATTGTGAAAGTGTCGTCTACGTACCGCTTGTAGAACCTTGGATTTACAGGAGCAGTAAGAAGGGCTTTCTCCTCAAAGTCCTCCATGAATATGTCGGCGACTATGGGAGACACAGGTGAGCCCATCGCCACACCATCTACTTGCTTGTAGAACTCCTCCTTCCACAATAGATAGCCAGATGTGAGGCAATGTTCAAGTAGTATTGCATATTCTTGAGGCATGTTATTTTCTTCTAGCTTCCTAGTTACAATTGAGATGCAGTCCACAATAGGTAGGCATGTAAATAGTGACTGAACATCAAAACTGACCATAGTTTCATTGTTAGCGAGATGTAGGTCTTTTATCTCACTCACAAAATGGTATGAATCCTTTGTGTGTGCTCTGGTATGTCCTCTCAGTGGTGATAGTATTTTTGCTAAGTATTGTGCCAGCTTATAAGTTGGTGAATCGATCTGGCTCACTATGGGACGTAGTGGAGCGTTTGGTTTGTGTATCTTCGGTAACCCATACAACCTCGGTGGTTTGGCACATGATGGTATTAGCGAATTCACGTCGAGATTTAATTTTTCGGAGTATTTCTTTATTAAATCGCTAGTTGTTTTAAGCGTATTAGTTGTAGGGTCTGTTTTGACCTTTTTATATGTACTTTCGTCCGATAAAAGTTGTTGTATTTTAAAATTATATTCCGACGTGTCCATTACTACCGTAGCATTTCCTTTATCCGCGCGGAGAA
The DNA here is from genome assembly GCA_907164705.1 of Parnassius apollo. Lineage (NCBI taxonomy): Eukaryota > Metazoa > Arthropoda > Insecta > Lepidoptera > Papilionidae > Parnassius > Parnassius apollo. Next base: position 5,444,362 of record CAJQZP010000929.1, read on the forward strand.
TCGTGAGTTCTGGTCTGTTCCGTAAGTTATTTAGCGCTGTATATTCGTCTTTGGGAAGGTTTGGTTTCGGCACTGAACTACGACGTAACAAGGACGAAATATCTTGACGTATGGCCTCCAAATCTTCCTTACCGATATTATTCTTAAACAGACAATCCTCAACACTGCAGATAATTTGTTCGTACGGGATTTTTCGCGGAGTTAATGCGAAGTTCATTCCCTTCGCTAATACTTTCATTGTCGGTTCGTCCAGTGTATGTTTTGACAAATTATAGACAGTGCGTTGTTTATAGTTTGTGTCTATGGTCAACGGTTGTTTATTGTTCTGGCGTTGACTTGGATGTTTGGCATTTGATTTGATCGTTAATTTTCGGTATTTTTCTATTTGTTTATTTTTGCATTCATTGTATTTTGATGTTTCTCGTTTGTTTAAAGTAACTTTAACTTTAAAAAGTAAGTAAGTACGTAGTAATGGACACGTCGGAATATAATTTTAAAATACAACAACTTTTATCGGACGAAAGTACATATAAAAAGGTCAAAACAGACCCTACAACTAATACGCTTAAAACAACTAGCGATTTAATAAAGAAATACTCCGAAAAATTAAATCTCGACGTGAATTCGCTAATACCATCATGTGCCAAACCACCGAGGTTGTATGGGTTACCGAAGATACACAAACCAAACGCTCCACTACGTCCCATAGTGAGCCAGATCGATTCACCAACTTATAAGCTGGCACAATACTTAGCAAAAATACTATCACCACTGAGAGGACATACCAGAGCACACACAAAGGATTCATACCATTTTGTGAGTGAGATAAAAGACCTACATCTCGCTAACAATGAAACTATGGTCAGTTTTGATGTTCAGTCACTATTTACATGCCTACCTATTGTGGACTGCATCTCAATTGTAACTAGGAAGCTAGAAGAAAATAACATGCCTCAAGAATATGCAATACTACTTGAACATTGCCTCACATCTGGCTATCTATTGTGGAAGGAGGAGTTCTACAAGCAAGTAGATGGTGTGGCGATGGGCTCACCTGTGTCTCCCATAGTCGCCGACATATTCATGGAGGACTTTGAGGAGAAAGCCCTTCTTACTGCTCCTGTAAATCCAAGGTTCTACAAGCGGTACGTAGACGACACTTTCACAATTTTACCATCTGACAAAGTAACTGCATTTTTAGACCACCTTAACTCCATAAACTCTAAAATACAATTCACAATGGAGTTAGAGGCAAATAATTCTTTAGCTTTCCTAGATGTTTTAGTCATCCGAAATCCTGATAACACTATTGGTCACACTGTGTATAGGAAAAAGACCCATACCAACCGATATCTAAATGGTGAATCTCACCACCATCCTTCACAGTTAGCTACCGTGGGTAAATCTTTGTTTCAGAGAGCACGAGGGATCTGTGACAGACAACATCTGGCCGCGGAGCTTCAGCACGTCAAGCAAGTATTGCAAGACAACAAGCTTCGGGTCCCGCGCCTACGTCACAGTGAACGAGTGAAGCCAGCTACAGTCGAGCGCGCGCCTGCTCTACTACCATATGTTAGAGGAGTCACGGACAAGATTGGCTACATCTTGAAGCGAGCGTCCATTAAGACATACTACAAGCCGCTGAAGAAGATTAGTCAATTTTTACCATCCATCAAATGTAATATTCCTCTACAAGATGCAGGTGTGTACAAGCTAGATTGTGAGTGTGGTCTCTCTTACATAGGTCAAACAAAGAGATCTATAAAAACCCGCGTGAAGGAACATATAGCTTATGTGAAGCACCGACGCTCCGGGAAGTCTGCAGTCTGTGAACATGTTCAAGATCGTCCCCACAATTACATTAGATTTGATAAACCACAAGTTCTCGCAAAAGAACACCGATTCCTACCAAGGATGATACGCGAGGCTATTGAAATTAAAAAACATCCAAATTTCAATAGAGAAGATGATTGGGTGCTACCATCTGCTTGGGATCCTATAATCAACAAAATTAAACCCAAACCCAAGCATACCACTGCAGGACTTCATGATACTATAAGCTCGTTTTGCGTAAATCGGACCAAAAATTAATATTAAAAAACTGAAGGTAGCCGGACTAACTATGACATTGGGACGTCAAACATCTCAGTCCCCCCCGTGACCATGGGCGCTGTAAAGCACCCGAAACGTCGGGATAATAATAAAAATAAATTTAAGTAATTAAACGCGATAAAATCCGTAAATAATAGTTTTATTCAAATCTTGATAAGGCCTGAGGATCGAGTGTGGCAACACGTACTATGGCGTGAATCCCCTTCCTTGCCTGTTCAAGAATTTGAACATCGTACGGTTACATACGGAGTCAAAAGCTCGCCGTACTTAGCGATACGAACATTACATCAGTTAGCTGCAGATCACGGTGATCAGTTTTCTCATGCAGCTGAAGCTCTTCGGCATCATACTTACATGGACGATATTACTACAGGTGCTTCCTCAGTCGAAGCAGCCTCTCAGCTTAAAGAAGATTTAATCAATCTTCTTAATTGTGCTCAGCTAGATTTGCGTAAGTGGAGCAGTAACAGCCCTTTATTTCTTCGATCGTTACCCATGGAACATTGTCAGTGTCCGAAGACATTTTCTGATGATAGTTCAATAACGCTTAAGGTTTTAGGAGTTCAATGGGATCCTGCGGAAGACTATTTGACTTACTCCGTCTCTCCTGTGAATGTGGAGTTTACGAAACGTTCAATCCTGTCCCACGTTGCTCGTATTTATGATCCGTTGGGTTGGCTTTCGCCTTTTATTCTTTTAGCCAAACTACTTCTTCAAAACTTATGGCGTATTGGATTGTCTTGGGATGAAATCATTCCCGCCAATCTGTGTGACGATTGGGTTTCATTTGTGTCTGACTTGTCTAATATAAAATCGATAAAAATCCCTCGTAAAACCGTGATTGATTTAACAGCTACACACCAGCTGATTGGGTTTTGCGATGGATCAACCAAAGCATATGGGTGCTGTGTCTATCTCCGATCAAGTATCGATGATCAAAACCAAGTTTCTCTTTTGATTTCTAAATCTAAAGTGGCTCCGATTAAGCCTCTAACAGTTAATCGTTTGGAGTTGTGCGGTGCGCTCTTGTTATCACGTACTCTCAAACACATGCAAACTTTACTTATTTCGAAAATAAATATATCTCATATTGTTGCCTACACTGATAGCTCAACTGCATTAGCTTGGATCAATACAGAGCCATACAAATTGAAACCTTTTGTTGCGCATCGAGTAGTTAAAATAACTGACGCAGTTGAACCTTCTACCTGGAGGCATGTCTCGACTCAGGACAATCCTGCTGACTTTCCTAGCCGAGGTCTCTCGTGTGCAGAATTGGTCAATTGTAAGCGATGGTGGTCAGGACCAGATTGGATGCTTAGTAGTCCAGATCACTGGCCAGCTCAAATTCGGTGTAAGCCCCAGGATGAGTTGCCAGAGTTGAGAACACGCACTCTGATTGCTCAATCTCGGGAATCTGATAAAGACATTATGAAGGTGTTATTAAATCGGTATTCATCCTTATCGCGACTACAGCGAATATTGGCATGGGTCTTTCGCTTCATTTCTAATTCGCGCAAAGAACCAAGCCAACGCGAGAAAGGTCACTTGACTACGAATGAGGTAAAGTGCTCTCTACTTAGCCTTATTAAATATGTCCGACGGGGCAGCTTCAATCAAGAGATGTCTAAATTAAAATCGCAGAAGCCTCTACCTAAATACTTACAAAAGTTGTCTCCGTTTATTGATAACCTAGGACTCATGCGAGTGGGTGGACGACTTACCAATTTCAACTTACCTGAGCACACAAAACATCCATATTTGTTACCGAAACAATCTATTTTATCTCAATTAATTATTAGCTATTATCATAAACGGTATTTGCACTGTGGACCTCGCACGCTACAATCACTAATTGTTCGCAAGTTCTGGATTTTAGGAATTAGAAATCTTATTCGTTCTGTTTTAACAAAGTGTGTGACTTGCTTTCGGGTTAAACCTATACCCTATCAGCCGTCTATGGGCAACCTGCCACCTTGTAGATCTCAACAAGGTTACTGTTTTCAACAGGTAGGGATTGATTTTGGCGGTCCTCTTCTTATAAAAAGAAAACAGACGACGTAACGCACGGGTCAGTAAGGCTTACATATGCTTGTTCATTTGTTTATCTGTAAAAGCAGTTCATTTAGAACTCGTATCTGAACTGTCTACAGAAGCGTTTCTAGCCGCCCTAGACAGATTCGTGTCTCGACGTGGAATATGTCAACATATTGTGACAGATTGTGGCACTAACTTTGTAGGCGCTAAACGATATCTTGAGGAAATGGTTAAATTATTGATAGATAAAAAACAGGATATTTCTGATCAATTAACGTCTCGTGGAATCTCGTGGAAATTAAATCCACCTTCAGCACCTCACTTTGGAGGCATTTTTGAAAGTGGTATAAAATCTACTAAATATTATCTCAAGAGGGTCATAGGCTCACAAGTCCTGACATTTGAAGAACTAACTACAGTTTTAACTAAAGTTGAAGCGATGCTGAACTCAAGACCGATTTGTCAGTTATCGTCTGATCCTGGCGAAGTTGATGTTCTCACGGCCGGTCATTTTATTATAGGACGTCCTTTAGTAGCTCTACCAGAACCGTCCGTTGAAGATATGAATCCTAGAACACGCTGGCAGTTACTTCAAAAGCTTTCTCAAAGTTTTTGGCGTATTTGGCAAAGTGATTATTTACATACGCTTCAACAAAAGGTTAAGTGGTTTAAGGATGATCACAAACATCCTAATATTGGTCAACTCGTTTCAATCATTGAACCTAATCTACCACCTAACGAATGGCGCCTAGGTCGATTAGTCCAAATCCACCCCGGAAAGGACAATATTATCCGGGTTGTGACCTTAAAGACCAAAAGAGGCCTACTTACAAGACCAGTAGTCAAAGTCTGCCCTCTTCCTCTTGATTGAATCTTATTTTTATTTTTTTATTAAGCTAGATTGTAAGTTCTAATTTTAAAATTAAATTAACTAAGTTTGATTTTCTTTTGTAGTTTAGTTAAGGTTATCAATGCACAACTTAGCTCAGATATCTATTTAGTTTATATTAATTTATATTCTATGAGCAACTGGGGACCTGGAGAGCTGCCGGGTCGATGGTTGTCTTGTGAAATCCCTAGGTGATTTCAGGTGGGAGGGAATGTTGTGGCTTCGGAACAGTCCCGATATAACATAGATATCCTTTTCCTAAGTGTTTCCTATCCTCCCGCCTCCCCCCGTATACGCACTGCTCAGAATGGTGCGCCACCTATCGTCGAGAAAAAAAGAAGCAAGATGGCCGCGCACGCATAAAACGTGTTCGTTACCGCTCGTTTAAAAATAACCATTAAATAAGTTGTAAGACTATCGTGCAATTGCTCGTGTCCATATACATTCGAAGTGTAGTGTGGTATCTGTGTATACACGAGAACTTCAGCCTAAATATACAGACTTCACCATAACCACGATGAGTGCTCCAGTCTTGTGAGTATCCTTACCTTATCTACTCAGTTCTAAAGCTATTTTCGTTTACTTCCCGGTTGGGATCATCGGGTTAGCCAACCCTTGGTCTGGTTGTTCTCTGGTTCCCAAAACCACCCACGAAACACATTGCGAAACATTCAAGCCGTAACAGATATTATTTATCTCTATATCGCATTATGATGTACTTTTAACTTTCTAAACTTACTAATTAAGATGCTTAAGTAAATTAGATAACTAATCACATAAGCTGCTTGGTGACACCTTAATTTTACTATTATGAAAAAAAAAATAGTAATTATAACCATTTCTATTTTTGGTATTTCAAAAGAATAATTTGGTCTTGATTTCAGTTTATTAAAACATTTTTTCAACAACACAAACCCTCAAAATAAAAAAGTGATTTGTCTTTGTCTAAAAAATACACCAAAACTGCTTCCTTCACTTCTTCATCACTTAAAAACTTTTTCCCATGAAGTTCTTTTTTTAAGTTTAGAAATGGATAATAATCACTGCGGGCCAGGTCAGGACTATAGGGTGGGTGTGGCAAATTTTCGAAGCTCATCTTCAGCAAGGCAGCCATCGCAACATGGCACTTGTGAACGTGCGCGTTGTCGTGCAGAAGAAGGATTCCTTTGGTCAATGTTCCCCTTCTTTTCTCCATTATGGCTTCCTTTAATTGTTCTGGGATTTAAGCGTAGTAATTTCCGCATATGGATACACCTTTATCTTTATAATTAATCAATAGGTTTCCTTCTGAGTTCCAAAAGACTGTCGCCATGATTTTGCAAGTCAATTGTGCCACCTTACTTGGGTGGTGGTGTGTCTTTTTTGTGATAATGCCATAGAGTCTTGTTTGGTCTCAGGTTCATAATGGTGAACCCAAGTTTCATCACCAGTAACAATTTGAGCCAACACTCCGTCTTTGTCTTCCATACAGAGGTCCAAAAATGTATATGTATCTGATACTCCAACCATTTTTGCGAGCTGTTTTTTCTTTAGGTGGGCATCTTCTAATATTAATTTTTCGACTTTTTGAATAATTTCCGAATTGGTCACCTCCACCGGCCTTCCTGTCGTCTTCAAGTGACTTTCTGCCTTGTTTAAAAAGGGTATGTCACTTGTAAACTATAGTTTTACTTAGACAAGAGTCTCCGTAAACGGATGACATCTCTTCCAGTATAGTCTGAACTGATTTTCCGCGCTTGGTAAGGAACTTTATAACGGCACGGAACTCGCTTTTCTCCATATTTCACAATTTCTTCCCGATTGACTTATTTGGTTGACGATAACTCAAAGTTTAATGATCTAATTACAATAAAACCCGGTTTTTATACTAATAATGAGTTGCTTAATTTTCATGTAATTCCGCGACGTCCCCATTTATAACCTACTTACCCATTCCGCGAACTTCAAAACGCAAGTACGAGGGTACTACAAATTATACAACACAATTTTATAATAATAATAATAATAATAATTTATGCTCCCATCTGGTTGGATCTTATTTATTTATGTAGTTTTTGTATTTATTTTATTTTATTGATATTTATGTACATATATTTATCTTTTCATTTTCATTTTCATTTATAATTATATATTTATACATCCCAACCAGATGAGAAAACTATATAGATACCCCACATAATAATAATTTCTTTATTTGCTTAAAACATGGTGTTTGTAGGTGGTACAGTAAAATAAGTTCACATGTTTTGCTTATAATTAGCATGCAAATTTAAGATTATATTCAGGTAACATTTATTTCAAAGGCGTCAAATATATTCATCAAAGCAATGTCAACAAATCAATAATTATTAAAGCTTAATGTCAATAAATTCTTCAATGTCATACACTTTAAGTTCAATAAGCCACTTATAGAGTCTCGATTTGAATAAATTCATTTTGAGGTTTTGATGTCATGGGGGATCTTATTATACACCTTAACACACATTGCTAAACAACTTTTTCTGAATTTAGCAGATCTTGGAATGACGCTTAATACTAATCGCTCCGGATTTCTTTTCCATCGAGAGTTTATATCTCTGGCTTTCTGAAAGAGCTCAGTATGGCGTTTTACAAAACAACTCATTTCAAAGATGTACAGTGCTGGCAAAGGAAGTAAGCCCAGGCTCCAAAACGCTGCTCTACAGGACTCGCCCGGTGGAATCCCACATATGGCTCTGATGCATTTTTTTTGCGCTATAAATACCCTTTGTCTCTCAGTACTATTGCCCCATATCATCACACCATAACGTAGAATGGAGGCTACATACGCGTGGTAAGTGGTAATGGCTGTTTGCAAGTTAGTTACGCTCCTTGATTTATAAAGAGCATAAACAAAGCTGTTAATACGCGTGCATAAGGCCTCAATGTGTAATTTCCAGTTAAGATCTTGGTCTATCGTTATACCTAAGAACTTAGTATGTGTAATTTCTTTAATCTTTTCAATATCAATGTTAAAATTGAATTTATCATATTTGGATTTATTAAATTGAATGAAATTTGATTTATCTAAATTTAATTTTAGATTATTTTCCTCTAGCCATTTAATAATGTTGTCAATAGTATTATTAATCTCAATTTCGTGGTCATGTATTGAATTGTATTTATTTTTTTCTGATGTCACAATTATTGATATGTCATCGGCAAACAAGATACATTTATGACCAGTAACTTTGGTTATGTCATTTATGTACAATATAAACATAAGTGGATCTAGGACACTTCCCTGAGGGATACCACACGAGTTATTTTTTAGGGTGGAAGAACATGTCACCAGTTCGCTATTTATGATTTTGTTAACAGTGACGCGCTGACATCGATTCTTCAAGTAGGATGATAGCCACTGTAGTGTAGGTCCTCTTATACCAATCGTTTCAAGTTTATTTAATAAGAGGTCGTGGTCTACAAAATCAAATGCCTTGGACAAGTCAAAAAATAGACCTGTTGTTAGAAAACCTTCATTCAATTTTGTGAGTATTGTTTGTACAAGAGTAAATGTTGCTAAAATTGTCGACTTATCTTTTTGGAAACCGAATTGATCCTTACTAATGATGTTGTATGTGTTGCAATAATTAAGTATTCTCAGGTGCATACATTTCTCAAACACCTTCGATAGAATAGGTATAAGAGTAATTGGGCGATAATTGTTGACGTCATTTTTTTACCCTTTTTGTACAATGGTTTGACGACTGATTGTTTTAATGCTTCCGAAAACGTACCAGATGAAAATGATAGATTAATTAAATACGTCAATATAGGCACTAATTCATCAATACACATTTTAATTATTCTGGTACTGATTCCATCAAAGCCTTCTGAGTTGGTGTTGTTCAAACCCATAATTTCTTTTTTTACTTCTTCTTTTGAAGTCGGAAGAAGAAACATCGTGTTTGGTATAAGTTTGCTTTTAGCAGTTGTTTTTTGTATATTTTTTGTCGTCAGGTTTTTTTGTATTTGTCGATTCAATAAAATGTTCATTAAAAGCTGAGGCTATGTCAAAAGGATGTGTCAATTGTTTTTTGTTTAAACTTATTTCACTTATAGTATTGTCACATTTTAAACCACCAATTTCCTTTTTTATTACATTCCATGTCGCTTTGCATTTGTTTTTACTTTTATATATATATATTTTATGTGTGAATTCCTTTTGGAAGTATTAATACATTTTTTTAATACTTTCGAGTAATTTATATATTTGATTTTATTGATCGCTGTTTTATTATTATAATATTTATACCTTAGTGACCGTTTAGTTTTACAGCTTGTTCTTAGGCCTTTGGTAATCCAATTTTGTGTGTTCCTATGATTGTTGTTAACTTTAATTTTAATTAAAGGAAAACACAGATTATAAAACATGCACAGTAGTTCATGAAACTTGTTGAAGGCAGAGTTTAGACTCATATCTGCGTATACCAAGTTATGCTTTTTAGGCACTCCCTGAATTTGAAAATATTTTCGCAACTGTAGTCCTTTCTAAGTACTGTGTATGATTTTGATTTTTCATTTCTTCTTTGCACAGGGAAACACAATAATTGAGCTGTATCGTGGTCGGATAAGTATAAAGGTAGTACCGCAGCGTTAGCGTCTATAATGTTACTTAGCATGTGGTCTATGCATGAGTTTTTGCGTGTTGGTACCTTAATATGTATTTTTAGGTTATGATTTAGACATATATCTTGGAGGTAATTTGATATTTTTCCTTGTTTCAGCGTATCGATGTTAAAATCGCCCGTCAAAACAACTTTTGTATCAGACTTACGGTTTCTTAATAATTCATGCAATAGTAGGTCTAATTTGTTTAAAAAAATATTTGGATCAGATGTAGGTGTTCTATAAACGCATATAACCACTAATTTATGTAGAGGCATCTCTATGCCACAGACTTCAAAGCTCTTTTGTGTTGCGTACTTTTTAGTTTTGACATTTCTTTGTAGGTACTATTCTGTTTGGCTAAGATACAGGTTCCTCCCCTCAGTTTATCTCGACAAAACGCTGTTGCTAACTCATAATTATGAATATTTAGGTACTTCTCGCTACCAGATTGCAGAAAAGTTTCAGACAAACATATTAGATCTGGTTCATTCTTCATCTTGTTCAGTTCTTGTAATGTTATTTCTAGTAATTCTTGCTTTGCCATGACACTTGCAATGTTTTGGTGCAAAATTTTAAAAGTTTTATTACTAATAATAATAATAATAATAATAATAATTTTTTCATTTTCATTTATAATTATATATTTATAGCACCCAACCAGATGAGAAAACTATATGGATACCCCAAAATAATAATAATAAGTTGTTTATTTCCAAGAGGTTGTACATCACGATATTTGCATAACATTATTTAATAAAGCTACATTAGTACATATACTTGAAAACATAGCATCTGCAGCCGAACTAGGAGACCTGTGCATCAGCTGTCAGCGCCATATCTCCACCGTTAATTTATAGAAATATTAGGATGCAAGCAAAAGTTAAATAATCAAATACTATCTAAAAATTTGTACATTCCGCTAATATAACCTAAGTATAATGAAATTAATTGTATCAAATATTATGTTTATATACTATGTTACCACTTATTACTAATACCAAGGTGGTACAAACAAAATAATAATTTATTCTACTAATGCCGTTCCTCTCTCATAGGATGTGTAATGTATGACTGTAAGAAGTAATTGTGTTATGAGTGTAATGTGTGTGAGCAGTTATGGGAGAGGAGCGTGTAAAATGTGTGTCGTGTGTGTGAGTGTGTGTGTGTGTGTGTGAGTGTGTGTGTTTGCACACGTGCGTGTGTGTGTGTCTGGTTATTATGATTTTATACGGGTAGTATTACAGGTGACAGTTATATAAGAATTTATTTTTAAGTCCGAATACTAAGCAGGTTTTCAGTTTCATTATAAGTTAATTTTTGTAGGTAATTATGTACAGTTTTTTTTACAATTTATTTTATTAAGGTGGTAAATGTCCAATGTTTTATTTAGTTTATTATATAAATGTGGTCCCAAAAATGCAAAGAATTTTTTTATAAAAGTTGTTTTAAAATTAGTTGTATCTACGGAAAATTTTCTGCGTTTATTTAAGTTCGATCGGTTATATACTAATAAGTTATGTTGTTTCTGAATGATCGTTAATATAAACAGTTGTCTTACTGTAAGACCTACTTATCATCTATGTAGGATAAAGAAAAGGTTTAAATGTTGCAACTTTGAGTATAGCACGTTGAGAGATTTCTATCTTTTGTAACACCGTTTTAGAGGCACCACCCCACGTTGATATGCAGTATGTTATAATAGACTGACATAAAGCTAAGTAAACTCGTTTTAATATATCTGGATCCAAAACGTGTCTAGTAGTTTTAAAAATATATATTAATTTATGAGTTCTTTTGCTAAGAGTGTTAATATGTTGTTTAAAATTTAAATTACTATCTATTATAACCTCTAGATATTTAATATATTCAACAGACTGAAGTGAAAGGCAGGAACAGCTGTTATCCCTTGTTAAACAATCATATGAATGAATCACTAAGTTAAAATTTTCAAGGTTGCGAATAGGTTTTCTTAATGAATAAACTATATATTTTGTTTTCTTAATATTGATTGAAAGTTTATTACTGTAAAGCCAATTAGTAACTGCATTTATACCTAATTGTGCAGTCGAGAATACATCTTTCCACGTATCCGCAGGAAATATCAAAGCAGTGTCATCTGCATATGAAATTATATGTCCCTGAGAGAGATTAAATTTTGTAAAATTATCAATATAAATAAGAAATAAGGTTGGGCCGAGTATACTTCCTTGTGGTACGCCGTGTGTTACTAGTAAATCATTGCTGGAAATATTATTTACACTAACACATTGATATCTCTCAGAAAGATAACTTTTGAATAGTTTGAGTTGAGTGCCTCTGATACCGACATTTTCCAGTCTTTTTAATAGTATTTTTATTGACACGGTATCGAATGCTTTCGCCAAATCTAAGAAAACAGAAATACACTTTTTTCCACTGTCTAAATATGATGACAAAAAATTTGTATGAGTATGAACGAAAATCAAAACGAATGATTTGCCATGTCTATAACCAAACTGCGTATTTGACAATAAATTATTTTTCTCCAGATATTTTGTAAGTCTATTATTTATAATTTTCTCTAAAATTTTGGATAAAGCAGGTAATATAGAGATGGGTCTATAATTACTTATACAGGTTTTTTCACCATCTTTAAAAATAGGTCGAATTACGAACTTCTTAAGATATCTAGGGAATACACCATCATTTAAACATTGATTAAATATACAAGTTAAAGGAGGTATTAACAAATATTTAAAATTTTTAATAAATTTAGTCGAAATTCCATCCCAACCAACTGAACAGTCGGTTTTCAAATTGTCAATTAATTGTTCTACTTCACTTTCATCCGTGTCCAATAAAGCAAATGAATTTAAGTAATAATTTGATTCTTCACCAATGTTAATATTAAAACTTTCACTGTTTTTATTTCCTACCTTAAAACTCTCTGCCAAACTTTTACCTACATTTACAAAATAATTATTAATAAGGTTAACAGATACTTGCGGCGTGCTAGATATATTTAACAGTTCTCTGTTATACCCTTTCTTTTTCATGTTACCTATAATATCAGTAAGTACTTCCCATAGCTTCTTATTATTATTTTTAGCCATATTCACTCGCTCTTTTTCATAATTTCTCTTTACATTTTTTTAAAAATGCGTTACAGTGATTACGATATCGTCGGTATATAATTTGATCACTTTCACTATCTGGAAATCGTCTAGCCATCTTATGTAGTTTATCACGGTGACGAATACATCTAAGAAGACCAGTCGTAATCCAAGGTTTAATGATCTTTTTTTGTCTTGGCAACTTCACTAATTTAGTATTAACTTCAATTACTGTTTTTATTTTATTAAAAACAGTAATTAATATATAGGTAAAAAGTCAATGTTTTGCATATCCGAATTAAGTTTATCGTAATCTATTTTTCTGATAGTAGTTGTATAAAACTGTTGACGTTGTTTATTTTTCACACATAAAATTACAGGTTTGTGATCAGTGATTGAAGTTTGAGGAACCATAGTAAGTGAAGGATTATTCGTTTTTAGCAGAACATGATCAATACACGAACCACTTGCGTCACGTGTTACTAGAGTATGAGTGGGTAGTAACCCATGGAATGCTGTCAGTTGTAAATACTTATCCGAATTAATATCTGTTTTATTGTTAATGTTAATATTTATATCTCCTATTATAATTATGTTTTTATGTTTCGAATATTTCTGTAGTACACTATCCAAGAAGGCAAAAAAAGTTTTCTACATTTTTATATGACGGTGACCTATATATTGAAATTATAACAATATCATTCAATGTTGATATGATACAATTCCCTTCTTGAAAATGAGGCTCCTCAGTCGTGAACAAATGTTTTTCTTTTACATATATTACTAATCCGTCATTTTGGTTGTTATTAAAATTAGTGGAGCATAAATTATAACCAGTAATTTTAGGTAAGTTGTCCTTATTAAGCAACCAGCATTCACTTAGTACAATGACATCAAAATCTATTTTTAATCTAGTCAGTAGTACTTCAAAATCTGTAATATTGCAGTTAATACTTCGTATATTCTGCGTAATAATTGTGAAGTTGGATTCACTAGATGACAAATACTTATAACAATCTTCAACGTCACAGGCTATCGATCTTGATACCGTAAATGTATCTAAGTTAATAGCGAAGCTTAGAGCGTTATTATCGCCTTTTATTTATTACTTTAAATTTCTCTAACAAAGTCTCTTTATTAACCAAATAATATCTTTTATTCGATAAATTGATTGAAAAATGTAACTGTAAGTAGAATATATAAAATGAGTGAATATGATTTATTATAAAATATAAGTGTGATTTAAAGGATGTAATTAAGGTGTATAATGTTTGATTTTTGTTTATGTACTGTGTGTAAATTGTGACTATGTGTATTATAATGTATAGTGTTAGAATATACTTTATTCTTATTATGCTAGTTAAAAAGAAAGAAAGGATGCGAAAATATCTAATCTAAAGGTTAAAACTAGTCATTCGGTCTTCCGTAGATTTTCAAGATCTGTTTCATTATTTATTCTAATTTGAGAAGAATTTTCATTCTTGCGTAAGTATACAATGCCTCTAGATGTCCAGCAGAATAAATATTTATGACTTTTTTGGAAAATTCTGGCCTGATAGAAAAGTTTTTGAGTATTTTGTGTTAACGTCTCCGTGACATATATAGGGATGTTTTTTGTGAGTAATTTAGATGCGAAGTATTTAATTTCTCATTTTTTGGTTTTGTTTTATTAATTTTTTTTACTTCATGTAACATCTTTTCTTTAATAATGACTGAATTAAATTCCACTATTATCGGTCTAGTCCCCGTCTTAGAATTAGTTCTATACACGTCTTTTATGTCCGAATCCCGCAAATTTACATTCAAACACTCCCCTAATTTTTTAACAGTGCTACATAGATTTTCTTTTGATTCTTCATTGTTTTTAGGTATATTTCTTATTTCTATTCCCGAAAATCTTCTTCTTCCTTCCTTTCCATATTTTCTATTTTCTCCTGTAGTTGTTATATAATATATCTATCCTGCCTTTTCTCTGCCTCTAGAACGGATAGCCATGATAGAAACTCATCATACTTGCTTGACATAGTATCGACGCTCTTTTTTTAATTCATCGTTCTGTTCTTTTATACTAGAAACTATAATTTGTAAATCTTTGAAATGCTTTGCTTGTTCATTCGTATAAACTGAAAACATTTCACTCATATAAGACATAATGTTAGGATTCACTCCGTCATGTTTCCTTTTTTTACGCTTACTAACATTTAACGTAAGCGATGGAATATCAGGCGCCGATTCACTGTGAAGTTTTGTCGTCCGTTCTATCGCGTCGATTGCGCGCGTCCGCGTAGTCTGCGATTGCGATGTATCATCAGAGCTCACAGGCACGGGCGAAGCGGGCGGCGGTGTACGGTTGATCGGCATTGTATAACCGGTTTTGAAATAAAAGACGCCTCAACGTTTAATTACCAGGACAATATGAGTTAGAAAGTGTGATCGCAGTATATTTGCGAACTTATACCCCTAATGCAACCGTACAAGTAAAATATAACTGTCTCTCTTCTTATCGTTTTACTAACGTGTGGTGTCTTATGCTGTGTCCTATTTATTTGTTGATTGTAAATGTAATGGTTTTACTCACACATATAATTTAGTTTGTTGAAAATTAATCACTGCCGCAGATGACATTAGCACTTCGTAAACTGCCTCAGGCTTTATGCACTCCTAATATTTTATCACTATTTTGTCACAGCATTTATTAGAAAATACAAGTAATAAAAATAAACTATAAACACGTCTTTACTCTTTGGAAGTCCGGGGGAAAGGGAGTTACTGTGTTACTGTGAGTCACAAAAAAATGGCTTATCTATTTTTTTTAAATAACGCAGTAAGGTACTTTGAGTTAAACGCATTGGCCTATTGGCATTATGTCGCCTCTACACGTTGGCCAACACAGTGGCGAATGTAGTGGCGAATATATTGGCCGAGAGTTGGTGACGGCGTCCACACGTTGGAACGTCGTTCAGTTTACTTCGGTTCGGGCCAATGTGCGGACGAATTTATTTTATTTTAGACGACGGCTCCGTAGCGCAGTGGCTTAGCAATGAGTGGCTGTGCCGGGGGCCGTGGGTTTGAATCCCGCACGGAACAAGTATTTGTATATCCTACAAATAATTGTTTCGGGTCTGGATGTGTGTCCTTGTGCAATTTATGTTTGTAAGCTGCCTCCGCGATACAGGAGAAAATCCAAGTGTATGGGGTAACGTTTTTATAAAATAATTATAAAATAATGGTGAATATTAATGAGGCTGTAAATAGATATCCGATATACGATTAGCTTTATTTATTCTTTACATGCATCAGAAACTGGAATAAATACCATTAATTAGAACTTAGCTTATATAAAAGTTGAAAGAGTTATAATCGATTAGTCTATGTTTTAAAATTGGGTTTTGTTTTTAAAGTTTAGCAAAACATGTACTTGCTTTTCTATCAGACATTTGATGTATGTAAAAACACCTTATAATTTAATGATTTCTTATATTTACGCGAACACTACACATTGAAATAATACTAATTTTTACGGAATTTATCGCGTATATTTAACTTTTTTACCCGACGTTTCGAGAGCTTTACAGCACCCATGGTCACGGGAAGGACTGAGATGTTCAACGTCCAGCTGTCATAGTTAACCGCGGTTACCATAGATTAAAATTTAACTTTTGTTCCGATCTACACAGTATGAGCTTATGGTATCATGGAGTCTTGCAGTTGTATGCTTGGGTTGGGATTTAATTTTATTTATTATAGGATCCCAAGCAGATGGTAGCACCCAGCCATCTTCTCTATTGAAATTAGGATGTTTTTTGATTTCAATAGCCTCGCGAATCATCCTTGGAAGGAATCGGTGTTCTTTAGCGAGGATTTGTGGTCTATCAAATCTTATGTAGTGACGGGGGCGATCCTGTACATGTACACAGACTGCAGACTTCCCGGAGCGTCGATTCTTCACATCAGCTATATGTTCTTTGACGCGGGTTTTAATTGATCTTTTAGTTTGTCCTATGTAGGAGAGACCACATTCACAATCAAGCTTGTACACTCCTGCATCTTGCAGAGGGACGTTACACTTGACTGATGGTAAAAACTGACCAATCTTCTTCGGCGGCTTGAAGTATGTTTTGATGGAAGCGCGCTTCAAGATGTAGCCAATCTTGTCAGTGACTCCTCTAACATATGGCAGTACAGCAGGTACACGCTCGACTGTGGCCGGCTTCACTCGTTCTCTGTGACGTAGGCGCGGGACCCGAAGCTTGTTGTCATGCAAAACTTGCTTGACATGTTGGAGCTCGGCAGCCAGGTGTTTACTGTCACAGATCCCTCGTGCTCTCTGAAACAAAGATTTACCCACGGTAGCTAACTGTGAAGGATGGTGGTGAGAATCGCCGTTTAAATATCTATCTGTATGGGTCTTTTTTCTATACACAGTATGGCTCAAGGTGTTATCAGGATTCCGAATTACTAACACATCTAGAAAAGCTAAGGAATTGTTTGCCTCTAACTCCATTGTGAACTGAATTTTAGAATTTATAGAGTTAAGATGGTCTAAAAATGCAGTTACTTTATCTAAAGGTAGAATTGTGAAAGTGTCGTCTACGTACCGCTTGTATAATCTTGGATTTATGGGAGAAGTAAGCAGGGCTTTCTCCTCAAAGTCTTCCATGAATATGTCGGCGACAATGGGAGATACAGGTGAGCCCATCGCCACACCATCTACTTGCTTGTAGAACTCCTCCTTCCACAATAGGTAGCCGGATGTAAGGCAGTGTCTGAGTAATACTGCATATTCTACGGGCATGTTGTTTTCTTCCAGCCTTCTAGTTACAATTGAGATGCAGTCTTCAACAGGTAAGCATGTAAACAATGACTGCACATCAAAACTGACCATAGTTTCATTGTCTGCCAGACGTAGGTCTTTAATCTCGCTGACAAAATGGTAGGAATCCTTTATGTGTGCTCTTGTATGTCCCCTGAGCGGTGAGAGTATTTTCGCTAAGTGTCGGGCCAATCTGTAAGTTGGTGAATCGATTTGGCTCACTATGGGGCGTAATGGAGCATTGGGCTTGTGTATTTTTGGTAACCCATACAACTTTGGTGATTTGGCGCACGTAGGTATTATCCATTTTACGTCCAGATTTAATTTTTCGGAGTGTTTCTTTATGAGGTCACTAGTTGTTTTTAGTGTGCTGTTTGTTGGGTCGTTTTTAACCTTTTTATAAGTACTTACATCCGACAAAAGTTCTTGTATTTTAGAATTATAATCTGACGTATCCATGACCACCGTGGCGTTTCCCTTATCTGCGCGGAGAATCGTAAGTTCTGGTTTATTGCGTAGGTTCTTTAACGCTATAAATTCGTCTCTGGGAAGATTCGGTTTAGGCACTGAACATCGACGTAACATAGACGAAATGTCTTGACGTATCGCCTCCAAATCTTCTTTCCGCATATTGTTTTTAAATAAACAGTCCTCGACACTACAGATAATTTCTTCGTACGGTAATCTGCGAGGAGTTATCGCGTAGTTTAGTCCTTTGGATAAAACCTTTATTGTTGCATCATCCAGTGTTTGTTTTGACAGATTATAGAACGCGATTAATCTATGATCTGTGTTTGTCAATGGTTGCTTTTGGTTCTGGCGTTGATTCGGATGTTTGACATTTGATTTGGCCGTTAATTTTTGATATTTTTCTATATGTTTGTTTTTGCATTCGTTATATTTACTCGAAACGTCGGGTAAAAAAGTTAAATATACGCGATAAATTCCGTAAAAATTAGTATTATTTCACCTTATAATTTATTTGGTAATTTAATTATTTTTTGAGAAAGACAAAAACAATAGCAATAAATATAATTAACACTGACTTAATAATAGGTACTAAGTGATTATAACTTAGAACATAAATGAAAAACTCATGACAAGGAAAGTGGCTCAGGACCATGCTTTGCGGCAGTCTGTGGAGAAGGATGTTCAGTAGTGGACTTGCGAACAGCTGTAATGATGATGATGATTCGAAAACTTGCACGATTAAATTATAAGAAATCGACGCTTTTTATATAAGATAGGGTGACAAACGAGCACACAGTTCACCTGATGGTAAGTGGTTGCTGTGGCCTACAGACATCTACATCTATCCTCGATTACGAATCAAAATGCAGATGCGTTGTCACTCGTGAGGACTAAGATGAAATGCCTCGTTTCCTTTAAAAAGGGTCTCTGGTTCTCTACACTCACTATACGAAACACAGCATCATTAAGCTACTATTTTACGCTGATATTCTGTGAGAGTTTGGTCCTTCCCCGATCGAGCCGACCTTCGTGCTGCAACTATATTTCTAATATAATTGCATGGTTCTACCACGTATAAACGACGTGCTTCATTTTTTTTCATTTTAAAATTGTTCTCGTAATAATCTATAATAGATTGTAAAAAAAATGTTAATTTTTTTTGATAAATAGCTTATTGATTAAAACAAATGTTCAATAATAATTAAATCGCGCTAATTAAAGTAGTAGGAATGTTTAAAGTTTAAATTGGCACTAAAAGGCTGGTAATTGGGGTATCCACCCTACAAAGCTTGAATATAAAATTTAAATCAGATGCGTGTAATCACTCTGGGAGCTTGTAGCAAACTAAACGCGCGGCCAACGTGTGGACGCGGCGACCGAACTCTGCCAACAATCCTTTGATCTTTTGTAAAAAACCGACACCACACGGATCTCGCACCAACTTGCGGGCCATCGTTCCAATACATACCAATGAAGCCCAAACACCCCGTCTACACGTTGGCTAATGCTATTGGCCACTACATTCGCCACTGTGTTGGCCAACGTGTAGAGGCGCCGTTAGATCCACTAATAGAGGTATTAGCCCCCGATCGAGGCCTGGAAAAATAGTACGGGATTGTTCCCTTTGGATACTGTACCACTTTAGAGGGAACTTTTTCAGGCGCTGGCTTACTACGTGCTATTATATTTTTCAATTGTTTGGAATTGAGATATTCATTTTCGTAGTCAATGCAATCTATTACATAATTAATCGAATTACATATTTGAAAAGGATTCCTGTGTTTACATTCCACGAAATGACATTTTTGATTTTCATTACAAATTCTCTTTAAAGCTTTATTTATGTCAGTCACACTTAGGTACATATTTGTCAATAAATTTAATACAATTATGTCGTTATCAGGAAAATATTTAAGAGACCGTCGTAGCTGTGAAGATAGTATTTTAATATCATAGTCATTTTCGCCAATGCAGATTATAACTTTGTCTTTTGGTTTTAAATTTACGTTTTGAATATTTATGATAAAATCTGAAGACGGTGCATATGGTTTTGTTATTGCTGTGATAGCGTATTTCACGTATGGCGTGTTCGCTCGAGACTGAATTAGGGCGGAGGCGAGACCGGTACAGCGCTGGGTTCCTGTGATGTATAACCGGTTCTTGTCATCTTCTTTTTTAGCGCATACTAACCTCGTGGATTTAGTCTGTAAAGACACTTGTGTGTTGTCTAAGGCTGTTGTCAATTTCTGTTCCAGAGTATTTATATATTTTTTTAGACATATTACCTGGTTTTCAGTATATTTAAGCTGTTTCTCTAAGTCTTTAATTTTTAGTTGGAGTGCCATGGGTGTGGTGTTTGTATGAGCTGTTTTTTTATATGCCGGAGAAACAAAACCAGTGTGAGAGTGAGAAGTGAGAGAAGAAGATAATACTGACTGTAGTTTGGATCGTCTATTTTGTTTTTCGGAGCTCTGGCTTGTTTGGCTAACGTTATGTAAAGATTGGCATAAGGCTGTCAACGTCTTATTTTCCTTTGTCAATTTGATTATTTTCTGTCGGAGATTGTTATTTTCTAATGTTATGTTATCGAATTCATTCTGTAGTATGTTATATTCCGTTCGGAGTCGGTTCATTGTGTCCTTCATTTCCTGTATTGCAATAGAGTGGGTTATAGTTTGGTCCAAACTTTTTGAAAGTGGTTTACGAAAGGAAACCACAAGCTCACTCAGATCGTGGGAAGTAGTCAGCACATGTGAGTCGTCAGGTTCGTTGGAATCGTGAGATAAAGTTAGTGCTTGTGAGTCGTTTATTTGATTTATTGGTGAGGCATTCAGTTGAGCAATGCTTGTCTGCATTGTTTGTGAATCGTCCAGATGTACTGACACACTTGCAGGCGCCATTTCTGAAGTTCCGTCTCAGTCGGCATAAAAATTGCACTAGAAGTAGAAGGGCTTTCATAGGATTTTTTAGCTATTTTATATATTCCTTGTGGTTACGTGGGATAAAGAAGGAGTAAGGTGTCGAAGTCCCTTTTGATTTTTGGGTACAGTCTTTGCACTTCCATTTACTTTTAGCTGCTGCATCTTTTAAGCGGTATAGTCTCTCCGAGTATCCGACGCAATCAAATTCAAAGTTATTCCTGCATAGCGAGCATAACATTGTATTTTATTAAACGAATTGTATAGATTCTCATTGACAAAATGACAAAACCCAATTTAAAAAATACAGATAATGACCGTAAAATGACGCTACAAGTTACATGTTCCAAATGTAAGCGCAAGGTTGACCTTGAACATGTAACTTTAGCGTCATTGGTCATTATCTGTATTTTTTAATTGGGTTTTGTCATTTTGTCAATGAGAATCTATACAATTCGTTTAATTCAGTAATGTATTAGTAGATGTCGTTACTGTATCAGGGGCGACAGACAGTTTAGACGCTTATTCAGGGTATTTCTTGTATGGAAAGCAGCGGTACTGACTTACTTACTTACTTAAGACGTACTTATATACGTCCGTAAACGTGAATCACTTTCTTCAATAATTAACTAGATGGCGCTTATTAATGCAATTGTTTATATGGAAAGTAGCGACGTCTAGTGATTAGTAGTAGTGAGATTAGATATGAACGTTATGATGATTCAACAGCTGATCTTTATTTATGTCAAGTTTGAATTTATAACGTCCGAATAATTAGAAAATTTAATTGTGTTGTCTTTTATATAGTCACTCACCGAGTCAAAATGAAGTAAATTCGTGTTTATTTATATTATCGTCCATTGTTCATGCACTCACACTTATATTGTCGAATTTTTATTCTGTTTATACACACAATGAAAATTTCACATAAACACATTTATTTTTAACGTTTTCACGTAAATAACGTTTGTGGCACTTTCTCTTCAATACACCTATAATTTTAAGTTAGTTTACTGTGTAAATTTGATGTAATTCTATTTATTTTATAAAATTTACTACGGAGGCGATGTGAACCGTGGTGACACTAACGCCATCCTCCAAATAATAAAAATAAAATAAAAGATTTTCTTTCATAAGTACAAATCGTTAGAATACCTTCTAATAATTAATCAAGGTACATACATTGTCTCGAGGATATGACTTAAAAATTAGTACATATTTTTAAATCACTACATGCAACATTATTTAGCTTTATTTCTACGAGTTTCAAAATATTTTAATGTCTGAAGTTTTATTTTATCATTATCGATTTTAATGTCTGCTTTTTAATATTTTACTTATAATAATTGCACCAGCCGGGCTAGCATGAGCCGGAGAGAATATATTCCCGGAGAGAGGATATAATTTTTATCCCTTGCTTAGTTTTATCCACCCTGCGAGCACGGGCAAGAGACAAAAATTATATCCCCCATTATATCCACTGACAAGAGATAAAATTATCTTATCTCTATAGTATATCCCCGTTTGACATAACGAGTGGACATATATCTCCCCGTCCGTAGCATGATGGGGCCAAGGGAAAGAGAAAAAATTATCCCTTTTTGACATTTGAAAGGGACAATTTTATCCTCTTTCGCGGACGTGGGTTTAAGTTTATCTTCAAACCATTTTAATACAAAAAAAGATGTCTCGAGCCTATTGTAACTACATTTTCGTGTAAGAAATTGAAAAACAAGAAAGAGAATTACATCAGCGATCGATACGTGATCAGAATACTTAATCTATTGGAATTCTCCGACAACGAATTTCTACGCCGGTTTCGGATGCTTAAAGAATGTTTTGTATTTGTGTAAAGAACTCTATGAGGCTATAAAGCCTATTAATTCTATGGATGGATACCAGTGCATATTGAAGTAAGCATCTATTACAACCACCTTGTCCAAAAAAGTCTCAATAGCTCAATGCCATGATTTAATTACATAGGTTGTGTCAACAACACCTAAGGCGAGTCCATGGTCAAGTCAAATTTAATGATAATAGAATCGGTCTAGAATTACTATATTTTAGGTAAGTATTATAACGTTTTAAAATAAAGTTATCAAACTTAGTAAAGTTACAATTCAAAGGTTTAAATTAAGAAATATGTTAATTCTTTAGCAAAGCTTGCTAAATATACTATACTCATGATTATAAAATTATTTATTCCTTGTTTTGTTTGAAATCATGACATTTTTATTCTTCATGCTTCATCATTTTCAATTAAAATTAAATCTTTGTGACTTAGAGTAGACATCAATTTTGATGTATTTTGTAATTTTCTTATAATGGCAGTAATTGCGGGGATATATTTTTTTTAATTTCTTCAAGAGGTTACACCACCTCCAAAGGGTCTGTATTATCCAGTTTCACAATTGGCTTAATTCTAAACGCATATTTTTTTTAATAAATGCTATCACAAGCGAAGTAATACCTACGATTTGATACAAGCAATGTATATTTAACTTAAATATTATACAAAAGAAAATAAAGAAAGAATTAGAATAATAGAAAAAATAAAAACAAGGCTTACAACGCTTGAAATAAATATAACAAATATTATAAATGACATATTGTTTAACAAAAATTATGAATAGTTTAGCAAATTAATAAACAAAAGGTAAAATAAAATATAAGTTAATGTAAATCTACTTAATCTTAAAACTAGTTTATAGCTAGTATAGTTTATAGCTTTATACTATGGTATATTATCTATGCGCGGGGATAAGTTTATCTACTGTCGATATTATATCTACCATAGGCCCATGCTCGCAGAGTGGATAAAGCTTTGACATAGGGATAAGACAATTTTATCCCTTGTAAGTGGATATAATCGGTGGATAAAATTTTTATCCCCTGCTCATGCTAGCCCGGCAGCTTTTAGTCCGTCTTTGAAGGTCTGAACTATGTACAATTATTTTGATCAACAAATTAGTGATAAGGGTCCTTACTTTTTTAGGTTTATGTCATGTTAAAAATTGAAATTTGCTATTTATTAACAATTTAATGATTTCAAATATCCCATTTCGGAGAAATCATTGGTCAAATATTTTTAATTATTTTTGTTATAATCTCCAACACAGGAAAAGTTTTCTGAAAGTCGCAAAAGTATTTTTCTTGAAACATTACAAATTTGATGTATTTGCTTGGTGTGGGGTTGTCTTACAAATGTCATTATTACAATTATTACATTATTTACATACCTGCATTAATTTTCATCTTTTTATAACTTGATAAATAAAAATATTTTAGTTTTCAATCTCTGCGAATTTGCTAACTGCCAAAATGTGAGCGGTAAAATACCTTCTATTTACTACATCTTCGTTTGGAGTGGAGGTCATTTTTACCAGTAAATAATCCAGATTTTATAATATGTTATTAGCATCTTGCTAACAATTTGCCACCGAGGAATAATATAATAATATATATAATTATATTACAAATATTAAGTACGAGTATGTTAGTTTTTAGGGTTCCGTAGTCAACTAGGAACCCTTATAGTTTCGCCATGTCTGTCTGTCCGTCTGTCCGTCCTCGCTTAATCTCTGTGACCGTTAGCGCTAGAAAGCTGAAATTTGGTACCAATATGTGTATCAATCACGCCATCAAAGTGGTAAAATAAAAATTGAAAAGAAATGTTTTATTAGGGTAGCCCCCCCTATATGTAAAGTGGGAAGTGATTATTTTTTTAATTTCAACCCTAACGTGTGATATATTGTTGGCAAGGTATTTAAAAATGAATAGGGGTTTACTATGATCATTTTTTGATAATGTCAATAATTTCGGAAATAATCGCTCCAAAAGTAAAAAACAATGTGTCCCCCCCCCCTCTAACTTTTGAATCATAAGTTTAGAAAATATGAAAAAAATCTGAAAAGTAGAACTTTATAAGGACTTTCTAGGAAAATCATTTTGAACTTGGATGGAAAGTCGGAGCGCCTGCCGCGGAGCGTGCAATGTTGCGCTCAACAACGCTCCATGTTCGCGCACGTACCCACTACCGGGAGCAGTTGCAGGAGCGCGGAGCGCTGCTGGATCGCGAACATAATGGATACCCACCTTTAAACTCATAAGTGGGAACACTTATTGTGACGGACGTGAAACTACGGAACCCTACACTGAGCGTGGCCCGACACGCTCTTGGCCGGTTTTATTAGTTATATTATGTTAGTTGATTCAAAAAGTATGTTTTTAATTTGTATTTAATATTTTTGGGATTGATATTTTCCTTTAAGGTTTTAGGTAGTTTATTAATTAATTTAGGAATAATAATCTTATTTTGATGATCGCCATACATATTATGTGTTTACTCTATAATTAATTTAGGGTTATATATACCTCTAAGCTGGTGTTTGTACGTCGGTATGACGTGTAATTTTGTATTAAAGAACTGTTCTACAAGTAAAGTAAGTTTTAATTTTTCTTCGATGGGCAGGATACCACAGAATTTAAATAATTTGTTGTAATTGTCATTATTTTGTTGCTTTATTTTAGGGGTGTGTTAGATGTTTTATTAACTTTGGCATAGCAATATATTTACGAAAATGTAATGTATGTGCATAAAAACACAAATAGCTTTCATAAGAATAAAGATGTTTATACTTTAAACACTAGGAACGAACATAAGCTTGTAACACCAGTTACTAGACTCCACTGAGTCAGTAGTGCTTTTATGGGGCAACATATACACTTTTAAAACAAAATTTCAGAAATTGTACAAAATTTGTCAATAAGTTGAAATGTTTTATTAAAGGAAAAATGTACTAAAAGTGTCATGCATATCAATCTTAATTCTTTTGAAATAAAATTTCCCATTTTGATAAGTATAAGTATCAAATAAAGGAAGTTATTTTTTATTTTAAATTTCAAAAGCATTCTTGCTGTCTTTGTCCCATTAACTTAATTATTGCTTACTTTGGTGTTAATTGTAAATTGATCAAAGACACCATTTAATCATGTTTGTTTATAAATCTTTTATTATATATATTTTTTAATTACTGCCATCGTAGCATTTTTGCAAAATCTATAACTAGTTGATAGCTTAATATGAACTTTATCTCCTTTATCATCAAACCAAAACATGTTCATGGTCATATTTTCACTCTTAACATCCTCATTCCTCAAAACCTGTGACATTTGCATTGTAATGTAGTGAGGAGAACACTAGCATCTCATCAAGCATTTAGAAACACAAGCACTCTGCCATGCTCAAGCGTTGTTCTTTCATTTGCTTAAATATAATTGAGTTTATATCTGGTTTAAATTAGTATTTATGTAAGGACATTTTTAATGTTCGTCTTTGCCAAACAATTTGTCTTCGAAATTGTACCATCTTCCACGATATTCATACAATATGAACTATACACGATATTCATATAATATGAGCTGTACTAACTGCACATTCAGGAATATGTGGGTGTGCATAGTCAACGATATCAGTTTTATTGAAATATTATTTCTTAGTATTATTTTTGTTGCTTTATGTGATTATATGGTACCTTCCACAATTTATTAGATTGATTATAATTTCGCAAATGGTTTGTGAGGTTGTCTTATGTATGAGTATGTTATAATACATATATAAAATGCCGATTTTGTAAAAAAATATATTGATTTACACATGTACAATGGTATAGTGGGCTTTAAAGATTAATAATGCTGCTACAAAATGTATCTTTTTATATTAAGTTAAAGATGTACCACTATTAACAATTAATTGATACTAATTCTTGCAATTATGGAAAATAAGCAAACCTTTGGAGAGGATTCAATTATCAATGTGCTCTTAAATGGGAAGTAGTTGTGAGAGGATTCAATTATCAACGTGCTCTTAAATGGGAAGTAAACTTGTGGATACCACAGTTTTTCTTGGTATTAGACATTGAAGCCATATTTGTTTTATAAAAGAGAGCCGTACGTTCAATTTATATCTTAAATTGTAAAATGTCGCGTAGAGAAAAATTTAAAGAAATAAATATATTAACTTTGGCATAGCAATAATGTATGTATTATTGTACATACATTGTATATATACTAATGTATGTACATAAAACATAAATAGCTTTCATAAGAATAAAGATGTTTATACTTTAAAAACTAAGAACAAACATAAGCTTTTTTTTTTCTTCATGGGGAAATGCCTACGCATACCCGCCTCACGGGGGCAAGGACGGGTTATGTCGAACTCGCACCGACTAAAACCCCATGGTGTTCCACCTTTGTCGCATATTGGCAGGGCTACGGGAACGCTTTCGCACACATCCGCGGCCCTACTAGCGCCTGCCGCCCCATGGCAGCACCTCCTCGGGAGAGGAAAATTCCTCCCCGTTCTCCTTCCCAGGTAAGGCGCACCAGAACACATGGCGCGCCTTCCTCCACGGCCTCCAATTACGTCTGTGCAACAGACGCCCCCGCGTCCGATGCACAAAGGCCATGGGGCCAGGAAAAACGAGCACTTAGAAGTACTAGCTTTCCTGACCCCAGCGGCGGATCCGGTCTATGGCTCCGCCGCCAACCAAGATTCGGCTGCGGAGGGTAGTGAGAGCGGCGCCTCGCAATACCGACAATCCTCTCCCCCCGCAGCCCCACCACCACCGCATCAACGGTGCGGCCCCGTTTGAGTCGCGAAGGATAGGGCGAGTGGCGCATCGCCATATCAACACTCCTCTTCCTTCGCGACTCCACCTCGGCTGCAGCGGTAGAGGGTGCGCGAGTCCCCAGTCGCTGCAGTCCACCAGCACACATCCAAAGTGGGCTCCCCAAGCCCACTCGGAGTGGCCACCTCAGGCCGGCCCTTCACCTCGGGCCAGCCACGTGGGTTCCTCTTTGTTCACCGTGGGAGACCAAGCCACGGCTACTAAGCCCCCCCGCCACGACAAGGCGGGAACCCGTTCGGGGGGGACCCGTTCGGGGGGGGAACCCGTTCGGGGGCTTGTAGCACCAGTTACTAGACTCCACTGAGTCAGTAGTGCTTTTATGGGGCAACATATACACTTTTAAAACAAAATTTCAGAAAATGTACAAAATTTGTCAATAAATAAGTTGAAATGTTTTATTTAAGGAAAATGTACAAAAAGTGTTATTATAATATCAAAAAATACATCAGTAATAACCCCTGGGATTGAGGTGATCGCCACCATACTTGTACTATTAAAATTTATTTAAAAAATGTATAAACAAAATGATTGTAAAGTGAAATATATTTTAAAAAACGTCCCGCTGGGTTTCTTGTTGATTCTTTCCAGGACAGAGGTATCTGTAGTAAATAAAACATGACTCAATAAGTATTATGTAATAATCTATATTTAATAATAATAATTCTATTGTATTGTATTCTCTGTAACATAATATATTTCCTAACTTAAGTAACCAGTTAAAAAGAATGTGTTTAAAGAAATCAATTGATATTGTGCAAATATTGTTAAATTTGACACATCTAATGTAAATAATTTAGGCGAAGAATTTTTAAACAATAAACATATTAAAATATATCCGGTTATTATTTTATTAATAGGAACTAGCAATTAGCACAAGAAATATAAAGAATCATTAATTACATTGCAGCACTTGTGCAATGTAATTAATGGTTCTGAAAATATAAAATTGTAAAGTGCAAATAAAGGGCGGGCCCAAAGCACTCTTAATTTTACGCCACCTGACTGATGGACACGGAACTTAACGTAAATAAAATTTGAGTTGCTCATCTATCTCTAGTATATAGTTAGTAATCTACGGTGCGCTGGATCGCGATCAACACGCCACCTCCGTCACGGCGGCCGCTTCCCGCTCGATCTCGATCCGCACGAAATACCTATTGTCTATGTATTCGTTATCGGTTATGTCTGCATGCAGCCACGTTTCAGTTAGTATTATTATATCGTATGATTGAGTAAGTTTATTCATAAAAAGTGTATGTAACTTGGTTCTAAGGCCACGACAATTTTGGTAATAGATAGAACTATGGTTATCCATTTTTAAATATAACAATATTATATGTTGTTAGTAAAAGATAGTTAAAATTATAAAAAAGACTATTTAGATTGTGGTTATTATGGGTTATTGCATACCAGAATCGCCTTACTTTAGTAATATAAGTTTAAATAGTAACCAGTAAAAAATATATTTTATTTCTCCTGCTTGACACATATCTGTATATGACGAGTTTAATCATCATCTTTTTCGTGCTGAATGGCGGGGAAGTATTATGGCGGGCGGCGTAACCTTTTATTTGAGCCCAGATTAGCTCAATCGCGTTTTATTGGCAATGATACAGTGGAATTCTTAGAACGCGATGACCGTACTCCAGAGCCAGTTCATCGATTTCGTATCGCATATTTGCCGCTTTATTTTCTTTAACTAATTTAATTAGCTCTGGTTTTAGCATCTGCATATTTGCGTCAATGCCTTTTGCTTGTAACCAAGCCACCATTTATTCTTTTTTATTAGCTTGGTTAGGTGGTTTCTGTATTTGAACCGAGTGATAGGAGGTATTATAATAATAATAATAATAAGTTCTTTATTTCCATTACATTTGTACATCAAGATATTTGCTTAACATTTAATAAAGCAACATTTGTACATATTCCAGAAAACATAGCATCTGCAGCCGAACTAGGAGACCTGTGCATCAGCTGTCAGCGCCATATCCCCACCGTTAATTTATAAAAATATAAGGATGCAAGCAAAAGTTACATGCAAGCAAAAATTTAAGTTACAATGAAAGTAATTGGATCACAATCAAATCATGGAAGACGGATTACGTCTACCCGATCCCTAAAAAAAGCGACAGCTCAGACCCGTCCAACTACCGGCCAATCGCCATCACCTCCTTGTTCTCCAAAACAATGGAGTCCATTGTAAACTGCCAGCTCATGAGGTACCTTGAAGATCACCAGCTGATTAGTGACCGCCAATACGGTTTTTGCCGTGGTCGGTCAGCTGGTGATCTTTTGGTCTACATAACTCACAGATGGGCGGAGCAGTAGAGTTCAAGGGGGAGGCATTGACCGTTAGTTTGGACATTGCGAAGGCCTTCGATCGGGTTTGGCACAAAGCGCTTCTTTCGAAGCTCCCTTCCTATGGGCTTCCCGAGAAACTGTGCGGTTGGATCACCAGCTTTTTTGCAGATCGGAGCATCAAGGTCGTTGTAGACGGTGCAAGCTCCGATTGCAAGCCTATTAATGCTGGTGTTCCACAGGGCTGCGTGCTATCGCCAACGCTGTTTATTCTGCATATCAATGATATGTTGCAAAACCGTAACATTCATTGCTATGCGGATGACAGCACTAGTGATGCTCTTTACACCGGCCGAGCCAACATTTTTCGGGAAAACGTCTCCGAGTGCCGGGACAAACTTGTGTCTGAAGTCGAGTCTTTGCTGAACAGAGTCTCGGATTGGCGCCGACTAAATCTAGTCCAGTTTAACCCTCAGAAGACACAAGTTTGCGCGTTAACCGCTAAAAAGAACCCCTCTGTTGTATCGCCTCAGTTTCAAGGCACTCCCCTTGTTGCCTCAGCCAGTATCGGAATCCTCGGCGTCGACATATCGAGTGACGTGCAGTTTCGTGGTCACTTGGAAGGGAAGGCCAAATTGGCCTCTAAAAAGCCTGGCGTGCTCCGCAGAGCGGGGCAGTATTTCATGCCGGCACATCGCCTGCACTTTACAAGGCGCAGGTTCGGCCGCACATGGAATACTGTTCCCATCTCTGGGCTGGGGCTCCCCAGTGCCAGCTCCTTCCACTTGACCGCATCCAGCGCAGAGCGGCTCGAATCGTCGACGACCGAGTGCTTTCCGATCGGCTCGATTCACTGGCGCTGCGAAGAGATGTTGCATCTCTTTGCGTATTTTATCGCATCTATCACGGGGAGTGCTCTGAGGAATTGTTCGGACTAATCCCAGCCGCCAAATTTCGTGAACGCACTACGCGGCAAACGTCCCGATACCATCCACACCATTTGGATGCTTGGCGGTCCACCACTGTACGTTTCATAAGGAGTTTTCTTCCACGTACAACCTCTCTGTGGAATAGTTTACCACCGGCGATTTTGCCGGACCGATACGGCCTGGGGACCTTCAAGAAAAGAGCTTATTCCTTTCTAAAGGGCCGGCAACGCACCCGCAATTCCCCTGGTGTTGCGGTTGATCATGGGTGGCGGTAGTCACTTAACATCAGGTGAGCCGCATGCTCGTTTGCCCCCTCTTCTATAAAAAAAACATATTATGTTTATATACTATGTTACCACTTATTACTTATCCAAGGTACAAACAAGATAATAATCTATACTACTAATGTCGTTCCTCTCTCATAAGATGTGTGATGTATGACTGTAAGAAGTAATTGTGTTATGAGTGTAATGTGTATGTGCGGTTATGAGAGAGGAGCATGTAAAATGTGTGTGTATACATGTATGTGTGTATGTGTGTGTCTGGTTATTATGATTTTATACGGGTAGTTTTACGGATGACAGTTATATAAGAATTTATGTTTAAGTCTGAATACTAAGAAGGTTTTCAATTTCATTATAAGTTAATTTTTGTAGGTACGTATAGTTACGTAGGTATGGTAGGTACTGTATACGTAGGTATGTACAGTTTTTTACAATTTATTTTATTAAGGTGGTAAATGTCTAATGTTTTATTTAGTTTATTATATAAGTGTGGTCCCAAAATGCAAAGAATTTTCTTATAAAAGTTGTTTTAAAATTAGTTGTATCTACGGAAAATTTCCTGTGTTTATTTAAGTTCGTTCGGTTGTATAACAATAATAGCCCAAGAGCCCGCTTCAGCCAGGCGCACAATATTTCATAAAACCAGAAAGTTTGTCTGCGCACGTCACCAACACAGGTAAGAACGATGAGCGACTAATACATTATCGAAGAAGAAATGAATAGGTATTCAAAATCGGTCCACAATTGATGGAGAAATCAGTGAACATACATAAAAAATAAACTAAAAAAAAAGCATACAGCCGAACATAGAACCTCGTTCTTTTATGAAGTCTTAAAATCCACATCAACTATTCCATAATTTTATATTTTGGCGTAATAAATTTCAGTCTATCACCTACCAAGCAAAGTATGATCACAGAATAAATAATATTACATATGACACCTATGTGCAATAGTGTGTTAAAATGTGGTATACCTACCTGTAGATTTTAGAAGTTGGCGTTACCCATCCTTTCGATTTACGAAGAAAATTGATTTTTTTTTTCGTATCACGGTCGACTTTTTTCCTGGTCTATAATCTTTATCTTCCATTTTATTTGTGTGGCCGTGGTAGGAAAATAGGAGATCTCCCGCCGGGCAAGGTGTTCTGCCCGGGGAGCGGCCAACACTCCGAGTGATAGTTCGGAGAAGTTCTATATATACTGTCTATGATTCGGAATGTTAATAGCGCGATTTAGGCTTCGTTGTGTTTTGGTGTGCTAGTGGCGCGACGACAGCGCCGCTACATCACCCCCCTGCTCAGGCCGGAGGTCGATAGTGCAGCCTCGTTGCCGACGAATGTGCAAGTGCCAGGAGATTGCCTTGTAGTCTGCGGTGAATCAAGAAGAAGGCAAGTAATCTGCGGTGAGTGATCTCTCCGTGGGTGGAAATGTAGCTAGGCTACTTGATGTATGCCTTTGTACTTTGCATCTTTGGCATTGAATGCATTGCTTCGCCCAGTTGCCAACATCCACTTGCATTGAAGGCCAAAAGAATTTTTCAGTGATGAGTTTTATTGTTGTTCTAACACCTGGATGACTGATGTTGTGCAGTGCATGGAATACTTCGCGACGACATTCTTCTGGTAGGTATGGTCGCATGGTTGACGTTGATGCTTCACAGTAGATAGGTAGATGCGTCATTGGCATTATAACTTGCTTGATGGACAAGTTACTTTGCTTCGATAGATGTTTTATGTTGTCGCTATCTCTGACTTGTGCTGCGGCAATCTTATGATAGTCAATTGATGTAGGGCACGTTACACTGTCGATTGGTATGCGACTGAGTTCGTCGGCGACTATGTTGTCCTTTCCACTGATGTGACGTATGTCGGTCGTGAATTCACTTATGAAAATAAGTTGTCTTGTTCGTCGTGGTGTTTCCGATAGCGATGGTTTCTTCGAAAATACATATGTTAATGGCTTGTGGTAGGTAAAAACGATCAGGTTTCGACCCTCGAACGTTTTTCTGAAGTGCTTGATAGCCATGTAAATAGCGAGTGGCTCTCGGTCGAATGTACTGTAGTTACGTTGAGTATCGGAGAACTTCTTCGAAAAATAGCCAAGTGGTTGCCATTTCTCATTGCTGTATTGTTGGAGAACGGCTCCTGCTGAGGGATCGGATGCGTCGCTGAAGATAGCAAGGGTTGCTTCATGTGATGGGTGAGCGACTAAAGCTGCATTTTGGATCCCAACTTTACAAGCTTCAAATGCCTTCGTGGCTTCATCGTTCCATTCGATTGACGTTTTATCTTTTTTTTTTCGTGTTATGAAGGTAGGCGTGAAGTGGTGCTTGGATTTCAGCTGCTTTAGGTATATGTTCTCTGTAAAAATTTATCATCCCAAGAAAAGGCCTTAGTTCTTCGATAGTTTTAGGTTTCGTATAATCGATGATTGCCCTGACTTTTTCGGCAGGTGGTTTGATTCCTTCTTTGCTGACGGTGAAACCAAGAAATTGAACTTCTTGTTGGCCAAATATGCATTTCGAAGGGTTGATTGTGATTCCGTTGTCTTCTAATCGCTGTAGCACGGTGCGTAGATGGGTTTCGTGCTTTCTTTATCAGGGCTTGCAACAAGTAGATCATCAATGAATGCGAAAACGAAATCCAGTCCATGAAGTACTTCGTGTATGAATCTTTGGAAAGTTTGACCTCCATTCTTTTCGTTTTCATTTCATTAGATTCTACAGTCATACTCCATTCTTTAATCCTGGGATCATTCTTGGATATTCGAATAGTCCCATTGGGGTAATTATTGCTGTCTTATCTTCTATATCTATATCTTCGTTGCGTACTCTTATTTGTTGGTAAGCTCGGTTGAGATCGATGGTAGAGAATATAGTCTTGTCTGACAGTTGGTGAGTGAAATCCCTAACTCGCGGTATTGGGTAGTGGTCAGGAGTGGTAATAGAGTTCAGTCGTCTGCAATCTCCACAAACTCGTAATTCTCCGTTCTTCTTCGGTACAATGTGAAGTGGTAATGACCAAGGGGCTTTTGCTTGGACGGCATATTCCTTGCTCAATCATGTTTTCGAATTCCTTTCGAACTTGCTCGTATAGGTGTGGTGCGATTGGACGTGCACGGCAATGAAGTGGTGGTCCATTGGTTTCGATGAAATGCTCAACGTCGTTCTTCGGTGTTAATTTCATTGAAGTTATTCTTGTGATTCCAGGGTATTCTTCGAGGATCTTGTGATACGGTTGTTGAACATCTATGCTTCTTATTGTGGGCAGATTGGTTGCTTGGACGAAAGACTGAGATGCAAGATTGGTTTTTCCGTCGATGATTCTTCTATTATTGATGTCGACGATCAACTGGTGATGTTGAAGAAAATCAGCACCGATGATTGGTTTGCTGACATTAGCGACGATAAATCTCCATTTGAATGGTCGGCGTATGTTTAAATCAAGCTCCATTGTTTTTTCTCCATTTGTAGGAATCACCGTATTGTTTGCTGCATAGAGTTGAAAATCCAGTGGCTTCAACTTCTGCCTTTGTTTCGGCGGTAACACTGAGATATTTGCTCCGGTGTCGATGAGGAAAGTAAGCTTGCTTTTTTTGTCGGTGACGAAAAGACGGTAGGACTTTGCTGTTACGCTGGATCCCATCGCATTGAGCGTATTAGTTAGTTCGAGCGCCTTTGTATTTTCATTTTTGAATGTACACGGTTCTGTGCATTTTCTTGCCTCGAACCCGAAGCGTCGATGATAGTAGCAGTAAGGGGATCTTGTTCTTGAGCTTGTTTGACTTCTACTTGCAGAGCGGTTGCGACGAAAAAGTGGTCTTCGTTGTTGCTGATTGCGCTGGTTGTACTGTTGCTGGTAATAGGTGTGATACTGGAAAACTTTGAGCGCGGCGATTTCGTGTGATAACTTCCGAATTTCTTCGAAAATTGATGTATATGTGTTCGCCTCTTGCTCCATAATGACGGCTTGATTACACTGATTTTATATATACTGAAGTTGGTGTTCGTACTGGTCACCACTGTAATGGTGGTACGTCGCAGGGTGTTCCTTCTTGGTACGGTGTCTTCCCTCTCTGTGTTCTTACGGGGTCACCACTATGGCCGTGGTAGGAAAATGGGAGATCTCCCGCCGGGCAAGGTGTTCCGCCCGGGGAGCGGCCAACACTCCGAGTGATAATTCGGAGAAGTTCTATATATACTGTCTAGTGTTTCGGTGTGCTAGTGGCGCGACGACAGTAGTAGTGTTACCACTTTAGCGACTTTGTCGCTAAATCTAACGAGTTTTTTGTTAAGTTAGGGAGTTGAATTCAATGTTAAGCGACAAAAAATATTGTGGCGACTTTTAGCGACATTTGCACTTAGTTCAATTTTTGTTCTTCTTTCATCTTGCAGATCCTTTGACGTGTTGCGTAGCCCAACGTTGAAAGCGTGTGCATCTTCTTTTACCAGCCATCTTAGCCCCAGAGTCTTCTCTTCCTTTGTTAGTTGCAAAGAATTTTCTTTATTGGTGTCTTCTAACTCTGATAGTACCCCTGAATTGTTACTAACCCATCCCTTCAGATGAAAGTTTGCTCTTGCGTGAATATCTTTCACTTCTTTGGATATCTGCTTTGCTTCAGTTATAGACGCGAAGCTCTGTAGATAATCGTCCATGTAATGGTTTCTTTTGATTGCTTTCACTGCTTCGTGATGAGTGTTCTTGAATTCTTCCGCGTTCTCATTCATTACGTTTATCGCCGTTGCCGGTGAGGACGCCGCCCCAAGGATGATTGAAGACATTCTATACTCTTCAGGCTTGCCTGTCCTTCGGCTTCCGCGCCACAGGAACCTGAGACTGTCTCAGTCGTCTTCTCTAACTTTGACACGGTGGAACATATGACCATGACGGCCACTGGTCCTTCTCTGAAGCGCAGCAGTACTCCAAATAGTGACCGTAACGGGTCTGGGCTTGAGAGCAAGGCATTGTTGAGGCTCTTCCCTTCATACTTGGCAGCTGCGTCGAACACTATTCTCAGCTTCTTCTTGACTGGGTGCACAACAGCGAAGTGGGGTAAGTAGAATGTTCTTCCTTTGTTGGAGGTTTGCGGAGCTGTCTCTGCGTATCCTTTTTCAATCAGACTCAGGATCTGCTTCTCGTAGTGCTCTTTTGCTTCATGGTCTTGATCCAGTTTTTTCTCTATGTTCAGGCGTCGGATTGCTTGAATGTAATTATTGGGTAAGGTTTCATTTTACTGTACTAATACTGTAGATTTTGATATCTTGTTAGGCATCCTGCGCTCTCTCAACATATCTCCAACTGTAGTTGACTGGTTCGAAGTTACTTGTTTGGACACCGACAGCGAATTCAGGTGCAAGAGGATTTTTCCACCTGGACTACTACAGCTAGTGGTGTACCACAAGGTGGCGTGTTGTCTCCTCTCCTTTTTGCAATTTTCATTAACATGTCATAATTTGTCCTCTTCCTACCGCTTGTATGCTGCTGATCCCCAAATCTATACTCAGTCCTCTCTTGAAGATTTATCTAAAGCAGTTGACACTATTAACGCTGATCTGACTTGTATTTCGAATTGGAGTAAGTGTTATGATTTAACGATTAATCCTTAGAAAACTCAGGTCATTGTCATCGGTAGTTCTAGATTAATTGGTAAAATCGACTGGTCTTCCTTACCCCCTATTATACTAGACTGCACTCTAATCCCTTACGGTAAGAAGGTTAAAAACCTGGGCTTGTATCTTGACTCCTGTATGTCTTCCAACTCACAGGTTAATGAGGTCAGAAGAAAAATGTTTGCTGCGTTAAGCTCTTTACGTAGATTACGTAATTTTCTTCCCACGGCAGCTAAAGTTACGCTCGCCCAGTCTCTACTTCTGCCTATCCTTGACTATGCTGATATTTGCTATCTTGGCATTACCGAGGAGCAGCTTAATATGCTTGAGCGCATTCAAAATTTATGCATTAGATTTATATCTCCGAATTTCGCAAACAGCTCAAATGGCTCCCGATCCGCCTTCGCAGGAATACTCATATTCTCTCCGCGTTGTATAGCATGCTGTTTAATTCCTCTACTCCTCTTTATTTAAAAAACCGTTTCCAGTATCTTTCTCTTACCCATAATCCCTTCCTTCGATCCTCAGGCAATCTTTCTCTCACTACACCTTTGCACTCTTCTTCCTTTTTCAAGAAATCCTTCACCGTAACTGCTGTGCGATTGTGGAACTCCTTACCTCTCCATATTCGTCGCGCTAAATCTCTCCACTCTTTCAAAAGTCTCGTTAAAACCTATTATTTAGAACGCTATTAGATAAACTACTTTACCTTTCTCGTACTTTTTTCATTTTATATATTATATGATATTTTATACATAATATTCACTTATCTTTATTTGTATGTATTATTATATTTTTTATTATTATTTTGTATGCCCCCCTCTATTTTATCTTTTGTTTCCATCATTCATCTACGCAAAGGTTATCTGGAAGAAATCACTTTCAGAGTGATAAGACTATTGTACATACTTTAATTTAGTTTTAACTGTACTTGGTGTTTCTGTATTGTGGTGTACAAAAAAGAATAACTAAATATCTCAGTTCCCTGAAACACCGAGAGTTATTGTAGACAAGATGCCAATATCAATGAAATTTCTTTGGTTCGCCTACCACAGAGGCAGAAGAGATGAAGAAACTCAAGAATTATTACTCGTCGAAGTGTTCCTGGAAACAGAAGCCGACATGTGCGGAGACTTCGCTCCGCCTGAAGCACCTTCGGAGCAAAAGAGAGGAATAAGAAAACCCGTTCATTCGGTACAAGAAGCGTCAAAAGAAAAATATAAGAAGTCATGTCCGTTCTGTGAAGAAGAACACTTCGCACTGGAATGCAAGAAGTTCAAAGAAGCTAACCTGAATGGAAAATGGGATATGACCAAGAAGGCAAGGATATGCTTCAAGTGCTTTCGATTCAAGCACTCAAGAATCAACTGTAAAGCCCCAGTCTGCAAGCTGTGTAAAAAATGGCATCATACCATCTTGCATTCTCACAAACCAGCAGCACCAATAGAAAAAGAAGCGAAGGAAGAAGACACCAGTAGCACGTCAGACGAAAAGGTCGCCTCAATTCACAACGCCAAAGGAGAAGAGAAGGCCTACCTGAAGATGATCCCAGTGAATCTCTATGGCCCAAAAGGCCAAGTTCGCGTGTTAGCATTAATAGACAAAGGGTCAACGGTCACACTCTTAGACGCATCAATCGCTGAGAAGATTGGAATCAAAGGGAAACAAGAAAAACTTACGATCGAAACAGTCGGCGGGAAGGTGTTAAGAAAAGATAGTTCACAGAAGATCGAGTTCAAAATAAAAGGGGCTCATAGAAGAGAAAAGAGAACTATCGTAGCAAGAACCATCAACGACCTAAAGCTGTCCGAACAATGTATAAACAAGGACACCGTGAGAAACTGCGAGCATATAAAGGCAATCGAAAGCCAACTCCTCTACGTCACCGAAAGACCCAAGCTACTGATAGGCCAAGAGAACTGGGGACTAATAGTAACAAGAAGACTGAAGAAGGGCAAACCATCCGATCCTGTAGCCTCCCTCACAAACCTAGGGTGGCTGTTACACGGATGTGAAATAGGAGCAACTGCCACAGTAAGCTTCACTCATTATGGCGGAGCGACCACTGACGAAGAAAACATATAAGAAATCGTCCGAGAACACTTTCAGTTGGAATCTCTCGGGATTCAAAATCGGTCGCCAACCAATGACAGCGACAGAAGAGCATTAGAAACCCTCGAGAAGACTACAAAGAAACTGTCAAGCGGTCAGTATGAAACAGGACTCCTGTGGAAAAAAGAAAATGAAACATAACATAAATAAACATAAACACTCACGCCTGCCACCCAGAGAGGTAGGCAGAGACTACAGACACGATCCTGACACACCTCTCTCGCCTCCTTCACATCCATACACCTACGCATACATGCTCGTCGGTTAAGGGTACTCCTAATTTGGCCCGTTTCCAATAAATCGCGAATTTGGTCGATAAATTTTCGCCTAGGACGTCCCTTTCCGACTCTGCCATTCACTTCTGCAACATAAATTTTCTTTGTCACTCTTTCCTCATTCACTCTTTCCACATGACCAAACCACCGAAGCATTCCTTTCTTAATCCTGGTCACAACATCATCTTGCAAACCACACTCTTCTCTTATTACACAATTTCTTACCCTGTCATTCAAATTCAGCCCTAACATACTCCTTAACGACCGCATTTCTACTGCGTTTATTCTACTCTCGTGCTTCTTCTGCCACACCAACTTTCACTACCATACGTTAAAGTAGGGACCAACACAGCATTGTGAATTGCCATACGTGCCTTTTTCGACACATTTTGACTCTTCACAATAGAGTGCAAGGCCCCATTTACTCTATTTCCCGCATTCACTCGTCGTTCTATATCCTTATCATATCTCCCATCCCTGCTAAATACGCAGCCCAAATATACAAACTCATCTACTTGCTCGATCAACTCCCCTTCTATTCTTATTTCACAAATTGTTTTACTTTCTTCTCTTTCAAAAACCATAACCTTCGTCTTACTTGCGTTCACTTTCATACCCCTTTCTTTTAATGATCCGTTCATTAATGTAACCATCATTTGCAACTCGGCCGCCGACGACGCAAGAATGACTTGATCATCGGCGTACAAAAGGCATTTGACGGTTAACTCACCCATTCTTAATCCGCATTCTTCAACTTTCAAATTTTGCAAACAACTGTCAATAAATAGGTTGAACAGCCACGGGGAAGCCACACAGCCCTGTCTGACACCTTTATGGATGTCAAACCAGTCCGAGTAGACCCCGTTGATCCTAACACAAGCACTAGAGTTCCTATAAAGAGACTCCAATGCCTGTATCAAGCCAGTGCTCAACCCAAATAAGTTCAGTGTTTGCCACAGCAAATCCCTATCCACTCTGTCATAGGCCTTTTCCATGTCCATGAACGCACAAAAAACCTTTTGGTTTTTGGCCAGAAACTTCTCCGCGATCATGCGCATGGAAAAGACTTGATCTGTACATCCCATTCCCTTTCTAAATCCCGCTTGCACATCCCAAATTTTTCCATCAGTTTTTTTCATGACCCTTTCTATCAGTACCTTAGCGTACAGTTTTCCCACAATGCTAAGAAGGCTGATGCCACGGTAGTTTTTACAGTCCTGCTGCGACCCTTTTCCTTTATATACTGGGACTATCACGGCTTTGCACCAGTCTACCGGTACCCGCTTCAGTTCCCAGCATAAATTAAACAAGGTGTGCAGCAGGCCCGCCACCACTTCCTCTCCAGCCCTTAGCATTTCGAGTGAAACTGTATCATATCCGGGCGCCTTACCCGCTTTCATGCTTTTCAATGCTTTCATTATTTCATCCATACTTATCTCGCTACCTCTTTCCTCTTCTTTCTGAGTTTCTACTTCACTTAGTACACATGTCTCCTCACTCATAAACACGCTTTCAAAATATTCCTTCCATCTCTTTAAACTCAAAACTTCATCATTCAGAATATAGCCATTCTCGTCTCTTACAGCATTCATCATAGGCTGTTTTGAATGTCCCCTGGCAGTTCTTACAAGTTTCCAGAACATTTTAATATTTGCCTGGAAGTTATCTGATATTCTTCTATCATTCTTATCCGTTCTTTCTTGCTTCTTTCTTTCAACTACTTCTTTTACTCTCTTATTAAGATGTCTAAAGACTGCCTTTTTTCTTTCAATATCATCATTCGTACCGCTAGAATTACCAGCCTTTGTTGCTAGTAAATCTAGCCATGCTCTCTTCTTTGCTTCAACTTCCATACGTATCTCATCATCCCACCATAACGTATTATTTTTCCTTTCATTCTTTCTCTTACTAACACCACATACTTCGGTAGCTGCATGCACTAAACCTTTCTTTACGTTTTGCCATACATTCTCCAAGTCTAACTCCTTCATACATAATTCATCCAAACCACTTATATTTTCTTTCAGTCTACATTTGAACTTGTTTCTCTCACCTTCATCTTGCAACCTTTCTGTTCTAATACGCTTTAACGCAGTGGTAGACACGGATGACCGATGGCGCCAACGCCTGAATAGACCATTAATTCGGCATAAAACCAAATAATGATCCGTTCCTACGTTAAACACCCCGGTAAACCCTTGTATCTACCACTGCGCCCCTCAATCTTTCATCCACAATTATGAAATCTATCATGCTTCTATCGTCACCTCTTTCCCAGGTATACATGTGAATCCTCTTGTGGCGAAAGCAAGTGTCCGTCACAAAAAGATTCTTTTCCATACATACTGTGAGGAGACTTTCACCATTCTCATTTATACTTTCATCACCAAACGTTCCCAATATCCTTTCATAACCAAGCCTCCTCACCCCAACCCCTCCATTAAAATCTCCTAGCATAATAATATTTTCATTTCCCTTACACTTCATTAACACCATCCTTACCATTTCCCAAAACTGCTCTCGGATATAAGTGGGCATGTCAGACATGTCTGGGGCGTAGACCCCTAACACGAACAACTTCTTTAAGCCCACTTTCATTCGTATCCATAGCGGTCTTGGGCTTACACATTCATACTCTTTCACACATTGGCCCATTCTTTCTGAAAGGATGATACCTACTCCCTGGCATGCCCGCTCGATCTCGTCTACACCAGACCAGTATGCGGTATACATGCCATGTGTAGTGACATCCTTCCCCTTCCTTTTCGTCTCATTTACGCATAACACATCTATTCCTCTATCATACATCATATCGCATACTTCATCCATTTTATCATTCATTGCCCCACATACATTCAACGTAGCCAGACGGGCCTCTGCAATCCACTTTTCGCCTCTCCGGGAGACAGAACGTGACGGGTGGCGAACCTCGTCTCCGGTTTTCCTCCCGGAGATTCTTCGCACCCCTGCCCCATTAAAGGGGCGCCGGGAACTCGGGGCCATTTCCTTTATTTGGTTAGTCACGGTGCGAAATATGGGGTAGTATATTTTACGCCGCTACCACGGCATGGAGCCGAGTGTGTGCTATCGGCTTGTCGCTCATTTAGCACCACCCGGGGGACACGTGTAGGGTGGGCCTAGGAACAGGTGGTCAAAGCCTACGGATGCGAGCGACTTATCCCCCGACAGTACAGTATAAGTAGTATTAATCGCGTTACTAAAATCAAGCAACGTGAGAATGGTAAGCTTTTGTTTCTCCATACCATACCGAATATCATCAGTGATTTGTAAAAGTGCAGTAGTCGTACTGTGGCCAGGACGGAAACCGGATTGCAGGGGATTTAAAAGATTGTGTTTCAAAAGATTGCTTAATTGATTGCGCATAAGACGTTTTAGAACTTTGGAAAAGAAAGGCAAAATAGAGATAGGTCTATAATCAGAAAAACTAGAGGGATTTGACTTTTTCGGAAAAGGAACTACAAATGCGTCTTTCCAAGCTAAAGGGAAAAAATTTAGT
The DNA here is from genome assembly GCA_907164705.1 of Parnassius apollo. Classification (NCBI taxonomy): domain Eukaryota; kingdom Metazoa; phylum Arthropoda; class Insecta; order Lepidoptera; family Papilionidae; genus Parnassius; species Parnassius apollo. Next base: position 5,487,040 of record CAJQZP010000929.1, read on the forward strand.
GAATTATTCAGGATAGAGGTAATTATAGGTAAAAGGAGATCAATGAGAGGGATGACCATTTTCCGACTAATGCGGTCACTACCAATCAAATTAGAATGGATGGACATTATGGCTCTCTTAACATCACAACCGTTGAATTGGCTAAAATTAAAAGCAGAGGTGTCCGGAGTGGGAGCTTTTGAAAGATAATCCAAAGTATTATGTTTTGCTTTATCGTTAATGCAAGACGAAGATGAGAAATCCAAATTAAGTGGATTGAGATCAAAGTTATGGTGTGTGAGATTTTGTCGTAATTTCCCAACTCCTAAAGACTTAAGAAATTTCCAGACCCTAGCAGGGTCAGGACTCAGGATCTTGTACTGATTCATGGATATGGCGTCGTTGTGCTTTTCTACACAGATTGTTGCAACGATTCCGTACTAATCTATACTTTTCTCTATGCAAATCGCTAGGAACTGACTTGTATTTAGCTTTGGCACAATTTTTAATGTGGATAATTTTTTTTAATATCATCAGTCAGCCAAGGAGAGGGAGGATGCTTTACACGCACTGGACGATCAGGAGCATAAACGTCGTAAAGCTGAATTACCAGAGAGTTGAACAAAGCAACATATTCATCAACAGTAGATGCATTGACGACTACACTCCAATCAATCTTTACAGGTTTACAGCGTCATTTGAAAGCTGCTCCAAATCCAAGTCACTAAAGTTACGCTGAAGTAGTATCTTTTACTTAGCTTTAGGGGGACGGATTTTATATGACAAGTATAAAAGGTCGTGATAGGAAAAAGAATCAGCAGCATGTTACCCAAATTTAAGAACATGGTCAGGTGAATACACAAACATTAAGTCGAGAAGAGAAGGGGCACAGTTCGGGAAAAAGTGTGTGGCAGAAGTAGGAAGAAGTTTTAAATTTGCTGCTTCAATAATAGACTTAAGTTTTATTGATCTAGCGTTGTTTTTTAAAAGAAAAGTATTATATTAAATTATATTAAAATCACCCATAATAATACTGTGAAAATAGATAGGTGTAAGATTGTCAAGAATATTTTCTAACGTGGTGAAGTAGTCGACAGTGAGAGAGGGACTGTAAAAGACTCCGAGAAGTAATTTTGTATGACCAAGAAACACTTCAATAAAGAGAAATTCAGCTTCACTTCCAGTCTGCGAACCATTTGAAACTTGAATTACTGAAAAAGCGCAGATAAATAGCAACACCACCACCGCCCCGATCGGTACGGTCGTTACGAATCAAATGAAAACATGGAAGCGAGTAGGATGTTGATGGAAGACATGGTTTTAACCACGGCTCCGAAACAAGGATCGCGTGTATGTTTTTGCTATTGAAACTTGACAACATGTCGGGGTAATGAGCAGGAATACTTTGAGCATTTATGTGAATAGCGTTAAAGTTATTGCTAAATTCAGAAAAAGTTGAATCTAACATAATATTTAAGAGTGCAATGCTTTCAAAACTGTCAGTACTGCTTAATCCATCAGAGGCAGAATCAAAGGCGAAGAAATTGGAACTCCGAACACTATCATCTGAAGAAATCGTATTAAATTGTATCTGATTACTAAATATATGTAAAACTAAGTAAATACATATATAAAATAAATAATTCAAAAATAAATAAGTCATCAGTAAACAACCTGCCTGCATTATGGAAAGAAATGTATAATTCATTTAACAATAAGTGAAGAAACGGAAGGTTAACATACCATGGACACAAAAGTGAGAGGTGATAATGCGTAGACAGAGAAACCTATAGACAAATTGACGCCTTCTTTCGCATTCGCACACGAAAGAGATGGATTTATGCATACGTCTTGCATAGAAATGAGATAGAGCGGTGTGATTGTATGTCCCTCTCTCCGTGCCGGTTTTTTGTTTAGCAAACTCTACAGTTTGCTAAACAACTTTGACAGCGTAGCGATTTAAGGAGTTTACAAGTTGGTTTAAGTGAGAAAAAGTGTTTTGTGAGTTTAAGATTGGTGAAGGTGGTGGTGAATCTTGTTCAGTTCAGTTCTTAGAACAATAAAAAATTTTAGGACTTTTTCAGGAGATTTTCAGGACACGTTTGCTAACTTCAGTAGCGCTGACAAAATCCGCCATTTTGCTTATTTAATTTGTTTGTTTTGAAGTAGAGTTTATAAGTTGTTTTGTGCAATATTAATTTTAATATAATGACATGAATAAACATATACATGTTATTAAAAATTCATGATTGGTAAGTTTTTAATGTGAATACTTTACAAACATATATTTAAATTACGTTAGTTTCCCCGGTTGAAACTAACTTCGTGTCCTAGAGGAAAATAGCTACTTACGATTTGACAGCGCTTACCGCTTACGATCGCCATTTTGCTTACAAGCGCTTGCTAGCGCTTTTTTCTGCCAAACGCACTTAATATACTTTTATCACTAATACTAAACATTCCAAAGAAAGATTACAATAACAATTACCAACATACAAGAAAAATTATAACACTAAATAATAAACATTCCAAAGAGAGATTATTAATCATTACATTTTACTATCTAATCAACGATTAACAAGGAAAAGTAAATAAGATATGATGATAAAAAGAAAACTAAAATATGAAGTCCAGAGAAAAGTTATAACAGAATTACAAAAATTAATAAAATTATAAAATAAAATTATATAATTTTATTAATTTTTGTAATTCTGTTATATATACTTTACAAACATATATTTAAATTACGTTAGTTTCCCCGGTTGAAACTAACTTCGTGTCCTAGAGGAAAATAGCTACTTACGATTTGACAGCGCTTACCGCTTACGATCGCCATTTTGCTTACAAGCGCTTGCTAGCGCGTTTTTTCTGCCAAACGCACTTAATATACTTTTATCACTAATACTAAACATTCCAAAGAAAGATTACAATAACAATTACCAACATACAAGAAAAATTATAACACTAAATAATAAACATTCCAAAGAGAGATTATTAATCATTACATTTTACTATCTAATCAACGATTAACAAGGAAAAGTAAATAAGATATGATGATAAAAAGAAAACTAAAATATGAAGTCCAGAGAAAAGTTATAACAGAATTACAAAAATTAATAAAATTATAAAATAAAATTATTTAAGAAAAAGTTCATTTTTACCGGCCCTCTTAGTACGCTGTGGTGCACCTTTATCTTCGGGACCTGATTTGCCTCAACCACAATAGGATAAACGGGTGAAGCAGAAGATGACCCGTTGCATAATGCGTCAAGCTCAGATAATGTCTCAAGTTGGTGCCTTGTGCCATCTGGAGTAAAAATATTGATAGCTCCATCCTTGGTCCAGCATTTGGTGATGCCATACCTTCGCCTAGCTTCTAGAAAAACACTGTGGCGCCTCCTTGTTAGAAACTCAGACTGGGTTGTATCTGTGCCATTAAGTTTGGTTTTGGAGTACCAAACCTTGTCTCGCATCACAGTATCGCTGAATTTGACAACCACAGGCCTGTAAGATTTATCGGAAGGGCGTCCCAGACGATGACAACAGCTTATGAACGTTTTACTGAAACCTGGGACTAGGAGTTTCGTGCTGATAAGTGTACTTATGACGGCGGTAGTATCCTCAGATTTTTCTTCGCGAACTCCATGGAGTAGGATCATCTTTCTGCGGCGACGCATTTTACTACGATTCAGTTCTCTTCCCAGAAGATCTTCTTGGTTATGCAAAGATGTTAAAGCAGCCAAGATGAATTTTCTAAAAGTATTAAAATCACCTGGTAGGGAAGATGAAGTTGTGGCAGCAGAACTAGATTGTTGCAGTTCCCGCTGAAAGTTATCCATTTGACTTTGGAATGACTTTGACATCTCCATATGTAAACCTTTCAGTGCTTCCATGGTGAAAGTAGTTGTAAAGTGCAGTAATGTTAGAGAAAATACTTGGAAATAAGAGCTGGTAGGTAGTAATTTATTACATATAAATAATATACATAAAATTCAAACTGTAACTATTTTTAAAATATATTTAAATCTAAGATGTCAAAAATGTGTACTACTCAATTCACCTACCCTCACAGAAAAAAAGAGATACTGTGGTTTCTTCAGGGCTTTGATTGTCTCGACGGCGTTCTTCACTTTGCTCGCAAATACGCATATGTCGCTTGGCTTCTCGCCGACTTTTGGAAGGTTCTTCATTTTTTCTAGTTCTGCTATTGCCAGTGCTCCAGGTCTTCCGAATCTTGCTTCTAGTCCCTTGATTACTTCGCGTGGGTCTTCGGCGGTGAACAGCAGGCTTTGGACGGCTTCTTTAGCTTTTCCTTGAATCGCTATTCTAAGGCGCGCTAGGTTCTGATTGTTACTGAAAGAAGCGGCCATATCCTCGTATGATCTCTTGAAGGCCAACCATTCTTCACAGGTCCCGTTAAAGTGAGGGAGTTCGAGGTGCTTCGGTGAAACGGTGTCACGTGACTTCTCAGATAACTTAAGTATGACTGAAGCCATTTCCTGGATGTCACTCTTGATTTCTTCTGCCTCTATCGGTTTGTGGTTCTTATTAGGCATGTCTCCGGTTTGGATGAACCACGGCTCGACTTCTTGAGTTCGTTCGAACAGTTCTTCCCCGCACCATCTTCTTCTTCCGACTCTGCGGTGAGAAGTTCTAATTCCGCTTGGAGCTACTTTTGATCGAGCTTCTGCCAGTTCTAGTTCCCTTAATGCCATTGTCATTTTTGCTTGCGCTTCTGCTCTCTTCTTATGCGACGAGCGAACAGAATGTGTGTCTAGATCGCGGGTCGTCTTCTTAGGGTGAGGCCGCTGCAGACTCTTTTCTTTGGACGTTGGTATGCTTCTCGAATCTGCGGCGTCGGCGTTGGATGACTCTCTTCTTGGCGAGGAACTGACGCTTCGATGGTGCGGGTCGGGGGGGGGGGGTGTAAGTTACAATTTCCGATGTTGATTCCTCTCCGGGAATGTTCTTGGTATAAAGTACGGATTGTCTGTGTACGCTGCTGGGCGGTGATCTTGTAAGCGTCGATCGATTTGAAGTTAACGCGTTCGTAGTCATCGTGCTTCACCTCCAATTCGTCGTACTGGTAGTAGCGTTACTTTCACTCGTAGTCTTCGACTGCACTGATTTTGATCTCTTATTTGAAGGCATCTTCCCAGTTTTTTTTCTTGAACCTGATCCGGCTTTTCGAAGGACCAATGTTGATGCTCGTGTGTGAGTGTGTTAATAGTGGAGCGGGTTTGGTGGCGGGATGTCAACTGGAGAGCATGCAGTAGCAGTAGGATGAGCAATAATAACACTTCTTCAGAGTTTCTTCTATTTATTTTCTTGATGTTTTATTCTTACATTTGCCGGATTCGGAATGTTTCCACAAAAAACGCCTCTTTTTATAGGCAATTCTGACCAATCACGGTTCTTAAATTTTGCACACAGCACTAATGGATTGCACACGGCTCTAATGTATTTCCGTCGACCAATCAGAGCGCAGGGCGACCTTTTCTATGGAAAACTTACAAATGCCTTTTATTTTGTGGTAAAACATCCCTTACAAAGTTTTTATACTTTTCTGGTATTAGAACTAGCTTACATTTATTATATTACACATTAAACATTCTTAAAAACCTTAATTTATACCTTTAATAAATAAAAATACTGAAGCGGTCTTCTTACGGTACAGCTCCCTAGTAGCTAAGCTTATACGGCGTTAAATGCACGTAGCGCCGCCAGGCGGCAGGAATGCACAACGCTTATCATGATAACTACGTTACGCTTGCTAATCCTAAAAACTATGCAGAGTACACTTGAACTTCTTATTGACTAAATCTATCTTAGCATAGTTCTAAGTTACAATGAAAACAAAATTAAACAAATGATCAAAGTCACATTCTTACCGTAGTTTTAGATTACAATAAGAACAGAATTAAATAAGTAATTAAATTGTCATTTCGTCGCTAACATTCTTTACGTAGTTTTTAGATTACAATAAGAATAAAATTAAATAATTAATTAAATTCACATTTCGTCGCTAACGGTATTAAAGGACAAGGGATCGGTAAAAAGACAAAAAGGAAGGCAAGCATGTTGATGGAGGAGTTATATGATATCAGAGAGAAAAATGTGGGCACAGGCAATGCATTTACAGACAAACGAAATGATAATATACCCAGACATCAATGACAGTGTTTTAGATATGCCTGTATATTTTGAAAATGACTTGGAATGTGGAGAAGAACTAACTATTGAAAACTGTTCACTAAGTGATTTAATAATAATAAACCCTACAGCAGAAGCTGAAAATACAGAAACCGGTCTAAACAACGTCAGTCAGTCTGATCATGTTGGTGAATCAAACTGTCCATTAGGAAATAACGAAGAAGAATATTCTGTGGCAGAAGTTATAACTGAAACTATACCGAAGATGAAAAGAGAAAAAATAAAGATAATAGAAAATAAAAACTTTTTAGAAACTCCCAAGAATATTAGTTACGATAAGAAGTACAAAAAAGTTTCCCCTGAAGCGCCTTTAATAATTTTAAAGAAGACTGCAAGACCGAGCAAATATTATAAAGACGATGAGGCTATACTAAGAGACTTACTAGATGATAATATTTAAATATAAATTCGGAATGCTCCAAATAATATTATAATAATTACTTACGTACGTACTATGATTAATAAAAATGTTAACTTTATTATATGATTATTTTATTAATTCACATAAGTTTTGTTTTTAGTTGATTTTATTTAGATTCTTTTGCATATACATACACAAGTACGTATATAGAAAGAATTTTTCATTTTATAAGTTCGTTTTTTTATTCAAAAAGGATTTTTACTGGATAAACATATATTATTATATTTAGTCCGTCAGTTAGATCAGTGTTCCGCAAAGTGTGTACCGCGGCACACTGGTGTACCGTGCTCATTAGTTGGTGTGCCGTGGAAAAATAAGGTTATCTTATAAAATTATTTGTAAGGTTAAGTAACATATCTACACAAATCACGCGAGCGCACGAGTGAGGCGTTTTGTTCCGTTCATCTAATTCTGTCCGTCGTTTCATTAGGCGGGGATGGAGGCTCGCGGGCCCCGCTACCCGAACTCTCTGGTCACCAGTCTGTCAGTATTGAGTATTGTTATGTTTATTATTCTAAGCATAAAATAGGTATTAAAATAATGGATAAATTCATTAAACGTAGTGTAAGTTTGTCAGATGAAAGTAATGAAGAAGAAAAAGAGTCTATGAAAAAGAAACCCAAAATTGTTCATCGAAAATATGACGAAATCTACATAAATTACGGTTTTACATATTGCGGAGACGAATCTTGTCCTACCCCAAAATGTTTTGTTTGCGGAGTAACGTTGGGTAATAATTCGATGGTGCCCAGTAAATTAATACGACATTTAAGTACTAAACACCCATCAGTAGCCCAAAAAGACAAAATGTATTTTCAACGTTTGAAGGACCAATCGAAGAAGCAGGTAAATTTCATGAATTCGTCTTTCAAAACCTCAGACAAAGCACAAAAAGCAAGCTACGTAGTCGCTAATATGTTAGTTAAAGCTAAAAAGCCGCACTCTCTTGCTGAAACTGTAGTTTTACCTGTCTGCAAAGAAATCGTCAAGATAATGATTAGCCAAGAAGCTGCTAAAGAAATTGAAAAAATACCTGCATCAGCAAAAACGATTTTACGTGGAATCAATGACATATCCAACGACATTAAATGGACGTTGATTGAAAAATTTAGAGTTAGTGGAGTTTTTGAGCTACAAGTTGCTGAGTCCACTGACAACAGTGGTCACGCGCATCTCGTCTCAAATGTTAGATACATTGATGGATGTGAATTAAAAGAGGACTTTTTATTTTGTCTGCCACTGCCTAACCATGCAACTGGTGAAGAAATATTTAAAGTAACGGACGAATTTTTCAATGAGCATAATTTGGAATGGCATAACTGTATAAGTGTGTATAAGTGCAGCGGCTATGACAGGAAAGGTTAAAGGCTTTATAGCTAAGGTTGCTGAAAAAATTCCTAATGTTCAAAAACAGCATTGTTTTTTACATAGGGAAGCTCTTATGACGAAGTCTCTGCCTGACGAACTATTGCACGTTCTTCAAGAAATTATCAAAATCGTCAATTACATCAAGTCGCGACCGCTAAACTCTCGTCTTTTTAATGCTTTTGTTTCATACAGGTGTACGATTGCTTTCTCGCGGCAAAGTACTTTCCCGAATTTATGAGTTGAAAAATGAGACTGAGATGTTTTTGCAGTCCCAGGGTTCAGATTATGCACATTTATTTAAAAAAGAAGAATGGCTAGCAAAACTTGCATATCTGACGGATATATTTGCTCACTTAAATGAGCTCAATAAAAAAATGCAAGGCAGATATTCCAATATTTTGACATCGTCGGAACTATGGATCAGTCTCGCTACGAATGGTAATAATAAAATGTTCCCAAATGTCATGGCAGCTGATCCAGAAAAAAGGGTGCAGGCTTTGATTGTCAAACACTTAAAGCTTCTTGCAGAGAAAATGAATTTTTATTTCCCTAAGCGTGATTTGCAAGCTATGGACTGGGTTCGAAATCCATTCTCCGAGAACATTCCTTTCGGCCACTTACCAATAAATGAGCAGGAAGAACTGATGGAAATGAAAACGGATCGCACATTAAAATTAAAATTTTCTGAAACTGATTTAGAACAATTTTGGCTATGTGTGAAAAATGAATATCCTCTGCTTTCTAAGCACGCTATTGCAATACTTTTGCCGTTTGCAACGACCTATTTGAGTGAATTAGAATTTTCGACTCTTACCACAATAAAAACCAAAAAAAAGGGAACGCCTCAGGACGATGGACGAAGAAATGAGAGCAGCCTTGTCAGCGATTACTACAAATTTAGACCGTCTATGCTCAATTAAACAGTCTCATGTTTCGCATTAATATCCTTAATGATTTCTTAAATTTACGCGAACACTACACATTGAATAAAACTATTATTTACGGATTTTATCGCGTTTAATTACTTTAATTTATTTTTATTATTATCCCGACGTTTCGGGTGCTTTACAGCGCCCATGGTCACGGGGGGACTGAGATGTTTGACGTCCCAATGTCATAGTTAGTCCGGCTACCTTCAGTTTTTTAATATTAATTTTTGGTCCGATTTACGCAAAACGAGCTTATAGTATCATGAAGTCTTGCAGTGGTATGCTTGGGTTTGGGTTTAATTTTGTGGATTATAGGATCCCAAGCAGATGGTAGCACCCAACCATCTTCTCTATTGAAATTTGGATGTTTTTTAATTTCAATAGCCTCGCGTATCATCCTTGGTAGGAATCGGTGTTCTTTTGCGAGAATTTGTGGTTTATCAAATCTAATGTAATGGTGGGGACGATCTTGAACATGTTCGCAGACTACAGACTTCCCGGAGCGTCGGTGCTTCACATCAGCTATATGTTCCTTCACGCGGGTTTTTATGGATCTCTTTGTTTGACCTATGTAAGAGAGACCACATTCACAATCTAGCTTGTACACACCTGCATCTTGTAGAGGAATATTACATTTGATGGATGGTAAAAATTGACTAATCTTCTTCAGCGGCTTGTAGTATGTCTTAATGGACGCTCGCTTCAAGATGTAGCCAATCTTGTCCGTGACTCCTCCAACATATGGTAGTAGAGCAGGTGTGCGCTCGACTGTTGCCGGCTTCACTCGTTCACTGTGACGTAGGCGCGGGACCCGAAGCTTGTTGTCTTGCAATACTTGCTTGACGTGCTGAAGCTCCGCGGCCAGATGTTTTCTGTCACAGATCCCTCGTGCTCTCTGAAACAAAGATTTACCCACGGTAGCTAACTGTGAAGGATGATGGTGAGATTCACCATTTAGATATCGGTTGGTATGGGTCTTTTTTCTATACACAGTGTGACCAATAGTGTTATCAGGATTTCGGATGACTAAAACATCTAGGAAAGCTAAAGAATTATTTGCCTCTAACTCCATTGTGAATTGTATTTTAGAGTTTATGGAGTTAAGGTGGTCTAAAAATGCAGTTACTTTGTCAGATGGTAAAATTGTGAAAGTGTCGTCTACGTACCGCTTGTAGAACCTTGGATTTACAGGAGCAGTAAGAAGGGCTTTCTCCTCAAAGTCCTCCATGAATATGTCGGCGACTATGGGAGACACAGGTGAGCCCATCGCCACACCATCTACTTGCTTGTAGAACTCCTCCTTCCACAATAGATAGCCAGATGTGAGGCAATGTTCAAGTAGTATTGCATATTCTTGAGGCATGTTATTTTCTTCCAGCTTCCTAGTTACAATTGAGATGCAGTCCACAATAGGTAGGCATGTAAATAGTGACTGAACATCAAAACTGACCATAGTTTCATTGTTAGCGAGATGTAGGTCTTTTATCTCACTCACAAAATGGTATGAATCCTTTGTGTGTGCTCTGGTATGTCCTCTCAGTGGTGATAGTATTTTTGCTAAGTATTGTGCCAGCTTATAAGTTGGTGAATCGATCTGGCTCACTATGGGACGTAGTGGAGCGTTTGGTTTGTGTATCTTTGGTAACCCATACAACCTCGGTGGTTTGGCACATGATGGTATTAGCGAATTCACGTCGAGATTTAATTTTTCGGAGTATTTCTTTATTAAATCGCTAGTTGTTTTAAGCGTGTTAGTTGTAGGGTCTGTTTTGACCTTTTTATATGTACTTTCGTCCGATAAAAGTTGTTGTATTTTAAAATTATATTCCGACGTGTCCATTACTACCGTAGCATTTCCTTTATCCGCGCGGAGAATCGTGAGTTCTGGTCTGTTCCGTAAGTTATTTAGCGCTGTAAATTCGTCTTTGGGAAGGTTTGGTTTCGGCACTGAACTGCGACGTAACAAGGACGAAATATCTTGACGTATGGCCTCCAAATCTTCCTTACCGATATTATTCTTAAACAGACAATCCTCAACACTGCAGATAATTTCTTCGTACGGGATTTTTCGCGGAGTTAATGCGAAGTTCATTCCCTTCGCTAATACTTTCATTGTCGGTTCGTCCAGTGTATGTTTTGACAAATTACAGACAGTGCGTTGTTTATAGTTTGTGTCTATGGTCAACGGTTGTTTATTGTTCTGACGTTGACTTGGATGTTTGGCATTTGATTTGATCGTTAATTTTTGGTATTTTTCTATTTGTTTATTTTTGCATTCATTGTATTTTGATGTTTCTCGTTTGTTTAAAGTTTCGATGCAATTATTAAAATCAAATGTCGTTAAAATTGTCTTTAGTTCACTGGACAAATTGTCTATGGTGTTGTTTATGAAATGTAAATCGAACCGTTTCTGCTGAATCACCGTCCGTAACAACTTTTTACTTGCCTGATTTAAGATCTTAGCGCTTCCTCGAATGTCCTTCTTTGTTGATATTTTGACACACGTAGGAATGAGATTATGGTCTCTGCATCTCTTCAAGAAATTTAAAGATGTTATATATCTTGCGCGCTTGGTTCTAAGATCTTCTAATCGGCGAATTTTATTTGCTATTACCAGTCCGTACTGGTTCACATAATGATTTCTTAAATTTACGCGAACACTACACATTGAATAAAACTATTATTTACGGATTTTATCGCGTTTAATTACTTTAATTTATTTTTATTATTATCCCGACGTTTCGGGTGCTTTACAGCGCCCATGGTCACGGGGGGGACTGAGATGTTTGACGTCCCAATGTCATAGTTAGTCCGGCTACCTTCAGTTTTTTAATATTAATTTTTGGTCCGATTTACGCAAAACGAGCTTATAGTATCATGAAGTCTTGCAGTGGTATGCTTGGGTTTGGGTTTAATTTTGTGGATTATAGGATCCCAAGCAGATGGTAGCACCCAACCATCTTCTCTATTGAAATTTGGATGTTTTTTAATTTCAATAGCCTCGCGTATCATCCTTGGTAGGAATCGGTGTTCTTTTGCGAGAATTTGTAGTTTATCAAATCTAATGTAATGGTGGGGACGATCTTGAACATGTTCGCAGACTAAATACTACTTATTTATTTTACTTTACTATATAATACTAAAGATATAAAAGAAAATTTAATGATGAGGAAAACAGACATCGCCTATTTAACAGATTTGTTTACAAAATTTTATGTGGTTAATTTGCAATTACAAGGCGACAGTTTATATTTGATTAAAACAAAGTCCATCTTATCAGCGTTTCTTGCCAGAGTTAAACTAATGAAGCAAAATATTGGACGGTGCGAATTTTTTCAGTTCCCCAATTTGTCACAGACAAGCTGCCAGGAAGACGACGTTTCAACTTACGTTCAACATTTAAATGCCCTGTATTCGGCTTTTGAATCTAGGTTTGAGGATATTTTGACTATGGTAATACCACCGTAGATAATTAATCCATATGGTGACATAGAAGAAACGAATGTCATAATACAAGAGGAACTGACTGAACTAAGTACAAACGAAGAACGTAAGGTTCAGTTTAAAAACGGATATCAGCAATTCTGGCTGCAAAACAACATATCCGTTACTTATCTCGTATTATGGAATACAGCGAGGAAATTGTTAATTTCCTTCCCATCGTCATACCTAGTGAAAAGGGGATTCAGCGCTGTTACCAATCTCATAACGAAAAAAAGAAACAGACTGGGCATCATTAGCCGAGGAGATTTAGGATTAACCCTTATAAAATTTACGCCAAATGTTGATAATTTATTATTAAAGCATCAGGTTCATCCTTCTCACTAAAAATATTGACTTATTGCTTATGTTATTTTATTTATAGTTTATTTTATGTTTATTTAATGTTACGTATATTTTACATAACAGATACAAATTTTTATTTTGAATAGTTTTAATTTAAATTCAATTAATAAATGTATAAATTAACATGTGTTTTTACTTTAAGTTTTTAACACTAAACTTCACTATTTACAGGAAATCAATATCAGGTAAGTAGGTTTCTAATACAGATAAAAGGTGCAAGGCATCTGGCAACACTGTTTGTGAGTGTCTTTCTCATCATAGATAAATAAATATGTAGTTTCTCATAAAGTAATATATTATACCCCTTTCACTCGGCCACCAATCTAATCAGATCATACAATCGTCGTCAATACGTCGGCTCGGGTACGGGGCTAATTAGATCAGATAAGATCAGAAGTACTGCCTTATAAAAAAACTACTTTTTCCTTTAAACAAAACCAAAGACAATATGCAATAGATAATAGTATCAAAGACAAAGATATGCTCTTTTATTTTAAACCATAACCTGGCAATGTTTCTTAGAAAAAAAAAAGAAATCACTCTGAACTTTCGGCGTTCCACGTGTCAATTTGATGAAGGTGCTCCGTCTTTTTTATAGAATTTTATATTTGTGTCTGGACTAAAAACGAAAGTATTGTACTTTTTTATATTCCTTGTAATATAGTAAACACGTAGATATGTAATTTGTGGTATAAAAAGTGAAAAGTAAATTGCCAAAAGTACTTCAAATTCCGAAAGGCCCGTTTTGGCGGGTGGGTTATAAATGTGTTATTTTTCAAATTCTCATTTATTTTTAGTGTAAAATGTAAGTAAAAATAGTTTTACTACATATTTCAAATAACATGACTGGTTGCGCGGAAAACCATTCTCGTTTTATTTTGACGGTAGGAACTTGTCGAATCATTATTCCTTTCCAAAACAATATCATTCGTACCCTCCTATCGACACATCGGGGTGGTGGGGTGGGAGGGGAAAGAAGACGATTCTAGAACATCGCGTAATCACCTGAACCGAGGATATATAAGACACGCGCGACCGATGCGCGGCCTCTCTCTTCCCGCGCGCTCGTTTGGAAACACATTTAGTAGAAACCGCTTTGGCCTGGAGGCAGTCGAGCTCCAGGAACCCGCCTCACCTCGTGTGAGATATCGTCGCGCACCGCCTCTCTCCGGAGTGTTCCAGTCGCAGTTACAGTGATCGACAGGATAGAAGAAACCCCGGTGAGTCAATATTCCTTAATTATACCTGCTTGCTAATAGTTTAACCCGCTCCAATCTGTGTTTTTCTTCCTAATCAAGCAGGATTCCTTTCATCGATTCGACAAGTAATAGTTTAGTTTAGGGAAGAGCGAGTGCATTGTACCGCATGCTATAGTAGTCGCTTTTACGTAAGCGTAGAAGCAATCGCAAATACAGTCCACTCTAGTTAATATCTCGCGTAATAGGTTTGAGGTTTGACCGGGGAACTAGATTTTCGGCAGCCTTAAACACGTGGCTCCACCATTTTATGGTCACTTCGGCAGGATCTGGATTGGTGTTTAGTGGTTATCCAACCATTTTCTGGTCGAATTATTAAATTAATTGTTTAGATAACGCACTCTAATTTATGGAATAGACTTAAATAGTGTTCGTTTAAATTAAAATTTTGATTTGGTACTCGCAAACAGAATTATTCATTTAATAGCGCTCGTATTTGGTTAAATTTAAAGCTTATTAAATAATTGAAACGGCGTGATAGCAACCGTTTGATACGCTTACCCCCACAATTTTTATAAAATTATTAGGTTTACCAAACGACGCGTAGCCTTGACTGCATCGGACGCTCGATCTAATTACGTAATATGGCACGCCGAGTATTCATCCTACGTCGTTTATGCGTGTGAGATTAATTGTGATTAATATAACTTTATTATAATAATTAAAATGGCAGTTAGTGGAAGTGAAATCAAAATTAAAACGCTTTATGCCAAGAGGGACATACTCTTTTCGCGTGTGCAGAATATAAGTGATTATATAAAGAACATTCATATAGAGGCAGTGCGGGAGGCCTTTTTAAATGAAATCGAAACGATAGATAATTTGCGAATAGATTACGAAAGAATATTAGACCAAATTAATCATTCGGAACTACAAACCGACCCGAAATACATAGTGAACTACCAACCGCTGCTGGCATTCGAAGATATGTTGTGTCGCGTGAAGAGAACCGCAAAACTGCTGCAATCTCAAAATGAAGCGAATCCGGAAATGCAGGTACGCCCTCGTGACTCAATTAGGTTACCGCCAATAGATATTCCGGTATTCAATGGTGATATTAAGACGTGGCCCTTCTTCTTCAGTAGTTTTCAAAACAATATACACAACAACCCATCGTTATCGGACGCTGAAAAATTATATTACTTAATTAGTAAACTTAGTGGCAGAGCACAATCGATATGCTCGGGTTTTACACCTACAGCAAACAATTACTTATTAATATTTGAAACGCTTAAAACTAAATATGAAGATAGGAGAATGTTAGCTTCCGAATATTTGAACCAGATATTCGATCTTAAACCTATATCATCCGCGAGCATCAACGGCTTAGAGCAGTTTCTCGATAAATTTGTGGCATCGGTGGCTGCACTTAAGAATTTGAAGTTTAATGACCTCATGGACGTGGTGTTTCTCCATATAGCATTGAAGAAACTAGACTCCGACACCGTGCGTGCGTTTGAAATGGAGCATCGTAGCTCGGAGATGCCTTCCTTTCATTCATTAGCATCATTCGTGCGAGATCAAATAAAGGTGATGCAGCGCTCACCGAACGTTAAACAGGAGATTAAAAGGTGCGCCGACCGTAGACAGACTCAACCATCTAAAATAGCAGGGTCGTTAACTTACGTAACCGCTACGCCGACATCACACCAGCATACTTGTATAGTATGTAAAGATAAACACGGTAATTTATATAATTGTGCGACTTTTCGTAAATATTCACCAAGCGAACGTTATAAGTTAGTAAAGACAAACAACCTATGTTTGAACTGCTTAAGCGATAAGCATTTAGTTGCAAAATGCAATTCGAGTTCCGTATGTAGCAAGTGCGCCAGGAAACATCACACGCTATTACATTTTGAAAATAGCAACATAGCGGCGTCAAGTAAGGCGGATAAGGAATTCACCCCTACTAAGGTCAACGATTCTAGCGGTCGACCTGGTGATGTCGCTCTGTGCTCATTGGCAAATATGGGAGCACAACCTCCTTCAACCGTGTTACTGGGTACGGCGCGTATTTTGGTTAGGGATTCGCGTGGAAACAAACAAAGCGTCCGTGCACTGCTGGACAGCGGAGCCCAAAATAGCTTTATAACACGACAATGTTGTCAGCGCTTAGGCTTAGTAATAAATAGGTCACTTTCATGTCCTGTAGTTAAAGGCATCGGAGGTACTATTAAAGCGACACAGGGATATATAAAGTTAAAATTTTATTCTCGGATAGATCGTAACGTTAACTTTGATATAAATGCACTAGTAGTAGATAGGGTCACTGAACGGTTGCCAACCGTTTCGGTTGACACCTCGGCAATGATTGAATTTAAAAATTTGACTCTAGCAGACGACACTTACGCCGTTCCCGGAAACATAGACATGCTCATTGGGGCATCGCTTTTCCCTCATCTTTTGTTAAACAATAAGGTCAGGGGCAACTCCTCGCATACCGCGCCTTACGCACTGGAAACCGTATTGGGCTATGTGATCCTTGGCTCCGCCCCCATCCTAGATAGTATTTCGGCAACCTCTTATTGTGGTATGGCTGTCGAACCGCTCGAGTCGTTAGTCCGCAAATTTTGGGAGATGGAGGAGGTGAACGTCCCACCCATAGCTAGTTCAGATGACAGGATATGCGAGGAAATTTACGTCCGCACGACCGTTCGTGATCGCGACGGTAGGTATAGTGTAGCGTTACCCTTTAAGGGAGATGTTTTATCTCTCGGCGATTCGCGTCAAATGGCGGAAAAACGTTTCTACAGCTTGGAGCGTAGGATGCTCGCTTCGCCCCAGTTAAAGGAAGCTTACGACGGCGTCATTAACGAATATATAAGAGAAGGTTACATATCACTTGTGGCTTCGAAATTAGATAACTACGAAGACACACCGTCGTATTTTATACCACACCACGGAGTCATTAGAGAGGACAAACTTACATCTAAATTACGTGTAGTGCTCGACGCTAGTGCTAAAACTAGCACTCACCTGTCGCTTAACGATATCCTCTATAGTGGGCAAAATTTACAGGGCAGTTTATTTGATATAATAGTCAATTTTCGTTTGTTTAGTATAGCACTATCCGCCGATATTCGCCAAATGTTTCTTTGCATAGGGGTCCGTGAATGCGACCGTAGATTCCAGCGCATTTTATATCGTTTCAACCCAAAGGAACCTCTAATGGTGTTTGAATTTAACCGCGTTTGTTTTGGTTTAAGGTCGAGCCCATTTCATGCGTTACGCACGGTGAGACAGCTCGCTCACGATGAAGGTCCCTCTTATCCTAAAGCTAAGAGGGCAATTGAGAGCGGATTATATATGGATGATTTTGTGTATTCGGTCGATAGCGTGGAGGAGGCCACCCTAACCACCGCCGAGGTTATAAGGCTCATGAAATCGGGTCAATTCGATCTTGTGAAGTGGACTAGTAATTCGCGTCCGGTTTTAGATACAATCCCACTATCACACCGTCTTTCGGCGATAAAGGAATTCGACGATTCCGATACACACAAGGTGCTCGGTCTGTGTTGGTCACCAGAGTCCGACGTGTTTAGCCTTAAGGTAAATCCGCCCGTAGAGAAATGCACAAAGCGCACAATACTGTCATGCGTTGCTAGATTATGGGACGTCATGGGTTTCGTAGCTCCGGTGGTATTATACGCTAAGCTTTTGATTAAACAACTTTGGTTATTTGAATGCGATTGGGATGACTCGCCGCCTGACAGCATTGTTCGATTGTGGCAGCGCTTTAGAGAGGAACTTCCTTTACTAAGAGAAATTAAAATACCGCGTCATATAAATGTCGATAGAAATAGCAGCATAACGGTTGTTGGATTTGCAGACGCCAGCGAGAAGGCTTACGGGGGCGTTGTATATTTCCATGTCCAGAATAATGGTAGAAATTCGATTAGCCTCATTAGTTCTAAGTCGAGAGTCTCCCCCCGTAAGGTTGTCTCTCTGGCGCGCTTAGAGCTTTGCGCAATATTAGTACTCACCAAGCTTATTACCACAGTTATCGGCGCATGTAGGGATAGAGTTCACATAGAAAGAATATTCGCCTTTTCCGACTCCACCGTCGCCTTATGTTGGGTTCATTCTTCACCCCACCGTTGGGATACGTTTGTCGCGAACCGAGTGGCCAAGATCCAAGACGAGTTAGAAACGCGGAACTTTTATCACGTGTCCGGTAAGGAAAACCCTGCCGATTGTCTATCCCGGGGACTCACCCCGATGCAAATAATGGACCACCCGCTTTGGTTCCATGGACCTTCTTGGGTTCACTTGGATCCCTCACAATGGCCAATAACCGATTTCGAACCTTCGTCAGTGTCACAACCGCCGGAAGAGAAGAGACACGCTCTAGTGGCGAACGTTTCGAGCGAGGTTTCTCCAATCATTGCTCTGGCGAACCGCTTGTCCTCTTGGTCGAAATTATTGCGTAGCGTAATTTACGTTTGTCGATTCGCGAAGCTTTTACCGCGACGTTCGTATGTCTTAGCATCCGATTACAACTATGCCGAGTCGCTAGTATTGCGTGAACTTCAACGCGCGCACTTCTCTGAAGAAATTACAAGATTACAATCGAATAGAGCTTGTAGTCGCGCTTTTCAACGCCTTAAGCCATTTTTACAGGATGGGATTATAAGGGTAGGTGGACGCTTGTCCAACTCGCAATTGTGTTTCGACCAACGGCACCCTATAGTTTTACCGCGTAAAGACCATATCATGAACTTATTAGTCGATTATCATCATAAATTGAACTCGCACGCTGGCCCCGATTTATTGATGTCGATCTTGCGTCAGAATTATTGGATTCTTTCTGCACGTAGTTTAATACGCAATCGGGTGCACAGATGTATAGCTTGCTTTCGGGCACGCCCCAAGCCGTCATTTCCGGAAATGGCGGAACTTAGATCTTGTAGAGTGATACAATCGGTAAAGCCCTTCACGCACACCGGGTCTAATTTTGCTGGTCCGTTTAAGGTCACGCTCACTCGCGGGCGTGGTATAAGATCCACAAAGGCTTACGTCTGCATTTTCGTATGTCTAACTACTCGAGCAGTGCATATAGAACTCGTTGGTGATCTAAGCACAGCAGGCTTTATGGGTGCATTTAAAAGATTTCTATCGCGCAGAGGCCCTGTAAGTAAATTATATTCGGATAACGGTACGAACTACGTCGGTGCAAAACGTATTCTATCGGAACTACATGAGCTCTTAGCTAGCAAGTATTATAATTCGGAGTTCGCTCACATTCTAGCCGAGAACCGCATTGAGTGGTCTCTGAACGTCCCAGCCGCGAGTCATTTTGGGGGCAATTGGGAGACTAATATTAAAAGTCTAAAGAGCCACTTATACCGAGTAATAGGAGATCAAATTTTGTCCTTCGAAGAGCTAAGTACGGTGCTCGCTCAAATTGAATGCGTAATGAATAGCCGCCCACTTTGTCGGACGTTATCTAGCGACCCCTCGGAACCGCTGGCTCTAACTCCAGCACATTTTTTGACTTTAACGCCTCTAAGGTATCTGCCCGCCGCGGATATAGATGAGAACAGACTTAGCATTTCCACACGCCACAAATTATTAGATCGGTTAGTGCAATCGTTTTGGAAACGATGGAGGATGGAATACTTGCATACTTTGCAGTCTCGGCAAAAATGGAACACAGCGACAGAGCCTTTAGCTGTAGGAACCGTAGTTGTGCTCACTAAGGAGAATACGCCGCCTCTCCACTGGCCGTTAGGAATCGTCGAGGAGGTCTTTCCCGGCTCCGACGGAGTAATTAGGATAGCTCGCGTTAAGACCACGGTTGGGTCTTACCTACGTCCTGTTATCCGTTTGTGCCCCTTGCCTCTTCCATAATTTAAATTAGCTTTCTAGATTGAAATTGTAGTTTAATTTAGGTAATCTTAGCGTTAGTTAGTTATATGTTAGTTGATCTTAGCTCTAGTTGTTTAGTTATTTTTTTTTTTTGAAGGAAATCCTTCAAGGGCGGGGGGAGATGGTTGCGCGGAAAACCATTCTCGTTTTATTTTGACGGTAGGAACTTGTCGAATCATTATTCCTTTCCAAAACAATATCATTCGTACCCTCCTATCGACACATCGGGGTGGTGGGGTGGGAGGGGAAAGAAGACGATTCTAGAACATCGCGTAATCACCTGAACCGAGGATATATAAGACACGCGCGACCGATGCGCGGCCTCTCTCTCTTCCCGCGCGCTCGTTTGGAAACACATTTAGTAGAAACCGCTTTGGCCTGGAGGCAGTCGAGCTCCAGGAACCCGCCTCACCTCGTGTGAGATATCGTCGCGCACCGCCTCTCTCCGGAGTGTTCCAGTCGCAGTTACAGTGATCGACAGGATAGAAGAAACCCCGGTGAGTCAATATTCCTTAATTATACCTGCTTGCTAATAGTTTAACCCGCTCCAATCTGTGTTTTTCTTCCTAATCAAGCAGGATTCCTTTCATCGATTCGACAAGTAATAGTTTAGTTTAGGGAAGAGCGAGTGCATTGTACCGCATGCTATAGTAGTCGCTTTTACGTAAGCGTAGAAGCAATCGCAAATACAGTCCACTCTAGTTAATATCTCGCGTAATAGGTTTGAGGTTTGACCGGGGAACTAGATTTTCGGCAGCCTTAAACACGTGGCTCCACCAATGACGTTGTATTTATTTCAAATTCACACAAACATATTTTAGAAATATTGTTCGAAATGTCATACAGATAATATATTTTTTTTTTAATTTTTTAATATTTTAATATTTTGGTATGGGTAACGAATGGAAACACACAAAACATAAAATATACATATTTCCAAACAATTTCATATAAATTTCTCCAAAAACAAAAGTGTAGAATTCAAATTAGCAGTAATTTTGTCACTAAAATTGAAGTATATACTACTACTATGCTATACAGTGTAATTTATATACTTTATTACAATTTCTAGCAACTAAAAATAATTTTATTCGATAGTTTATACATTCAACAAGAATTCCTGTAAGGTCCAGAGGGAACGGGAGTATAACATGTCGCGCGCTGTCAGAGCTAACTCAATACAGAAGTCTTTGCTGTCTTTCTCTTTTTGTCCTTTTTGTAACCATTCTTGATTGTGTTCTGCTACTACTGCATTTTAATATTTTTGAAAACTTCGGATTATTAGTGAAAAGGAGAATATAATTACATTAAATCTATAGGAAACAGAAATGGCCTTCAGTGAAATTTGTAGAATTTGTTTAAGCATTAATGTACGCATGTGTGTACTAAAGAAGACTGGCCTCCAAAATTTATATAAAGCATTAACGAACAGTTTCGTAAGTTAAATAACACTTCTTAATATTGCAAATTGAAGTTGCGGTAATTTGTTGTTGTCGCTGGAGAAATTACATTATACATTACATTACATTATAACTTGCCTGATGCCTATCGATCAGGGCTAGGCTAAGGTGCAGCGCTAAATAAAGATACCCAAAACATACTAATACACGACTTAAGTCAATTTGAAGTGATGCCTCTAAGATGTGTGTTGTTTGGGTACTGTAATAATAGTTTGTCAAAAATTTCTAGATCATAGTGTCCGTGTATTATTTTTCCATCAAGTCTCTTCATTTTCTGTGACCTTTAAAAGTTGAAGTTCAAGTGTTTTCAGACATTCCTCATATGATATGCTTTCAATGCTCCATGAACTTTTGAATATCTGTGTTGAGCCTCTCCTGTTACTTAGTATAATTTGTGAGGCATATTCCGAATTGGGTTGAATATATGTTATATATTTTAAGAATCCTTTTTGGTATTTTTGTTATATGCCATAGTTGCCACCCTAGGCTAGGCAGGTTGGCAACTGCAGTTTTTTTTTAATTATCTGACCTGTTATGTGCATAATGCTGCTGCCAATATCCTTATGTAATAAAATAATTTAATTGTTGGATGTCCAAACTTATCTGGAACTTACTTTATACTGCAGTTGATATTAAATTAATATGGTTGAAACTGCTCAGGGCAGGGTATTGTTATTAACTCCATTTAAAATTAGTGATAGTGGCCCAATAGTTAGAATGATTGCAAACTTTAGAAAGTAGTGAGTTCAAATCTGCCATTTGACTATGGTTTAAGTTACTCCTAGTGCAAGCATTTTCAGTAAAGTTTTTCTAATATTAATAGTGATGCTAGTAGTTTAAAGTTATATGAATGTATGTTTATGTATATGTATGTGAATTTTGAAAGCCCAAACTTGAAATACCTCTGTCAGGGTCCCAAGAGTTTGGATCTACTGCTTTTAAAATGTTATCTGTTAATGTCATGCAGACTTCCTACTTCCTTGACACTCACAACATTTTACATTAATTAGAGAATCCATATATTAACCGCATGCATGTTTTACAAATCATCCATAAGTAATGTTGATATCACAACATCACTTATGGATTATTTGTAAAACCCTTCAATGTTATAAAAAAATTGTGTTGAAGAAGAGAGTTGTGGTGGCAAATATATTTTATTACAAAATTGTACATTTAAGTAGTTTTCCGTATTTATGACAAACGTTCATATTTTCAGATGGATGAAGATGAGGAGCCCATAATTGTCTGTTTCATCTGTCATGCTAGACTCATTCGATGCGGAACATTGCAACAACAAGCTATTGAGTCAAATGCAGTTCTAGAGCAGTTGCTTGCTGTAGGGTCCATGGTATTATCTATTCCATCCAATAAAACCTATAAAAGTCTGTCATAGATTGCTTCATAGGAGGGATTTTGCCAAATTTGCCACGCTTGGCAAGTTTATATTAGTCTGAGTTGTTATTAAGAAGATGCTGCTGCCCAACTCCTGTTTCTGTTTCCCTCTGTTGCCTCTTACAACACCCATCCCATGGGTAGGTATATAGGGTAGTTGATATCCTTAAACCATCACTACAAGATCTGCGGCATAATACTTTTGTTATTAATAAAAGTTTACTGCTTGATGCTTCTTTCCCATTATAATGAAAAATTTGCCTTAATTATCACTTGGCAGGCGTTTTAGTGATCACTATAATGTTGGGTTTTACCACACGCAAAATACGCGCTTAGACGTGGAGTTGCGGAAAACAGCCCGTTGTAAACTAACTAAACTAATGTTGGGTTATCTACTTGAACATCCGAGCGATACGGCGACAATAGCCTTGAATGCCCCGCACCGCTCTTCGCGGCTTTTTTAAGGTCCGATCGCGACCAGTTTGACTAAAATGGTTACCACAGAGAACGTTCGCTACCTATATCAGATTAAAAGTCATACAATGAAAGCTATTGAAATGCAGGATTCAATTACGATAATAGTAATTTACCCAATTGGAGTGCAACAACTAAAAAAAATGATTAATTTTAGAAATTTTGTTGAAACCCTAATATTTTTTTATTTTCTTTGATAATATAGCAGAATCATTTTATTTCTATATATTAATTGTACAATAATTAATATAACATAATTTACCCTATACAATAATACCAATAACCTTATATAAATATTAAGTATTTCTAAGCAAAAATATCTAAAATATCGACATACTCCATTGTAGTCTAATCTTTCGGGCGGCTATAAAATGTGACAAACTGTTATTATTTTAAAGTTTTTTATTTATAAGAATTTATTTTAAACTGATATTTATTATTGTTATACTTATAAGAAATATTTTATTAAAATAAAAAATATACAATACAAAAACTTAACGAAAAACCGTCACACAAAGGCGAAGTTTTCGCATGTCGACTTCATCACATATAAAAACATCATTACATACTGGATTCATAAAACTTGTGGATATACGAATAGAAAGCATTTATATATACATATATATATATATTATTTCCATATATAATACTAGTACAAAAGTATAATAAATACATTATTATTTACATTTGAAATACAAAATTCACAGTACTACTGGCTACTACACAAAACTTGACACAACTGGATTAAACGCTTGTTTCTTTTTTTTATGGTATTTGTTACCTGGCATAAACCTTTTACTAACTGATAGATGCATTTTTAATATAGATCCAACTAATGCAAAATTCATGAAACTTTTTGTAACTTTCCATTGATAAAAATTTGTTTAAAGTGTAGAAGTCAGCGAGGCCGCTCTAATCGCCCTAACGTTCAACCGGAAAAAGTTTTAGGCGACTATGGTTGCCCGGGCGTTTGAGTGGTTATAAACACAAATATATACCAGCTATCACAAATCATGTGTCATACTCTACTACACATTATTTTAATACAGTTGAACGGTATAATTTCTGTCTTTGTTCAAGGAGTCCCTAGTAACACCTGTTCACAAGAGTGGAGATGAGAGTGGAGTGGATATCAACAACTGCAGACCAATTTCGCTAAAAAGCTGTAGATATTTAAAAGCTATAGAAAAACTCTTGACTTGAGTCTCGATTCTAATTACATTTCTAAACTTTACATTCTTATTTATCCATCCCGCAGATGAATGTAGATATATATATCTACATTCATCTGCGGGATGGTATGGGGTAGTATAGATCTCCTACGCCACTACTACACTACCTTTTCTCTTATTTAAAAAAGAGTTTGGTTTCAGTCAATACCAAAACCACATGAGTTTAGAGATGAGATTCAATTCACATCAATCAATCATATAGATATCTGGCCAGTAGAGTGTGATATAGAAAATGATTGTAATGATGACATTTTTAGCCTTGAATCTGTTAAAGTTGAGGAAGAGAAAATCGAAAACAAGAATTTTAAATTTGATGCAAACTGGAGTCATGAAATAGGTAAGATTTTGTGATATTATTAAATTAAGGTACAATTTACATAATGGCAAGTGGTTACTGTAGCCCATAGACACAAAATAAAGAGGACTTCATGTGCAATGTACTGATTTACCTTTGCCTAAATTCAAAGTGCATGTAAAAAGCACTCGTGGAGAAATAAAATAACAAATTAAATAATTGTTTAAAAGATAACCATACATGGACATCATAATGAGTTAATGAGCTTTGTTAGACATTTTCTTTTACTTATGTATAAATATATTTATAAATGTTTTGACCCTGTATAAATACAGCCAGTATGTATGTACACTAAGATGTATTAACTTCATAGGAGTTAATGATATACATACAACTGGTAAGCTACGACCTTTGCCGATTTCTTAACGCAGATGGATGCCTCCATCCTCCTGTCACCTATTTCTGTCGTCAAATAGCAGTGCGTGCACTGCTGTGTACCAGTCTGAAGAGTATAGAGTCAGTATAATCACAGGCTGTGGGGCATTGCATCTTAGTCGTCAGACGTGACAGTGCATTGTAGCTTTTTATGTTTCAAGGTAGCTGCAGGCAGTGCGCAGACTGCAGTACCCACTTACCATCAGGTGATTCGACTACATGTCATAAGGTGGACTGTTAGTTTGTTTATCACTTCGTACTAAAATATATGGAGAAAGGGTGCTCAAGGAATGCTTATACTGGCAAGCACTCAGCTACTAAAACAAATTGTGGTTGAACACTCAGTAAATGAGGTGAATGAATCATCATCATCATTACAGCCCTTCACAAGTGAACTGCTGAACATAGGCCTCCCCCAAGGAACACCACAAAGCACGGTCCTGAGCCACCTGCTTCCATTGACTTCCTGAATATCTTACCAGGTCGTCACTCCATCTAGTGGGGGACCGCCCTACACTTCGTCTATCGGCACTAGGCTGCCAAAATTACGTCACGTTAGGAGAACCTTTCTTCTCCATCAGAAAGTGGTCGGCTTGGGCCCATAAGCTATGTGATGGACTCTAATGATCTATTCGCTTGGAAAAAATATTAGATTTTATTTTATATATTGAGTCAGAATCTGTTTCATTCCAGATACTGGTGAAAAACAAGAAGACTTGGAGATTGATGCTTTTGAAGATCGACATGAGGATTCGGAGAATGACTTGCCACTAATTTCGTTAGGTGCAAAGAGTAAAACAGATGACGTTATAATAGGTAAAAGAATTTCTTTTAAAAAAATATCAAAAAATTAAAAAAAAAACACCACATTATAAATTTCTCTTGCATCATGTAGTTGATGTACTGTACATACAAAATTTTATTCTTTTATTACACATGAACAAACCAAATGATTGCTTGTGACCCAAATGAACTAAAATGATTATTTGT
The DNA here is from genome assembly GCA_907164705.1 of Parnassius apollo. NCBI lineage: Eukaryota > Metazoa > Arthropoda > Insecta > Lepidoptera > Papilionidae > Parnassius > Parnassius apollo. Next base: position 5,513,204 of record CAJQZP010000929.1, read on the forward strand.
AGGCCATACAATTATGTTGTTTTAAGCAAGAACTGAATGCGCTGGTGTTGACCCAAGGTGTTATTAAGATAAAACAGGAAACCTGGAAGGGGATTCACTGATTTGTTGATAGGGCTATTATTATGTCTAAGAAAGTTGTAAGTACATCTGCTAATCATGAGATCGTGGGTTAGGCCAAACTCAGTTGTTGGGTTTTGCTGTCAAGATATTCTCAGCAGCAGCCCGGAGCCAGCAAGTTGGCAGTGTTTCAACCCCGCGCCTCGGAAAGCACGTAAAGCCGTTGTTTCTACGTCTGATCTCTCTCCAGCAAGTTGGCAGTGTTTCAACTCCGTGCCTCGGAAAGCACGTAAAGCCGTTGTTTCTACGTCTGATCTCTCTCCAGCAAGTTGGCAGTGTTTCAACCCCGCGCCTCGGAAAGCACGTAAAGCCGTTTTTTCTACGTCTGATCTCTCTCCATTCGTGTTGGATTACCATCCCATCGATTTTAGAGAAAGAGAGAAAAGAGAGTGTAAAAAAGATGACGTGACATAGGTAAAAGAACATTATCTTATGAAGTTTCTTCTTTTTTGTTTATTGATTCACCAACATTTGTATCATTCCTTACATGATAATTAAATACAATGAACCAATAAGAACTAAAATACGTAACATATACATACATAAACACTCACGCCTGTCACCCAGAGGGGTAGGTAGAGGCTACGGACTTCCATTTGGCACGATCCTGACATACCTCTTTCGCCTCCTTTACATCCATATATCTATGCATACATGCTCGTCGGTTAAGGGTACTTCTAACGTGGCCCATTTTCAAAATATCGCCAATTTGATCGATAAACTTTTTTCTAGGGCGTCCCTTTCCGACTCTGCCATTCACATCTGCCATATAAATTTGCTTTGTCACTCTTTCCTCATTCATTCTTTCTACATGACCAAACCACCGAAGCATTCCTTTCTTAATCCTGGTCACAATATCATCTTGCGTACCACATTTATCTCTTATCACGCAATTTCTCACCCTGTCATTCAGATTCAACCCTAGCATACTCCTTAAAGACCGCATTTATACAGCATTTATTCTACTTTCGTGCTTCTTCTGCCACACCCAGCTATCACTACCATACATTAAAGTAGGGACTAACACAGCATTATGAATTACCATACGTGTCTTTTTGACACATTCTGATTCTTCATAATAGAGTTTAGTGCCCCATTCACTCTATTCCCTGCATTTACTCGTCGTTCTACATCCTTATTATATCTACCATCCCTGCTAAATGCACATCCCAAATACACAAACTCATCCACTTGCTCGTTTAACTCTCCTTCTATTCTTATTTCACATACCGTTTCGCTTTCTTCTCTTTCAAAAACCATCACTTTCGTCTTACTTACGTTCATTTTCATTCCCCTTTCTTTTAATGCCCAGTTCATTAATGTAACCATCATTTGCAACTCAGCCGCCGATGACGCAAATATGACTTGATCATCGGCATACAAAAGGCATTTGACGGTTAACTCGCCCATTCTTAACCCACATTCTTCATCTTTCAAAGTTTGCAAACACCTGTCCAAGCCTACCTGTGAAGCTACAAAGCCCTGTCTGACACCTTTTTGGATGCCAAACCCGTCCGAGTAGACCCCATTGATCCTGACACAAGCACTAGAGTCCCTATAAAGAGACATTAATGCCTGTATCAAACCAGCGATAAACCCATATGAGTTCAGTGTTTGCCATAACACATTCTTGTCCACTCTGTCATAAGCCTTTTCCAAGTCCATGAACGCACAAAAGACTTTCTGGTTTTTGGCCAAAAACTTCTCCGCAATCATGTGAATGGAAAAGACTTGATCTGTACATCCCATTCTCTTTCTAAAACTAAAATGAATAAAGAACAAAAATGTACAAATAATTACAGGCGGATACAACATGCAAATAACTTTCTCAACACTGTGTATCTATATTTCTAGGCTAAAGAAAGATTAAAAATTGATAACGAAATACAGTACTAAAATTATATAGAAGCGGAAAGAAAAGAACATTTTTTATAGAATATTACAAAACATGGTCTCTTAAGGTGCAACGGAGATTGTTAGGAGGATCGAAAAATATATCAATTTTATCTCCAAATTAGTCAACGATTTCACTCATTATAGCAATTGAAGAATTGGAGCAAAACACTGTTCATCAATATGGTCTAGTCATTGTGGTAATCTTACGAGCACAACGCGGATAACGAAAGGGAACGCACATACTAAATTTATTAAAAAATTCAGGACAATCAATAACACCACTAATAATTTGGAAGCAAAAAATCAAATCAAAGTTTACATGCCTTTCTTTGGCTTAATGCACCCAATCTCATTTTATTAAATGCTTCTTCTATTCTTTATAGTAATGTTAGTATATATATATATATATATATATATATATATATATATATATATATATATATATATATACATTACATTAAGGTAAACCGAAAAAAAAATTATTAAAAATTTTATTAAACACTGAATAAATGACACAAAACTGCAACAACTCACAGATTTCTTGCTCACTAAATACAAAATTGTTGCCATTTTGTGGTTAGTAACATAATCCCGTCGCTGTAGAAATCTTGGGATTTTTGATCAAAAGAATGTAACAAGTAGGTTGTACAGTCCCCTCTTAATGTTAACCTAACACTATCCAAAGAATTCTGAAGAGACAGAAACAGGAAAAAATCAGAGGGTCAGGACTATATGGTGGTCATTGACACTTCCCAATCTCAATTTTTGCTGAGTGGCGAAAGATGTGTGTGGTCTAGCGTTATCATGATGAAATACCACTATTTTGTTATTTAATTGCGGCTGTCTTTTTTTTTCAATTTTTTTCTTGAGTTTCATTATTTGTTGAGTTACAGTGAGCTCGTGTGGTACCCAAATATCGAGCTTTTTTGTTTAGTCAGACTTTTTCAAACGGTTCAAAACTGTTTTGTGGTCAATACTCAATTCCTCGGCTATATCGTACTGCTAATATGCCGATCTTGCTCCACTTTTTCAAGGATGGCGTTGACCTTATCCGTATGTGGGCGACCCGAGCGAGCTGCATCTTTGACATCAAAATTAACGAACTGAAAATGCTTGAACCAACTTTGTGATACTCTCTTACTGCGACTGCATTAGTTCTATAAACTTCGTATATTTATTTCGCAGCTTGAGTCGCATTTTTTCTTGTTTTTGTAATAAATCTTCAGAATGTGCAGAATTTCTTTGTTATGTTCATTCATTTTAGCGAACAGAAAAGCAATTGGAAAATGGCGGGAAAGTGTTGTTTTACTCGTTTTAACTTCAATGTCCTATACGTATTGATATTAAAACCAGCCAGATACAAACAGTACAACCAAAGAGATTTTTCTTCAATTTTATACTAACAAAATACAAAGAAACATTTTCCCCGATCTATTAGAATTTATTATTGTTCTTAGTTCTAGTCGATTGCCACCAATTACATCGAAATCGATTGATCCGTTCGAAAGCTATCGTCAAAAAATAAAAAAAGTGTTTTTTTTTAAATAACTTTTTTGATGTAATAAGTAAACTATTAGTTCATAAAAATTTTTGTCGAGCGTTTTGAGATCGAACATAGCAGGAAGTTCCAGGGAAAGGGCCTGCAGGGTCAACTTTTATTTTTTTTGTTCTTTGTTAAACATGCGACTTTTTATTTCTTTACTTTTCATTATTCCTCTGTGGTGCCCATCGGAGGCAAATCTCAGCCATGGTTTGGTCGCTCCTGTAAAATAGCATCATGCTTTAAGTAGGAGTGCTATCAATCCTGGGCTGATGCATCAACCGAACTATAATTCCGCCTCCAGGTCCTTAAAAAGAGTCATTGCCAAGGCAAAGTCAGAGCACATAGGCCGAATTGGCGAAAAACTAGTTCGCCTTCCTTCTGGAACCCGTGCATTCTGGTCTGTCCAGGATAATATCTGTCAGCCATCTCGACGACTCACTGGCCCATACCGCAAAGAAGAAAGCCGATCTGCTAGGCTCTCCTTGCGTCCAACTCGACTCTCGATGACGGGGGGAGTACGCCGCCGACCATCCCGCGGTGTGAGTGCTCCATGCAGGAAGTGCAGTTCACACAGTGCTCGGTTCGCAAAGCACTCCTCTCCCTGGACATCCACAAGTTGAGTGGGCCTGACGGTATCCCCCCAATTGTGCTGAGGACGTGTGCTCCAGAGTTGGCACCGGACTTAACGCGTCTTTTCCGGTAAAAAAAGAAAGAAAGAAAGAACCATTTATTTAATTTCCGGTACTTCTACTCCCTAGGCGTAGTCCCAAACTCATGGAAGACGGCTTTCGTCTATCCGATCCCTAAATATAGTAAATAGCACGACATACTGCAGGGGTTGATAGCTAGGGTCACTACCTATCAATACAAGACAATATATGTTCAGCAAAATCTTACGGATTTACAGTTTTACAAAATTTTCCGAAATACCGAAAAATCTCTACCTTGAAACATATTTTTAAGCATCTCGTAATGAAAAAATCCTTTTCTAGTACTTTTTAGGGTCGAAGACCAACTTCCCCCTTTTTTTGTCCCTTCGGCTCCCCCGTCCGTCCCCCCTCCCTCCACTTTTCTCCCCGAAGCCAAAAAAAAGGAGCATGACCCGTCACAAACCCCACCAAAAGGAAAAAAAAAAAATTTAGGAAACCCCAAAAGAAAGGAGGATAAAAATGAAAAAAAAAAAAAAGAAAAAATTTTTTTATAAAAATTAAAAAGAAAAAAAAAAAAACCAAAAAAAAACCCCCCCCCAAAAAAAAAAATAAAAGAAAAAAAAAAAAAAAAAAAAGCACCCCACAAAAAATTAAAAAAAAAAAAAAAAAAAAAAAAAAAATAATTATGCCCAAAAAAAAAAAAAAAATTTTTTTTTTTCTAACCTCCCTCCTTTTTTTTTTTTTGTAAAAAATAATTAAAAAATTTTAAAAAAAAAAAAAGGGGGAAAAAAAAACCCTAAACCCCATAAAAAAGGCCCGACCCCGGGCCTTTTTACATCAAATTATTCGTGATTAATTGACTTTACTCATTGATAAGTCTTTTTTCTATCAAAGACATGAATGTTTTCAAGAAATACTATTTTTTGTTTAAATTTGCACGGAATTATTTTCTTATCACTTAAGTTTAACCTACAGAGGTGAAAAAAAATGTATGTGGCAGTTTTGGACAACAAACTTAAAAAATAGCTTGTTTAATGGTGATTTTGGAAAGATACAATACTAGTGCATTTTCATTAAAAAATACAAAAAAATGCTATTTTAGTTCCAGAGAAGCTGATTTTGTTGAAAATGTAATGAACGTAATTTTGACAAAAACCACTATGAGAATAAGTAATAGCTGCTCATTTACGCGAATTATTATAAAACTAGTTGTGACACGTAAAATGCGACATGCACGCGTAATGACAAAATGTTTTTACCTGCTCGCCGACCGACCCGACCCGACCGGTTACTGTCTAACAAAAGAAGCGCATGTGCTATCCCGCTCTTTCTTGCATTGTGATTTTGTGTCTCACTCTGAACCTTATTTGCGACACTTGTTAGTACGCTACCTTAAACCATGCGCAACGCATCTCTGTGTTCACAAATTATTGTTTCGTACTGACGACTGTTTTGTGCCTTGGACCCCGGACTTTGTTTGCCTTACGATTTGGATTTTTTATTGTGATCACTGCGACGACTTGGCGACCACCTGGACTTTTGTGTTTTATAACATGGCCAACCGCCGCGTTTTTCCTGGTTATACGCAGCGAGAGTATGCCGAGATGCACCTTATTTACGGAGAAGCTGGCCAAAGTTCCCGAGCTGCTGCCACCCTCTACAGAGAAAGGTTTCCCGATAAGAGACATCCACACCATGAAATGTTTACCAGAGTGCATAACTCCTACATGGAAGGCAGACTCCCTGGTCAACGTGGCGGTGGACGGCCTCAAGTTGTTGACGAAGACATAATGCTTCAGGAACGAGAACAAGACCCGACAACTTCGGTTAGGGCGATACAACGGCGCACAGGGATACCGAAGTCCACTGTTCATTCAGTACTTAAGAGGTATGGATACCATCCATTTCACGTACGACGCGTGCAAACTCTTTTAACTAGAGACTACCTGCCGAGAGTTCAATTCTGCCGCCGCATGCTTGAAATGCATCGGGAGGACCCAAACTTTTTTAATAAGGTGTTATGGAGTGATGAGTCAGCCTGCAGAAAGGTCGGCTACTTGAATTTGCATAATTTACATAGTTGACAATTAGGAAATCCGTATGTGTCAAGAGAAGACAGGTCCCAGTACCAATTCAAAATAAATTTATGGTGTGGGATTTTTAATGGCCAGATTGTGGGTCCCGTCGAGCTTCCACCTACATTAGATGCCAATAATCACTTGGAGTTTTTACGAGAAACCCTACCCACGCTCCTTGAAAATGTTCCGAGTGAGCTAAGAGAGGTGATGTGGCTTCAAAATGATGGGTGCCTTGCTCATTATGTGTTAGCGACGACAAAGTGAATTCGAACATTTAATCTTAAAATAAAGCTAAGTGTAAAGACTGATTAGTGCTGAAAACAGGAAAGTAAATTAAACACTTCTATTTTTATCTTAAAGTGACTTATATGAATCTATTTAATATTATTTAGGTCTAATTAGAACATTAGACGCAAGTACAAGCTTATTTTCTAGTAAGATTTCTTTTATCATAACTTTTAAGAGCTATTAACATAATATAATTCTTTTATTAAGTGATCTTTTAATAAGTGATTAATATAATTCTTTTTCCTTTAAAGTACAAAAGAAACATTAATAAGTCAATTAATCACTATATAATGTTATTTCATTATAAGAAAGATTTTAATTTTCATGAAAAAATGTTGTATAAATCTTTAAGCATTATTCCTGAAAAAGTGTTGTACATTCCTACCTCTTGGCGGCGCTACTTGTACGTTCGGTAAAAAATACTATCCTACTCCGGAGCTAAACCGTGAAGCGACCGCGATACTATTTTTGTTTTTTGTAAGTGTAAAATAAAGGTTTATTGAATGATTTATGTTTAGAATAATAGAAATAAGTTGTATCTATCGTTAGGAATAAATATAAATATTGTAAGGTTTGTTTTACCACGTTTATTAAGGAAATTGTAAATCTCTCATAGAAAGGGTTACTCTGTGTTCTGATTGGTTAATAGATTCACTAATGCCGTGTGCGATTTTTTCTTAATTATGATTGGTTACAGCCGCTTATAAAAAAGGGGCGTTTTTTCGTGGTAAAACATTCCAAATCCGGCAATGTAATAATAAGGAATCAAGAAATAAAATAAGAAGAAACTCTCAAGAAGTGTTGTTTATTGCTCATCTAACTGCTACTGTATGCTCTCCAGTTAACATCCCGCCAGCAAACCCGCTCTATTTATCAACGCTCCCTTACAAGAGCATTTACATTGGTCCTTCGAGAAGCCGGATCGGGTTTAAGGAAAACTAGGAAGATGCCTTCAAATACAAGATCAAAATTAGTGCAGTCGAAGACTACGAGTGAAAGCAACGCCACTACGGGTACCAGTACGACGGATTGGAGCATAAATACGCCGAGTGATTCTACAAACACGACGGCTACCAACACCTCAACTTCAGATCGATCGACGCTTACAAGAGCATCGCCCAGCAGCGTACACAGACAACCCGTACTTCTTAACAAGAACATTGCCGGAAAAGAATCAACACCGGGGGACGTAACCCATACCACCCCACCGACACGCACCGTCGAAGCGTCAGTTCCTCACCAAGAAGAGAGTCATCCAACGCCGCAGATTCAAGAAAGAAGTGTCGCAATGAAGACTCTGCAGCAGCCTCACCCTAAGAAGACGACCCGCGATCCAGACACGCTTTCCGTTCGCTCGTCGCATAGGAAGAGAGCAGAAGCGCAAGCAAAGATGACAATGGCATTAAGGGAACTAGAATTGGCAGAAGCGCGGTCAAAAGTTGCTCAAGCGGAATTAGAACTTCTCACCGCGGAATCAGAAGAGGAAGATGGTGCCGGAGAAGAGCTGTTCGAACGAACTCGAGAAATCGAACGCTGGTTCATCCAGACCGGAGACATGCCTAATAAGAACCACAAACCAATAGAGGCAGAAGAAAAGAAAAGTGACATCCAGGAACTAGCTTCAGTCATACTTAAGTTATCTGAGAAGTCACGTGACACCGTTTCACCGAAGCACCTCGAACTCCCTCACTTCAACGGGGCCTGCGAAGAATGGTTAGCCTTCAAAAGATCATACGAGGATACGGCTGCTTCTTTCAGTAGCAATCAAAACCTAGCGCGCCTTAGAATAGCGATCCAAGGAAAAGCTAGAGAAGCCGTCCAAAGCCTGCTGTTCACCGCCGAAGACCCACGCGAAGTGATTAAGGGACTGGAAGCAAGATTCGGAAGACCTGGAGCACTAGCATTAGCAGAACTAGAGAAAATGAAGAACCTCCCAAGAGTCGGCGAAAACCCGAGCGACATATGCATATTTGCAAGCAAAGTGAAGAACGCAGTCAAGACAATCAAAGCCCTGAAGAAACCACAGTATCTCAGTTCACCTGAAACGCTGAGAGTTATAGTAGACAAGATGCCGACGTCAATGAAGTTCCGTTGGTTCGCCTACCACAGAAGCAGAAGAGATGAGGAAATTCAGGAACTATTACTTATTGAAGCGTTCCTAGAAACAGAAGCAGACATGTGCGGAGACTTCGCCCCGCCCGAAGCGTCCACAGAACAAAGAATAGGAATAAGAAAACCCGTTCATTTGGTTCAAGAAGCGTCAAAAGAGAAATATAAGAAGTCGTGTCCGTTCTGTGGGGAAGAACACTTCGCATTAGAATGTAAAAGGTTCAAAGAAGCCAATCTGAATGAAAAATGGGATATGACCAAGAAAGCAAAGATATGCTTCAAGTGCCTTCGATTCAGACACTCAAGAATCAACTGTAAAGCACCAGTCTGCAAGCTGTGTAAAAGATGGCATCATACCATCTTACATTCTGACAAACCACCGGCGTCGATAGAAAAAGAAGCAAAAGACACCAACAGCATCTCAGAAGAAAAGGTCGCCTCAATTCATAACGCCAAAGGAGAAGAAAAGGCCTACCTAAAGATGATCCCCGTGAACCTCTACGGCCCAAAAGGACAAGTTCGCGTATTAGCACTACTAGACGAAGGGTCAACGGTTACACTCTTAGACGCATCAATTGCTGAAAAAATCGGAGTCGAAGGAAAGAAAGAAAAACTCACGATCGAAACCGTTGGCGGAAAGGTGTTAAGAAAAGATAGTTCACAGAAGATCGAGTTCAAAATAAAAGGAGCTCATAGAAAAGAAAAGAGAACTATCGTAGCAAGAACAATCGACGACCTGAAGCTGTCTGAACAATGTATAAACAAGGACACCGTGAGAAACTGTGAGCACCTGAAAGCAATTGAAAATCAACTCCTCTACGTCTCCGAGAGGCCCAAGCTACTGATAGGCCAAGACAATTGGGGACTGATAGTGACAAGAAAGCTGAAGAAGGGCAAACCATCAGATCCTGTAGCTTCCCTCACGAACTTAGGGTGGGTGTTACACGGATGTTAAACAGGAGCAACCGCCACAGTACACTTCACTCATTATGGCAGAGCGACCACTGGCAAGGAAGACATAGAAGACCTCGTCCGAGAACACTTCCAATTAGAGTCTCTAGGGATCCAAAATCGTTCACCATCTAACGACAGCGACAGAAGAGCATTAGAAACCCTCGAGAAAACTACCAAGAAACTGCCAAGCGGTCAATATGAAACGGGACTCCTGTGGAAAAAAGAAGATGAACGCCTGCCCAACAACTACAATCAAGCCGTTCGACGCCTGGTCAGCATCGAGAAAAAATTGGATCGTGATCAAGAAGCAAGAAAGCACTACGAGGAGCAGATCCTGAGTCTAATCGAAAAAGGATACGCGGAGTAGACTCCAGAAACCTCTAACAAAGGAAGGACATTCTACCTACCCCACTTCGCTGTTGTACACCCAGTCAAGAAGAAGCTAAGAATAGTGTTCGACGCAGCTGCCAAGTATGAAGGAAAGAGCCTCAACGACGCCTTGCTCTCGGGCCCAGACCTGCTACAATCACTATTCGGAGTACTGCTGCGTTTCAGAGAGGGACCAGTAGCCGTCATGGCAGACATACAAGACATGTTTCTTCGAGTAAAAGTCAGAGAAGACGACCGAGACAGTCTCAGGTTCCTGTGGCGCGGAAACCGAAGAACCGGCAAGCCTGAAGAGTATAGAATGTCTTCAATCATCTTCGGGGCAGCGTCATCACCTGCAACAGCCATATACGTAATGAACAAGAACGCAGAGGAATTTAAGAACACTCATCCCGAAGCAGTGAAAGCAATTAAGAGAAATCACTACATGGACGACTATCTGCAGAGCTTCGCGTCTACAACGGAAGCAAAGAAAATATCCAAAGAGGTGAAAGACATTCACGCAAGAGCAAACTTTCATCTGAAGGGATGGGCCAGCAACAACTCGGGGGTAATATCAGAGGTAGAAGACGCCAACAAAGAAAACTCCTTACAACTGACCAAGGAAGAGAAGACTCTGGGACTAAGATGGCTGGTGAAAGAAGATACATTAGCCTTGAACGTCGGGCTACGCAACACGCCGGAGGACCTACAAGATGGCAGAAGGACCCCAACAAAAAGAGAGGTCACAAGCGCAGTAATGTCCACCTTCGATCCAATGGGTTTTGCTACACCAGTTCTAATACAAGGAAAGAAACTAATTCAAGACATCTGGCGAAAGAAAACAGACTGGGATGAACCAATCAACGAACATCAAAAGGAAGTCTGGATGAAATACCTGGAAGAAGTGTCAACGTTAACAAGGCTGAAGATCCCGAGATGCGTCTCGCCCAAAGGCAGAAAAGGACAGCTACACACATTCTCCGATGCGAGTGAAGAAGCCTATGCAGCAGTAGTCTACTGGAGAATAGTCGAGCCCGGAGGAAAGGTCCATGTCTCCATGATCGCCGGCAAAGCAAGGGTAACGCCAACGAAACCTGTGTCAATTCCGAGGCTGGAGCTACAAGCGGCTTTACTCGGAAGCAGACTAGCCGCCACAATCGAAGAGGAATCAGAGCTCGACATATCGAAAAAGGTTTACTGGACCGACTCCAGCACAGTGCTGCAGTGGATAAAGTCAGAACCAAGGAAGTTCAAAACCTTCGTGGCCAACCGACTCGCCGAGATCGAAGAAAGGTCCAAGCCAGAAGACTGGAGATGGGTACCAACCAAGGAGAATCCAGCGGACGACGCCACGAGGGGAACCCCAATCGAATTCGACCACAACGCCAGATGGTTCAAAGGCCCGTCATTTCTCCGTCGACCAGAAGAAGAATGGCCATTTCACGACTTCAGGCAGAAATTGTTATGCCAGAAGAAAAAAGCAAGCAAAAGGTATTGGCAACAATGGCAGCAGAAGACAACCTATTAAACCTAGAAAGGTTCTCGAGCTGGGAGCGACTGCTGCGCACTACAGCCAGAGTGATCGCCTTTACACACCTACTAAAGAAGAGCCGTAAAGCGACCACCACCGCCGCACGCCAGAAGGATGAGTCCTGGAAACCACAAAAAACCCAGAAGAAAGAAGCAAAAACCTCAATCCCGTCGACCAGCGGAAGTGAAAATAAGCGCCTATACTCACCCATAGAAGCAGAACACCTAAAAAAGGCCGAAGAGATATTAATAAAAATAAGCCAGAGCGATAGTTTTACATCCGACATAAGAAAACTGAAGTCAGAAAAGCCATTAGAAAATTCGAGTCGACTTAAGAAAATCGACGTTTATATCGGAGACGACGGAATAATTAAATTAAGGAGCAGAACAATGAAATTCCACGACCAAAATGGAAGAAAAGTGAATCCTATCATTTTAGACGGAAAACAAAAAATAACTCGTCTAATAATACAACACTATCACAGGAAATTCCTTCACGGAAACACCGCTACAGTAATGAACAAATTCGTCAAAGGTTCTGGATCTTGGGTTTAAGAGCGACTCTAAAAGCGGTCGCACACAGCTGTCAATGGTGCAAGACAAAGAAGAGTTCACCAGAGATACCGCCAACGGGAGATCTGCCGAGTGAAAGATTGCAGCATCATCAATTTCCGTTCTCCTGCACAGCTGTAGACTACTTCGGGCCGATGCAAGTCACCATCGGAAGAAGAAACGAGAAGCGCTGGGGAGCCTTATTTACCTGCCTCACAACTAGAGCAGTACATTTAGAGCTGGTACCTTCTCTCAGCACCAGCTCAATGATCATGGCACTCCGACGAATGGCAGCCAGAAGAGGAACTCCGAAAACTATATATAGCGACAACGGAACTAATTTCGTCGGAGCAAAAAGGGAATTGGAGTAGGCCGCACAGGAAAAGGGCATCCAGTGGAAGTTCATCCCCCCGGGAGCTCCAAACATGGGAGGCGCCTGGGAGCGGCTCGTACGAACAGTCAAGACGGCGCTAGCAGTAGTCCTGAACGAGAAGAGCCCGCCCGAGGAAGTACTCCACACGCTAATGACTGAGGTTGAACACATCGTCAACTCGAGACCTCTCACCCCGATCAGCATGGACCCAGGAGACGAGGAGAGCCTAACACCGAACCACTTTCTGCTGGGAAGATCATGCGGAGCTATGGCGCCGGGAGAGTTCAGCGACACGGAGCTCATCGGAAAGGCAAGCTGGAGAACCACCCAGAGACTCGCAGACCATTTCTGGAAAAGGTGGATTAAAGAATACTTACCTCTCCTGATGCCAAGGAAACTAGAAGGGAAAGAAACCAGAGACCCAAAGGAAGGAGACATCGTGCTAATTATGGACGCCACATTACCGCGAAACTCATGGCCTCGCGGTGAAATCGTCAAAACCTATCCCGAACCAGACGGCAGAACTAGGGTGCTGGACGTGCGGACATCAGGTGGAATACTTCGCCGTCCAAGTCGACGTGTCATCGTGCTGGTGCCAGCGGAGTCGTCGCCTCCAGAGGATGCAGTGCTACGCACCGTGGGGGAGAATGTTAGCGACGACAAAGTGAATTCGAACATTTAATCTTAATTATTTCTTATCAGTGAATTAAAACTAAGTGTTAGCATTTAATATTAACTATTCCTTATCAGCGATTTAAAAATTAAGTAATAGTATTAATTTTAATTGTTTCCTATTCATAAAATAAAGCTAAGTGTAAAGACTGATTAGTGCTGAAAACAGTAAAGTAAATTAAACACTTCTATTTTTATCTTAAAGTGACTTATATGAATCTATTTAATATTATTTAGGTCTAATTAGAACATTAGACGCAAGTATAAGCTTATTTTCTAGTAAGATTTCTTTTATCATAACTTTTAAGAGCTATTAACATAATATAATTCTTTTATTAAGTGATCTTTTAATAAGTGATTAATATAATTCTTTTTCCTTTAAAGTACAAAAGAAACATTAATAAGTCAAGTAATCACTATATAATGTTATTTCATTATAAGAAAGATTTTAATTTTCATGAAAAAATGTTGTATAAATCTTTAAGCATTATTCCTGAAAAAGTTTTGTACATTCCTACCTCTTGGCGGCGCTACTTGTACGTCGTTGTTGTCCTCTGCAGGGCATAAATGCCGTGCAGGTCTCGGGCCTCGGGGTGTACCCCTTTACCCGGATGTTCCTCACTGATGATGTTAAAGGCGTTGCTATGACGACTGTTGTCGCAGTCGGTTAATTTATAGTAGAGGGAGGTTATCTAATAATTGTGTTTAAGTAACACAATTATTTGTCTAAGTTGGCCTTTCTGCGGCATTGAGGGGTTTACTCAGACTCCCTAATCTATATAGGGAGGAGTTCTCTTGGATAAGGTCGCCCGTCCGGCGGCCTTGCATGCAATGGCGCAAAGCCGTTGAGGTGTTCGTGTGGCCCGTTGTCGGCACGGTCAAACATACCGCGCGCTAGCCGGACCACGAATTCATGAAGGCTCTCTATCTTTAGGTTGGCCGCTATGACGTCATTACGGACGTAGCGACCCGCACCGACTATAGTTCTTAATGACAAATTCTGCTGGGCCTGAAGTCGCCGCTTCTGACGATGACTCAGGAGTGCATACCAGGCCGGAGCAGCGTATGTTAGCAGGGGTCTTATGTATGTTTTATAAATTGTTATCTTCGACTTTGTCGGTAACTTGAATGTCAGGACAGGGCGGAGCATTGCCCGCGCACATCGAGCTTTGCGTATAGCAGAGTCGACGTGCGCTGTCATGTGCAACATCCTGTCAATCCGACATCCAAGGTAGGTCACGGCCTTCTCATATGCGATCTCCTGGCCTCTGAGGGTTAATGGTGGTGGTAGATTTCTATAGCGGCGAGTGAGTAGAGCGGTCGTCTTGCTAACATTGACGGCCATCCTCCACTCATCCAACCATGGTGGCAGCAGGTCCAGCAGACGTTGCATCCTGGCAGCTGCTATGTGGGCTTTTCTGGACGACGTGAAGTATGCACTGTCATCCGCAAATAGTGCTAGTTCGACGTCGTCCTCCCATTCTTGCAAGTGTCCTGCCAGGGTGGGTATGTCATTAGTGTATGCCGCGTACAGGGCTGGAGATAGACAGCTGCCCTGTGGTACACCAGCTGTTATAAAGACGCCACTAGCCGCAATATAGCAGGAGGGGTACTTGTTTGTACATCTAACTTGTAGAGTAATCCTGTGTGCCACACCCGGTCGAACGCCTTCTCGATATCGAGAAAGACGCCCAACGATATGCGGCCACGGTTGTGTTCGGCCGCAAGCAGGTGCAGCACTCTGGTCAGCTGTGTTGCTGTTGAGTGACCCCTCCTGAATCCATGTTGCTCCGCCCGAAGTTGGATGCACGGGCGGAGACGTCTTAACAGTAATCTTTCGCACAGTTTAGCTATATGCGGTAGTAGCGTGATCGGCCTGTAGTTGGCAGCTCTACGCCTGTCCTTCCCGGGTTTCGGCAAGACGATAACTTTGCCTTTCTTCCAGTCCTCCGGGAAGTGGGATGTCCGCAATATTCCGTTGTAGAGCCGACCTATCTCTACAAGGACTCTATTGGGCAGCTGTCTTAGTGCAGCGTTAGTAATCCCGTCGTGCCCCGGCGCCTTCCTCGGTTGCAGGCGTGTTACTGTCCTCCGTAGTTCGGCGGGGGAGATAAACCACTCTCCTGCAAGCGGCTTTCCTTCCGTGTATGGGATTCCAGGAACTCCGCACTCGTAGGGTTCGGCATAAACTGCTCCTCGAAGTGCTCAGCTAGGATATCCGCTCTGCCCTTGGCATCGTAACATTGAATGCCCGCGTTGTTAGTCAGCGGGCAAACAGGTGGTCGTGTTTTCGTTAACTGTCGGTTCAATGTATAGAGCGACGCGTGTTGTTCGTCTGCCTTCCATATGCGCCGCTCCCAGGCCTCTCCTCTGTGGGCCTGTATTGCAACCGACAGTTCGTCTGTTAAGGTGTTAAGTTTTCTTTTTACTCTAGGGCAGCGAGTACGCGCCCAGAGCTTCCTCAGCGCTCTTTTATGATTTAGCTGCAAGCGTATCTTTAGCGGCAGCTCCTCTTTTCTTCCCGTGAGAGGGACGATCGTAGAGGCCGCGTTGAGGGCCTCCTTGATGCACGTGGATATTCTAGTTGCAGCGGCTTCTACGTCGTCCGCTGAGTTGATCGGTGTATGGACTGGAGGTCTCTCCTGCAGGTGTTGGTGGTAGAGCCTCCAGTCGATCTTGGTCTTGACGGCTCTGGGCGGTGAAGTCACTGCCTTAGTGCCAAGGGTTATCAGAATCGGGAGGTGCTGTGTATTCAGGTCATACAGCACTTCTACCACTACTGGGTAGTTGACGTTCCTAGTGAGCACGATGTCTAATACATCCGGACGCTTCCTAGGGTCGCTAGGGATATGCGTCGGTTCCTCGGGACCTAGAACGTCATAGTCATGGTGTTCTGCGTCATCGTAAAGTTCACGACCCGGCGGGGTGATCACTCTGGACCCCCACGCCGGGTGTTTGGCGTTCAGGTCCCCGGCGATGATGGTGGGTGTTGTGCCTTCCATTACCGTCCGGATGTCTGAGGAGTGAAATGGAGTCCCTGGCGGGCGGTATGCTGCAAAGATCCTTAGTTCCTCGCCCGCCGCCTCCACTTTTATGCCGATTGAACGCATCGTCTGGAAGTCTGGCAGTTCCAGCTCCTGGTGGACGATGTCTCTCCTCACCAGGATCGCTGTCCCTCTGTAAGCGACCCCTTGAGGATCGACCTCGTCCCTCCTGTAGATGGTGTAATTGGGCAGCTTTAGATGCGTTGATGGTCGTAATTTGGTTTCACCCAGCAAGATCACCTGGATGTCCTGTTGCTGGGTGAGAGTGCGGAGTTCATGGATCCTTTGACGAATCCCGTCCGGGTTCCAATATAGCAGGCGCAGGTTATTACGTTTCTGATGGTACTGCAGGAGGGGGGTGGGGGGGGGCTGGTTGCCTACCCTTCCCTCTAGTGATGGTGGCCCACCCGTCCTCCTGTATGGTGACGGCCTTTGGGCGACTTGAGGGGTTGAGCTAATCCGGACGGGTTGGTGATTTGAACCGGGGATGATCTTCCGGCTGATGCAGCTAGGGTTGCGTAAGTTGTCGAGCCCCAGCTGTAGGACTCCTCACCTCCTTGCTCGAATTGAATCGAGTCGTGACTCCGACGGTCCGGTGAGATGGGTGGCGGTGATGGCGACTTGGGAGGTGAGGTGTGGACCTTCTTCCTAGTCGTTGCTTGGGGCTCTTCATCTTCTGATGATAGTGAATCGGATGAGTTACCGATGCACTGCCTCTTTTCGTGGAGGGAGGCTTCGGTCTCCGGTGGTGTATGCCTTCGTGGCGTTTTCTTGGGCCGCTGTTGCTGTGAGGGCAGCGGTTCACGCCCAGTCGTACACTCAGGTACGATAGGTGAGAGTGCAACCCTAGGTGCGGCCTCCTTGCCCGGTGACGAAGGTTTCCGGGTCGGTATCTGGGAGTATGAGGATACTACTCTCATCCTCTCCGGATTGAAAATATCGCGGTAGGCGATGGGTCTATCCAATGCGCCTGGCCGGTCCGGTGGTTTCCTCGATCTCGGAGGAGGTTCCCCCTTATCGTTTCCTGACATCCTAACCTACCTAGCAGAGTCAGCGGTAATCTTACTAAGGCCCTATCTATCGTCCAAACGATCGGCAGCAAATGTTGATGCGCGACGCGGATGGTGGTGATATTATTATAGAGACTTTCCTCACTGTGGGCACTGCCTACCCCTTTTGCAACAAAAGGGTTGGGGGAAGTGCAAAGGTGGCACTTTGATGCGCGACTGGGCACAGTATGCACGGAACGCATAAAAGTGCCAAGAATCAACTAGGGGCCGGTGACCTCAACGCCTCACGGAATCGCGGGACTCAACGTGGGCGGAGTTTGTCGTACCGGCGGTTATTTGCAGCCACTGTATACTGCAAGTAACGCACACCTAGTAGATCCTTGATCAGATCACTTGTACGTTCGGTAAAAAATACTATCCTACTCCGGAGCTAAACCGTGAAGCGACCGCGAAACTATTTTTGTTTTTTGTAAGTGTAAAATAAAGGTTTATTGAATGATTTATGTTTAGAATAATAGAAATAAGTTGTATCTATCGTTAGGAATAAATATAAATATTGTAAGGTTTGTTTTACCACGTTTATTAAGGAAATTGTAAATCTCTCATAGAAAGGGTTACTCTGTGTTCTGATTGGTTAATAGATTCACTAATGCCGTGTGCGATTTTTTCTTAATTATGATTGGTTACAGCCGCTTATAAAAAAGGGGCGTTTTTTCGTGGTAAAACATTCCAAATCCGGCAATGTAATAATAAGGAATCAAGAAATAAAATAAGAAGAAACTCTCAAGAAGTGTTGTTTATTGCTCATCTAACTGCTACTGTATGCTCTCCAGTTAACATCCCGCCAGCAAACCCGCTCTATTTATCAACGCTCCCTTACAAGAGCATTTACATTATGGCTGGGAAGTAAGAGCCTACTTAGATGAAGCTTATCCAGGCAGGTGGATTGGGCGACTGGGAAGGATATTATGGCCACTTAGGTCTCCGGACCTAAGCCCCCTGGATTTTTTATTGGGGTGCCATGAAGGACAAAGTCTATGAAAAACCGATCCAAAATGACAATGAATTGAGAGCAAGGGTTAACATTGCAGCAAGAAAAATATCGGAAATAAGCCTGAGAAGACTCAAAAGCTCATTTTTAAGAAGATGCCGAGCGTGTATTAGGGCACAAGGGAAGCAATTTGAGCATTTATTGTAATTTATATAAATAAATGTTTATTAAAGTTAACTCCTCTATTTTTTTTACTATCACCTTATCCTTCAAGATGTCATTTACAGACCGGCCGGCCGGTCGGCTGTAGATTAATTATTATGTAATTCGAACCGTAGTACGACCTTACAACGATTGGAATTCAAAGTCACATTACTTGCATTTAAAATAAAATGCTCTTATTAACTAAAATAGCTTATTTTTTTGTATTTTTTTAATGAAAATGCACTTGTATTGTATCTTTCCAAAATTACCATTAAACAAGCTATTTTGTAAGTTTGTTGTACAAAACTGCCACATACATTTTTTTTCACCACTGTAGGTTAAACTTAAGTGATAAAAAATAGTTCTGTGCAAATTTAAACAAAAAAATAGTATTTCTTGAAAAAATTCTTATCTTTGATAGAAAAAAGACTTATCAATGAGTAAAGTAACTATTCACGAATAATTTGATGTAAAAAAAAGTACTAGAAAAGGATTTTTTCATTACGAGATGCTTAAAAATATGTTTCAAGGTAGAGATTTTTCGGTATTTCGGAAAATTTTGTAAAACTGTAAATCCGTAAGATTTTGCTGAACATATATTGTGTTGTATTGATAGGTAGTGACCCTAGCTACCACCCCCTGCAGTATGTCGTGCTATGTACTGGACACCTGTATATACCAATATATATACGGCTGTATATTACTGAGTTTTGATAAACAATAAAATTCAATAGGGTTTTCGAGTTCCTTGTCTATAATACTTATCGATGTTCTTTCCTACCCATATCTGTTAACAAACAAAGTCGCCAACAACAGATGATTATCAAATGTTTATTAATAAACGGGCATTCAACTGAACCTAACAAACTTAACGCTTAAAATTGTGAATTGGCGTTTGTAACAAAATGATCATATTTGTTCTGAACATTTCACAGACGACTGTTTTATTAGACATGAGAACTGCACCACTTTGAAAGAGTGGAATATTTCAACAATATTTTCTGGTAGTACAAGTACCAGTAAGTATAAAAGTATTAGATTATTATTCCGAATGTTTTTTTTTATTTCTTCTTTCCTCATTTTCCCCCAAACTCAAGGGCCATAGCCAAGTGTCGAAAGGTCGCCTGATGATGTCGAGCCACGTTGGATGTGTGTTAGTGGGCTGCGGCTAGAGGAGATTCCTCTCCCTGTACCGCTGTAGTCGAGGTAGAGTCGTCAGGGAAGAGGAGTGTTGGTATGGCGATTGGCGATGCGATGCCGCTCGACTATCCTTCGCGACTTTGGTGAGGCTGCACCACTTTATGCTTACAAGTTCGTGTTTTCCTGGCTTTATTCACATATCGGGCTCGGGGAGTCCGTAGTGCAAATGGAGTCAGAGGCCGCGAAGGGCGGTGTACCTTGTGTTTCTGGTGCGCCTTATCTGAATTAACGAGGGGCTGCCATTGGGCGGCTGGCACCGGAGGGACCGCGGATGTGCATGAAAAAGCGCTTCCGTGGCCCTGTCAATTTGCGGCGGGAACACCATGGGGTTTTAGTAAGAGTCTAGAGATTTAATTCTCTGTCGAGTCTCAAGATTTAATTTGTGCTTTAACTTCGTAGTGGCCCTACTTTAATTTATTTGTTATTTACAAATTCTGACCATCGTTTATATTCACCGTTTTTGGCAGCTTCCTCTTCCGCAACATCCACCGACAAAGGCAATTGAGTGTTCGATCAAGAACCCATGGATTGCGATATGTCAAGCCCCCTAGAATACGTGGCACTGCCGAAGCTGGAAAGCGTATGAGGATAAACTTAGGAATGAGGATATCGGCAGTAGAATGGATTAGTAAGCTGAAGTGGCAATTGACCGGCCGTATAGCTCGAAGAACCGATAACCGATGGGGAAAAAAGATTCTCGAGTAGCAGCCTGATACCGGCAGGTGAAGTGTCGGAAGTCCCCCCACTAGATGGAGTGAAAACCTAGTAAGACATACAGGAAGTTGATGGATGCAGGTGGCTCAGGACCGTGCTTTGTAGCATTCCTTGGGGGAAGCCTATGTTCAGCAGTGGACTTGTGAAGGGTTTTCATGATGATGAATGATAATGGAATTATATTAATATGATACATAAATAGAATGGACGTTACGTGTAGAGTCCATTCTATTTATTTAGGTATAGGTAGGGTATAGAATTTTTATCGCTATATTTTGTCACACAGTCTTGTCCCTATTATTAGTTTCTTGGACGTGCACTTCTGCTCTCAGCGCCAAAATGGCGCAAATCAAATTGCCTTATCACGTCACGGTGTATAGCCAGTCCAGCGCACTTGTATATATAGAGGTCAGTGCTAAAGATGCATATACCCAGGAATAAATTGTGATCAAAATTATATTAACTGTACTGCCAAGGGATTTTGTATCCTTTGCCGTCGGAAACTAATCCGTAAATGTCTTTCATTATAATAATATTTTGTAACCTAAAATTAGATATTAAACATAGTAATCAAGATTTAGCTGGTTTATGGCTGCAGTTCAAATGGGTGAGCTTGACTGAGGAAGAACCACGCTCTCGCAGAATGCCAACATGAAATAGTAGCTTAATGCTGCTGTGTTTCGTATGGTGAGTGTAGAGAACAGGAGACCCTATATATGTATCTTAGTCCTCTATATATATATATATATATATATATATATATATATATATATATATATATATATATATATATACATCCATATACAAGTAAAAAAAAATCTTTGCTATGTATTTTAAAAATTACCAGCATTTATGAAAAAGTATAGAAAGAAAATCTACATCCTATGACGGTTTTTAACTTCTGTTGCTACAAATTTTTAACTATTTTTAATTTTCGTTTTATACTGTAAAAGAGTCATTCAATCTTAGTCCTTAGGGGTGACAACGCATCTGCGTTTGGATTCTTAATCGAGGATAAATGTAGATGTCTATGGGCCACAGCATACACTTACCATCAGGTGGACTGTGTGCTCGTTTGTCACCCTTATTCTATACAAAGAAAAAACGAAGCCAAATACGAAATCAACACGAAAGAATAGAGAAAGATGCGCAAAAAACGAAGGAGCGTAATGTGCTGAACTTAATTTTGTGTGCGACAGTGAAAAATAGCGTCACTATCTGTCTCGCTCACACTTGTCAACTGGTTCCCTCCGTTTCACTCAAACTAGAATCTTAAGTAACGGGCTTGAGGAAAGCCTTGGGGTACACTTTAAAACATTTTTTCCCATAATTTAAGTAATAGTCTTGCAAGTGTTATACAATTTTGGAATCCTATACCTTTAAACGAGCAATTCTTGAATATATATATATATATATATATATATATATATATATATATATATATACAGGCTGTCCCAGAACTCAACGTCAAGCCGAAACAGGGTGACAGGAATAATTGTTACGATCATGAGAAAAATCAGAAAAAAAAATCCCATGCAGCTCGGAAATTATGGGCATTTAAGAAAAATCTAGAATTTTGCTGAAACTGTAACCATTTTTCGGTTTTTTGTGGTTAATTTTCATTATTTTTGTTCATTTAAACTTTGGAACCGTAACCCTAAATACTCGTAACATTTCTAGAACAACAGTCAAAAATAATGACACAACTGCCTCAAGTTTTCTAGAATTAAGACTATTTGTTAAACTATGAATTTAAAATTTTCAACATTTGTCGACTTTGAAAGGTCCTCCTTTAAAAATAATATACTAGAGTGTGTTGGTAAGTGCTATTAAAAGTTTGCGCATTTAACCAGCATTGTAAAATGGTATAATACTTGTTAGTTTCATACTAAAAAAAAACTAGTTAAGAAATAAAAACATCGAGTAACCCGATTTTTGCTAACCCATTTTACTCAGTTCAAATGTTTTTTATTCACACAAGCTCTTGGTAGGTTCTTAATTTTACGGAAAAATGGTGAGAGAGATGGATAATAGACATGATTGCCGTGAGCGACCGAGACAGATAGTGACGTCACGCAATGAGACGGCGATGCGTCTGACACCAGTTAGTACGATTCGCTCATTCGTCTACTGCGCACCTTTCTGTATTCGCTTGTGTTGATTTAGTACTGACAACTTGGCTTCTCTTTTTGGACTTAGATTATTGTGAATTGGACTTGTTGATTACATACCGGGCAACTTTGGCTTCTCTATTTTGGAATTGCACTTTTGGCTTCTCTTTTTGGACTTAGATTATTGTGAATTGGACTTGTTGATTACATACCGGGCAACTTTAGCTTCTCTCTTTTGGAATTGTACTTTTGTGTTGGCATCCTTGTTATCTACCATGCCTACGCGCTACACTTCACGCATTTCTATCTGAATATATAACACTTCACAAGAATATGCCAACATGCACCTCATTTATTGGGAATGCAGATACAACGCAAGTGCCGCCGCTAGACTTTATCGTGAAAGATATCCAACTTTAGAGCGCTATCCGGATCACCGCGTGTTTGTTAATGTGCACCGTTCACTTACGGAGGGCGGCCATTTCCCGAATCAAATAAGGGCTGGAGGTAGAGCTCGCTTTCCTTTCGAGGAAGAAGTGTTGCAAGAGGTCGCAGATGATCCAAGTATTTCCGTTCGTGGAATTGAAGAAAGAACGGGAATACCCAAAAGCACATCACATCGTATTTTACAAAGAGCCGACATGCATCCGTTTCACGTACAACGCGTTCGAAGTCTTCTTCCTCGAGATTATCCTGAAAGGATTTCATTTTGTAGAACAATGCTACAGAGGCATAACGAAAATCCCCAATTCATCCAAAAAATTCTCTGGTCAGATGAATCTACATTTAAAAAAGATGGTTACATAAACTTACACAATTTTCACGAGTGGCATGTGGCGAATCCACATTTAATGCGAGAAGACCGATCCCAGTATCGCTTTAAACCTGTGGACCGGAATTTTAAACGGCAAAATTGTTGGGCCTTTTGAGCTGCCTGAGAACTTTAATGGCACGAATTACTTACATTTTTTACGAGAAAATTTACCAACTTTGTTAGAGGACGTACCACTAGCAGATCGTCGCCACATTTGGTATCAACAAGATGGCTGCCCAGCGCATTACGCGGTGCAAGTAAGAGATTTTCTTGACCAGCAATATCCGGGAAGGTGCATTGGACGTTCAGGCACTATCTCGTGGCCAGCCCGTTCCCCAGATTTAAATCCCCTGGATTTTTTTATTGGGGCGTTCTCAAAGAAAAAGTTTATTCAAAGCCCATTGACAGGGTAGCCGAGCTGCGTGAACGAATTTCTCAAGCTGCTGAGGACATCAACTCTCGAGGATATGTCCGACTAATAACTAGATCTTTTTTAAGAAGATGTAGGGCGTGTATTGAGGCTGATGGTAAACCATTTGAACACTTATTGTAATAAAAAAATGTTATTTCCCTATCTGACTTTTATTCCAATAAACCTAAACTAAACTAGGTCAAGATTTTTCATTATTTTGTTAGTTTTACTTACTTTTGTTGACTTTTGTAAAATTGGCGTCACTATCTGTCTTGCTCGCTCATGGCAAACATCTCCACTATCCATCTCTCAAATCAATAAAAACATTTGAACTAAGTAAAATGGGTTACCAAAAATCGGGTTACTCGAGGTTTTTATTTATTTACTTGTTTTTTTTAGAATAAAACCAACAAGTATTGTACCATTTTACAATCCTGCGCAAACTTTTAATGGCACTTGCCAAGGCACTTAAGTACATTTTTTTTAAAGGAGGACCTTTCAAAGTCGACAAATGTTGAAAATTTTAAATTCATAGTTTAGCAAACAGTCTTAATTCCAAAAAACTTGGGACAGTTGTGTCATTATTTTTGACTGTTGTTCTAGAAATGTTATTTAGGGTTACGGTTCCAAAGTTTAAATGAACAAAAATAATGAAAATTAACCACAAAAACCGAAAAATGGTTACAGTATCACCAAAATTCTAGATTTTTCTTAAATGCCCATAATTTCCGAACTGCATGGGATAGATTTTTTTCTGATTTTTCTCATGATCGTAACAATCATTCCTGTCACCCTGTTTCGGCTTGACGTTGAGTTCTGGGACATCCTGTATATATATATATACACATATTTTTATATATATCTATATATATATATATATATATATATATATATATATATATATATATATATATATATATATATATATATAAATATATATATAAACGGCTCCAACGATTTTCATAAAATTTAGTGTCCAGGTAGTTTCGGGGGCAATAAATTGATCTAGCTAGGATTTATTTTTAGAAAATGTCCTTTTGTCCGTGTTTTCAAGCAATAAAAAAACTGCTACAATATAAGAAGGTAAATTTTGACAGATTACTAACGATTGTAATAGCTCACATAGGATGTCGGTCGGGCGTGATATCGGAGTTCCGTGGTTCGCGTCCCGTCTTGACTTCGACTTTTTTTCTTTTTTTTTTTGAAGTTTCCTTTTGTGAGAAAATCTATTATTTCGAGACTTTTTTTTAGTATTTTATAAAATACGAAAATTTTAATTAAACTAATTGCACTCATGATTTTTTATTCAAATAACGAGCAGTTTTTTCTATTATGTCAATAAGATCAAAAAATATTCTTAATGTAATTTGTATCTAAATGTAACTTAAAAAAACCGAGCTTAGCTCGGTCTCCGGTTACTTCTTATTAAATGCGCCAAATTTTAAAGTTACTCGCCAAACTCGTGTAGTATATTTCTTTTCAGCACAGTCGTTTAAAACTGGGCAAAGTAATAATTAAGCAGAAGCATTGTTCAGGATTACATAATAAGAAGAAAATTAAAACTAAGAAATGATATTTGTAGCACAGGAGTTTTTAATTTTTCTGTTAACCATTATAACAACCTATCACCCGACTATATACACATACACATAGAAAATTAACGATTTTATGGGTAAGAGAACGAACCTGGGTTACTGGCGCCTGAGCTACCAGGACTTGTTTTTGGTCTTTCTATGGCCTACAAATACCTAGGCTGCACTAAAAGTATCGGGAATGGAATATTTCCACTGTTCCTGTCATATTAAAATTTTTTAATTGAAAACTCCTTGGTTTTAAAAATCGAATACCATTTATTTATTTGAAAAAAGATTCTCGGTCTTGTCACAAGGTTTTGTCAAACTTGTTTAGTCGTTGAGAAAATGGAATTGACTCGAGAAAATTCAAGAGCGATGATTTATTATGACTTTCGAAGTGGTTTAACACAAAAACAGTGCGTTGACCGGATGATTTCTGCATTTGGTGATGAAGCCCCAACCAAAAACACAATTTATCGCTGGTTTGCTGAATTTCAAGCTCAGTGATGATCCCCGTCAAGGTCGTCCAAAAACTGCTCCCAAGTCTTGGTCGCCCAAGAAAACGTTGATACTGTGCGGAAGCTGATTGAGGAAGATCAACATGTGACATACCGCGAAATTCAGGCAACTTTAGACATTGGCATGAGTCAAATACAAATAATCTTGCATGAACAATTAGGTGTAAAAAAAAGTTGTTTTCCCGATGGATACCGTATTCGCTCTGTGAAGAGCAAAAAGCGGCTCGCCCGTTCCCGTTACTTGGTGCGTCGGAACTCTCGAAAGATTCTAAGCAGTATCCTTAAATGCTGTATACAACATCGTATCAGGTGACGAATCCTGGATATACGCGTACGAACCCGAAACAAAAAACCAGTCACGAGTTTGGGTGTTCGAAAATGAGTTAAAGCCAACGAAAATAGTTCTCAGGTAAAAATAGGTCTCCAAAACCGGCCATGTTACGACTATTCCTCTTGAGGGACAAAGAACGGTTAATGCAGACTGGTATGCTAGCATTTGTTTGCCACAGGTCGTTTCTGAACTCCGTAAAGAGAACTGCAACCGCCGCATCATCCTCCATCACAACAATGCGAGTTCTCACACCGCACACTGAACAAAAGAGTTTTTAGATCAAGAAAACATAGAATTATTAGACCATCCGCCGTACAGCCCCGACCTAAGTCCTAATGATTTCTATACTTTCCCTAAAATAAAGAATAAATTGCGTGGACAGAGATTTTCATCACCTGAAGAAGCTGTAGACGCCTACAAAACGGCCATTTTGGAGACCCCAACTTCCGAATGGCATGGCTGCCTCAATGATTGGTTCCATCGTATGGAAAAATGTATCAAATTTCGCGGAGAAAACTTCGAAAAGCAATAAATACGTTTTTTAATAGTAATGTTGTGTCACTTCCTTCATTCCCGAAATTTTCAGTGCCGCCCTCGTAATTCCTCTATCCTAATCGTCCCGTAATCTTCTACTGCTCCACGTGGAAGGATGTCTCCCCATGTAGGGAGGATTTGTCTCAGTCGGTCTTTCCCACCAAAATGAATATGAGAGACATTATCCAGAGTTAATAGATAGAATGCTTTATATCTTGCAACGTTCAATAAGTGTAATTAAGTAAAATATTATAATTTGTCTATATCTCCCTGATAAAGCGTAAATTACGCCCGCTGTAAACCGTCTAAGGTATCTTAAAATAAAGATAAAATGTCTTACAATAAATAAAATGTTTGATTCATTTGTATTTCAGAACAACCCTGCATACAAACAAATATTTTTTCAAAACCGTGTGAGAAAAAGGTTAAATCAAATTCTACTGATTGTAACCTCGACTTAGAAAGCCCTACTATTAAATCAAAGCCTAAACTGAAAAGAGAAACTCGAAGAGTTATTAAAAAGGGGAAGCATCCTGCAAAAATTACGAAAAAGAAGATTTTGAAACAGAGTAGAAATATACTTACGGAAAACACATCTGAACCATCAACAAGATACATTTTTGAATGTGATGATTGTAGAAAAAGTTTTTAACAAAAGATATTCTCGCCGACCACATATCATACAGTCATAAGACACAAAAGAACTCAGATACAGTTCAGACACAAGTTGAACAAACTCCAGTACCACAACGTATTGATATAAACTGTGATATTTGCGAATTTAAAACATCTCAAAAATGTAACATTTCAACACATTCTAAAGCGCATGTCACTAAACAAGTGTACTGTTGTTATAATTGTGATTATAGATGTACTGTTAAAGGATATTTGCAAATGAATATGAAAATACACACCGGAGAAAAACTTTTTTCGTGTAATAACTGTGAATATAAATCTACAAGAAAAACTGATTTGAAACAACACATAAAAATACACACCGGTAAAAAACCTTTTTCGTGTAATGTCTGTGAATTTAGATGTAATGCAAAAGGTTATATGCAAGCACATATGAAAATACACACCGGTGTAAAACCTTTTTCGTGTAATACCTGTGAATATAAATCTATTACTAAAAGAGATTTGCAAAGACATATAAAAGTACACACCGGTGAAAAACCCTTTTCGTGTAATATCTGTGAATTTAAATGAATTACAAAGAGTCATTTGCAAACACATATTAAAATACACACTGGTGAAAAATCTTTTTCATGTGATATCTGTGAACATAGATTTATTGAAAAAAGTAAGTTGCTAAGGCATATGAATATACACACCGGAGAAAAACCTTTTTGTGTAATATCTGTGAATTTAAATCTATTACAAGGAGTCATTTGCAAACACATATGAAAATACACACCGGAGAAAAACCTTTTTCGTGTAATATCTGTAAATATAGATGTGTAAAAAAATTGATTTACAAACACATATGAAAATACACACCGGAGAAAAACCTTTCTCGTGTAATATCTGTGAATATAGATGTATTACGAAAGGGAATTTGATAAGCCATATGAAAATACACACTGGAGAAAAACTTTTGTCTTGTAATATCTGTGAATATAGATGTGTCACAAAGAGTTCTTTGCAATCACATATGAAAGTACACACCGGAGAAAAACCTTTGTCGTGTAATATCTGTGAATATAGATGTGTTACAAAGAGTTCTTTGCAATCACATATGAAAGTACACACCGGAGAAAAACCTTTTTCGTGTAATATCTGTGAATTTAGATGCAATATAAAAGGTGATTTGCAAGAACATATGAAAACACACACTGGAGAAAAACCTTTTTCGTGTAATATCTGTGAATATAAATCTACAAGAAAAACTGATTTGAAACAACGCATAAAAATACACACCGGTAAAAAACCTTTTTCGTGTAATGTCTGTGAATTTAGATGTAATGCAAAAGGTTATATGCAAGCACATATGAAAATACACACCGGTGTAAAACCTTTTTCGTGTAATACCTGTGAATATAAACCTATTACTAAAAGAGATTTGCAAAGACATATAAAAGTACACACCGGTGAAAAACCCTTTTCGTGTAATATCTGTGAATTTAAATGTATTACAAAGAGTCATTTGCAAACACATATGAAAATACACACTTGTGAAAAATCTTTTTCATGTGATATCTGTGAACATAGATTTATTGAAAAAAGTAAGTTGCTAAGGCATATGAAAATACACACCGGAGAAAAACCTTTTTCGTGTTATATCTGTGAATTTAAATCTATTACAAAGAGTCATTTGCAATCACATATGAAAGTACACACCGGAGAAAAACCTTTTTCGTGTAATATCTGTGAATATAGATGTGTTACAAAGAGTTCTTTGCAATCACATATGAAGATACACACCGGAGAAAAACCTTTTTTTGTGTAATATCTGTGAATTTAGATGCAATATAAAAGGTGATTTGCAAGAACATATGAAAACACACACCGGAGAAAAACCTTTTTCGTGTAATATCTGTGAATATAAATCTACAAGAAAAACTGATTTGAAACAACACATAAAGATACACACCAGTAAAAAACCTTTTTCGTGTAATGTCTGTGAATTTAGATGTAATGCAAAAGGTTATATGCAAGCACATATGAAAATACACACCGGTGTAAAACCTTTTTCGTGTAATACCTGTGAATATAAATCTATTACTAAAAGAGATTTGCAAAGACATATAAAAGTACACATCGGTGAAAAACCTTTTTCGTGTTATATCTGTGAATTTAAATCTATTACAAAGAGTCATTTGCAAACACATATGAAAATACACACCGGAGAAAAACCTTTTTCGTGTAATATCTGTAAATATAGATGTGTAAAAAAAATTGATTTACAAACACATATGAAAATACACACCGGAGAAAAACCTTTCTCGTGTGATATCTGTGAATATAGATGTATCAGGAAAGGTAGTTTACAAACACATATGAAAGTACACACCGGAGAAAAACCTTTTTTATGTGATATCTGTGAATATAGATGTATTACGAAAGGTTATTTGATAAGCCATATGAAAATACACACTGGAGAAAAACCTTTTTCTTGTAATATCTGTGAATATAGATGTGTTACAAAGAGTTCTTTGCAATCACATATGAAAGTACACACCGGAGAAAAACCTTTTTCGTGTAATATCTGTGAATACAGATGTGTTACAAAGAGTTCTTTATAATCACATATGAAAGTACACACCGGAGAAAAACCTTTTTCGTGTAATATCTGTGAATATAGATGTAAAATAAAAAGTAATTTACAAACACATATGAAAGTGCACACCGGAGAAAAACCTTTTTCGTGTGATATCTGTGAATATAGATGTATCAGGAAAGGTAGTTTACAAACACATATGAAAGTATACACCGGAGAAAAACCTTTTTTATGTGATATCTGTGAATATAGATGTATTACGCAAGGTAATTTGATAAGCCATATGAAAATCACACTGGAGAAAAACCTTTTTCTTGTAATATCTGTGAATATAGATGTGTTACAAAGAGTTCTTTGCAATCACATATGGAAGTACACACCGGAGAAAAACCTTTTTCGTGTAATATCTGTGAATATAGATGTAAAATAAAAAAGTAATTTACAAACACAAATGAAAGTACACACCGGAGAAAAACCTTTTTCTTGTAATATCTGTGAATATAGATATATTACAAAGAGTTCTTTACAATCACATATGAAAGTACACACCGGAGAAAAACCTTTTTCGTGTGATATCTGTGAATATAGATGTATTAGGAAAGGTAGTTTACAAACACATATGAAAGTACACACCGGAGAAAAACCTTTTTTGTGTGATATCTGTGAATATAGATGTATTACGAAAGGTAATTTGCTAAGCCATATGAAAATACACACTGGAGAAAAACCTTTTTCTTGTAATATCTGTGAATATAGATGTGTTACAAAGAGTTCTTTGCAATCACATATGAAAGTACACACCGGAGAAAAACCTTTTTTGTGCAATATCTGTGAATATAGATGTAAAATAAAAAGTAATATAAGTTACAAACACATATGAAAGTACACACCGGAGAAAAACCTTTTTCGTGTAATATCTGTGAATATAGATGTATAAGGAAAATTAATTTGTTAAGACATTTGAATATACACACTGGAGCAAAATCTTCTCCGTGAGGTTTCTGGTAAAATATGTACAATAGCAGTGTAAATCCACTTCGCTGGGTTAGTTTTTGTCGAATATTTATTCATGTATTGTATGTATATTTTATTAAATTAGTTATTTTTTAAAATTAAGAACACATGACTTCTTGTTAAAGGAGACGGGCGAAAGTTCGTAGAAAGCTGGGCCTGATGTTACACGAACGATTACTGTATTATTTTATTTATATATCAATACCATTTTAAAAAACAAAAATGTTTACGAGTGCTTCATGGTAGAAAAATAAAGCGGCCAAGAGCGTGTAGGGCCACGCTCAATGTAGGGTTCCGTAGTTTTTCGTCCGTCACAGTAAGTGTTCCCACTTATGAGTTTGTACAAAAACTGTTGTTTCCATCCAAGTTCAAAATAATTTTCCTAGAAAGTCCTTATAAAGTTCTACTTTCCAGATTTTTTTCATATTTTCTAAACTTATGGTTCAAAAGTTAGAGGGGGGGGACACATTGTTTTTTACTTTTGGAGCGATTATTTCCGAAATTATTGACATTATCAAAAAATGATTTTAGTAAACCCCTATTCATTTTTAAATACCTTTCCAACAATATATCACACGTTAGGGTTGAAATTAAAAAAAAAAATCACTTCCCACTTTAAATATAGGGGGGCTACCCTAATAAAACATTTTTTTCCAATTTTTGTTTTACCACTTTGTCGGCGTGATTGATACACATATTGGTACCAAATTTCAGCTTTCTAGTGCTAACGGTCACAGAGATTAAGCGAGGACGGACAGACGGACAGACAGACATGGCGAAACTATAAGGGTTCCTAGTTGACTACGGAACCCTAAAAATATAGGTTGTTATTTTGCTTATGCTATGCATACAATGTTATTCTCACACCAAGCTCTCACGTTACACTTTTAGAAAATAATTATTAGACTTTATTGTAAACTAGACTTCACCATAATTGTAGGACATTCACAAATAGAAGATTCAGACGCCACCGTACAACTAAATTCTAGAAGTTTGAAATAATTATAAAAAAGCAGAAGGAGGATGAATTAAAAACATTTTCTCTTTTAATGATTTATTAATCGTCCACTTCATCATAAACAAATAAAATATCGTCTAAAAACGGTGCAGGCGGTATTAAATTCTCTTGACGCCTTGCCCAGCTTAGGTACCATATCATAGACATTACATGACAACAGCAACCTACAGTTCTTTTTCCTACCAAAGAATTGAAATAATACTGTTTGATGATCTCTCTACCATTAAGGGGACTGTCAACTAAAATATATGTAAAATATGTTTTTGAGCTTAAGTATGTCTTGATTTTATTCGACCTCTCAATACCCAGCTAGAATGGTTGGATAGTACCATTCTAGGTGGCTATTAAGAGGTCGAATAAAGACAATTCTCTTAGTAGGTTGCTGTCCGTTTCTAGACACACTTCTATTTCATATCTCCCATCCAGTATGTGTTCACCATAATGTGTGACCTAGCCCACTTAATACCATAAATACCTAATGATATTTTTATTAAATTACTGTGTTTTTGCTGGGGAAAATCATTTATCATTTTGCACATGTATTCTTGGTTGAATGGTTAGAGGCACACTGAACCTAAACGTTA
Source organism: Parnassius apollo (assembly GCA_907164705.1). Classification (NCBI taxonomy): domain Eukaryota; kingdom Metazoa; phylum Arthropoda; class Insecta; order Lepidoptera; family Papilionidae; genus Parnassius; species Parnassius apollo. The sequence continues at coordinate 5,545,628 of CAJQZP010000929.1, forward strand.
AGTTGGAGAGGTCTCGTCTAATGAAGTCAACGCTCCGTCCCCCTCGTGCTCTAATCCAGAATCCCGAAACCTTTCAGCTCGAGTTACGTAACCGCTTTCAGTGCCTAGACGATTGCAATGCAGTGGACGATATGTATGACAAGCTCGTGGAAACTATCCATGCGGTCGGAGCTAAGTTCTGTAAGACCCGCCGCAGAAGAACACAAAAACTCTCCGATCACACTCTTAATCTCATGATTGTTAGACGGAAGATGAGGTTGCAATCGTCAACAGATGTGACAGCATACAGGCAACTGAACAGACAGATCTCAAAATGAATGCGGCGAGACTTACGCAACTTTAATACTGCTCGTATTAAAGAAGCGATATAGCGGAACCAGGGCTCCAAAGCCTTTGCCAGAAATCTGTCTGCCAGAAAGAGCCAACTGTCAAGGTTGAAGACTGAGTGTGGCAGCATCATTTCCGGGACACCCGAGATTGAGAGGTTCTATGGGCAGCTGTACACATCATCGTTGAAGCCACACGCAAGTGTGAGTAACGATCCAAGAGCAAGTCTTATCCGACACTATTCCGATGATATCCCGGACGTCAGTCTAAGTGAGATTAGAATGGCTCTCCAGCACCTTAAAAACGGCAGGGCCCCAGGTGAGGACGGAATTACAGCGGAGCTTCTGAAAGCAGGTGGAATACCGGTACTTGAAGTCCTTCAGAAGCTCTTCAATTCCGTCCTCCATGGTGGCACTACTCCGGAGGCGTGGAGCAGAAGTGCGGTGGTCTTGTTCTTTAAGAAAGGCGACAACGCTCTCTTGTAGAACTACAGACCGATTTCCCTTCTGAGCCGCGTCTACGTGCTGTTTTCGAGAGTCATTACGAACCGTCTCGCACGCAGACTCGACGACTTCCAGCCTCCCGAACAAGACGGTTTCCGAAAAGGCTTTAGTACCATATACCACATACATATCCTGCGACAGATTTTACAGAAGACCGAAGAGTACAATCTGCCACTTTGCCTGGCGTGTGTGGACTATGAGAAAGCCTTTCGATTTCGATTCCGTCGAAATTTGGGCGGTGCTACAGTCCCTTCAGCGGTGCCAAGTTGACTGTCGGTATATCGAAGTGCTGAAGTGTTTGTACAGTAGGGCTACGATGGCTATCCGAGTACAGAACCAGAGTTCGAAACCTATCCAACTGCAGAGAGGTGTAGGACAGGGTGACGTTATATCCCCGAAACTCTTCACCGCTGCATTGGAAGACGTTTTCAAGCTACTGGACTGCAAAGGATTATTATTATTATTATTATTATTGAGTATTAACATCAATGGCGAGTACATCACTCACCTTCGATTTGCCGACGACATAGTCCTTATGGCAGAATCGCTGGAGGACCTAAGCACTATGCCCAATGACCTCAATAGTGCCTCCCAACGGATAGGTCTTAAGATGAACATGGACAAAACAAAGATTATGTTTAATGTCCATGTCACAACTACGCCGGTAGTTGTTGGGAGTACTATGCTCGAAGTTGTTGACGAGTACGTTTACCCGAGACAAATAGTCGGACTAGGTAAGTCCAACTTCGACCGAGAGGTCAATCGACAGATTCATCTCGGCTGGGCAGCGTTCGGGAAATTACGACACATCTTCTCGTCAGGTACACCTCAATCTTTGAAAACTAGATTGTACAACCAGTGCGTGTTTCCAGTGATGACTTACGGATCTGAGACGTGGTCCTTCACTGCTGGCCGTATGTGGGCGCTCAAAGTTGCTCAGCGAGCTACGGAGAGGGCTATGCTCGGAGTTTCTCTGCGTGATAGACTCAGAAATGAGGATATCTGCAGTAAAACCAGAGTGACCGACAGCCCAACGGATTAGTAAGCTGAAGTGGCAATGGACCGGCCATATAGCTCGAAGAACCGATAACCGATGGGAAAGAAAGGTTCGCGAGTGGCAGCCTCGTACCGGTAGGCGTAGTGTAGGGCGACCCCCCACTAGATGGAGTAACGATCTGGTAAGATGTGCAGGACGTTGATTGATGCTGAAAATAGAATTTAGGTACTATCCCTGTTCTTTTTTTTTAAAGTTGTCAAAGTTTATTTACACAGTGTAAATAAACTTTGACAACCCTAGAATTTTTTTTCTATTGACCCCCTTTTCGACTCCATTCACCCATATCGCGGGTAAATAGAATACGCGCAGATATTGTAATTTATTAAATAAATGACGAGAAAATTAAGTTAACCTTTCATTGAAAACAGTTTATTACACTTGAACTCACAAGACACGATAACTGCTACCTTCGGAATTTGCTAAAAACATACTGAAATTTCGATTCAAAAGTTGAAATCATTTCTATTCACCCCATTTTACGGTACTGCATTTTAATATTTTTCAAAACTTCGGTTTCAGTTTATTATAGAAAAAGAGGATTCAATTACATTAAAGCTATAGGAAACAGGAATGGCCTTTAGTGAAATTTGTAGAATTTGTTTAAGCGTTAATGTACACATGTGTGTACTAGAGAAGACCGGCCTCCAAAATTTGTATATAATATTGACGAACAGTTTTGTAAGTTTAATAATACTTCTTAATATTGCAAATTTAAGCTGCGGTGATTTGTTGTTATCGCTGGAGAAATACATTATAACTTGCCTGATAAAAAATGCTATAGATCGGAGCTATGCTAAGGTGCAGCGTTAAATAAAGTGACAAATACAACCAGAACCTGAAAACCAACTACTGAAAAACAACCTGGAATCCTAGGTCGCAGTAAAATCAGTTGTATCATTGAAGTAACGTGTACTACGTACTAGAAATAACTTCGAGTTGTAGTGTTAGTAACATAAGTTAAAGCCCGCCGGCTTAAACTTACAGAGTCTGTGACTCCTTTCACGCGACCCGCACTGTTGCATAAATTTTGTTTGCGGTGTTTGTTCGTATCTAGTACGTGTTACTTCAATCAGTATTACTGCGAATTTATTCTAAGAAATTAACATCTACCCTAGTTTGGTGTTTGTTTCACCCACTTAAAGCAGTTATATCATACTTTTAAAGTAGAAGATTAAAGTGCACAACCCCTGTGCAGAGCATACATGGGAGAGAAAGAAACGGCGGCTCACATGTTGCTGACACGTCCAGAAGTCACTTCATACAGGGCTAAACATCTCGGCACGCCTGGATCAATCCCCGAAGTTGCTTGCAACATCAAAGGACTGTTGAACTTCTTCTGGGAGATATCATGGCTCGAATAACCACATTATTCCTGCCCACGCGCAAAATACACGCTTAGACGTGGAGTTGCAGAAAACAGCCCGTCGTAAACTAAACTAAACTAAAGTGCACATGAGCTTTCAGATACAGAAATTCGCTCACTCTCATATTTCTCATATTCCTATCAGGCAGAAAACAGAAGAGGAAATAATCGGCACATGTGCTTGCTTTGCGACAAAATAGCGTAGTATCTTACACCATGTAAAATAAAATCTTAAAATATATATATTTATGATAGATTTTGTAAAAAGTAAACAAGAAATATTGATATCTGTTTATAAAATTGTATTATGAATTATATATTTCAATTTTAATTTTTTTTTTTCGTCTGTGCCTTAAATCTGAAAAATGGTATCCGCCATGTAGAGGATATTACTGCTCTATATCAATTATTAAGAGAAATACTATTGTGCTGTGTTATTTCGAAAAATTTTGAGTTTTATTACGGATTTTATTGAAAAGTCCATAATGAAAGACAAATTTGTAAAAGCAAAAAGTAATAATCTACCAAGGATAAATAAATTGATGGTGGCAAAATTTTTTGCATGCAATTGCAATTTTTGTTCTGCTGAGTTGAGGAATGTTAAAACGTCAATGTAATGTACGTATACCTATTGTATGTAAGTATACCTATTACCAACTTTTGTTTATTCAAAAACGCATTACCAGGTGAGAGTGTATTTTGATAAAACATAGTTTAGTAGTTATCATATTTTATTTTATCTATAATTACAATCATTAGCAATCATTAGATGTAAAATCTAAGTTAAAATAATTTATTACAAAATTTGACTTGCGATATCCTTCACCTCATGATGTTTGTTTTGTATTAAGCAATAGTTAAATGTAAGTCATAATTACATCAAAATGATCTTTACAGAAAAATAGTCTGGTTTATGTAGACAATGTATTCGGGTATCTTCTTGCCAGTTTTAGCCAAGTATTTCTTATATTTATATCAGTTAGCACTTGAGTCCATAACTTTTCCATTACATAAGATCATCTGAGAAGATGCCACCCTGATAAAACTGAGAAAGATTTGAAACACTTTCAAACACTCAAAGATAAATTTCGGAAGAGACCTACACTAGACAGAATGTTCGCTTCGACGTCACAAAGAAATGATGATGGTTTGCGTGCGTCTTACAATATCTCCTTACACAATCTGGAAAACCGCATACTATCGGAGAGAAGTTAATTTTGCCAGCCGTTGAAGAAGTTTTAAAAACTGTTTTACATAAACCTGCATCTTATATCATTAAAAGAATTCCCTTAACCTTTTGAGCGCCACGCCAAAAACGCACTACCGTGTCCTGTACGCCAAAGCGAAAAGTAAACAAAAATACCTACGAAAAAAATAATGTTTCCAAGAGTTGATATATCGATAACACAAAATAACTTAATTTTGTTGGTTTTTTATGCAATAAATGACTCTTTATAATCTGGTATGTTTTATTTAATCTTGTGTTGTCTTTTTTTTTTATATAGAATAGGCTGACAAACGAGCACACAGTCCACCTGATGGTAAGTGGTTGCTGCGGCCCATAGACATCTACATCTATCTTCCATTACAAATCAAAATGCAGATGCGTTGTCACCCGTGAGGACTGAGATGGAATGCCTCATTTCCAGTAAAAAGGGTCTCCGGTTCTCTACACTCACCATACGAAATACAGCAGCATTAAGCTACTATTTCACGCTGATATTCTGTGAGAGCGTGGTCCTTCCCCGGTCGAGCCGACCCATTCGTGCTACAACTATACTAATAATATAACTGCAGCATGGCTCTACCACGTAAAACTTTGTCTTCCACTCTTCTTATACATGTACTTTGTACATAAATAAAAACAAACGGTAACAATAAAATAGTAGTAAACTCTTCATCGTGATGACGTCACTGTCACGACTGGACGACAACGGCGTAGCTGACCTTCCTTTTTGAAACTTTATTTGAGATGTATCCGTGTCGCACGTTATGTATCGATTTCGAAATCGATCTAGCCAAAATATACAGAGATCGACTCGAAATATTTTATGTGTCGGGGGAGGCGTAGGCCAAGTGAAGCACAGAAGAAGTCTTACGCTCTTATGACAATGGTGGTTTGATATGATGCTGATGCTACTAGATGATTTTGCGATAATCATAATCTTTATTGCAATCAAATGGTAACAATAGATGTGATGTTTTTTAAAAAAATAGTCCGCATTTGAATTTTTGTATCAATTATAAAAATATTAAATATTATTTTTAAACTACAAGATTTCATGAATAAATTACATTATTAGATTATATTATTTTAAAATCCTGTAAATTTAATTAAATTAATAATCACAATGTAAAAAAATAATTATTAATAATATAAATAAAAATAAAATTAAGTAAAAAATGATAATTGAATAAAAAAAAATTAAATTAAACCAGATAGGCATAGGCCGAAGTTGTCCACACAAATTAAATAACATTTGTACCAAAATATTCATTTAAATTATAGAAACATTTTTCAATTAAATATAACTTTAATTTGGATAAAAATAATGTAGTACTCGTTAAATTTTTTATGTCATTTGGAAGGTTTTTAAATTTTTTTACTGTCATACAGTAGGGACTAGAGCTATGCAAAGCAAGAGTAGATTTCGGCAATAGTAGCCTATTTTTATTTGGTCTAGTTGAGTATTTGTAATTTGTTTCACTTAATTTGGTAAGTAAATAGTTCTGGGTGGTTTTTTTACAAACTTGCATGTTTCCCAAATATAAATAGACATCAAAGTCAAAATTTTAAACTTTTTGAAGTGGGGCTTACAACTTTCTGGCATTTTTATGTTTGCCAAGATTGTTATAATTTTTTTTTGCATTATTAATAATTGCTGTGCATCTTTACTATTTCCCCACAACATGACACCGTATGACAGCCACGAAGATGTGTATGCGTAATATGCTTACAGAGCGCTGGGGACATCGGTGGTTTTCTTTGTTTCTCGTAATACGTAAGTGAATTTTGATAGCCTTTTTTTTACTTTTGAATATTTATATGGGCTTTTCAGTTTATATGGCAGTCGATTTCCAGGCCTAACAAGTTGAAGTTGTCAACAGTTCCTATAGCTATATTATTATAAGTAAAGCGATATTCAGTGGTGATTCTTGAACTGGTGGGAATTGCATAATTTTGGTTTTATTAAAATTAATCTCTACGTTGTGATGTGTCAGCCAATTTGTAACCTGGTTCAATACTTGATTTAATTTATTATTTAAATTCTGGTCTTTTGTTTGCGGAATAATAATGGAAATGTCATCAGCAAATATAATAGAGGTTTCAGTCAATACCCTATATTGAGAAAGAAAATCGCACAACACAAAATGTAAAATTGCTCGTCATACCTTGAGAAAAAAAATAAACATTTATTATTTGTAATTTTATATTATTAAAATAAAAAAATTCATCATCATCGACGCTTTCCAAAATGCGAATGAGTTCTAAGGAATCGTTCATGTTGCACTGCACTGCTTTTTCCGCTCTTCGTTTATGACGTCATCAGGGTGTCGTCTATTCTTGACCACGGCGCCCAGTGAAGTCAGTGAACTGATAATCGATGACGCGCTAAGGATGTGCCAGAGTTGAGATATTAGATTTATTATGCGAAGTTGATTTGATAAAATTTTCTTTTATTTATGTAGCTGATGATAGTTTTATGTTTCTTACCTTTTGTTTTAATCAAATATCAATAATAATTTAAAAAAATAACACGTTTGCGTTTAATTTTGAATAGTTTGCAATAAATCTATGCCTAACGCATTACAACACTAGCGGTCAAACATAGACGACTTTGGCGTGCTGGACACAGTATTTCATCATCATCATCATCATTACAGCCCTTCACAAGTCCACTGCTGAACATAGGCCTCCCCCAAGTAATGCCACAAACCACGGTCCTGAGCCACCTGCATCCATCGACTTCCTGCATGTCTTACCAGGTCGTCACTCCATCTAGTGGGGGGTCGCCCTACACTACGCCTACCGGTACGAGGCTGCCACTCGAGAACCTTTCTTCCCCATCGGTTATCGGTTCTTCGAGCTATATGGCCGGCCCATTGCCACTTCAGCTTACTAATCCGTTGGGCTATGTCGGTCACTCTGGTTTTACTGCGGATATCCTCATTTCTGAGTCTATCACGCGGAGAAACTCCGAGCATAGCCCTCTTCATAGCTCGCTGAGCGACCTTAAGCGTCCTCATACGGCCAGCAGTGAAGGACCACGTCTCAGATCCGTAAGTCATCACTGGCAACACGCACTGGTTGTACAATCTAGTTTTTAGAGATTGAGGTATACCTGACGAAAAGATATGTCGTAATTTCCCGAACGCTGCCCAGCCGAGTTGAATCCGTCGATTGACCTCTCGGTCGAAGTTGGACTTACCTAGTCGGACTATTTGTCCCAGGTAAACGTACTCGTCAACAACTTCGAGCATAGTGCTCCCAACAACTACCGGCATAGGTGTGACATGGACATTGAACATGATCTTTGTTTTGTCCATGTTCATCTTAATGCCTATCCGTTGGGAGGCACTATTGAGGTCATTGAGCATAGTGCTTAAGTCCTCCAGCGATTCTGCCATAAGGACTATATCGTCGGCAAATCGAAGGTGAGTGATGTACTCGCCATTGATGTCAATACCGTATCCTTTCCAGTCCAGTAGCTTGAAAACGTCTTCCAATGCAGCGGTGAAGAGTTTCGGGGATATAACGTCACCCTGTCTTACACCTCTCTGCAGTTGGATAGGTTTCGAGCTCTGGTTCTGGCTCTGGCAACTTTAATACTTCTCGTATTAAAGAAGCGATCGAGCGGAACCAGGGCTCCAAAGTCTTTGCCAGAGATCTGTCTGCCAGAAAGAGCCAACTATCAAGGCTGAAGACTGAGTGTGGCAACATCGTTTCCGGGACACCTGAGATTTTGAGTGAGATTGAGAGGTTCTATGGGCAGCTGTACACATCATCGTTGGAGCCACACGCAAGTGTGAGTAACGATCCAAGAGCAAGTCTTATCCGACACTATTCCGATGATATCCCGGACGTCAGTCTAAGCGAGATTAGAATGGCTCTCCAGCACCTTAAAAACGGCAGGGCCCCAGGCGAGGATGGAATTACAGCGGAGCTTCTGAAAGCGGGTGGAACACCGGTACTTGAAGTCCTTCAGAAGCTCTTCAATTCCGTCCTCCATGGTGGCACTACTCCAGAGGCGTGGAGCAGAAGTGCGGTGGTCTTGTTCTTTAAGAAAGGCGACAACGCTCTCTTAAAGAACTACAGACCGATTTCCCTTCTGAGCCGCGTCTACGTGCTGTTTTCGAGAGTCATTACGAATCGTCTCGCACGCAGACTTGACGACTTCCAGCCTCCCGAACAAGCCGGTTTCCGAAAAGGCTTCAGTACCATAGACCACATACATACCCTGCGGCAGATTGTACAGAAGACTGAAGAGTACAATCTGCCACTTTGCCTGGCGTATGTGGACTATGAGAAAGCCTTTGATTCCGTCGAAATTTGGGCGGTGCTACAGTCCCTTCAGCGGTGCCAAGTTGACACAGTATTTGCTTAGATAAAAATCCATTTATTTTAGTTCAATGTTTCTTAGTACTCGTGGGTTCTAGGAGACTTGTTTTTTATACTCACATGTTGCTTGGTTATTCTTCTTTGAGGGGTGTGGAATTAAAATACCAGTAATTACTTCCCAACATCCGTATTTCATATTTTTGTGGGCCGGTTTTTTTGTCAACTATAGACGTCGTTGGCGCTCAGAGCTCGCAGGTGCTTGTCACGTATAGGTGACTATGGCGCTCAAAAGGTTAAGCAACAATACCGTTGAAAGACGTATTGATGAAATGAGTTCTGATATTGAAAGCTTCTTATGTAATTATTTGCAAACAAAAAATTTCTCTATAAAACTAGACGAGTCAACTTTACCTGATAATGCAATTATATGCATTATTATTGGCATATGTTCGTTTTATTATGAATCAAGAAATCTACGAAAAACTGCTCTTCGCAAGAACTTTGATAACCGACACTAAAGGTGAATCAATATTTCATGTTTTGAAGGACTACTTCATTGAAAAAGCAATTCCTTTATCAAATATAATATCAGTAGCTACAGATGAAGCACCTGTCATGGTTGGACGTTATCGTGGATTTATAAGCTATTTAAAACAAAATGTGTCAGGGGTGTTAGCAATACATTGCGTCATCCATCGACAACATTTAGTTGCTAAAAATTTGAGTGTTGTATGGCATGAATCACTTCATTTAGTCATTGATGCAGTAAACCTAATCCGAAGCAACGCGTTGAATACGCGGAATGCGCGTTGAATGCGCAAATAGCGCAGTTGTGTGAAGAAAATGACGAACACTTTCATCAATCACTCCTTCACACTGAAGTACGCTGGCTGTCGAAAGGCTTATGTTTGACAAGATTTTTTGCACTTTTTGAGACTATTTTAGAATTTCTGGATACTAAAGATATAAAAGAAAATTTAATGATGAGGAAAACAGACATCGCCTATTTAACAGATTTGTTTACAAAATTTTATATGGTTAATTTGCAATTACAAGGCGACAGTTTAAATTTGATTAAAACAAAGTCCATCTTATCAGCGTTTCTTGCCAGAGTTAAACTAATGAAGCAAAATATTGGACGGGCGAATTTTCTCAGTTCCCCAATTTGTCACAGACAAGCTGCCAGGAAGACTACGTTTCAACTTACGTTCAACATTTAAATGCCCTCTATTCGGCTTTTGAATCTAGGTTTGAGGATATTTTGACTATGGTAATACCACCGTAGATAATTAATCCATGTGGTGACATAGAAGAAACGAATGTGAAACTGACGAAAAAACTGACTGAACTAAGTACAAACGAAGAACTTAAGGTTCAGTTTAAAAACGGATATCAGCAATTCTGGCTGCAAAACAATATATCCGTTACTTATCCCGTATTATGGAATATAGCGAGGAAATTTTTAATTTCCTTCCCATCGTCATACCTAGTGAAAAGGGGGTTCAGCGCTGTTACCAATCTCCTAACGAAAAAAAGAAATGGACTGGGCATCATTAGCCGAGGAGATTTAGGATTAACCCTTACAAAATTGACGCCAAATGTTGATAATTTATTATTAAAGCATCAGGTTCATCCTTCTCACTAAAAATATTGGCTTATTGCTTATGTTATTTTATTTATAGTTTATTTTATGTTTATTTAATGTTACGTATATTTTACATAACAGATACAAATTTTTATTTTGAATAGTTTTAATTTAAATTCAATTAATAAATGTATAAATTAACACGTGTTTTTACTTTAAGTTTTTAACACTAAACCTCACTATTTACAGGAAATCAATATCAGGTAAGTAGGGTAGTCTACCCAACACGGAAAAACATGGCAAGGGATCTACGACACAAAAAGTTTGGGGAACTCTGCTCTAATCCATTAAAACTTCTCAATACACTCACAACACTGATAGAATCAGTGAGCCAGAGAATTTTAATGCCAAGACCTGTAAACAGAAACTTATTAGATCCAATAACTGACAGGGATATTAACCCTAGGCCTTATCTTGGCTACATGTTTGAAACTGCTCAACATAATTTAGACTCCGAAATTTTAAATGCAATACGACAACGCTGCTCCACCTTCTTACTGCAATTACTTAAGGAATTGCAACAAAGGCTTCCAGACAACTACAAGCAGCTAGAATCAATGGTGTTGCTAAGTCCAGAGGAGGCAATAAAACCAATTAAATTAAACACTATCATCGTCCTTGCTGAAATTTTGGGATTTACATCAGAAATAATAGACAAGATAATGCAACAGTGGCACATTCTACATATAAATATGTGGCATTCTGAAGAAATAGTTCAGTTTTGGGTCGAAGTAAAAAAAAATTGGAAATTCTTCCGGCGACAAAATATATCAAGATATGAGTACTCTTGCTTTAACTTGCCTTTCACTGCCACATTCTAATACAGAGGTAGAAAGGTAATTCTTTCAAATCAATTTAGTGAAAAATAAGCAAAGAAACAGAATCAGTTTGAAAACTCTGAACTCAATCCTCTGCGTTAGAGAATCCCTCAGGAAAAGTGGTAAATGCTGCTATAACTGTGTTTTGCCTAAAGACGTACTGCATAAAATGGGCACCGTTGAAAAATATTCGAAATCAATGAAAGATGCTGAACCCCAGCCATCGACATCTTTAATTGATTAATTTATTTTTTATTCAATTGCGTACACAGGACATAATTTAACTACTCGTTGGAATTAATGAATAAAAATGATTATCAGAAACTGGCATTCTATTGTAACCTACTTATCTACTGTAACATTTAGCAACTTCTAGCAAATTTTTAGGGTAAAAAAACTGGAAGTCTTGCAACATTTTGAAAATGTCTAGCTACTGGGTAAAGTAAAGCTAGCAGTTGGCAACACTGACTCTATCATAGAGTGTCTTCGGGTCGTAGACAGAGAATGCTATAGACAAAGTGATATCTTTTATCGCACTCACACAAGAGAAAGAGCAACTTACGCCGATGTCGTGTAAAGAAATGAGAAAGAACGATGAGATTTTTTGTTTCGCTTAGCGTGTCGCCATTTTTAATAATCTCGAAATTGATACTCATATCATATTATTAAAAAATGTCCGCCATCTTGGATATAAAAATGGATGATAACATTTAAAAATAATAAAAGCAAGCGCGCGCTAACCCTGGAAGTCGTGTCCCGAGCTACTAATACGATTGGCATAAGCAGATCGGGCTCGTCCTTCCCGCGTCTCACCCCACACACCCTGCACGATTGCCCCGTCTAGACGTCTTAGTCGGACGACTGTATGGATTTATAGACTGTGTTATTACTTAATTCTTTTTTACTATCAGTACCTATCTAACAAAAAAAAAGAAATAAATTCACCTTTCATAACTTGTTTCTAAAATCCTTCGGTAATTTTAAAGAATGATATATCTGAAACCTTTTTTGGGCATTTGGCATCCATCCACGCAACAATTATAGTAGGAGCGACATTTTTCCATTAAAAATTATCAAATAGGTAAAATAATATAAATAACACTAAAGAAAGACTATTTCAACAAGTATTTACAAAAAAAACTAATTACGTAAACACCGTTAAAAAAAAGTTTATCGACCAAATTGGCGATATTTTGAAAATGAGCCACGTTAGAAGTACCCTTAACCGACGAGCATGTATGCGTAGATATATGGATGTAAAGGAGGCGAAAGAGGTATGTAAGGATCGTGCCAAATGGAAGTCCGTAGTCTCTGCCTACCCCTCTGGGTGTCAGGCGTGAGTGTTTATGTTACGTTAAAAAACTCAAAACAAACATTCAATCGCCTACAACGCGCTAGCCCCGACTGCGTATGTTACCCTGGGTGCCTAGCGATTGTAGGTAATTATTTCACGCAGGTAGCAAGAGTGACAGAGGGCTGGTAACAGTTAGTTCAGTATCTTCTTTCTTCAATATTAAAACACAACCTACATAAATACAGCCCACTAAGCTCTCATTCATTACACAATAGTTTCTTTAAGTTTATTAGTCAGACAGATATCACAATTTTTTAGTTTCTTCTTTCTTCACCACAGTAAATTATAATAAATAATTAGTCAAATACAGTCCACTTAGCTCTCCATCAACTACAATACATATCAATGATAATCGTTAATAGCAGTGTTCCATTTCATGCTTACTTCACGTACTAATTTCTAATTTTATAGCTAGTTGTGGGGTAAATTTTTCCTCACTCTTGTAACCCTAAATATAGTGACGTATTTTCTTTTGTCCCTTTCTGCGACACGCTATGGCGGAGTCTATAGGATTCTCTGTCTACGCTTCGGGTGTACGTTAGTACTCATTTAGTACTCTTATTAGTTTGTGGATATTATATTACTTTAATACTTTACTCTATGGTTTGTGGGGTGGTTGTGAGCAGTGTTGCCATATATACAGATTTCCCCGTATTTATACAGATTTTCGGTGTGTGATACAGATTAGCACTGGATACAGATTTTTATGTACAGAGTTTTCTAACTCTATTGATTGGTTTACCATAATATTCAACTTAAAACAGAACTAAGCAAAATTAAGTGACTATAATAATATTTCATCATAGATACCGCGTTACACACATCATTGCATGATTCTATTCTTTATGGTTAACTTATTTTTTCACAACGTAATTAGTTAATACGGCAGACTTACAAGTGTATTATATAATATGTATATTTAAAATATGTACGACTGAAAATAATAAATTAATTATATGTGCGTTTGTTGCAAATGATGAGTTTTAATACGTTGTTTGCTTAAATTAATGTTAAATTTTGCTATATAAATTTTTTTGTGTATAGTGTATATTTTATATTTTGTAGAGCCACGCTGCGGATATATTATGGTTGGAGCACGACTGACTTAGCTCGAACGGGGAAAGACCACGCTCTCACAGAATACCAGCGTAAAATACCAGCTTAATACTACTGTGCTTCGTATGATGAGTGTAGAAATCCGGAGACCCTTTTTTACTGGAAAAGAGGCATTCCGTCTTAGTCCTCAGGTGTAACAACGCATCTGCGTTTTGATTCTTTAGCAAGGATAAACTTATTATTTATTTATTTATTTATTTAAGAAATTTATGATTACAAAGATGAATAGTTATAGTGTAAACATAAACTTATTAGAGTTTTTCCGTACACTATTGCTGTCGACACATTATTCTAATTAGCACGTTACAATACATTACATTAGTAACCAAAGTTACATTAATATTATTATCAACTTAATTTAGGTGCATTAAATGTTATGTTTCTATTTGATGATGTAATAATATAGATGTCTATGGGCCACAGCATCCACTTACCATCGGTGTACTGTGTGCTCGTTTGTCACCCTTATTCTATAAAAAAATATTTGATAATGATAATCAAACTTTATCAGCTTATCACGTTAGTAGTTATTCCCTGTTTTTCAAAAGAAGCAATGATGATCATGATCAATTATTCTATTTTGGTTTATTATATTATACAGACTTTAAGTTTAAATAGCATACAGATTTAATACAGATTTTAGTGGTTTCTAATACAGATAAAAGGTTCAAGGCATCTGGCAGCACTGTTTGTGAGTGTCTTTCTCATAGAGTAAAGTAATATATACTGTATATACAGAAGTCTTTGCTCTTTGCTGTCTTTCTCTTTTTGTCCTTTTTGTAACCATGTACATGTATATAGTCAGTAATCCATAGATTACTAACTATATATATATATATATATATATATATATATATATATATATATACCATACTGATGTGACGAGTTGGATTTTTTTTTTGACTCGAGTTACTCGAGTTCATATGGTTACTGACTCGAATCGTAACTCGAGTTGACTTGAATCGATGTCTGCTGTAAGGAAAGAGAGGCGACTCGGCCGACTCGGGGAGCACGAGTCAGCTCGAGCTCGAGACTGATAGTTATAATTATAATAATGATGTTATTTTTTTTAAAAAAATCTATCTTTCTTTAGAATAACATTATCCTGTGTTGTAATGACGTTTTATAAACATAAATTTCATGCGGACAAACACCCAAATACCGAACAGCTATCTGTGGGATCGCTAACGGTCAATCAACTAATAAAATTAAACAACAAAATGTCAACGGTTTAGTTTTTAAATAATTGCTTAATTTATATTATAGCAATATTTTATTAATTTTATCACATTTTTAGTTTTAATAAGATTAGATTTTCAGGTTATAAATAAAATAAACGAAATAAATATAAAAGAAAAAAAAGTCAATCAAAATAAACATTCAACGCAGTTAATGATTTCTTAAATTTACGCGAACACTACACATTGAATAAAACTATTATTTACGGATTTTATCGCGTTTAATTACTTAAATTTGTTTTTATTATTATCCCGACGTTTCGGGTGCTTTACAGCGCCCATGGTCACGGGGAGGACTGAGATGTTTGACGTCCCAATGTCATAGATAGTCCGGCTACCTTCAGTTTTTTAATATTAATTTTTGGTCCGATTTACGCAAAACGAGCTTATAGTATCATGAAGTCTTGCAGTGGTATGCTTGGGTTTGGGTTTAATTTTGTTAATTATAGGATCCCAAGCAGATGGTAGCACCCAACCATCTTCTCTATTGAAATTTGGATGTTTTTTAATTTCAATAGCCTCGCGTATCATCCTTGGTAGGAATCGGTGTTCTTTTGCGAGAATTTGTGGTTTATCAAATCTAATGTAATGGTGGGGACGATCTTGAACATGTTCGCAGACTGCAGACTTCCCGGAGCGTCGGTGCTTCACATCAGCTATATGTTCCTTCACGCGGGTTTTTATAGATCTCTTTGTTTGACCTATGTAAGAGAGACCACATTCACAATCTAGCTTGTACACACCTGCATCTTGTAGAGGAATATTACATTTGATGGATGGTAAAAATTGACTAATCTTCTTCAGCGGCTTGTAGTATGTCTTAATGGACGCTCGCTTCAAGATGTAGCCAATCTTGTCCGTGACTCCTCTAACATATGGTAGTAGAGCAGGCGCGCGCTCGACTGTGGCCGGCTTCACTCGTTCACTGTGACGTAGGCGCGGGACCCGAAGCTTGTTGTCTTGCAATACTTGCTTGACGTGCTGAAGCTCCGCGGCCAGATGTTTTCTGTCACAGATCCCTCGTGCTCTCTGAAACAAAGATTTACCCACGGTAGCTAACTGTGAAGAATGATGGTGAGATTCACCATTTAGATATCGGTTGGTATGGGTCTTTTTCCTATACACAGTGTGACCAATAGTGTTATCAGGATTTCGGATGACTAAAACATCTAGGAAAGCTAAAGAATTATTTGCCTCTAACTCCATTGTGAATTGTATTTTAGAGTTTATGGAGTTAAGGTGGTCTAAAAATGCAGTTACTTTGTCAGATGGTAAAATTGTGAAAGTGTCGTCTACGTACCGCTTGTAGAACCTTGGATTTACAGGAGCAGTAAGAAGGGCTTTCTCCTCAAAGTCCTCCATGAATATGTCGGCGACTATGGGAGACACAGGTGAGCCCATCGCCACACCATCTACTTGCTTGTAGAACTCCTCCTTCCACAATAGATAGCCAGATGTGAGGCAATGTTCAAGTAGTATTGCATATTCTTGAGGCATGTTATTTTCTTCTAGCTTCCTAGTTACAATTGAGATGCAGTCCACAATAGGTAGGCATGTAAACAGTGACTGAACATCAAAACTGACCATAGTTTCATTGTTAGCGAGATGTAGGTCTTTTATCTCACTCACAAAATGGTATGAATCCTTTGTGTGTGCTCTGGTATGTCCTCTCAGTGGTGATAGTATTTTTGCTAAGTATTGTGCCAGCTTATAAGTTGGTGAATCGATCTGGCTCACTATAGGACGTAGTGGAGCGTTTGGTTTGTGTATCTTCGGTAACCCATACAACCTCGGTGGTTTGGCACATGATGGTATTAGCGAATTCACGTCGAGATTTAATTTTTCGGAGTATTTCTTTATTAAATCGCTAGTTGTTTTAAGCGTGTTAGTTGTAGGGTCTGTTTTGACCTTTTTATATGTACTTTCGTCCGATAAAAGTTGTTGTATTTTAAAATTATATTCCGACGTGTACATTACTACCGTAGCATTTCCTTTATCCGCGCGGAGAATCGTGAGTTCTGGTCTGTTCCGTAAGTTATTTAGCGCTGTAAATTCGTCTTCGCGCTGTAAAGCACCCGAAACGTCGGGATAATAATAAAAACAAATTTAAGTAATTAAACGCGATAAAATCCGTAAATAATAGTTTTATTCAATGTGTAGTGTTCGCGTAAATTTAAGAAATCATTATGTGAACCAGTACGGACTGGTAATAGCAAATAAAATTCGCCGATTAGAAGATCTTAAAACCAAGCGCGCAAGATATATAACATCTTTAAATTTCTTGAAGAGATGCAGAGACCATAATCTCATTCCTACGTGTGTCAAAATATCAACAAAGAAGGACATTCGAGGAAGCGCTAAGATCTTAAATCAGGCAAGTAAAAAGTTGTTACGGACGGTGATTCAGCAGAAACGGTTCGATTTACATTTCATAAACAACACCATAGACAATTTGTCCAGTGAACTAAAGACAATTTTAACGACATTTGATTTTAATAATTGCATCGAAACTTTAAACAAACGAGAAACATCAAAATACAATGAATGCAAAAATAAACAAATAGAAAAATACCAAAAATTAACGATCAAATCAAATGCCAAACATCCAAGTCAACGCCAGAACAATAAACAACCGCTGACCATAGACACAAACTATAAACAACGCACTGCCTATAATTTGTCAAAACATACACTGGACGAACCGACAATGAAAGTATTAGCGAAGGGAATGAACTTCGCATTAAGTCCGCGAAAAATCCCGTACGAAGAAATTATCTGCAGTGTTGAGGATTGTCTGTTTAAGAATAATATCGGTAAGGAAGATTTGGAGGCCATACGTCAAGATATTTCGTCCTTGTTACGTCGTAGTTCAGTGCCGAAACCAAACCTTCCCAAAGACGAATTTACAGCGCTAAATAACTTACGGAACAGACCAGAACTCACGATTCTCCGCGCGGATAAAGGAAATGCTACGGTAATAATGGACACGTCGGAATATAATTTTAAAATACAACAACTTTTATCGGACGAAAGTACATATAAAAAGGTCAAAACAGACCCTACAACTAACACGCTTAAAACAACTAGCGATTTAATAAAGAAATACTCCGAAAAATTAAATCTCGACGTGAATTCGCTAATACCATCATGTGCCAAACCACCGAGGTTGTATGGGTTACCGAAGATACACAAACCAAACGCTCCACTACGTCCTATAGTGAGCCAGATCGATTCACCAACTTATAAGCTGGCACAATACTTAGCAAAAATACTATCACCACTGAGAGGACATACCAGAGCACACACAAAGGATTCATACCATTTTGTGAGTGAGATAAAAGACCTACATCTCGCTAACAATGAAACTATGGTCAGTTTTGATGTTCAGTCACTGTTTACATGCCTACCTATTGTGGACTGCATCTCAATTGTAACTAGGAAGCTAGAAGAAAATAACATGCCTCAAGAATATGCAATACTACTTGAACATTGCCTCACATCTGGCTATCTATTGTGGAAGGAGGAGTTCTACAAGCAAGTAGATGGTGTGGCGATGGGCTCACCTGTGTCTCCCATAGTCGCCGACATATTCATGGAGGACTTTGAGGAGAAAGCCCTTCTTACTGCTCCTGTAAATCCAAGGTTCTACAAGCGGTACGTAGACGACACTTTCACAATTTTACCATCTGACAAAGTAACTGCATTTTTAGACCACCTTAACTCCATAAACTCTAAAATACAATTCACAATGGAGTTAGAGGCAAATAATTCTTTAGCTTTCCTAGATGTTTTAGTCATCCGAAATCCTGATAACACTATTGGTCACACTGTGTATAGGAAAAAGACCCATACCAACCGATATCTAAATGGTGAATCTCACCATCATCCTTCACAGTTAGCTACCGTGGGTAAATCTTTGTTTCAGAGAGCACGAGGGATCTGTGACAGAAAACATCTGGCCGCGGAGCTTCAGCACGTCAAGCAAGTATTGCAAGACAACAAGCTTCGGGTCCCGCGCCTACGTCACAGTGAACGAGTGAAGCCGGCCACAGTCGAGCGCGCGCCTGCTCTACTACCATATGTTAGAGGAGTCACGGACAAGATTGGCTACATCTTGAAGCGAGCGTCCATTAAGACATACTACAAGCCGCTGAAGAAGATTAGTCAATTTTTACCATCCATCAAATGTAATATTCCTCTACAAGATGCAGGTGTGTACAAGCTAGATTGTGAATGTGGTCTCTCTTACATAGGTCAAACAAAGAGATCTATAAAAACCCGCGTGAAGGAACATATAGCTGATGTGAAGCACCGACGCTCCGGGAAGTCTGCAGTCTGCGAACATGTTCAAGATCGTCCCCACCATTACATTAGATTTGATAAACCACAAATTCTCGCAAAAGAACACCGATTCCTACCAAGGATGATACGCGAGGCTATTGAAATTAAAAAACATCCAAATTTCAATAGAGAAGATGGTTGGGTGCTACCATCTGCTTGGGATCCTATAATTAACAAAATTAAACCCAAACCCAAGCATACCACTGCAAGACTTCATGATACTATAAGCTCGTTTTGCGTAAATCGGACCAAAAATTAATATTAAAAAACTGAAGGTAGCCGGACTATCTATGACATTGGGACGTCAAACATCTCAGTCCTCCCCGTGACCATGGGCGCTGTAAAGCACCCGAAACGTCGGGATAATAATAAAAACAAATTTAAGTAATTAAACGCGATAAAATCCGTAAATAATAGTTTTATTCAACGCAGTTTTTCATTCGCGCAATTCCGTTCCGATCCTGGCCAAGCGAGCCCGACTCAAACCGAGTTCTACAGTTCACACAACTCGAGTTGATGCGAGTTGCAACGCCTAACGAACCGCGCGCGCGAGCCGAGTTTGTAACTCGGAACAACTTGCGTGTGTAACTCGGAACACCGCGCGCGTATAACTAACGTCCGGTTTGCGTTCGGACGACCGAGTTGATTCGAGTTGCTTAAAACTGAACTCGAGTTGACTCGTTTAAGGTTTGACTCGAGTTACTCGAGTCAAATAACTCGAGTCGCACACCGCTATAATATACCAGTAATCTGTGGTAACCATCATAGATAAATAAATATGTAGCAAGCTACAGATACGACAGTGACTTTTAGTCAAGTTTCCCAACTACGCCTTTTGGCGCTGCAGTCGCCCAATTTGACAGATGAGTAATGACGTCATGACTATACAATTTAGTATAGCTTAGGGATTGCAAGCACACAATCTAATTATCGATATCGATGTTTAGTGGTGTCATTATTTTGTCGATATCGACATAAGTGCATTATACAGGAATAATAATACTTAATGAAACAATTATAATACATCTAACTTATTTATTTTTTATTCAAGCACACCAACATCATATACATACAAACGTAATCTTAGGATTAAATTAAAGGCACATAAAGTTATATAAACAAATAAGAAAATTGTGAGTAACATTTTACATAAATAAGTACAATTTGATGAGAAACAGAGCAATATTTATAATTCATTACATAAAGCAAATTAATGCTTAATATTTTACTTTTCAAGTTATTTTTTCTTACAAGCAATGCTATTTATTTTTCATCTGGGGTACACCTGGCCATTCTTTTACAAAAATTAAAAAAACATCTTCTCTTCTTTAATTTCATTTTCTACACCATGTAACCTGAAAAGAAATAAATAAAAATAAAGTCCAATATTCATATTTTATGACTTAATGATAATCATAAACTATATATTATTTACATTTAGGTAACAAAGGTGGCTTCATGGCAATTGGCATTTTTTATCAGTCAACCCATGGTGTGGTGAAAATAAAGTGGTAGATGCAGTAAATAAGAAATAAAAAACATATAAATATTAACATGGTATACAACTATTATCAGGAGCTTTCTCAATGTCTTCAGGCACGGAGTTCCAAATAAGTGTAACCTTAATACTAAAGGAGTTGTTGATAAAACCATTGAAGTGTAGTGGAACTGTAATCTTTAGATTAGATGAAGAACAAAGAACTCTTATTGTGATTTGAGGATAGATATGCTGAATATAGATATAATGGATATAATGATTTCTTATATTTACGCGAACACTACACATGATTAAAACTACTTTTATGGATTTTATCGCGTTTATTTTTATCCAGATACCCATCTGATGGGTGCTGGAAAGTGCCCGAAACGTCGGGAATTAAAAATAAAAGTAATTAAAAGTAAAAATAAACGCGATAAAATTGTAAAAGTAGTTTTAATCATGTATAATGGATATGTTATCTTATCTTACCTAATTATGTCTAAGAATAAACTGAATTTATCATACCTTTATGCCAATGTGTACATTTTGTTATCTTCTGGCAACATTTGTCTCACCACATCAGCATTAGATTTCTATTCCTGAAAACAAACAATATTTGTGAATTTTATGTTCTTATACATAAACCCAAAATTAAAGAATAAATATATAATGTTATATTTCTGTATTGTATGTATTAATGCTGTATGGCTACTGTTAACAACAGTTTAGTATAATTGTAATTAAAAGTGATCTATATTATCATATAACTAAGTTATATGGCAATTGTATGTGGTAGAGCCATGCTGCAGGTATATTATTGGTATAAACAATTTGTTATTTAGACTTTTATTATATCTAGTTGTGTAATTCAATTCCCTTTATAATTTTGATTAATTATGATCAATATAGTGTAATCATACTTTAAATTAATGCCAAATGTAACACTTAACTCACAATAAATATATTGAACTTATTTAAAAATATTTTGACTTCAACCTTTTATACGTGGTAGAGCCATGCTACAGTTATATTAGTAGTATAGTTGTAGCACGAATGGGTCAGCTCGACCGGGGAGGACCACGCTCTCACAGAATACCAGCGTGAAATAGTAGCTTAATGCTGCTGTATTTTGTATGGTGAGTGTAGAGAACCGGAGACCCTTTTTACTGGAAACGAGGCATTCTATCTTAGTCCTCACGGGTGACAACGCATCTGCATTTTGATTCATAATCGAGGATAGATGTAGATGTCTATGGGCCACAGCAACCACTTACCATCAGGCGGACTGTGTGCTCGTTTGTCATCCTATCCTATAAAAAAAAAGCTTTTGTAATTAAACTATTAATAGCTTATGTACCTACATCTTAAAGCTAGACTAATATTATTTCATGAAGACTGCTATATAGCTAGTTTTGTTGTTAAATACAAGTACTTACTATAATTAAGATTAAACCAAAAATATACTAAATATACATTTTTATATCAATCCTACATAACAAGTTTTAATAGGTATAAAAAGGTAATTATAATTATCTCAACCCACCAAAGAGCTAGATAGGAAAACAAATTTATAAAAAAGTCATTTGTAACAAATCATCTACTCTGATTCGTACTGCTAACTCGAGTTGCGTGAATTTCAACTCGAGTTAAATCAATTCGTAATTTTTCCAAGTTGGCACATCTATAAGATCACAATTCCTAATATTCACTTCACTTAGTTGTTGTTGTTTTAACTTTCATTAATCATTTCACCATATCGTTTCATTATCAACCACAGCTTTTTTGTTGATTTTTTACTGATCCTGCATTTATATATTTAAGTAATTATAGTGAAAAATAGCCTGTAACTGTGTAATAATAGTGAAAAATCACCTGTTACAGTGCAGCCAATAGATAATCTAACTTTTACTTATTTTACAATAACTCAGTTCCTACATTGACAAATCTTGCGAGATTTTCAGCTATGAATTGTCAATATAGTTACAAATGGTCACAGTATATACTTACAAATGGTCGTACTTTCATCTTGTTAATACTTGGGCCCAAGAATGTATATAGACGTGTCCTTCTCCTTTAAGTACCATGGTTGAAAGTAAGAAAATGACCCACCTGTTGCAGTCAGAGGCACACCATGAGCTATTTCATTGTCAGTAAGCAAGGACGAGTAAGAGTATCGAAGTCTTCTGCCTTCATTGTCGAACTGAAATATATCAAAATGTTTTTCACAGACACGTTTGTTAAGTAATTGTTCTTTGGAAAGTACAATGAGCTGGGGATTTGTCGGCACTATGAAAGACATCCACAAGTTTCTTAAATTATCGTTCCTAGGGAATCTGAAAAGCCGGTGCGTTTCACGTGTTGTATTGCAACCACCAATACAACACTTTTCATATACCATTATGATTGTATATGCAATGTTCACACGAGCAGCACTCTCTAGTATATACGCAGTAATCTATGAGCAGCACAAAAACAGAATATTGTAATAATTGAAGAAAATTTGGATAAATAATGGCGGCAATCAATATCGATAATTTTGATTTTTGACAAATGACAATATGATCTGACATTAACACAATATGGCGTCTCAAAATGGCGTCCGTAGACAGAGGACAAATTGCGACGGTAGCGCCAAGTTGCGTAGAATGGAACCACTTAGTAGTCTGTGAATGGAACTAAGCTGTCACGGGCCTGGTAACCATTCTTGATTGTGTTCTTCTACTACTGCATTTTAACATTTTTGAAAACTTCGGATTATTAGTGAAAAGGAGAATATAATTACATTAAATCTATAGGAAACAGAAATGGCCTTCAGTGAAATTTGTAGAATTTGTTTAAGCATTAATGTACGCATGTGTGTACTAAAGAAGACTGGCCTCCAAAATTTATATAAAGCATTAACGAACAGTTTCGTAAGTTAAATAATACTTCTTAATATTGCAAATTGAAGTTGCGGTAATTTGTTGTTGTCGCTGGAGAAATTACATTATACATTACATTACATTATAACTTGCCTGATGCCTATCGATCAGGGCTAGGCTAAGGTGCAGCGCTAAATAAAGATACCCAAAACATACTAATACACGACTTAAGTCAATTTGAAGTGATGCCTCTAAGATGTGTGTTGTTTGGGTACTGTAATAATAGTTTGTCAAAAATTTCTAGATCATAGTGTCCGTGTATTATTTTTCCATCAAGTCTCTTCATTTTCTGTGACCTTTAAAAGTTGTAAGTTCAAGTGTTTTCAGACATTCCTCATATGATATGCTTTCAATGCTCCAGGAACTTTTGAATATCTGTGTTGAGCCTCTCCTGTTACTTAGTATAATTTGTGAGGCATATTCCGAATTGGGTTGAATATATGTTATATATTTTAAGAATCCTTTTTGGTATTTTTGTTATATGCCATAGTTGCCACCCTAGGCTAGGCAGGTTGGCAACTGCGGTTTTTTTTTAATTATCTGACCTGTTATGTGCATAATGCTGCTGCCAATATCCTTATGTAATAAAATAATTTAATTGTTGGATGTCCAAACTTATCTGGAACTTACTTTATACTGCAGTTGATATTAAATTAAAACGGTTAAAACTGCTCAGGGCAGGGTATTGTTATTAACTCTGTTTAAAATTAGTGATAGTGGCTCAATAGTTAGAATGATTGCAAACTTTAGAAAGTAGTGAGTTCAAATCTGCCATTTGACTATGGTTTAAGTTACTCCTAGTGCAAGCATTTTCAGTAAAGTTTTTGTAATATTAATAGTGATGCTAGTAGTTTAAAGTTATATGAATGTATGTTTATGTATATGTATGTGAATTTTGAAAGCCCAAACTTGAAATACCTCCGTCAGGGTCCCAAGAGTTTGGATCTACTGCTTTTAAAATGTTATCTGTTATTGTCATGCGGGCTTCCTACTTCCTTGACACTCACAACATTTTAAATTAATTAGAGAATTGTGTCCATATATTAACCACATGCAGAAAGTTTGCCGATGATATCACAACATCACTTATGGATGATTTGTAAAACCCTTCAATGTTATAAAAAAATTGTGTTGAAGAAGAGAGTTGTGATGGCAAATATATTTTATTACAAAATTGTACATTTAAGTAGTTTTCCGTATTTATGACAAACTTTCATATTTTCAGATGGATGAAGATGAGGAGCCCATAATTGTCTGTTTCATCTGTCATGCTAGACTCATTCGATGCGGAACATTGCAACAACAAGCTATTGAGTCAAATGCAGTTCTAGAGCAGTTGCTTGCTGGAGGGTCCATGGTATTATCTATTCCATCCAATAAAACCTATAAAAGTCTGTCATAGATTGCTTCATAGGAGGGATTTTGCCAAATTTGCCACGCTTGGCAGGTTTATATTAGTCTGAGTTGTTATTAAGAAGATGCTGCTGCCCAACTCCTGTTTCTGTTTCCCTCTGTTGCCTCTTACAACACCCATCCCGTGGGTAGGTATATAGGGTAGTTGATATCCTTAAACCATCACTACAAGATCCGCGGCATAATACTTTTGTTATTAATAAAAGTTTACTGCTTGATGCTTCTTTCCCATTATAATGAAAAATTTGCCTTAATCATCACTTGGCAGGCGTTTTAGTGATCACTATAATGTTGAGTTTTACCACACGCAAAATACGCGCTTAGACGTGGAGTTGCGGAAAACAGCCCGTTGTAAACTAACTAAACTAATTTTGGGTTATCTACTTGAACATCCGAGCGATACGGCGACAATAGCTTTGAATGCCCCGCACCGCTCTTCGCGGCTTTTTTAAGGTCCGATCGCGACCAGTTTGACTAAAATGGTTACCACAGAGAATGTTCGCTACCTATATCAGATTAAAAGTCATACAATGAAAGCTATTGAAATGCAGGATTCAATAACGTTAATACTATTTACCAATTGGAGTGCAACAACTAAAAAAATTATTAATTTTAGAAATTTTGTTGAAACCCTAATATTTTTTTATTTTCTTTGATAATATAGCAGAATCATTTTATTTCTATATATTAATTGTACAATAATTAATATAACATGATTTACGCTATACAATAATACCAATAACCTTATATAGATATTAAGTATTTATAAGCAAAAATATCTAAAATATCGACATACTCCATTCTAGTCTAATCTTCCGGGCGGCTATAAAATGTGACAAACTGTTATTATTTTAAAATTTTTTATTTATAAGAATTTATTTTAAACTTGTATTTATTATTGTTATACTTATAAGAAATATTTTATTAAAATAAAAAATATATAATACAAAAACTTAACGAAAAACCGACACACAAAGGCGAAGTTTTCGCATGTCGACTTCATCACATATAAAAACATCATTACATACTGGATACTGTATACATAATATATATATATATATATATACAACGTGTCCCAATATTCAACGATTAGCCGACACCGGAGGATAGACCTGCCCTGGACTAATCGGGGAAAAAAAGAAAAAAAAATATATCCCAATTATATTTTAAGTTATATAAAAAAAATGAAATTCTTCAGAAATTGAGACCGTTTATGATATTTTTCACTACCATGACCACAATTTTTTTAATATTTTTTTTTTTTTATAAGCAACCTGAATAGCACTGCTACCTACCACACTTCTTAAAAAATCCAGAATAACTCTTGTTTTATAATGAAAATTAATGAAACTTTGTTTATTCCCTAAATTTTTTGTTTGTGTTACTTTTAACCAAATTTAACTTATCGTGGTGTAAAAAAAAAGTATGAACACTAGTATGGCAAGTTTTTTAAAAATTGACGCAACTAACCAACATTCCAAAATGGTATAATACTCTAGGAAAACAAGTTATAAAAAAATATGGGTCTATTATTTCTTAACAGGGGCCAAATTTCTTAAATTGTAATTGTCAGTAATCACTTTTACTACATGCCCAAAATGGGTTCTTGTTACAATTTCTAGGAATTTTAATGGGGCATACATACCTTAGATGTTAGAGAGAGATAGATAGATAGAGATATTTACGTTA
Organism: Parnassius apollo; assembly: GCA_907164705.1. Taxonomy (NCBI): domain Eukaryota; kingdom Metazoa; phylum Arthropoda; class Insecta; order Lepidoptera; family Papilionidae; genus Parnassius; species Parnassius apollo. The sequence continues at coordinate 5,572,453 of CAJQZP010000929.1, forward strand.
AAAAGAGACAACAACAGGGCAGGTAGAGAAGCTGTTATTATTCTCAGCAAGTCAGTTCAGTATGCTCTGCTCCTTTGTTTACTGCGCACCGTTCCCAATTCATCTTACGTGGCTCTCGTACATACTATCGACTTTTGGCTTGGCTTATTGGACTGGAATCGACCTGCAAACTTAACTATAATAATATATATATATATATATATATATATATATATTATTTTCATATGTAATACTAGTACAAAAGTATAATAAATACATTATTATTTACATTTGAAATACAAAATTCACAGTACTACTGGCTACTACACAAAACTTGACACAACTGGATTAAACGCTTGTTTCTTTTTTTTAATGGTATTTGTTACCTGGCATAAACCTTTTACTAACTGATAGATGCATTTTTAATATAGATCCAACTAATGCAAAATTCATGAAACTTTTTGTAACTTTCCATTGATAAAAATTTGTTTAAAGTGTAGAAGTCAGCGAGGAGCAAATACAGTAGAACGGTATAATTTCTGTCTTTGTTCAAGGAGTCCCTAGTAACACCTGTTCACAAGAGTGGAGATGAGAGTGGAGTGGATATCAACAACTGCAGACCAATTTCGCTAAAAAGCTATAGATATTTAAAAGCTATGGAAAAACTCTTGACTTGAGTCTCGATTCTAATTACATTTCTAAACTCTACATTCTTATTTAAATTTATTGGGGACTTTCACTTTTGTCTGCATCTGCGGGATGGTATGGGGTAGTATGGGATCTCCTACGCCACTACTACACTACCTTTTTCTCTTATTTAAAAAAGATTTTGGTTTCAGTCAATACCAAAACCACATGAGTTTAGAGATGAGATTCAATTCACATCAATCAATCATATAGATATCTGGCCAGTAGAGTGTGATATAGAAAATGATTGTAATGATGACATTTTTAGCCTTGAATCTGTTAAAGTTGAGGAAGAGAAAATCGAAAACAAGAATTTTAAAATTGAAGTAAACTGGAGTCATGAAATAGGTAAGATTTTGTGATATTATTAAATTAAGGTACAATTTATATAATGGCAAGTGGTTACTGTAGCCCATAGACACAAAATAAAGAGGACTTCATGTGCAATGTACTGATTTGCCTTTGCCTAAATTCAAAGTGCATGTAAAAAGCACTTGCGGAGAAATAAAATAACAAATTTAATAATTGTTTAAAAGATAACCATACATGGACATCATAATGAGCTAATGAGCTTTGTTAGACATTTTCTTTTACTTATGTATAAATATATTTATAAATGTATTGATCCTGTATAAATGCAGCCAGTATGTATGTACACTAAGGTGTATTAACTTCATAGGAGTTAATGATATACATACAACTGGTAAGCTACGACCTTTGCCCATTTCTTAACCCAGATGGATTCCTCCATCCTCCTGTCACCTATTTCTGTCGTCAAATAGCAGTGCGTGCACTGCTGTGTGCTAGTCTGAAGAGTATAGAGTCAGTATAATCACAGGCTGTGGGGCATTGCATCTTAGTCGTCAGACGTGACAGCGCATTGTAGCTTTTTATGTTTCAAGGTAGCTGCAGGCAGTGCGCAGACTGCAGTACCCACTTACCATCAGGTGATTCGACTACATGTCATAAGGTGGACTGTTAGTTTGTTTGTCACTTCGTACTAAAATATATGGAGAAAGGGTGCTCAAGGAATGCTTATACTGGCAAGCATTCAGCTACTAAAACAATTTGTGGTTGAACATTCAGTAAATGAGGTGAATGAATCATCATCATCATTACAGCCCTTCACAAGTGAACTGCTGAACATAGGCCTCCCCCAAGGAACACCACAAAGCACGATCCTGAGCCACCTGCTTCCATTGACTTCCTGAATATCTTACCAGGTCGTCACTCCATCTAGTGGGGGCCCGCCCTACACTTCGTCTATCGGCACGAGGCTGCCAAAATTACGTCACGTTAGGAGAACCTTTCTTCTCCATCAGAAAGTGGTCGGCTTGGGCCTTATGGGTCCAAGCCGACCACTTTCTGTGTGATGGACTCTAATGATCTATTCGCTTGGAAAAAATATTAGATTTTATTTTATATATTGAGTCAGAATCTGTTTCATTCCAGATACTGGTGAAAAACAAGAAGACTTGGAGATTGATGCTTTTGAAGATCGACATGAGGATTCGGAGAATGACTTGCCACTAATTTCGTTAGGTGCAAAGAGTAAAACAGATGACGTTATAATAGGTAAAAGAATTTCTTTTAAAAAAAATATCAAAAAATTAAAAAAAAAAACACCACATTATAAATTTCTCTTGCATCATGTAGTTGATGTACTGTACATACAAAATTTTATTCTTTTATTACACATGAACAAACCAAATGATTGCTTGTGACCCAAATGAACTAAAATGATTATTTGTAGGCCATACAATTATGTTGTTTTAAGCAAGAACTGAATGCGCTGGTGGTGACCCAAGGTGTTATTAAGATAAAACAGGAAACCTGGAAGGGGATTCACTGATTTGTTGATAGGGCTATTATTATGTCTGAGAAAGTTGTTGTAAGTACATCTGCTAATCATGAGATCGTGGGTTAGGCCAAACTCAGTTGTTGGGTTTTGCTGTCAAGATATTCTCAGCAGCAGCCCGGAGCCAGCAAATTGGCAGTGTTTCAACCCCGTGCCTCGGAAAGCACGTGTGCCGGACGGGCGAAACTCTCCGGAGTAAATGTTGTCGAAGATACTTCGCGAGTCGCTCACGTCCTACACCTATAGGTTCCGGTGGGTACTCTCACCGCCGTCTTTGTTGGTGCCGCTGAAATATTGTGGACTGTAGTTAAAATCAAAATGCACGATTAACAAATACAAATAGCAAGGTAGTGGCCAGCGGTTCGACTGATTGATTAGTCGCGAAATTTTATAACTATTTATCACGGTTGTTAAACTACGGTTGTTCACTATTGATTGGTCACTGTATATTTCAAAAGATTTCTATAAACTGTACGGTGGTATCAAATATCTATTGGTAGTAGCTGGTTTTCTAACACTACTGACTAGCAGCTATTATCAACTAAACTAGTTGATTTTATCACTTGTGTAACTGCGGATATCAGTTACCACTTTCACTATATGTAACTGCGAATATCAGTTACGACCTTTTTAGGCTAGCTAACACTTTCATTATGTAACTGCGAATGTCAGTTACGACCTTTTTAGGCAAGGTAACACTTTCACTATGTAACTGCGAATATCAGTTACGACCTTTTTAGGTTAGCTAACACTTTCACTATTCACTATATACTGCTACTAGTCACTTCAGCTACCACCGGATACCACTCACTTCACTTCACTAGTCACTGGTAGTTCTTCACACTACTACGGATACTGGGTCCCGAGCCCCTAAGGTAGACTTGAGCAATACTTTGCAGTGAGCCGCTTGCCATTTTCCGTTTTGCCTCTTTATTGCATAAACTTATCACTATACAAATGGCATAAATTGCAATATTCTCTATACAAACTAATTGCTACACTAACATGCTATACATCATTAAATCGGTAGTCTGGTACTTCATTAGTATATCATAAAGGTTATTAAAAACATTAACATTGTAAAAAGTTATTAAACGAAATGTCCCAAATTTTCATAATATTTGGGCATTTTAATTCTTTAATTTTTCTATAACTACGAAATGCGTTTAATTATACAAAAATATTCCTATACTTCTTTCATCTATAAGCCATATGCTAATTCAATGTCATATTTATAACTCTTTTAGGACATAAAATTATTTTCATTATTTTTGGTATAAACTATTGCGCAGTTAATTAAAAAACTTCTAGAGAGTTCTACGATAAGACGCGCTGTGATTGGTCGATTTTTTGGTATATAATAAAAGTTGTTTATATTACTTGTTATCAAAACGACATTCTATACAAACATATTGAGAGTTATAAATATGCTAAACAACTATATTAATACACATTTTCAGTCAGTTTTATTGGTAATTTCATTTTTAATACATAAAACAATATTCTTTATCACTTCGTTTCTTAAGGTTGTTAGGCCGTCGCGAACATTTCTCCCGCCGTGCAGCGTCGCGACGATTTTCTCACAGCGGCGCTGCATCCATTTCGGTGAGCGACGTTGCTTCTACTTCGGCAGCGGCACGAGTTTCCTGGTTGGCCTCTTGATTAGGCCGTTTGCTGTGCGTACTTCCACAGTGCGGATCTGTCCGTCCGCACCGGGGTAAACAGCTTCCACCCTCCCTCGTGGCCAGGTGTTACGAGGTAACTGGCCGTCAGCTATGAGGACTGGATCGCCCACCTGGAGATTGGGACCTCGCCCATGGGCCTCCCGCCGGTTTTGAAGTTCCGGTAAATACTCTCGGACCCAACGCTGCCAGAACATGTCAGCGAGTATCTGGGAGCGTCGCCAGTGTCTTTGGCTATTCATATCTTTTTCATCAAATACTCCAGGTGTCGGCAGTTTCGCAGATCCTCCTAAAAGGAAGTGATTTGGAGAGATGGCTTCGGCGTCGTTGCTGTCTACAGAGATGTGAGTCAATGGTCTGCTATTTACTGTGTACTCCACCTCGCAGAGCAGCGTGGCTAATACTTCCTCATGCGGATGTCTCTCATGAAGGACGGTGTATAGTGCCGTCTTCACGCACCGTATGAGACATTCTCTCTTGGTTGGTGTTTTATGCAGCAAATTGATTGGAAGTCGAGCGAGCTTTAGGTTGAAGCTCAGCTGATCGGTACCCGGTTTCCAGATTAATCCGAGTATCTTTTCCTCGGTTCCTTTGTTTCCCAGATCGACTGACTCAGATGCTTCATGGTCAGGTTCTAATTCTTTTACAATTTCTGGTGCGTTGGAAACCCATTTTCTTAAGGTGAAGTGCGCGTTTTTGTGTATGTCGCGTACTTCCTTCGATATTCGCATTGCCTCTTCCAGAGACTGGAAACTGTCGAGATAGTCATCCATATAGTGGTTTTGAATGATAGCTTCTACAGCTTCTGGATACTTGTCTTTGTGTTTTTTAGCGTTCCAGTTTTTCGCGAATATGGCTGTGCAGGGTGAACTGACTGCACCGAAAATGATCGACGTCATTCTATATTCCTGTGGAGCCTCATTACGTCGATCCCCTCTCCAGAGATATCTTAAGGCATCTCTGTCTTCGGGTCTAACTTTGACCTGCATGAACATTTCGGCTATGTCCGCGGAGACAGCGATTTTATGGCGGCGAAAACGCATCATGACCCCTGGTAGTGATTGCAGTAGGTCTGGACCCGTGAGCAGGAAGTCGTTCAATGACACCCCCTTTGTTTTGGCTGCGGCATCGTGTACTATTCGAAACTTCTCTGGCTTCATTGGGTTATGGACGTCGAAATGGGGTAGGTACCATGTTCTTCCCGGTGTGCTAGTTTTCGGTGCTATCTCGGCGTATCCTTTTTGTACTAAGGAATTCATTTGTTCCTCATATTTTCTTTTTAGATCTTCGTCTCGATCTAATTTTCTTTCAATGGAAACGAGCCGTTTTATTGCTGTTTCATAATTACCAGGCATCTCGATATCCTTTTTCTTCCAGAGAAGCGCTGTTTCTATGTGCCCGTCTTGTAACTGACGGGTGCTGCTATTTAGTATATCTTCAGCTTTCTTCTCTGGGTCGGAGTCTGGTCTTCTCGGATTGATAATGAGAGATTCCAGCGCGAAATATTCGCGGAGTTGGTCATCTATATTAACCTCGCTCTTGTGCAGCTCATTGGCCGCGTGGACGCGCTGATACGGGGCTTTAGTATGTGCCCCGTGTAGCACCCATCCTAATTCTGTGAGCGAGGCAATTGGCTGGTGCGGCGGACCTCTCCGGATTTGAGTGGCTATCAGAAGTCTCCAATTGTCCTGTCCTATTAGAATCCTTGGGTTGCCGGAGTCATATATTAGCTGCTCCTTTATGTCTTTCAAGTGGTTGCACTTGGCTATGTCTACTGCACGCACAGTCTGTGGCCCCAAGTTTAGGCTTGCAACCGTGCGTGCTCTGAATGGCACCCTTTTGCTGTGGAGACTCTTCAGCGATACTTTGATTCTTCGAGATTCCGGTGAATCGAGGGTAGTGTTCCCGATAGCGGTGATCTTAAACGGGTCCAACCGCCCTGTAGCCCCAATTTGTTTGGTGATCTCTTCATCCATTAGTGAAACAGTTGACCCATCATCCAGCAGGGCGTGTGTGTTTACAGCTCCCGCCGGTCCAATTACTCGCACTGGAATTATTTTTAAATAGGCTTGATGCTTTGACACACTGAATGAGTTAGCAACAGTTTCTTGAGGTTCTTTTTGTTTGACCTCAGTCCTCTCCCTTGTATTGTTATGGAGAAGTCGATTGTGTGTCGCGGTGCATCCTTCTATTCCACACTTATTGGTTTTACATTTGTGTGTCTGATTTCGATAACGTAAACAGCGGAAACATAAATTATTTTGCTTTGCGAGTTCCCATCTTTTGTTGATATCTGCTTCTTTAAATTTTTTACATTCGGATCCGTAATGACCCTCCTTTTCGCACACTCTGCATTTCGGAGACGGCTTAGTAGTAGCCGCGTGTGCTCTATGTACTGAACGATTGCTTTGTGCTTCGTTTATAATTTCTGGAGGCGCAAATGCACTGCAGAAACGAGCTTGTTCGGTCATAAACTCGCTGAAGCAGCCGAGGTCTGGTCTAGAGTCGTATTTTTCAGTGTATATTCTATACCACTGGGCACGTATAGAGTTTGGCAGTTTGTCGGTGAGGTGTCGTAGCAGCTCTGCGTTGACGAGGTAATGATCTCGCTTTAGGGCTCTAAGAGTGACGACGCTTCCCCTCACTTTGCTCGCGAATGTGCAGATGTCTCTAGGTGATTCTGTACAGCGTGCTAATCCTCGTAACTTCTCGGTTTCTGCTTGCGCGATTGAATCTGGACGCCCAAATTGTAGCTCCAGTTCTCGCATAATCTCATCTGGCTTAGCATGCCCGATGAGTTCTGAGCTGACTGTTTCCAAGGCTCTTCCTTGTAGACTTCGTCTTAGTCTAGCAGTGTTTTCAATGTCATTGAAGTAGCCTCGGGTTGTTTCGTAAATGGCACGGAATGAAAGCCACTCGGTATGTGCTCCGCTAAAGCTTGGCAGTGTCATTATAGCTTTCGACGCTGCGAAAGTATGCGACGATAGTGGCGCACTCTCTAACTTTGGTTTGTCAGCGAGCGCGGCTATAGCGGATGTGAGCTCCGATATAAATGGACGGAGCCCCCTGTCTTCACTTATGACAGGTTCCTGGCTAGATTTCTTTGGCTTGGGATCCTTGGGTACATCTGCTGGATAGGAATCCTGGTTTGTGAGCTCTGATACAATAGGTAGGAGCCCCCTGTCTTCATCAACGGTGGGTTCCTGGCTGAGCTTCTGTGGCATGGGATGCTTTTGTGCATCTTCTGGATAGGAATCCTGGTTCGTGAGCTCCTTTTGAGGCTCACTGAGGTCGACAACGTCCGGGGTCGGCTTTGTGACGGTAAATGGTGCCTTCCCTCCGGTGATTGCGCCTTGATTTGACTTTTGTTTGGCTACAGAGTTTTCGAGCCAAGATCGAACGTACTCACTTTTGGATTGACCATCTTCATCATAGTCGTCTGATTCGTCTACTTCTTCAGCCATCTGTAAGGAGATCTGCGCAAGTTCTAGTTTGATCTTCAATACTTCTTCACGAGCCTTCAAAATTTTTCTATTGGGCCGAACAGTCTTCTTTGACTTCATACTGCAATCGGTGTGGCCCCTCGGTGGCTCTTCGGTGTGGGTGTCTTCCCGGGCTGGTGGCGATGATGCACGGCTAAAGTCATCGTTGCCTATCTGTTCCCTCTGCTTCTTTGTGAGGGCCGTAGTGGACGGCGCGGGCAGGGGTATCCCCCCCTCGGGGGGCAGCATGGCGCCTCAGCGCCCTCTACCGTTGACGGTGAGCGTGGTGGCATCTGGTGGTGGACGGCGGCGTTACTGGCCGACGAACCTCCTTCCAGACCGATGGTCCACGCCTTGGCTGCCCTTCCTTGCGAACGGGTGATCGGCATCTTGAATCTGAAAATTCTGCGGTTTTAATACGGTGGTGACTATTTACCCGGTTCCGAAATACAAACGGATATATCCGGCTCGAAGGACCAACGAATGTGCCGGACGGGCGAAACTCTCCGGAGTAAATGTTGTCGAAGATACTTCGCGAGTCGCTCACGTCCTACACCTATAGGTTCCGGTGGGTACTCTCACCGCCGTCTTTGTTGGTGCCGCTGAAATATTGTGGACTGTAGTTAAAATCAAAATGCACGATTAACAAATACAAATAGCAAGGTAGTGGCCAGCGGTTCGACTGATTGATTAGTCGCGAAATTTTATAACTATTTATCACGGTTGTTAAACTACGGTTGTTCACTATTAATTGGTCACTGTATATTTCAAAAGATTTCTATAAACTGTACGGTGGTATCAAATATCTATTGGTAGTAGCTGGTTTTCTAACACTACTGACTAGCAGCTATTATCAACTAAACTAGTTGATTTTATCACTTGTGTAACTGCGGATATCAGTTACCACTTTCACTATATGTAACTGCGAATATCAGTTACGACCTTTTTAGGCTAGCTAACACTTTCATTATGTAACTGCGAATGTCAGTTACGACCTTTTTAGGCAAGGTAACACTTTCACTATGTAACTGCGAATATCAGTTACGACCTTTTTTAGGTTAGCTAACACTTTCACTATTCACTATATACTGCTACTAGTCACTTCAGCTACCACCGGATACCACTCACTTCACTTCACTAGTCACTGGTAGTTCTTCACACTACTACGGATACTGGGTCCCGAGCCCCTAAGGTAGACTTGAGCAATACTTTGCAGTGAGCCGCTTGCCATTTTCCGTTTTGCCTCTTTATTGCATAAACTTATCACTATACAAATGGCATAAATTGCAATATTCTCTATACAAACTAATTGCTACACTAACATGCTATACATCATTAAATCGGTAGTCTGGTACTTCATTAGTATATCATAAAGGTTATTAAAAACATTAACATTGTAAAAAGTTATTAAACGAAATGTCCCAAATTTTCATAATATTTGGGCATTTTAATTCTTTAATTTTTCTATAACTACGAAATGCGTTTAATTATACAAAAATATTCCTATACTTCTTTCATCTATAAGCCATATGCTAATTCAATGTCATATTTATAACTCTTTTAGAACATAAAATTATTTTCATTATTTTTGGTATAAACTATTGCGCAGTTAATTAAAAAACTTCTAGAGAGTTCTACGATAAGACGCGCTGTGATTGGTCGATTTTTTTGGTATATAATAAAAGTTGTTTATATTACTTGTTATCAAAACGACATTCTATACAAACATATTGAGAGTTATAAATATGCTAAACAACTATATTAATACACATTTTTAGTCAGTTTTATTGGTAATTTCATTTTTAATACATAAAACAATATTCTTTATCACTTCGTTTCTTAAGGTTGTTAGGCCGTCGCGAACAGCACGTAAAGCCGTTGTTTCTACGTCTGATCTCTCTCCGGCAAGTTGGCAGTGTTTCAACCCCGCGCCTCGGAAAGCACGTAAAGCCGTTGTTTCTACGTCTGATCTCTCTCCATTCGTGTTGAATTACCGTCCCATCGATTTTAGAGAAAGAGGGAATAGAGAGTGTAAAAAAGATGACGGTGACATAGGTAAAAGAACATTATCTTATAAAGTTTCTTCTTTTTTGTTTATTGATTCACCAACATTTGTATCATTCCTTACATGCTAATTAAATACAATGAACCAATAAGAACTAAAATACGTAACATATACATACATAAACACTCACGCCTGTCACCCAGAGGGGTAGACAGAGGCTACGGACTTCCATTTGGCACGATCCTGACATACCTCTTTCGCCTCCTTTACATCCATAAATTTATGCATACATGCTCGTCGGTTAAGGGTATTTCTAACGTGGCCCATTTTAAAAATATCGCCAATTTGATCGATAAACTTTTTTTCTAGGGCGTCCCTTCCCTACTCTGCCATTCACATCTGCCATATAAATTTGCTTTGTCACTCTTTCCTTATTCATTCTTTCTACATTACCAAACCACCGAAGCATTCCTTTCTTAATCCTGGTCACAACATCATCTTGCATACCACATTTATCTCTTATCACGCAATTTCTCACCCTGTCATTCAGATTCAACCCTAGCATACTCCTTAAAGACCGCATTTCTACAGCATTTATTCTACTTTAGTGCTTCTTCTGCCACACCCAGCTTTCACTACCATACATTAAAGTAGGGACTAACACAGCATTATGAATTACCATACGTGCCTTTTTGACACATTCTGATTCTTCATAATAGAGTTTAGTGCCCCATTCACTCTATTCCCTGCATTTACTCGTCGTTCTACATCCTTATCATATCTACCATCCCTGCTAAATGCACATCCCAAATACACAAACTCATCCACTTGCTCATTTAACTCTCCTTCTATTCTTATTTCACATACCGTTTTGCTTTCTTCTCTTTCAAAAACCATCACTTTCGTCTTACTTACGTTCACTTTCATTCCCTTTTCTTTTAATGCCCAGTTCATTAATGTAACCATCATTTGCAACTCAGCCGCCGATGACGCAAATATGACTTGATCATCGGCATACAAAAGGCATTTGACGGTTAACTCGCCCATTCTTAACCCACATTCTTCATCTTTCAAAGTTTGCAAACACTTGTCCATAAATAGGTTGAACAGCCAAGGGGAAGCTAAACAGCCCTGTCTGACACCTTTTTGGATGCCAAACCAGTCCGAGTAGACCCCATTGATCCTGACACAAGCACTAGAGTCCCTTTTTTTTTACATGGGGAAATGCCTACGCATACCCGCCTCGCGGGGGCAAGGACGGGTTATGTCATTTTGTATTTTGTATTCATCTTGTGGGGTGTTTTCGGTGAGGCAGTTGTACATATTACTCACTTTGTTAAAAAAACATAAGTCTTTGTCTTTTAATCCTACTTACGGTAGTAAAAGATGAAATTATAGTGTAGTTCCTATACGCAGTACGAAAACCAACTTTGCGAAAAATCAATATGAAAAACGATCAGAACACTTATATAATCAAATTAACAAAGTATTGCAAATATATCCTTTAAAGACATACGATTGTAAGAAAAAAATAATGCAGTGGCTTAAGACACTTAATTACGATCAAACTGAAGCCTTATTAGAATCTATCCTATAAATGCATTCACTCACTGTCTTTTTCTCATACGTACACACGTACATACCCACACAAACCACACACACACACACACACACACACACACACACCACACACTCACACAAACACACACACACACACACACACACACACACACACACACACACTGTTTCTCTTATGTTAATTGTACTTAGTTAAGGGAGGGCGAGGGCCTTCTACCACAAGTATCTTTATACTTAAAAGAAGTCCTCAAACTCGTACTAATTTTAAGAAAATGTTGGAAACAATAAACTTTCATTTCATTTCATTTCAAACTTTCATTTCATTTCATTCATGTCGGACTCGCACCGACTAAAACCCCATGGTGTTCCACCTTCGTCGCATATTGGCAGAGCCACGGGAACGCTTTCGCACACTTCCGCGGCCCTACCAGCGACTACCGCCCCATGGCAGCACCTCCTCGGGAGAGGAATATTCCTCCCCGTTCTCCTACCCAGGTAAGGCGCACTAGCCTTCCCGACCCCAGCGGCGGATCTGGTCTATGGCTCCGCCGCCAACCAAGATTCGGCTGCGGAGGGTAGGGAGAGTGGCGCCTCGCAATACCAACACTCCTCTCCCCCCGCAGCCCCTCCACCACCGCATCAACGGTGCGGCCCCGTTTGAGTCGCGGAGGATAGGGCAAGTGGCGCATCGCCATACCAACACTGCTCTTTCTCCGCGACTCCACCTCGGCTGCAGCGGTAGGGGGTAAGGATACCCCTCTCGCCGCAGTCCACCAACACACATCCCAAGTGGACTCCCCAAGCCCACTCGGAGTGGCCACCTCGGGCCGGCCCTTCACCTCGGGCCAGCCATATGGGTTCCTCTTTGTTCACCGTGGTTGACCAAGCCACGGCTACTAAGCCCCCCCGCCACGACAAGGCGGGAACCCGTTCGGGGGGGAAGTACTAGAGTCCCTACAAAGAGACCTTAATGCCTGTATCAAACCAGCGATAAACCCATATGAGTTCAGTGTTTGCCATAACACATTCCTGTCCACTCTGTCATAAGCCTTTTCCAAGTCCATGAACGCACAAAAAGCTTTCTGGTTTTTGGCCAAAAACTTCTCCGCAATCATGCGAATGGAAAAGACTTGATCTGTACACCCCATTCCGTTTCTAAAACTAAAATGAATAAAGAACTAAAATGTACAAATAAGTACAGGCCGATACAACATGCAAATAACTTTCTCAACACTGTGTATCTATATTTCTAGGCTAAAGAAAGATTAAAAAAATGATAACGAAATACAGTACTAAAATTATATAGAAGCGGAAAGAAAAGAACATTTTTTATAGAATATTACAAATCATGGTCGCTTAAGGTGCAGCGGAGATTGTTAGGAGGATCGAAAAATATATCAATTTTATCTCCAAATTAGTCAACGATTTCACTCATTATAGCAATTGAAGAATTGGAGCAAAACACTGTTCATCAATATGGTCTAGTCATTGTGGTAATCTTACGAGTACAACGCGGATAACGAAAGGGAACGCACATACTAAATTTATTAAAAAATTCAGAACAATCAATAACACCACTAATAATTTGGAAGCAAAAATCAAATCAAAGTTTACATGCCTTTCCTTGGCTTAATGCACCCAATCTCATTTTATTAAATGCTTCTTCTATTCTTTATAGTAATGTTAGTATATATATACATTAAATTAAGGTAAACTGAAAAAAAAAATTATTAAAAATCTGTTAGGTCGCTGTCCAAAGTTAACACGTAAATATATAATAAACACTGAATAAATGACACAAAACTTCAACAACTCACAGATTTCTAGCTCACTAAATACAAAATTGTTGCCATTTTGTGGTTAGTAACATAATCCCGTCACTGTTGAAATCTTGGGATTTTTGATCAAAAGAATGTAACAAGTAGGTTGTACAGTCCCCTCTTAATGTTAACCTAACATTATCCAAAGAATTCTGAAGAGACAGAAACAGGAGAAAATCTGAGGGTCAGGACTATATGGTGATCATTGACACTTCCCAACCAAGCTATCTCAATTTTTGCTGAGTGGCGAAAGATGTGTGTGGTCTAGCGTTATCATGATGAAATACCACTATTTTGTTATTTAATTGCGTCTGTCTTTTTTTTTCAAATTCTTTCTTGAGTTTCATTATTTGTTGAGTTACAGTGAGCTCGTGTGGTACCCAAATATCGAGCTTTTTTGTTTAGTCAGACTTTTTCAAACGGTTCAAAACTGTTTTGTGGTCAATACTCAATTCCTCGGCTACATCGTACTGCTAATATGCCGATCTTGCTCCGTGCTTTATCCGTATGTGGGCGACCCGAGCGAGCTGCATCTTTGACATCAAAATTAACGAACTGAAAACGCTCGAACCAACTTTGTGATACTCTCTTACTGCGACTGCATTAGTTCTATAAACTTCGTATATTTTTTTCGCAGTTTGAGTCGCATTTTTTCTTTTTTTTGTAACAAATCTTCAGAATGTGCAGAATTTCTTTGTTAGGTTCATTCATTTTAGCGAACAGAAAAACAATTGGAAAATGGCGGGAAAGTGTTGTTTTACTTGTTTTAACTTCAATGTCCTATACGTATTGATATTAAAACCAGCCAGATACAAACAGTACAACCAAAGAGATTTTTCTTCAATTTTATACTAACAAAATACAAAGAAACATTTTCCCCGATCTATTAGAATTTATTATTGTTCTTAAAATCCTAGTCGATTGCCACCAATTACATCGAAATCGATTGATCCGTTCGAAAGCTATTTTTTTGTTCTTTGTTAAACATGCGACTTTTTATTTCTTTACTTTTCATTATTCCTCTGTGGTGCCCATCGGAGGCAAATCTCAGCCATGGTTTGGTCGCTCCTGTAAAATAGCATCATGCTTTAAGTAGGAGTGCTACCAAGCCTGGGCTGACGCATCAACCGAACTATAATTCCGCCTCCAGGTCCTTAAAAAGAGTCATTGCCAAGGCAAAGTCAGAGCACATAGGCCGAATTGGCGAAAAACTAGTTCGCCTTCCTTCTGGAACCGGTGCATTCTTGTCTCTCGCCATGGCTGTCCAGGATAATATCTGTCAGCCATCTCTTCCATCTCTGCACAGGGAGGACGACTCACTGGCCCATACCGCAAAGAAGAAAGCCGATCTGCTAGGCTCTTTCTTTGCGTCCAACTCGACTCTCGATGACGGGGGGAGTACGCCGCCGACCATCCCGCGGTGCGAGTGCTCCATGCAGGAAGTGCAGTTCACACAGTGCTCGGTTCGCAAAGCACTCCTCTCCCTGGACATCCACAAGTTGAGTGGGCCTGACGGTATCCCCCCAATTGTGCTGAGGACGTGTGCTCCAGAGTTGGCACCGGACTTAACGCGTCTTTTCCGGTAAAAAAAAAGAAAGAAAGAAAGAACCATTTATTTGATTTCCGGTACTTCTACTCCCTAGGCGTAGTCCCAAACTCATGGAAGACGGCTTTCGTCTATCCGATCCCTAAAAAGGGCGACCGCTCAGACCCGTCCAACTACAGGCCCATCGCCATCACATCCTTGTTCTCCAAAACAATGGAGTCCATTGTAAACTGCCAGCTCATGGGGTGCTTTGAAGATCACCAGCTGATTAGTGATCACTAATACGGTTTTCGCCGTGGTCGATTAGCTGTGATCTTCTGGTCTACCTAACTAATAGATGGGTGGAGGCAGTGGAGTCTAAGGCGTTGGCCGTTAGTTTGGACATTGCGACGGCCTTCGATCGCACTCTTTCGAAGCTCCCTTCCTATGGGCTTCCCGAGAAATTGTGCAATTGGATCACCAGCTTTCTTGCAGATCGGGGAATCAAGGTCGTTGTAGACGGTGGAAGCTCCGATTACAAGCCTATTAATGCTGGTGTTCCACAAGGCTGCTTGCTATCGCCAACGCTGTTTCTTCTGCATATCAATGATATGTTGCAAACCCGTAACATTCATTGCTATGCAGATGACAGCACTGGTGATGCTCTGTACACCGGCCGTGCCAATGTTTCTCGGGAAAACGACTCCGAGTACCGGGACAAACTTGTGTCTGAAGTCGAGACTTTATTTAACAAAATCTCGTACTGGAGGCGACTAAATCTAGTCCAGTTTAATCCTCAGAAGTCACAAGTTTGCGCTTTAACCGCTAAAAAGAACCCCTTTGTCGTATCTCCTCAGTTTCAAGGCACTCCCCTCGTTGCCTCAGGCAGTATCGAACCGTCGGTGTTGATATATCGAGTAACGTGCAGTTTCGTGGTCACTTGGAAGAGAAGGCTGAATTTGGCCTCTAAAAAGCTTTGCGTGCTCAGCAGAGCGGGACAGTATTTCATGCCGGCACACCGACTGCAACTTTACAAGGCGCAGGTTCGGCAAATAGAATACTGTTCCCATCTCTGGGCTGGGCCTCCCCAGTGCCAGCTCCTTCCACTTGACCGCATCCAGCGCAGAGCGGCTCGAATTGTCGACGATCGAGTGCTTTCCGATCGGCTCGATTCACTGGCGCTCCGAAGAGATGCATGTCTTTGCATTTTCTTTCGCGTATACCATGGGGAGTGCTCTGAGGAATTGTTTGGATTAATCCCAGCCGCCAAATTTCGTGAACGCACTCACACTCTACGCGGCAAACGTCCCGATACCATCCACACCATCTGGATGCTTGGCGGTTCACCACTGTACGTTTGACAAGGAGTTTTCTTCCGTGTACGACCTCCCTGTGGAATAGTTTACCACCGGCGATTTTTCCGGACCGATACGACCTATGGACCTTCAAGAAAAGAGCTTACTCCTTTCTAAAGGGTTGGCAACGCACCTGCAGTTCCCCTGGTGTTGCGGTTGATCATGGGCGGCTGTAGTCACTTAACATCGGATGAGCCGCATGCTCGTTTGCCCCCTGTTCTATAAAAAAATGCCTAAAGATCACTGACCTCTACAAGTACGCTGGACTGGCTATACCATACAAAATGTCTGTGCCAATTTGAACCACCCCTAACGGTCGTCTTGGAAACTAAAATTGACATAATATGCCAGTCTGTTGTCTTATTTAAATTGTCATATTTAAAAAATCTGTATTTTGAACTTTTAAACTAAAAAACGAAAGTATTTTATGTTGTTTGATTATGTATAATATTAGTTACATAATAAGAATTATTTTCAATAACTGAGAGTGTGCGTAATGTGTAAAACTCGTTACCAAAAGCGGAGTGGTATAACATTAGAGCTGACCTATCTCGAAGGGTTCCTGCTAGAAACATTACGCTTGCATCCACCACTGTCAAGAGTGGATAGAAAATGCACCAAAAATTATGTCTTACCTGGAACAAATATTAAAATAAATGTTGGTGACTTGCTGGCCATTCCCGTGTATGGCATTCATATGGACCCTAATATATATCCGGAGCCTCATGAGTTTAGACCTGAGAGGTTTATAGGAGAAGAAAAAAATAACAGACCCTCTCATTTGTATTTGGCTTTTGGTGCTGGACCCAGGAACTGTATTGGTATGGTCTCATTATTAAAAAATTTCAAATTCTCTGCATGTGCTAAAACTGAAAATCCAGTCACCATAGACAAAAACTCTTTATTACTAAAGGCAGCATCTGGTTTATGGGTCAAAATAGAAAAAATATAAAAAAATTGGGAGATATTCAACCCTTCATATTTTATTCTTAACATGTATTAATTTTTATGATTTAATTTTTGTAAACTTTGCAATGAAAAATCCTATACTGTTTTTGTAAATGTCTTCAACTGGCCTCAGAGAGTCATTTTCGGGACCAAAGCGTTGTACCATAATTCTGTAGAAAATACATAAAATAACTCAAATTAAATAATTAATAACGTTGATATGTGATTATTAGTACAAAATAAATCTATTTAAATGTTTACTTTTATTGTAAAATAGTAGTATTTAATCTTCATTGATTTAATCAAAGGATGTAACGATACCATATACAGGCTACAAAGTATCCTAGGAGAATGAAGACTCATTTTTGCTCCTTCTTATCCATATGTTTAGTCCATCTTTTCTAGCATGGATGCATACCTCGAAAGAGATAGCTATACTCACCACGCCGTGCAAGGTAGGCCCTTCATCAACCCCTAAAAGTTCGCTTGTAAAGTCGATATATGCCATGTAGGCATGATTAAAGTAAATGCTTCCTGTAAAGTAATCATCACACTTGGCAGGCGAATTGACAGTCGAAACAACAGACGTCACGCACCTTTGATACTGTTACCATAGTGGTCTAAGTATTTTACGTGTGGTGGTGTAAACGAGGTGGTGGTGGCATTTATCGCAAGCCATTAGGTTTTGCTTTAGCATTCCCTTTCAAGGCACTCCTCACATTCATATATCCCCATATTTTACGATGCCCAAGGGATATATCTCTGAATCTATCACTAATTTAGTACAATTCGACAGGCCTGTTGGTCTAGTGGTTAGTGACCCTGACTGCTATGCCGGAGGTCGTGGGTTCGATTCCCACCCAGGACAAATGTTTGTGTGATGAGCACGATCATTTGTTCTGTGTCTGGGTGTAATTTATCTATAATATTTATGTATTTAGAAATATATAAGTATGTTTATCAGTTGTCTAGTACCCATAACACAAGCTCTGCTTAGCTTGGGACTAGATGGCGTTGTGTGATAGATGTGGAATATTATTATTATTATAATTAGATTATTCGATTTTGAAGCAAAAATGTGACCTTAGTTTCTGTTTTCATAATTATTTTATTAATGATTTCATTTATTTTTTTTTCTATTAATTTCTCTTCCTTTCCTGCCCTCTATTGCATAATATTTATTATTTATTATAATTGTTTGCAGTCATGGATCGTTACATCCCTAAAATAATACTTTTAGTTGGGTATTATCTAAGTGTAGATATTTTAAACAGTATTATTATTAAGTTAATAAACTCAATATTACAAATGTTTTAGGTTTTATGAAAAATATACATTATATACATTATTTCACAAGTAAGTGAATTTGCAACTATTATCAAACAAATTAAAACTATTTCATAATATAAGTACTTAAAAATTTGTTACTAATCTTAATATATATATATAAACGGCTCCAACGATTTTCATAAAATTTAGTGTCCAGGTAGTTTCGGGGGCAATAAATTGATCTAGCTAGGATTTATTTTTAGAAAATGTCCTTTTGTCCGTGTTTTCAAGCAATAAAAAAACTGCTACAGTATAAGAAGGTAAATTTTGACAGATTACTAACGATCGGTTCCGTGGTTCGCGTCCCGTCTTGAGTCCGACTTTTTTTCTTTTTTTTTTTCAAGTTTCCTTTTGTGAGAAAATCTATTATTTGAGACCTTTTTTTAGTATTTTATAAAAATACGAAAATTTTAATTAAACTAATTGCACTCATGATTTTTTTTTTTCAAATAACGAGCAGTTTTTTCTATTATGTCAATAAGATCAAAAAATATTCTTAGTGTAATTTGTATCTAAATGTAACTTAAAAAAACCGAGCTAAGCTCGGTCTCCGGGTAATTCTTATTAAATGCGCCAAATTTTAAAGTTACTTGCCAAACTCGTGTAGTATATTTCTTTTCAGCACAGTCGTTTAAAACTGGGCAAAGTAATAATTAAGCAGAAGCATTGTTCAGGATTACATAATAAGAAGAAAATTAAAACTAAGAAATGATATTTGTAGCACAGGAGTTTTTAATTTTTCTGTTAACTATTATGACAACCTATCACCCGACTATATACACATACACATAGAAAATTAACAATTTTATGGGTGCCTGTAGAGAACGAACCTGGGTTACTGGCGCCTGAGCTACCAGGGCTTGTTTTTAGTCTTTGTATGGCCTACAAATACCTAGGCTGCACTAAAAGTATCGGGAATGGAATATTTCCATTTTTCCTGTCATATTAAATTTTTTTAATTGAAAACTCCTTGGTTTTAAAAATCGAATACCATTTATTTATTTGAAAAAAGATTCTCGGTCTTGTCACAAGGTTTTGTCAAACTTGTTTAGTCGTTGAGAAAATGGAATTGACTCGAGAAAATTCAAGAGCGATGATTTATTATGACTTTCGAAGTGGTTTAACACAAAAACAGTGTGTTGACCGGATGATTTCTGCATTTGGTGATGAAGCCCCATCCAAAACCACAATTTATCGCTGGTTTGCTGAATTTCAAGCTCAGTGATGATCCCCGTCAAGGTCGTCCAAAAACTGCTCCCAAGTCTTGGTCGCCCAAGAAAACGTTGATGCTGTGCGTAAGCTGATTGAGGAAGATCAACATGTGACATACCGCGAAATTCAGGCAACTTTAGACATTGGCATGATTCAAATACAAATAATCTTGCATGAACAATTAGGTGTAAAAAAAGTTGTTTTCCCGATGGATACCGTATTCGCTCTGTGAAGAGCAAAAAGCGGCTCGCCCGTTCCCGTTACTTCGTGCGTCGGAACTCTCGAAAGATTCTACGCAGGATCCTTAAATGCTGTATACAACATCGTATCAGGTGACGAATCCTGGATATACGCGTACGAACCCGAAACAAAAAACCAGTCACGAGTTTGGGTGTTCGAAAATGAGTTAAAGCCAACAAAAATAGTTCGTTCACGAAGTGTTGCCAAAAAAAAAATGGTAGCCACGTTTGTCTCCAAAACCGGCCATGTTACGACTATTCCTCTTGAGGGACAAAAAACGGTTAATGCAGACAGGTATGCTAGCATTTGTTTTCCACAGGTCGTTTCTGAACTCCGTAAAGAGAACTGCAACCGCCGCATCATCCTCCATCACGACAATGCGAGTTCTCACACCGCACACTGAACAAAAGAGTTTTTAGAGCAAGAAAACATAGAATTATTAGACCATCCGCCGTACAGCCCCGACCTAAGTCCTAATGATTTCTATACTTTCCCTAAAATAAAGAATAAATTGCGTGGACAGAGATTTTCATCACCTGAGGAAGCTGTGGACGCCTACAAAACGGCCATTTTGGAGACCCCAACTTCCGAATGGAATGGCTGCTTCAATGATTGGTTCCATCGTATGGAAAAATGTGTCAAATTTCGCGGAGAATACTTCGAAAAGCAATAAATACGTTTTTTAATAGTAATGTTGTGTCACTTCCTTCATTCCCGAAATTTTCAGTGCAGCCCACGTAATTCCTCTATCCTAATCGTCCCGTAAACTTCTACTGCTCCACGTGGAAGGATGTCTCCCCATGTAGGGAGGATTTGCCTCAGTCGTTCTTTCCCACCAAAATGAATATGAGAGACATTATCCAGAGTAAATAGATAAAATGCTTTATATCTTGCAACGTTCAATAAGTGTAAATAAGTAAAATATTATAATTTGTCTATATCTCCCTGATAAGGCGTAAATTACGCCCGCTGTAAACCGTCTAAGGTATCTTAAAATAAAGATAAAATGTCTTACAATAAATAAAATGTTTGATTCATTTGTATTTCAGAACAACCCTGCATACAAACAAATATTTTTTCAAAACCGTGTGAGAAAAAGATTAAATCAAATTCTACTGATTGTAACCTCGACTTAGAAAGCCCTACTATTAAATCAAAGCCTAAACTGAAAAGAAAAACTCGAACAGTTATTAAAAAGGGGAAGCATCCTGCAAAAATTATGAAAAAGAAGATTTTGAAACAGAGTAGAAATATACTTACGGAAAACACATCTGAACCATCAACAAAATACATTTTTGAATGTGATGATTGTAGAAAAAAGTTTTTAACAAAAGATGTTCTCGCCGACCACATATCATACAGTCATAAGACACAAAAGAACTCAGATGCAGTTCAGACACAAGTTGAACAAACTCCAGTACCACAACTAATTGATATAAACTGTGATATTTGCGAATTTAAAACATTTCAAAAATGTAACATTTCAACACATTCTAAAGCGCATGTCGCTAAGCAAGTGTACTGTTGTTATAATTGTGATTATAGATGTACGGTTAAAGGATATTTGCAAATGCATATGAAAATACACACCGGAGAAAAACCTTTTTTTGTGTAATATCTGTGAATTTAGATGCAATATAAAAGGTTATTTGCAATTTCATATGAAAATACACACCGGAGAAAAACCTTTTTCGTGTAATATCTGTGAATATAAATCTACAAGGAAAACTGATTTGAAACAACACATAAAAATACACACCGGTAAAAAACCTTTTTCGTGTAATGTCTGTGAATTTAGATGTAATGCAAAAGGTAATATGCAAACACATATGAAAATACACACCGGTGTAAAACCTTTTTCGTGTAATACCTGTGAATATAAATCTATTACTAAAAGAGATTTGGAAAGACATATAAAAGTACACACCGGTGAAAAACCCTTTTCGTGTAATATCTGTGAATATAGATGTATTACAAAGAGTTCTTTAAAATCACATATGAAGGTACACACCGGAGAAAAACCTTTTTCGTGTAATATCTGTAAATATAGATGTGTAAAAAAAATTGATTTACAAACACATATGAAAATACACACCGGAGAAAAACCTTTCTCGTGTGATATCTGTGAATATAGATGTATCAGGAAAGGTAGTTTACAAACACATATGAAAGTACACACCGGAGAAAAACCTTTTTTATGTGATATCTGTGAATATAGATGTATTACGAAAGGTAATTTGATAAGCCATATGAAAATACACACTGGAGAAAAACCTTTTTCTTGTAATATCTGTGAATATAGATGTGTTACAAAGAGTTCTTTGCAATCACATATGAAAGTACACACCGGAGAAAAACCTTTTTCGTGTAATATCTGTGAATTTAAATCTATTACAAAGAGTCATTTGCAAACACATATGAAAATACACACCGGAGAAAAACCTTTTTCGTGTAATATCTGTAAATTTAAATCTATTACAAAGAGTCATTTGCAAACACATATGAAAATACACACCGGAGAAAAACCTTTTTCTTGTAATATCTGTGAATATAGATGTATTACAAAGAGTTGTTTACAATCACATATGAAAGTACACAGCGGAGAAAAACCTTTTTCGTGTAATATCTGTGAATATAGATTTAAAATAAAAAGTAAGTTGCTAAGGCATATGAAAATACACACCGGAGAAAAACCTTTTTCGTGTAATATCTGTGAATTTAAATCTATTACAAAGAGTCATTTGCAAACACATATGAAAATACACACCGGAGAAAAACCTTTTTCGTGTAATATCTGTAAATATAGATGTGTAAAAAAAATTGATTTACAAACACATATGAAAATACACACCGGAGAAAAACCTTTCTCGTGTGATATCTGTGAATATAGATGTATCAGGAAAGGTAGTTTACAAACACATATGAAAGTACACACCGGAGAAAAACCTTTTTAATGTAATATCTGTGAATTTAAATCTATTACAAAGAGTCATTTGCAAACACATATGAAAATACACACTGGAGAAAAACCTTTTTCTTGTAATATCTGTGAATATAGATGTGTTACAAAGAGTTCTTTGCAATCACATATGAAAGTACACACCGGAGAAAAACCTTTTTCGTGTAATATCTGTGAATTTAAATCTATTACAAAGAGTCATTTGCAAACACATATGAAAATACACACTGGAGAAAAACCTTTTTCTTGTAATATCTGTGAATATAGATGTGTTACAAAGAGTTCTTTGCAATCACATATGAAAGTACACACCGGAGAAAAACCTTTTTCGTGTGATATCTGTGAATTTAAATCTATTACAAAGAGTCATTTGCAAACACATATGAAAATACACACCGGAGAAAAACCTTTTTCGTGTAATATCTGTGAATTTAAATCTATTACAAAGAGTCATTTGCAAACACATATGAAAATACACACCGGAGAAAAACCTTTTTCTTGTAATATCTGTGAATATAGATGTATTACAAAGAGTTATTTACAATCACATATGAAAGTACACAGCGGAGAAAAACCTTTTTCGTGTAATATCTGTGAATATAGATGTAAAATAAAAAGTAATTTACAAACTCATATGAAAGTACACACCGGAGAAAAACCTTTTTCGTGTAATATCTGTGAATATAGATGTATAAGGAAAATTAATTTGTTAAGACATTTGAATATACACACTGGAGCAAAATCTTCTCCGTGAGGTTTCTGGTAAAATATGTACAATAGCAGTGTAAACCCACTTCGCTGGGTTAGTTTTTGTCGAATATTTATTCATGTATTGTATGTATATTTTATTAAATTAGTTATTTTTTAATATTAAGAACACATGACTTCTTGTTAAATTTTTAAGTTTTTTTTTTCTTACATATGGTTGTATTAATTATACTAAAATATTTTACAGATAATCATGTACTGAATCCCTATGTCACAATACATTCTTATGCACTACATTTGCTGTCTTGTGTTCTGGTGCAGACATTAATAAAAAAATCTGTCCAACGAAAAAGCTACATAGATTTGACCACGTGAAACATGGGATTCTTCCAAATTCACTCCACTATATTGGAACGATTGACCTTGTGCCTTGTTGATAGTTATACTGTAAGCCAATCGTAGAGGAAACTAACCGTTTAAAACAGCAAGCTTACTCTTGAATCAAATAACAATTTCGATCCAATCTCAATTTCAATTCAATGTCAATCCAATATTGACAAATTAGCGTACTCTTGAAAACTATTTTGACAACATTGGATTGAAATCGGATTTGCGCTCGGTTTGGCCAAAAATTTTGTTGCACCACATGAAGTTAGCTTCGTTACTCTTAGCAACAGACATGTTTTATTTATCGTTAAACCGGTAAAGTCATAATAAACCCTTTGTAACTTTCATAAACGAGCGTTTAAGTAGTAAAAATACTTAATAAATGGTGTAATTCGTCAAACATAACATCTTTTCATACAGTTCTTATAAAAAAAACGCTATATTTGCGAGATTTAATTAATTATAAGCTCTATAGGAGCGTGCCTTTGCCTCATTTTTTTTGTTGTCAGAAAACAATTGTTAACACGACGATCATGAAACAAAGTAAACAAATATAAACTTTCGAAGAACTCTAAGTTTAAAGGTAAAGGTGCTTTTTAAGTATGTGTGCAGTGAATTACTATTAGACCTTTCAATTTGGGTATAATTACAAACAGTTTGAAACAGTTCATTACCGCATTAACACAATTAAGCATCATATGAAACAGACGAAATGGGCACTTTATAGCTAATTAGGAGGAACAAAATAAATAATAATGGTCAAGGATAGGCTAAAGTAAGTATAACAATGTTTTTTAAGAATTTTATAAGTAGATATGTTTTTTTAATTTGGGCACAGAAAAAAACAATTTTTGGCCTGTTGATCAACATTAAACTAGGGATTGATAGCAGTCACAGGTGGTCAAGTGTTGCTTTTGAAGACTCAATTTACAATTAACCTTTCTCACTACTTAGTTATTACAAATAACAATGTTGATTCGTTAACTTCTCAATATTGTTGTGTGGTATCTAATAATAATAATAACTATTTTTTTACTCAGTTTCGAAGACAGACATTTTAATATTATTTTATTTTTCTAGGAATATCTAATGGATAGGCTAGGGACACGGCACCAAATGGCCTAACAGTTGGTTGATTTCATGGAGAAAAGAGAATCTTTATGATGAACTTTATCTTCTAGATACGGCCACAAAGAAAGTGGCCTTGGTCGAGCCCCTACCTACAGTTTAATTAAAATAAGGAACTTGCAATATGCCTTACACTCAAGTGGTAAAAAGGTTATCCATCATTTTTTAATTGCAATAATTTACAGAAATTGACGTCATATGTGTTATCACTTAGTGTAGAGAATATAGATGTTTCAATAAATGTTAAACATCCTTTTAATAAATAATAATAATCCACAAGCCATGTTATGGATTAAAACTTCTAATTCAAATATTCCACCTTAATTTTGTCATTGATTTATAATACATTACTCTACAGAGATGGGATGTTATCAAATATTTATTTTCATTTCAGAATCACAACTTAATTCCATACCACATTCCCCAAGCAACAACACTACCAACAAGAAATGATCGATATATAGAGCATCTGAAAATAAAGTAATAATCAAATGCAATGTCCAAAATAGCCAGGACAATTGAGGGTTTTAATATTATTGTTTTAAATTTTCCAGAATACAACAACAATAGCATTGCTGTAATTTAAAATAAGACACATTTAATTTTATAAATGTTTTGATGTTTTTTTTAAATTTATTTTTGTGTTCTTTTAATTCTTTTGTAAAAGAAACTGATTTTTGGTTCACTGTAAATATAATTTTAAGATTTTAATTTCATAGTCTTATCATTTGATATATAATCAATATGTTTTTGATTACATATGTTAAGCTATATTATCAAATTTCAAATATGAAAAATAGATTTAATGTAGATTTAGTACGTAGGTAAGAATATATACTAATGGTGATAGGTTGATAAAAATATGTTTGTATTATATTATTAAATAAATGATTAAATTTGTATCAGAATTTTATTAACAAATCCTTATTAAGAAGCAATGAGTGAATGCAGGAAATAAAGTAAAAAGGCACATATGACTATGTTAGTCCCTATATACATATGGAAGTGGAAGTTGGGTGTGGCAGAGGCACGAAAGTAGAATAAACGCAGTAGAAATACAGTCATTAACGAGTATGGTAGGGCTGAATCTGAGTAAGAGGGTGAGAAATTGTATGATAAGAGTGTGGTTTGCAACAGTGGCGAAGCTTCCATAAAAGCCGATAAGCTGGGCTTGCCTTATTAAAACTGAATCAATCATTAATATCAACTAATAAAATAACTCGTAAATTGTTTCAAGCTATTTCAAATTTCCCGCGCACTCCTCTGTTCGACACATGTCGACCGATGACCTCGTATTGCCTTAAGCGAGCTACATACGACATGATATCGGTGGCGATCTAGGGTGGAGTAGTGGGGATGCCTCCTAGATTGCCTCTAAATCGTGTCGTATGTAGGGCCATCCTAAGTCGTGGCCGATATCGCCACCTTAATCGGCTGGCAGGAGCAAAAATGCATCTGATGCTTCCTAGATCGGGGCCCCGCCCCCTCCGTACTGCGTGTGTGTAGGCGCATCTGCCCGATTTCTTTTGGCAGTCGCTGCCGGCAGCCCTCCCGGAAGGACGTTAACGAAACAGTGATACTGAATGACCTTTTTAGGGTTCCGTAGTCAACTAGGAACCCTTATAGTTTCGCCATGTCTGTCTGTCCGTCTGTCCGTCCTCGCTTAATCTCTGTGACCGTTAGCACTAGAAAGCTGAAATTTGGTACCAATATGTGCATAAATCACGCCGACAAAGTGGTAAAATAAAAATTGGAAAAAAATGTTTAATTAGGGTAGCCCCCCTATATGTAAAGTGGGAAGTGATTTTTATTTTTAATTTCAACCCTAACGTGTGATATATTGTTGGAAAGGTATTTAAAAATGAATAGGGGTTTACAGGGGTTAAAATCGTTTTTTGATAATGTCAATAATTTCGGAAATAATCGCTCAAAAAGTAAAAAACAATGTGTCCCCCCCCCCTCTAACTTTTGAACCATAAGTTTAGAAAATATGAAAAAAATCTGAAAAGTAGAACTTTATAAGGACTTTCTAGGAAAATTATTTTGAACTAGGATGGAAAGTCGGAGCGCCTGCCGCGGAGCGTGCAATGTTGCACGCTCCATGTTCGCGCACGTACCCACTACCGGGAGCAGTTGCAGGAGCGCGGAGCGCTGTTGGAGCGCCAACATAATGGATACCCACCCTTAAACTCGTAAGTGGGAACACTTATTGTGACGGACGGGAAACTACGGAACCCTACACTGAGCGTGGCCCGACACGCTCTTGGCCGGTTTTATTTACATAACAAAATTTTTACATTTTAAACATGTGAACGGAGTAGAAGCCTATGGCACTGATATTTTACAAAAAAATTTGAAGAAATAAATAAATTAAAATCTATCGAAATTCAAATCATATCCACCCTAGCCTTGCGAAGTCAAGAATGCCTACTAAACTAATTGTTTTATTGCCTTTCATAAAGTAGGGTGTATGAAGTAAGTAAGGAGGGGATAAAGCCTCTCCTCAACAACTAACTCCTATTCCAACGCTATCAACACAAGACCGCACTCATATCTCTTACGTGCCTTCATCCTCTCATCAACAATTAACTCCTACTCCTTCACCATCTCCACATCAACAAACAAGCTATATATAAAGGAGTATATCCGAAATTAAAGGTTTCTTTATGTTTAAAAAAAATATAAGCTATTTTATTTTTTGATAGTTTTAATCCATAAATATAGATTACATTAAAAAAAGTACACATATTATTATAGAAAAGTATTTTATTTCTTTTTTCGTTGTGTGTAACCCGATTTTGACCAAAGCAGAAATGAACAAAGAGAAGAAATAACTAAATAGCATAGGTAGGAGAAATTGATGTTTTTATATATGTTGCGAAATCGTAAATATAGAAAAATTCTAGAAGGTTGTAAAAACTGTCTTCATCCATCCGGAGAAAATTAATCATGTCTTTGGATTACAGACCATTTAGTACGTTTATGTGGCTTAATTTTTGTCTCTTTTGGAGCCATTTTTTCACCCAGCAACTCCTCTTTTTCTATTTTCGAATAAATTAACCGAGATGGCTAATTCCAAACCAACACGTTGGTGTTTTAAGAGAGTCGGAGGCATTTTGAAGAACTATACCGTATATGCGTTCCGCTCCAAGTCCAAACGCGTACTGCTAGGCAGGCCCGTGTGTAGGGTCTGCCTCGATAAAAGCCCCGATTTCTTTCCACCCTAGATCGCCACCGATATCGTCTCGTATGTAGCCCGCTTTAGCGATACTGCTGCTGTCATAAAAAATGAGTTTTAATAGAGCGATTAGTTGTCTCCCTCGCTCGCGTGGGCTTTTTACGGGGCTTTCGAGAAGACGATCGCTCTCTTTCTAACCTATGGCAAAATATTCTATAGTGAAATATAACTACGATTGTATATATTATAGCAATTAGTATAGAGATTTAAAGCCAGGTTTTTGGGAATAAATTTGTTAAAAGCGGAGGCGCGCGGGCAATACGTTTGCAAGTTCATTTCACGTTTCAATGTTTATTTACTCTGTGTGCTTATCTTAAGCGATTTAATAATAGAGTTCAAAATTAATGCTTTTTTAAAGATATTTAATGAAAATGGAGGATAATAGTGTTCCTTGTGATGAATTGAAACTTGAATTTTTGACATTGATAGAACATTGATTGAAATGAAAACTTAACACTACTGACAGTTCTCTTTCTCTATTGGCAAAATGCAAAGATGCACCAAATGGCTCAATGTCCGTCTACCTAACTGATTCAGTGGAAGTTTCAAGCGTCATCTGCAGTATTAAATCTAGTAACTCATCAGGATATGATTGTATTACGTCCAAAATTTTAAAAGACAACATAAAATATATTTCGGAACCTTTTGCATATTTAATTAATTTGACATTTGAATATGGTGTTTTCCCCAAAATCTATAAAAATGCAATTGTCTGTCCCATATATAAATCTGGGGATAAATCTTCACCGACTAACTATCGCCCAATTTCACTTTTAAGCATAATGTCCAAGGTTCTCGAAAAAATATTTAACAAGCGATTAATGAACTATTTAGAAAAGAATGAGCTTTTAGATAAAAATCAATTTGGTTTTCGTGCCAACAGGTCCACAGATGACGCTGTCCTCCAACTTACTACAAATATTACACGTTATCTTGATAAAAATGAAAAAGTGATGGGAGTATTCCTGGACCTTCAGAAGGCATTCGATACCGTATCTGTTCCAATATTATTAACACGTTTGGAAAATATGGGAATCAGGGGAAATGCACTTATGTGGTTCCAGGACTACCTTTCGGATAGAAAGCAACGTGTTAAAGTTAATGGCTTTTTAAGTAATGAATTCAGCTCCTCTTATGGTGTGCCACAAGGCAGTACACTCGGGCCAAGTCTTTTTTTAATTTACATAAACGATCTGTGTAAAACTAATCTCAAGGGTGCTGATATTCAAATGTTTGCCGATGATACAGTCATACTGTTTCATGGCGAGTCTTGGGAACATGTACATCGTCTTGCTGAAAACGGTCTTCGTACTATTACATCATGGTTAGAAAATAGCTTGCTAACACTGAACACAAGTAAAACAAAATATATGTGTTTCAGTAAAACTAATATGAGCTCACCCAAATCTTTTAGTTTACAAATCCATTCTTACCCTTGCAATCGACAAGTCAATACCAATAATAAATCATGTGCTTGCTCATTAATTGAAAGAGTAAAAGTTATAAAATATCTAGGAATAAGTATTGATGATAAGCTCAACTGGAAACAGCACATAACATCTGTTGCTAATAGACTCAGGAAATTAGTGTATGTGTTTAGAGAATTGCGCACTGTTTCAGAACCTACACTTTTAATACAAATTTATAAAGCACTTGCGGAATGTTTACTTACATATTGTATATGTTCGTGGGGGGCAGCAGCAAAAACAAATTTAATAGAACTAGAACGAGCACAAAGATCTCTCCTCAAAGTAATATTATACCTTCCATTTATGCATTCAACTACTGAACTATTCAAAACGGCAAACGTACTTTCTGTGCGTCAATTATATATCTATAATTGCATTAAAAAATACCATAAACTTGCGGTACCGTATCTACCCTCCACTGGAAAAAGACGAGAACGTTTCACAGCTGAGCGTGTGAGATGTAAGATTGCTCGACAGCATTATCAATTCCAGGCACCAAGACTTTACAATTACTTTAGTGTAAATAATAAAGTGAGAAACCTGTCTATATATCAACTTAAATCCAAAGTTTTATTATGGTTGCGTAAGTTAACATACAATGAGACGGAAAATCTGTTAAAAATAATTCAATAGTACGAGTCATTTCCTATCAAGTATACTAAAAACACACTTATACACACTCACCCGGGCACACGAACACACACACACACACACACACACACAGACACACACACAGACACACACACACACACACACACACACACACACAAACGCACACACATGCACAAACACATGTACACATACACACATATTCATGCATATTTTTATTATTATTTTTTTTAATTTTTTGTTGGCTTTGTAAAAATTGTATTTATTTTTGTTACCTTGTTCTGAGTTGTGATAAGCTGATAAGCCATTTTGTAATTGTAATTTAATGGAAATGGGAAGGAACTGATTCCCGACACACAGCTATTGCTAGTTCGGGAGTCAGGGCTTCAACTTTGTAGTGTCAATATGGTTTTATTCAATAAATAAATTTATTATTATTATTATTATTAAAAAATTGAAGTGTGTTAAAGTGCTAATCGGAGAAGAAATCTTTAAACTTTGTTGAGATAATACACAAGGTCAAGAGTGTATTTCAGACTTATCAATTATCGCAATTAAAAACAGTTATTGGTACAATTAAAACGTTCACCAACATTTTACGTGGACGTAATTAAATCTTTCCATAAGAAAGCGAGACGATTCCACTTATCTTATCTTATCTCTTATCCATTAGAATGTAAATAATTTGTTTTTTTTTTTAATTTTGTACATAGTTTGTACTTTGTTCATGTTTTACTTTTGTTCATGTATTGTATTGGATGTAAATATTTTTTTCTTTCGCTTAAACAAACCCAAACGGCTGTCTTCAAAGCCACCGAAGCTATGCAATTGCTGATATGTAATACAATCTATCTAGCAGTGGTATGCCTTCTGTGTGCTTTGTTAAACACGTCCTTGACAGCACTGAATATGAAACTGAAGCGAGAGAACTGAGACAGATCAAGATTGATGTATTTTTATAAAACTGCTAAAAACAACAATCTATATTTTTATCAATTTATATCTTGGGCTTGCCCTAGCTTGGAGCTCTGGCTTCGCCACTGGTTTGCAAGATGAGGTGACCAGTATTAAGAAAGGAATGCTTCGGTGGTATGGTCATATACAAAAAATGAATGAGGAACAAGTGACAAAGCAAATTTATGTTGCAGAAGTGAGCCGCAGAGTTGGAACGGGATATTCTAGGCGAAGGAATACTGACAAAATTGACGATATATTGAAAATGGGCCAAATTGAGGATACCCTTAACAGACGGGCATGTATATGTAGGTACAATGAGTTGGAGGAGGCAGGAGAGGTGTGTCAGGATTGTGCCAAATGGAAGTCTGTAGTCTCTGAGTGACAGGCGTAAGTGTTTATGTTGTGTTAAGTTATATGTTATTAAAATTACGTTAGCTATATAATTTTATTTTTAATTCTTATAAAATTATACATTTATTATATTCATATTTCCTTTACGTGTGAAACCCGCCAATAAACCTCTCAAACATGAGAAGAGACTGCCCAGCAGTGGGATGCTTTAGATCATACTTGAGATATCTAAACAATCCTCTTTAAACCTTTGCGCCGCCTAACTATTGTTAATAGTTCTTCTACAAAACAACCACTTTAAAACGAATTAAAAATAAAGGCTGTAACAATATGATGTAAAATATATTCTCTATGGAGGGTCATATCTAGGTTTTTATTCATGCACCATTTTCTCACTAAAGTCCTTAATAATACAATCATTAGCTCCATAATCATCATCACTCATAGAAAAAAACTTAAGTGCTTAAAACGCATAATTTGAAGCTCATTTCGTAATTATTTTAATTGTAATGCACTGTTACGGCGTAGAATAATAGACGCAGGAGCTAAACATGTCATTAATTTGTTGAAAACAATAAGATAATTGCAGAAAACAAAAGATAAATATGCACACAATTCCTAAAACGTTACTGTTTTGCTTTTGCCTTAATTCCAATTCCAACGCAATATCAAACACAGTAAGCTGCTGTCAACTAACTGTCAAAAGTGCGTCGGGAGTACCGATTTCGCTTGAACAATTTCAATTCCAATCTCAATTAGTTCACACAATCACCACGCAATACTAAACTAATTAAGCGCTAGAGTCGCTTTCAAGAGTACCAAACGTCATAATTCCAATCCCGATCGATCGGAATTGTTTTCAAGAGTAAGCCTACAGAATGGTAAATCATTTGATATTAATTGAATTCGTGGTATAAAAACGGATTTTCTTTTTTCTTTGCCTGTTAGAATTATTGTTAATAATGTTGTTGAGAAGTTGTTTTATACATAATCTTGTACCGTTATATAATTTTGGCGAATTAAAATTTCATAATAATATGACTGGTAATCCTATTTTTTAGCTTCAATACATGCACATTAACAATACCAAGCGGATTCGGGGAATTTAACAAATTTGTTGGGAAGTTCACACTTTCGTCTTGATTCATCATTGTGTCTGTTGATTTATACAGTTTTTCATCTGGTGTCATATTCTGTATCCTTTCATTAATTTGGTGTGCTACATCATTTTTTGTAGCTACAATTGTGCGCTCACACAATCATATCCTATTTAATATATTATTCTATTATAATTATAATATTGAAAAAGTTTATCCGTCTATTGAATAATTCTGTTCAATAGATGGATAAACTTTTTCAATAAGTTCTTCTTGTGTTTTTACTACTTACACAATTCTTTTGATAAAATAAGGCTGCCTAACTGTGAAAGGTGAAAACTGGCAGCGATCACCGAATGGTTAGAGGCACATTGAACCTAAACGTTAAGTTGGAGAGGTCTCGTCTAATGAAGTCAACGCTCCGTCCCCCTCGTGCTCTAATCCAGAATCCCGAAACCTTTCAGCTCGAGTTACGTAACCGCTTTCAGTGCCTAGACGATTGCAATGCAGTGGACGATATGAATGACAAGCTCGTGGAAACTGTCCATGCGGTCGGAGCTAAGTTCTGCAAGGCCCGCCGCAGAATAACACAAAAACTCTCCGATCACACTCTTAATCTCATGGCTGTTAGACGGGAGATGAGGCTGCAATCGTCAACAGATGTGACAGCATACAGGAAACTGAACAGACAGATCTCAAAATGCATGCGGCGAGACTTACGCAACTTTAATACTGCTCGTATTAAAGAAGCGATATAGCGGAACCAGGGCTCCAAAGCCTTTGCCAGAAATCTGTCTGCCAGAAAGAGCCAACTGTCAAGGTTGAAGACTGAGTGTGGCAGCATCATTTCCGGGACACCCGAGATTGAGAGGTTCTATGGGCAGCTGTACACATCATCGTTGGAGCCACACGCAAGTGTGAGTAACGATCCAAGAGCAAGTCTTATCCGACACTATTCCGATGATATCCCGGACGTCAGTCTAACTGAGATTAGAATGGCTCTCCAGCACCTTGAAAACGGCAGGGCCCCAGGTGAGGACGGAATTACAACGGAGCTTCTGAAAGCAGGTGGAATACCGGTACTTGAAGTCCTTCAGAAGCTCTTCAATTCCGTCCTCCATGGTTGCACTACTCCGGAGGCGTGGAGCAGAAGTGCGGTGGTCTTGTTCTTTAAGAAAGGCGACAACGCTCTATGAAGAACTACAGACCGATTTCCCTTCTGAGCCGCGTCTACGTGCTGTTTTCGAGAGTCATTACGAACCGTCTCGCACGCAGACTCGACGACTTCCAGCCTCCCGAACAAGACGGTTTCCGAAAAGGCTTTAGTACCATATACCACATACATACCCTGCGACAGATTTTACAGAAGACCGAAGAGTACAATCTGCCACTTTGCCTGGCATGCGTGGACTATGAGAAAGCCTTTCGATTTCGATTCCGTCGAAATTTGGGCGGTGCTACAGTCCCTTCAGCGGTGCCAAGTTGACTGTCGGTATATCGAAGTGCTGAAGTGTTTGTACAGTAGGGCTACGATGGCTATCCGAGTACAGAACCAGAGTTCGAAACCTATCCAACTGCAGAGAGGTGTAGGACAGGGTGACGTTATATACGACGACATAGTCCTTATGGCAGAATCGCTGGATGACCTAAGCACTATGCCCAATGACCTCAATAGTGCCTCCCAACGGATAGGTCTTAAGATGAACATGGACAAAACAAAGATTATGTTTAATGTCCATGTCACAACTATGCCGGTAGTTGTTGGGAGTACTATGCTCGAAGTTGTTGACGAGTACGTTTACCCGAGACAAATAGTCAGACTAGGTAAGTCCAACTTCGACCGAGAGGTCAATCGACATATTCATCTCGGCTGGGCAGCGTTCGGGAAATTACGACACATCTTCTCGTCAGGTATACCTCAATCTCTGAAAACTAGATTAATAATAATATAATAATAATAATAAATATTTATTTCATTTCCAATTACACATGTTTACATACAAGAATAAATATGATTACAATTAAATAAAGTAACAATAAGTTTAACAAAAATAACATGCTATGATAAAATTAAAACTATGTGTAGCTTAATAATGTAGAATATACAAAAGAAAAATAAAAAAGTCAAATTTATAATATTAGCTACCTGCCTGAACTAGGTTGAGTACCTGTGTTTCAGATATCACTTACACAATGGGTTTAATAATGTAGGACACTAGATATTTAAATAATTAAACTATATTATATAATAAATAAAATAAGTAAATAAAATAACTATTAATTGTTTCCTACAATTAATACAAACTATTTTAGAATTTCTAACAACTTCTCTGTGTCTTCGTAATTTAATTTATTTAGAAATTCCCTTACACTTATATTACAGTTCTTATAACTTAGACTATATACCTTTAGTGACTTGTTGAGCTTGTTATATAGAAAGGGTCCTAAAAATATGTAAAATTTGTTCACAAATGCGTGTTTGGTTTGAGGCTTTACACAAACTAAGTCCATTCTTCTCCTGTCTATGGATTTTAAGTTAAATGGAAGTTCGGTATGCTGTATTAATACGATGTTCAGGATAAACAACTGACGGACAGTTAGTACACTACATGCCAAGTAAAGTTGATGTGTAGGAAACATGAATGGACGGAAAGTGGCTACCTTTAAAACTGCTCTCTGAGCACGTTCTAATGGGAGCAATATTGTTTTAGAAGCTCTACCCCAGAAAGTAATGTCATAAGTGAGTATGGATTGACACAAAGCTAAATAGACCTGTCTTATCAATTTGAAGTTAGCGATGTTACGAAGATATTTAAAAATATATATTAATTTACGAACTCTAGCACAAAGTAAATCGATGTGCTTGCGGAAATTTAAATTTGTGTCAAGCGTGATACTTAGATATTTTATATTGTCTGTTTTTTTTAATGCGGAACATGCACGTGCAGTGTCATTATACGAGTTACAATTATGAGCGTAAATATTTAGGTGAGTAGGTATGTTATTATTTCTCATTAAAAATAACATCTATTGTGTTTTATCAGCGTTTAAACGTAGGAGATTATTAAGAAGCCAATTAGATACTATGTTAAAGCCTTGCTGAGCGTATTTATAAACCTCATCTAGTGATTTAGCTGAGAATAACAGGGCTGTGTCATCTGCATACGACTCAATGACACCATTTTGAAGTTGAAGATTGCATAAGTCATTTATAAAAATTAGGAACAATGTAGGCCCCAGGATACTGCCCTGTGGGATTCCATAAGAGCTGTTTTGTAATTCAGTACTTGTATACTCACCGATTTTTACACATTGAAAGCGATCACTGAGGTAATCAGAAAAAAATTGTAGTTGAGTTCCCCTTATGCCAAGTGTTTCAAGCTTTTGCAATAGTATAGGGCAAGAAATAGTATCAAATGCTTTGGCAAGGTCTAAAAAGATCCCAATTGAGTGCAAGGCATCATTGCATGATCTCTTAGGCCTAAAACCAAATTGTCTGTCTGACAGCAAGTTGTTAGTTTCCAGGTATTTTATTAATCTGGTATTTATGATCTTTTCTAAAATATTAGATAAGCCAGATAAGACTGAAATCGGTCTATAGTTACTAACTAAGTTTTTATCACCAGCTTTGTAAATAGGAGAAACCACTGCTTTTTTAAGCACTTTCGGGAAAATACCATTTGCTAGGCGTAATTGAAAGATATGTGTTAACGGGGCGGCCAGTAAATGTTTAAAGTGTTTTGAGTATGCGATTAGGTATATTGTACCATCCAACTGCACAATCTTCTTTTAAGCCAGATATTATACTTAAAATCTCATCAATATCGGTATTTAACAATACAAAAGAATTTAACTTAGAAAAGGGTGTGGGCATAAAAATTGGATTACGAGTGTTGCTTAATTTTAAAGTTGTCTCTGCTATTTTTTTGCCAACGTTAATAAAATAATTATTTACTTTATTAGTTGCTTGGTTTGGGCTTTTGTTTAATGACAGTAGATCAAGTGGGGGTCAAAGATTTTTTGAACTGAAGGTATTATTTTTAATGAAGTTCCATACAAGTTTACTGTTTTTACCGGCCTTTTGTAAAACATTTTTATCATATTGTATTTTGAGGTTTTTTAATAGTTTATTTCAAAAATTCCTATATCTTTTATAAGTAGCAGAAAGTATTAAATTATCAGGAGAAAGTTTAGATTTTAAATGAAGTTTGTCTCTATTTCTTATACTGCGGACGAGACCAGGTGTTATCCAAGGTTTAACATTATAATACTTACGTGACAGTTTTATTGTTGATGTATTATTCGTTATTGCGTATTGTAAAGAATTTATAAAGTAACTCAAGGACGTATTTGCATCGTCAGAACAATAAACAAAGTCAAAATTAATGCTGCGAACGTCATTTTCAAGGTTCGTCATATGAACTTTAGTGTATATTTATACAAAATACCCGATACAAGGGCTTCGCTCTCCTATATTTATTTAAAAAAAATGTAGGGGAGGTACACGGCCCCACACACGCCGTGCACGGTGAGTGCCAACCATTTTGATGCACTTCCCCCGAAGGGAAAGCTAATTCGGGAACTGGAGCGTAGTCCACAGCAAAATAACTGGCGAACCAGTAAAAGAGGCTTGGCCCCTTTCTAGTGCGTAAGCACAAACATCGACCGAAGTCGCGCATGTCAATGCGTGTAAACGCCAAACAGAATACGAACCAATCTAGCCACAGTGAATGTACGTCACACGGTTTAGGCAAATAGGCACACTGGCCGTAAACCCTCCGTGAGCGCCACCACCTGCCAGACCGCCGCTCCTGCAGACGTGATGTAAGTGTATGGCATCACCACCAATTGCATGATCAGCACGGCTACTAGCCGCAGAACGTGTCATGAGTCTACCGCTCACCTCAAGGGAATGGCGTCCCACGTTGTGCGGCTTGAGAGTCTGCTCAGATCCTCCCGCCAGCTACCACCCGCATGAGGTCGACACATATGCTCCACCAACCAATACAACGGCAGATATAGCCAAAAGGCAGTTATAAAATAAGAGTAATAATTCGCCATCAGAAAGGGTTTGTGTCACTGACGTTGAGTAAATGCATTTTCGATCATGTTTGTCTCACCCACCGACAAGTTGCCTTCAATCATTCAAAGGTGTGAAAGTTACAGAGATATAATATTATGTTGTTATATAAAACATCGTGGAGGGCAGACAGTCTGCAGCCCCGTAATGAAGGGACCCGACTTGGGCAAAGCTACTCAGGCGTGAGTCAATCCAAGACGCAGAGAGCGCCATTGAGAATAGCGTCCCACCAAACAACCATCGCAGAGACGCAATGCTGCAGAACGCAACAAGCATCAATACAACTATCGTCGGGCTTACACCATTCCAAGGTCCCCCATACATCCCAGCAGACATCACCACCCGAATACCTCCATCGACCAGAACCAGAAGAGTGCCTCGAATCAGGCGCAGCACACCCGCAGATCCATCACAAGACGCAATACCGCAAGGAGCAGTAAGCATCAATGCAACTATCATACGGATGGCGCCCCCCTCACAACACACCCACATGATCCCTATCGACTTTGGTAACAAAGTTTGTATTGTTGTTATATAAAAAATATCACCAACGTATCATAGTAGCACGCTACTAAGACGCCAATGAACCAAACTCCACGTATCATAGCGCTAATGCACTTAGACATGAAGTTGAGTATGTCTGTTACCCTTAAAAGTGCTACCAAACACACTCATCATCCCAATCCGAAATATAGACGACGCATCGCTATGCGCTACGACGTCGCCCACAAACGGTATGGGTGTGCGATGTCCACGGGAAAGCCGTATTGCTACAACAAACCCGCTTACCACCGGCACTAAGATGTTATTTGTTTACCTCCATCGACCAGAACCACAAGAATGCGTCGAATCAAGCGCAGCACACCCGCAGATCCATCACAAGACGCAATACCGCAAGTAACAGTAAGCATCAATGCAACTATCATACGGATGGCGCACCCTCAGAACACACCCACATGACCCCTATCGATTTTGGTAACAAAGTTTTTATTGTTGTTATATAAAAAATATCACCAACGTTTCATAGTAGTACGCTGCTAAGACGCCAATGAACAAAACTCCACGTATCATAGCGCTGATGCACTAAGACATGAAGTTGAGTATGCCTGTTACACTTAAAAGTGCTACCAAACACACTCATCATCCGAATCCGAAAGATAGACGACGCATCGCTATTCGCTACGACGTCGCCCACAAACGGTATGGGTGTGCGATGTCCACGGGAAAACCGTATTGCTACAACAAACCCGCTTACCACCAGCACTAAGATGATATGTCTAGGACACATCGGTTAGCGAGTCCAAGTTTACCTCGGACCAATTGCTCGTGAAGCAGCATACACGCCATCATAATATTCCTTTTCAAGTCCCTAATAAGGACTAGTCATTTTGCTACGGTACTAGGAGCAGTCGGTCACCCGACCTCCCCATACGATGCTTATGCATCAAGGAGACCTTCAATAATAATGCTTTTGTATCATAGACCTTACTTCCATAAGTCATTCATATATAGGGTTCGAACCAACAACCCTACTATTGTAATGCATATTAATCGTAGAGACCTTCTATAGTATTGCTTTTGTATCATAGACCTTACTTTCATAAGTCGTTAATATATAGGGTTCGAACCCACGACCCTACTATTGTAATGCATATTAATCATAGAGACCTTCTATAGTATTGCTTTTGTATCATAGACCTTACTTTCATAAGTCATTAATATATATAGGGTTCGACCCACGACCCTACTATTGTAATGCAAATTCATCATGGAGACCTTCTATAGTATTGCTTTTGTATCATGTGAGTTTAATATCATAAGTCCCTAATATAGGACTAGTCATTGTGCTACAGTACTTCAGGCAGTCGGGCTCCCGACCACCCCATATATATGTACAACTGCAGGTATGTATCTCCGGCAGCTCCTCTATACAAGACATCTATACATGAACACCTTCCATAACTTAGGAAACTTTTCTTTTATACACGAACTCCTTCAACAACTTAAGGAAAATTTTCTTTTATACATGAACTCCTTCCACGACTTAGACAATTTTCAACAAATTTTCTAATTATCTTATAAATGTTATTTATCTTTATTTTTATAATATTTTCGACTTGCATTTCTATTAATTATCTTATTTTAAATATTTTTTCAAGTTTTTAATAAATTTATTTATTATGGAAGACAATATTTTGCCTTTAATTTGCTATGTTATTGGTCTAATGTCTGAAATGTATTTATATTAACTTTATGGTTATTAATGTAATTTTATTGTTTAATATATATCTTTTAAGACTATTTTTGACGCCCCCTTTATATTGAATTTAATTAATAATAACAATATTGGGCCGTCAAAATCCACCCCCAAATTTTATGTTAATGACCCACAAAGTGGAGTCGTTGATATAAAATTTATCTATATTGAGAGCATATGCACTACACTCAAAATTTTGAACTTATGTGTATCTGTTCTTTCCTCTTTCAATCTGTTACAATTCATTATATATTTTCATCCCACCTACCCCAGGGAATGGTCGCCGCCACACACCCCTTCAACCACATCTATCCCAATGCGGTAAACCATAAATTGATAATTTTATTGTATATTACGTCGTTAAATAGTGGTTCTCTTTTGTCAAATTTATTCAATAAAACATATTTTACAAAATTATCTTACAATCAATATTTACAGATAATCATTAATAAAAAAATTTACAACGTTTTTCTTATTTTTAGATAATTTGTGTCTTGCTCATAACTTTGATAATTTTAAATCTATTTTTTTTAAAAGGCCACCCACGGGACCAACTTATATTACAGTATTTATTCTAGAATGTATATAAACCAAACCTCTTATTTAAAATATTTTAATAAATGAACAGCATTAAAATTACCTCTAATTTCATTTGTTTCTGGGTTTGCTAAAGTATATACATTGTCAAATGGTACGGCTGCTATTATATAAGGCCCTTCATACACCAAATTAAATTTACTCATAACTTTGTTATCTGCATCTGATCTACTAGATCTAGAAACTTTTACTAAATCGCCAACATGATATGTCATTAATCTATTGCGCTTATCAAATTTTATGTTCCTAATGCGACTTGCCTCTTTTAAATTCTTTCGCACTTGCTGTCTAATCCGTTCGACATTATGTTTAGTTTTACTATTAAATATTATTTTGTCGAAAGACATTCCATTAGACTCGCCATAAAGAATCTCACATGGCGTGAAGCCTGTACTATTGTGATATGAATTATTATACAATTCTTCTATTTTAGGCAATATTATTGCCCAATCTTTATGGTTAGAATGACAAAGTGTCCTGAATAATCTGCTCAACTCTCTATTTACTCGCTCTGTTGTATTTGGCCTAGGATTTCTTACTGTGGTATATATCGGTTTTATACTCAATTCTTTCATTGATTGTTTCCAATGATTACTTATAAACTGCTTTCCATTATCTGTCATTATTGCTTTGGGCTTTATAATCTCTTCACTTTCGTTACAACACACTTTGCTGTTGACTGTTTTAAAGGATATAATTTGATAAATTTACTAAATGAATCTTGTATAACAAATATGAAAGTGTACCCAAAGGTACCTGATGCCAATGGTCCATATAAGTCAGCCATGACCATGTCTCCGATATTTTCTGTTATTATAGATTTGCATGGACCCACATATGTTATATTACTTTTCTTTGATAACTAACATAAATGACACACCCTTAATTGCCTTTTAATGTCTTTTGTTAACCCTTTCCAAAAGAATCTATCTCTCACATATTTAATTACTTTATAGGGCCCTTGATGTCCCATTTCTATATGTACTTGATTTATGACATCTCGTCTCAAAGGTACAGGTAAATAAATTACTTCATTTAAATTTGTTTTGTAATATACTATATTATTTCTCAAACTATAACGTTTCAGTTTATCATTTTGTTCTATTGTTGAAGTATTTAGCGTCTTTAATTTTTGAATAATAGCCAACGACTCTGTATCTTGTGTTTGGTATACTGATATGGATTTTAACTTTTCTATCAAATCGTCATTCGGTTCACTCTCTGTATAAGCTATTTCTAAACTTTTATTTTTTTCCTCTTGTATTAAATCACCGTCAGGAGGGTAACGTAATAGCACATCTGCAACAGTATTGCTTCTACCCGATATATGCTGTACTTCGTAATTAAATTGTTCTATATACAATATCTATCGAGTGACTCTGCCATTGAATAATTTCATATTATTAATAAACAATAATGCTTTATGATCAGTTAATATTATTACTTTGCTGCCTCTTAAATACGTCTCGAACTTCTTTAAACAACTTATTACAGCATAAAACTCTTGTTCAGTGACAGACAAATTCAATTCAGAACCTTTTAAGGCTTTACTGTGATAGCCTAATATTCACTATTATTATCTATCTGATAAAGTACTCCGGCCATACCCACACCGGAACAGTCTGTTTGCAAATAATATGGCTTACTAAAATCAGGGTGATGCAATTCTATTGTATTAATAAATTGTTACTTTATAAAATCAAATGCCTTCTGTACCTTTTCGCTCCATTGGAACTTACGTCCTTTTTTTAATAATTCACAAAGAGGTATATTATACATACACTATAATTTGGAATGAACCTTCTATAAAATTGCAAAGCCCTAAAAATGCTCTCAATTGCTTAATCTTAATTTCTTTACAAATATATTCACATTTTTGCAAATTGCACGTTAAGCCAGCTTTGTTTAATTTACTTAAAACAATGTCAATGTGCTCCAAATGTTTATCTAAGGTTCCTGATGTTATAATGGCTAAATCATCTAAGTAATTCACACAAAATTCTTGGACTTCTGGTCCGAATATTAAGCTCATGGCTCTACTAAAGCTTCCTACCGATGTTTTTAATCCTTGTGGCAGAACATTATATACATATGACCTTCCATTGAACGTGAATCCAGTATATTTTCTACCATCTTTATTTATTGGAATTTGAAAATATGCATTATTTAAATCAATGGTAGTAATATAATTCGCTCCATGAAATGAATTCAAAACATCTAATTGTATAGGTGGCTTCTCTGTTTCTGCAATAATTTTCTTATTTATGCTTCTGGCATCTAATAAGACTCTAATTGAACCATCCTTTTTAAGTGTGAATGTTAATGGGCTACTGTAAGGTGTCGATGCCCTTATGATGATACCACTTCATCTCATAATTCTCTTCCATTCACAAGGAGCTGTTCCATCTCACTTAATTTCTCTTCCATTTCGATCTATATGCATATAATGGATAAGATCTAGTAACTATGGGTTCATCATCGATCATTTCAATTTTATGTTCGTAGCAATTCGCTCTACCCAACTTGCTCGAAAATATATTCTTATGCTTTTCCAAGACCTTA
This sequence comes from Parnassius apollo, assembly GCA_907164705.1. Taxonomy (NCBI): domain Eukaryota; kingdom Metazoa; phylum Arthropoda; class Insecta; order Lepidoptera; family Papilionidae; genus Parnassius; species Parnassius apollo. The sequence continues at coordinate 5,615,552 of CAJQZP010000929.1, forward strand.
CTTAGCTTGGCTTTTTCAGAGGTCTCCAATTTTGATCCTATCTTTATATTTGTTAAAGGATCATCAGTACTTTGTTCAACGCAGTTGTTATATAATACAGAATTACAGTTATATTTAAAAGGTATGAAGTAGTCTTTGTTTTTCAATTTAAATTCTATACCAATTGCCGTATTTTTAAAATCTATCAATATTTTATTTTTCTTGAGCCAGTCAAACCCCAATATTAATGGTCTTATTAAATTATTAACAATTAAGGTTTGTGTTTCAAAGACTACTTCATCTATTTTTATAGGCAATATGATCATCTGTTGTATTTTTGTGCTGCGCTGCCTAACAGCACCTTTTATTTGCATTGCTTTAACTGGCATTACTGATATTTTGTGATTACTACTTTTAATTTGTAAAAATAAACTCTCCGAAATGCATGTAATATCGCTCCCAGTATCGAGAAGCGCATCTATTTCTTTATTAAATATTGAAACTTTAATTTCTGACCTCATATTCCCTATAAATTCCTTTTGATATTTATCTTCGTCTTCCTCGAAAACAGTTTGCACTAATAACTCTGTTATGAGTAAATCTGACTTGGTTTTTAAAGTCTTAATTATACTATTTACATTATTGTTATAACCAAGTCCTTCTCTATTAAATGTGCTTTTAAAGAAATAGGTTTTCGCAAACCCCTATTATTTTTACCAAGTGTTTGACCAGGTCTCCAACCCAGCTTTAATAATATATTTAATGCTTTGTTCCCTTTCACATTATAAGGGATCGAACCGGGAACTAGTTCGACCTCTATTGCTCTAAATTTGGCTTTGGAGCCGAAACATTTACTTGCTCATTAGTGACTTGTATTTCATTCATTTCGTTAACCTTCTTTCTTCCTTCTTCAGGTTTACGCCATGATTTATATGAATGCTGTATTTCTTTTTGTTTTCGCTCTGCATTATTATTAAATTTTCGTTTTTTCTCAGTATTGTAAGGTTCACGATCTTCTTCTTGTTTATCAATGTCATCTAAATTTCTCAAGAAATCTGTTGTCTCAATTATTGTCTCAATTTCAGCTATTCTCCATAACTGCTGCACTGTTTTAGGATAATGTCTAATAACATCAGCAACTAATTGTTTTTCTGGTATCGGATATGATAATGTCTGTGCTTTTTCAATGACATAAAGAAAGTAACCAACCATGGTGGGGTGCGTATATCTACTCCATTTATTTTGTACAAGGAATCTTCTTACTTTATTTTGTTCCTCTTCACCCCAAATACCCTTAGAAAGTCTGCTTTAAAATCATCAAAAGTTGTCCAACGCACACTATTAATCCGAGCTCAATATTTGGCTTCACCTACTAAGCACTCTTGTGCTATTAATATTTCAAGTCCATTAGATGGGACTTTCTTTAAATAATTGGTGAGATCTTCTAAAAATGTTACTGGATGAGTATTCCCATTTTCAAATTTCGGCTTGTTTATTGTCACATTATGTATATTATATACAATACTCTGTTTGGGATCAGTAACATATGAGGTGCTCGCCCCATACACCTCTTCTTGGTTTACTTTAATTTGGTGATCCTTCGTTTGGCTGATAAACTTTTCTTCGAGATCTTTTATTTTAACCTCAAAGGTTTTTGTTTTAGGCTTAGCCTTCACTAAATTTGAACTTTTCTTTGTTTTAGCCATTTTTATATTTATATAGTTTTCCAGTTTTTAGCACTGTTATGTCTTTCACTTATACAAATGTTACTGAGTACTTTTCACTTAATTCACTTTTTAGTTTATTTTGTCTTAAACTATGCGCACACCATCAATAACAAACAAAAGATATTAATATTAAAGCCAGTGGCGAAGCTAGGTCTCCAAACTGGGGCAAGCCCAGGATATGGTTTTGATGTTTTTAGCAGTTTAATAAAAATACACCAATCTTGAGCTGTCTCCACTCTTTAGTTTCATATTCAGTGCTGACAAGGACGTGTTTAAACAAAGCACACAGAAAGCATAGGTACTACAGCTAGATAGATTGTATGACATAATATGCTATTGCACATTTTCGGTGGTTTTGAAAAGAGCCGTTTGGGTTTGCTTGAGATATTTACAAACAATACAATATATGAACAAAAGAAAAGCATGAACAAAGTACAAACAAACTATGTACAAAGTTAAAAAAAAGACGCCTGGCAGATGTGAAACCTCGAAATTATATTTTGTTTAAGTTATATGCATAAAAGAACAGATTACGACGGGAATTAGATAGTTATAATGAGAAGATAAAGCTTTGCTAATTTTTTACCATAAAATAATGACTATTTAATATAATTATAATTATTCATTTTCAATTCATAATAAACCGAACAAAATGATATTATTAAACTCATATATCACTATTAATATAAATATTAAGTTATTAAGCCTTTAAATACGCCTAACTTAATTAAACTTTAATACTAGAGTCCTGTACATATATTTAAAGTATGAAGAAATGTTTATTGAATATTAAATTTCATTTTTAAGGATTTTTACCCTTTCCTCGCCGATTAGCACTTCAACACACATATATTCATCACAATGAACACTATTATCCTCCCGTTTTCACTGAAAATCTTCGAAAAAGCATAAATTTTTAACAAACACAACAAAAACAAACATAAACATTGAAATGTGAAGTGAACTTGCATACGAGGGGCCCGCAACCACTTCGCTAGTCGCTATCGCACTCCTAAACAACTTCATGGCAAAGCCAAGCTTGTTGGCTCAATAGTAATTGCTATATAAACATTTCGTAGTTATATTTCCTTATAGAATATTTTGCCATAGGTTAGAAAGAGAGCGATCGTCTTCTCGAAAGCCCCGTAAAAAGCCCACGCGAGCGAGGGAGACAAGTAATCGCTCTATTAAAACTCACTTTATGACAGCAGCGGTATCGCCACAGAGCACCTTTGTATAAACGTATCGCTAAGGCAATACGAGGTCATCGGTCGACATGTGTCGAACAGTGGAGTGCGCGGGAATATTGAAATAATTTGAAACAGTTTATGAGTTATTTTATTAGTTGATATTATTGATTGATATTATTGATTAATTCAGTTTTAATAAGGCAAGCTCGGCTTTTCGGCTTTAACGGAAGCTTCGCCACTGATTAAAGCCCCACCCCCAGACTCTCAACCACCCCCAGCAAACACCATCCTCAAAGACACCTTTCCATTTCACGGACAACAAATTGTAGGCATAACGCCTACTTCATAATTCTTATACAGACGACCTTCTTTTTAAGATATATCCTGGTCACGGCACCAAATTGTAACGCTTCCCCCCCAGTCATATGATAAATATATTAGGTATAATTAATTTACCCCTTTTCGATAAAAATTATATATATATGTGACCAAGATAATTAAGATATATTTTGATCTTTCTAAATGATCTTTCTAAAGGTTTAATAATAGGCCGTTTGTAATATTTTGGCGTGATCGACTTAGTTAGGACCCCTATTTACGTTGTGTTTGTTTAGTAACTTAGTTCTTTTAGGTGTCTTTTGGAAGAATGAATATTCACTAGAGCAATTGAAAGCTTTTGGTAGTGCCTTATAAGTTAAGTGAATCCCGTTCACGAAGACAGGGCTCGAAAAAGCTTAAGAACATAAATCGTCCCTATTCCGCTTGTATCAGGTTTACATTATTAATTATCCCTTCCCGCTCGGAAAAGGCTCAAAATATATTTTTACAAAATACCCGATACAAGGGCTTCGCTCTCCTACATTTATTTAAAAAAATGTAGGGGAGGTACACGGCCCCACACACGCCGTGCACGGTGAGTGCCAACCATTTTGATGCTCTCCCCCCGAAGAGAAAGCTAATTCGGGAACTGGACCGTAGTCCACAGCAAAATAACTGGCGAACCAGTAAAAGAGGCTTGGCCCCTTGCTAGTGCGTAAGCACAAACATCGACCGAAGTCGTGCATGTCAATGCGTGTAAACGCCAAACAGAATACGAACGAATCCAGCCACAGTGAATGTACGTCACACGGTTTAGGCAAATAGGCACACTGGCCGTAAACCTTCCGTGAGCGCCACCACCAATTGCATGATCAGCACGGCTACTAGCCGCAGAGCGTGTCATGAGTCTACCGCTCACCTCAATGGAATGGGGTCCCAAGTTGTGCGGCTTGAGAGTCTCCTCAGATCGTCCCGCCAGCTACCACCCGCATGAGGTCGACACATATGCTCCACCAACCAATACAACGGCAGATATAGCCAAAAGGCAGTTATAAGATAAGAGTAATAATTCGCCATCAGAAAGGGTTTGTGTCACTGACGTTGAGTAAATGCATTTTCGATCATGTTTGTCTCACCCACCGTCAAGTTGTCTTCAATCATTCAAAGGTGGGAAAGTTACAGAGATATAATATTATGTTATATAAAACATCGTGGAGGGCAGACAGTCTGCAGCCCCGTAATGAAGGGACCCGACTTGGGCAAAGCTACTCAGGCGTGAGTCAATCCAAGACGCAGAGAGCGCCATTGGGAATAGCGTCCCACCAAACAACCATCGCAGAGACGCAATGCTGCAGAACGCAACAAGCATCAATACGACTATCGTCGGGCTTACACCATTCCAAGGTCCCCCATACATCCCAGCAGACATCACCACCCGCATACCTCCATCGACCAGAACCACAAGAGTGCCTCGAATCAGGCGCAGCACACCCGCAGATCCATCACAAGACGCAATACCGCAAGGAGCAGTAAGCATCAATGCAACTATCATACGGATGGCGCCCCCTCACAACACACCCACATGATCCCTATCGACTTTGGTAACAAAGTTTGTATTGTTGTTATATAGAAAATATCACTAACGTATCATAGTAGCACGCTACTAAGACGCCAATGAACAAAACTCCACGTATCATAGCGCTAATGCACTTAGACATGAAGTTGAGTATGTCTGTTACACTTAAAAGTGCTACCAAACACACTCATCATCCCAATCCGAAAGATAGACGACGCATCGCTATTCGCTACGACGTCGCCCACAAACGGTATGGGTGTGCGATGTCCACGGGAAAACCGTATTGCTACAACATACCCGCTTACCACCAGCACTAAGATGATATGTCTAGGACACATCGGTTAGCGAGTCCAAGTTTACCTCGGACCAATTGCTCGTGAAGCAGCATACACGCCACCATTATATTCCTTTTCAAGTCCCTAATAAGGACTAGTCATTTTGCTACAGTACTAGGAGCAGTTGGTCACCCGACCTCCCCATACGATGCTTATGCATCAAGGAGACCTTCAATAATAATGCTTTTGTATCATAGACCTTACTTCCATAAGTCATTCATATATAGGGTTCGAACCCACAACCCTACTATTGTAATGCATATTAATCATAGAGACCTTCTATAGTATTGCTTTTGTATCATAGACCTTACTTTTATAAGTCATTAATATATAGGGTTCGAACCCACGACCCTACTATTGTAATGCATATTAATCATAGAGACCTTCTATAGTATTGCTTTTGTATCAGACCTTACTTTCATAAGTCATTAATATATGTAGGGTTCGAACCCACGACCCTACTATTGTAATGCAAATTCATCATGGAGACCTTCTATAGTATTCTTTACATAGACCTTACTTTCATAAGTCATTAATATATATAGTCACCCACGACCCTACTATTGTAATGCAAATTCATCATGGAGACCTTCTATAGTATTGCTTTTGTATCATGTGAGTTTAATATCATAAGTCCCTAATATAGGACTAGTCATTGTGCTACAGTACTTCAGGCAGTCGGGCTCCCGACCACCCCATATATATGTACAACTGCAGGTATGTATCTCCGGCAGCTCCTCTATACAAGACATCTATACATGAACACCTTCCATAACTTAGGAAACTTTTCTTTTATACACGAACTCCTTCAACAACTTAAGGAAAATTTTCTTTTATACATGAACTCCTTCCACGACTTAGACAATTTTCAACAAATTTTCTAACTATCTTATAAATGTTATTTATCTTTATTTTTATAATATTTTCGACTTGCATTTCTATTAATTATCTTATTTTAAATATTTTTTTCAAGTTTTTAATAAATTTATTTATTATGGAAGACAATATTTTGCCTTTAATTTGCTATGTTATTGGTCTAATGTCTGAAATGTATTTATATTAACTTTATGGTTATTAATGTAATTTTATTGTTTAATATATATCTTTTAAGACTATTTTTGACGCCCCTTTATATTGAATTTAATTAATAATAACAATATTGGGCCGTCAAAATCCACCCCCAAATTTTATGTTAATGACCCACACAGTGGAGTCGTTGATATAAAATTTATCTATATTGAGAGCATATGCACTACACTCAAAATTTTGAACTTATGTGTATCTGTTCTTTCCTCTTTCAATCTGTTACAATTCATTATATATTTTCATCCCACCTACCCCAGGGAATGGTCGCCGCCACACACCCCTTCAACCACATCTATCCCAATGCGATAAACCATAAATTGTTGTCTTGATAATTTTATTGTATATTACGTCGTTGAATAGTGGTTCTCTTTTGTTTTTGATTTACATTTTAAATCTTTAAAATATAAATTCAGCGATGTTGTCTTTATATGCACAGTATTTTGAATATGAGTTGAAATCAGATGGCTACATACCCACAGGATAAATGTGATTGAGCCATTCACCCTGACCCAACTCCCCAAATTTATTCAATAAAACATATTTTACAAAATTATCTTACAATCAATATTTACAGATAATCATTAATAAAACAATTTACAACGTTTTTCTTATTTTTATGTCATGTGGGTGTGTTGTGAGGGGGCGCCATCCGTATGATAGTTGCATTGTTGCTTACTGCTACTTGCGGTATTGTGTCTTGTGATGGATCTGCGGGTGTGCTGCGCCTGATTCGACGCTCTCTTTTGGTTCAGGTCGATGGAGGTATACAATTAACATCTTAGTGCTGGTGGTAAGCGGGTTTGTTGTAGCAATACGGCTTTCCCGTGGACATCGCACACCCATACCGTTTGTGGGCGACGTCGTTGCGCATAGCGATGTGTCGTCTATTTTTCGGATTGGGATGATGAGTGTGTTTGGTAGCACTTTTAAGTGTAACAGGCATACTCAGCTTCATGTCTTAGTGCATTAGCGCTATGATACGTGGAGTTTTGTTCATTGGCGTCTTAGTAGCGTGCTACTATGATACGTTGGTGATATTTTTAATATAACAACAATACCAACTTTGTTACCAAAGCCGATAGGGATCATGTGGGTGTGTTGTGAGGGGGCGCCATCCGTATGATAGTTGCATTGTTGCTTACTGCTACTTGCGGTATTGTGTCTTGTGATGGATCTGCGGGTGTGCTGCGCCTGATTCGACGCATTCTTGTGGTTCTGGTCGATGGAGGTATACAATTAACATCTTAGTGCCGGTGGTAAGCGGGTTTGTTGTAGCAATACGGCTTTCCCGTGGACATCGCACACCCGTACCGTTTGTGGGCGATGTCGTTGCGCATAACGATGTGTCGTCTATCTTTCGGATGGGGATGATGAGTGTGTTTGGTAGCACTTTTAAGTGTAACAGGCACACTCAGCTTCATGTCTTAGTGCATTAGCGCTATGATACGTGGAGTTTTGTTCATTGACGTCTTAGTAGCGTGCTACTATGATACGTTGGTGATAGTTTTTATATAACAACAATAAAAACTTTGTTACCAAAATCGATAGGAGTCATGTGGGTGTGTTGTGAGGGGGCGCCACCCGTGTGATAGTTGCATTGATGCTTACTGCTACTTGCGGTATTGCGTCTTGTGATGGATCTGCGGGTGTGCTGCGCCTGATTCGACGCATTCTTGTGGTTCTGGTCGATGGAGGTATACGGGTGGTGATGTCTGCTGGGATGTATGGGGGACCTTGGGATGGTGTAAGCCCGACGATAGTCGTATTGATGCTTGTTGCGTTCTGCAGCATTGCGTCTCTGCGGTGGTTGTTTGGTGGGACGCTATTCTCAATGGAGCTCTCCGCGTCTTGGTTTGACTCACACCTAAGTAGCTTTGCCCAAGTCGGGTCCCTTCATTACGGGGCTGCAGACTGTCTGCCCTCCACGATGTTTTATATAACAACATAATATTATATCTCTATAATTTTCCCACCTTTGAATGATTGAAGGCAACTTGTTGGTGGGTGAGACAAACATGATCGAAAATGCATTTACTCAACGTCAGTGACACAAACCCTTTCTGATGGCGAATTATTACTCTTATCTTATAACTGCCTTTTGGCTATATCTGCCGTTGTATTGGTTGGTGGAGCATATGTGTCGACCTCATGCGGGTGGTAGCTGGCGGGAGGATCTGAGGAGACTCTCAAGGCTGCGGCCGAAAGCCGCACAACGTGGGACCCCATTCCCTTGAGGTGAGCAATAAACTCATGACACGCTCTGCGGCTAGTAGCCGTGCTGATCATGCAATTGGTGGTGAAGCCATACACTTACATCACGTCTGCAGGAGCGGCGGTCTGGCAGGTGGTGGCGCTCACGGTGGGTTTACGGCCAGTGTGCCTATTTGCCTAAACCGTGTGACGTACATTCACTGTGGCTGGATTCGTTCGTATTCTGTATGGCGTTTACACGCATTGACATGCGCGACTTCGGTCGATGTTTGTGCTTACGCACTAACAAGGGGCCAAGCCTCTTTTACTGGTTCGCCAGTTATTTTGCTGTGGACTACGGTCCAGTTCCCGAATTAGCGTTCCCTTCGGGGGGAGTTCATCAAAATGGTTGGCACTCACCGTGCACGGCGTGTGTGGGGCCGTGTACCTCCCCTACATTTTTTTTAAAATAAATGTAGGAGAGCGAAGCCCTTGTATCGGGTATTTTGTATAAATATATTTTGAGCCTTTTCCGAGCGGGAAGGGATGATTAATAATGTAAACCTGATACAAGTGGAATATGGACGTTTTAAGTTCTTAACCTTTCTCGAGCCCTGTCTTCGTGAACGGGGTTCACTTAGCTTATAAGGCACTACCTACAGCTTTCAATTGCTCTAGTGAATATTCATTCTTCCAAAAGACACCTTAAAGAACTAAGTTACTAAACAAACACAACGTAAATAAGGGTCCTAACTGAGACGATCACGCCAAAATATTACAAACGGCCTATTATTAAACCTTTAGAAAGATCATTTAGAAAGATCAAAACATAATTTATTAATCCTGGTCACATATATATAAGTTTTATTATAAAGGGGAATTAATATTATTTAATATAATATTATTTTTAAATAGAGAGGGGGGAGATCGTTACAATTTGTTTCTGGGTTTGCTAAAGTATATACATTGTCAAATGGTACGGCTGCTATTATATAAGGCCCTTCAAACACCAAATTAAATTTACTCATAACTTTGTTATCTGCATCTGATCTACTAGATCTAGAAACTTTTACTAAATCGCCAACATGATATGTCATTAATCTATTGCGCTTATCAAATTTTATGTTCCTAATGCGACTTGCCTCTTTTAAATTCTTTCGCACTTGCTGTCTAATCCGTTCGACATTATGTTTAGTTTTACTATTAAATATTATTTTGTCGAAAGACATTCCATTAGACTCGCCATAAAGAATCTCACATGGCGTGAAGCCTGTACTATTGTGATATGAATTTCTATATTAATTAATATCTATTGTGATATGAATTTCTATAATATACAATTCTTCTATTTTAGGCATTATTATTGCCCAATCTTTATGGTTAGAATGACAAAGTGTCCTGAATAATCTGCTCAACTCTCTATTTACTCGCTCTGTTGTATTTGGCCTAGGATTTCTTACTGTGGTATATATCGGGTTTATACTCAATTCTTTCATTGATTGTTTCCAATGATTACTTATAGACTGCTTTCCATTATCTGTCATTATTGCTTAGGGCTTTATAATCTCAACAAACTGCTTTACTTTCGTTATAACACACTTTGCTGTTGACTGTTTTAAAGGATATAATTTGATAAATTTACTAAATGAATCTTGTATAACAAATATGAAAGTGTACCCAAAGGTACCTGATGCCAATGGTCCATATAAGTCAGCCATGACCATGTCTCCGATATTTTCTGTTATTATAGATTTGCATGGACCCACATATGTTATATTACTTTTCTTTGATAACTAACATAAATGACACACCCTTAATTGCCTTTTAATGTCTTTTGTTAACCCTTTCCAAAAGAATCTATCTCTCACATATTTAATTACTTTATAGGGCCCTTGATGTCCCATTTCTATATGTACTTGATTTATGACATCTCGTCTCAAAGGCACAGGTAAATAAATTACTTCTTTTAAATTTGTTTTCTCAAACTATAACGTTTCAGTTTATCATTTTGTTCTATTGTTGAAGTATTTAGCGTCTTTAATTTTTGAATAATAGCTAACGTCTCTGTATCTTGTGTTTGGTATACTGATATGGATTTTAACTTTTCTATCAAATCGTCATTCGGTTCACTCTCTGTATAAGCTATTTCTAAACTTTTATTTTTTTCCTCTTGTATTAAATCACCGACAGGAGGGTAACGTAATAGCACATCTGCAACAGTATTGCTTCTACCCGATATATGCTGTACTTCGTAATTAAATTGTTCTATATACAATATCTATCGAGTGACTCTGCCATTGAATAATTTCATATTATTAATAAACAATAATGCTTTATGATCAGTTAATATTATTACTTTGCTGCCTCTTAAATACGTCTCGAACTTCTTTAAACAACTTATTACAGCATAGAACTCTTGTTCAGTGACAGACAAATTCAATTCAGAACCTTTTAAGGCTTTACTGTGATAGCCTAATATTCACTATTATTATCTATCTGATAAAGTACTCCGGCCATACCCACATCGGAACAGTCTGTTTGCAAATAATATGGCTTACTAAAATCAGGGTGATGCAATTCTATTGTATTAATAAATTGTTGCTTTATAAAATCAAATGCCTTCTGTACCTTTTCGCTCCATTGGAACTTACGTCCTTTTTTTAATAATTCACAAAGAGGTATTATACATACACTATAATTTGGAATGAACCTTCTATAAAAATTGCAAAGCCCTAAAAATGCTCTCAATTGCTTAATCTTTTTGGGTGCTGGAAAATCTTGAATTGCGCAAATTTTATCGGGATCTGTCTTTATGCCTTTTGTTGAAATTATAAAACCCAGCATCTTAATTTCTTTACAAATATATTCACATTTTTGCAAATTGCACGTTAAGCCAGCTTTGTTTAATTTACTTAAAACAATGTCAATGTGCTCCAAATGTTTATCTAAGGTTCCTGATGTTATAATGGCTAAATCATCTAAGTAATTCACACAAAATTCTTGGACTTCTGGTCCGAATATTAAGCTCATGGCTCTACTAAAGCTTCCTACCGATGTTTTTAATCCTTGTGGCAGAACATTATATACATATGACCTTCCATTGAACGTGAATCCAGTATATTTTCTACCATCTTTATTTATTGGAATTTGAAAATATGCATTATTTAAATCAATGGTAGTAATATAATTCGCTCCATGAAATGAATTCAAAACATCTAATTGTATAGGTGGCTTCTCTGTTTCTGCAATAGTTTTCTTATTTATGCTTCTGGCATCTAATAAGACTCTAATTGAACCATCCTTTTTAAGTGTGAATGTTAATGGGTTACTGTAAGGTGTCGATGCCCTTGTGATGATACCAGCTTGTTCCATCTCATTTAATTTCTCTTCCATTTTCGATCTATATGCATATGGAATGGGATAAGATCTAGTAACTATGGGTTCATCATCGATCATTTCAATTTTATGTTCGTAGCAATTCGCTCTACCCAACTTGCTCGAAAATATATTCTTATGCTTTTCCAAGACCTTACTTAGCTTAGCTTTTTCAGAGGCCTCCAATTTTGATCCTATCTTTATATTTGTTAAAGGATCATCAGTACTTTGTTCAACGCAGTTGTTATATAATACAGAATTACAGTTATATTTAAAAGGTATGAAGTAGTCTTTGTTTTTCAATTTAAATTCTATACCAATTGCCGTATTTTTAGAATCTATCAATATTTTATTTTTCTTGAGCCAGTCAAACCCCAATATTAATGGTCTTATTAAATTATTAACAATTAAGGTTTGTGTTTCAAAGACTACTTCATCTATTTTTATAGGCAATATGATCATCTGTTGTATTTTTGTGCTGCGCTGCCTAACAGCACCTTTTATTTGCATTGCTTTAACTGGCATTACTGATATTTTGTGATTACTACTTTTAATTTGTAAAAATAAACTCTCTGAAATGCATGTAATATCGCTCCCAGTATCGAGAAGCGCATCTATTTCTTTATCAAATATTGAAACTTTAATTTCTGACCTCATATTCCCTATAAATTCCTTTTGATATTTATCTTCGTCTTCCTCGAAAACAGTTTGCACTAATAACTCTGTTATGAGTAAATCTGACTTGGTTTTTAAAGTCTTAATTATACTATTTACATTATTGTTATAACCAAGTCCTTCTCTATTAAAATGTGCTTTTAAAGAAATAGGTTTTCGCAAACCCCTATTATTTTTACCAAGTGTTTGACCAGGTCTCCAACCCAGCTTTAATAATATATTTAATGCTTTGTTCCCTTTCACATTATAAAGGATCGAACCGGGAACTAGTTCGACCTCTATTGCTCTAAATTTGGCTTTGGAGCCGAAACATTTACTTGCTCATTAGTGACTTGTATTTCATTCATTTCGTTAACCTTCTTTCTTCCTTCTTCAGGTTTACGCCATGATTTATATGAATGCTGTATTTCTTTTTGTTTTCGCTCTGCATTATTATTAAATTTTCGTTTTTTCTCAGTATTGTAAGGTTCACGATCTTGTTCTTGTTTATCAATGTCATCTAAATTTCTCAAGAAATCTGTTGTCTCAATTATTGTCTCAATTTCAGCTATTCTCCATAACTGCTGCACTGTTTTAGGATAATGTCTAATAACATCAGCAACTAATTGTTTTTCTGGTATCGGATATGATAATGTCTGTGCTTTTTCAATGACATAAAGAAAGTAACCAACCATGGTGGGGTGCGTATATCTACTCCATTTATTTTGTACAAGGAATCTTCTTACTTTATTTTGTTCCTCTTCACCCCAAAATACCCTTAGAAAGTCTGCTTTAAAATCATCAAAAGTTGTCCAACGCACACTATTAATCCGAGCTCAATATTTGGCTTCACCTACTAAGCACTCTTGTGCTATTAATATTTCAAGTCCATTAGATGGGACTTTCTTTAAATAATTGGTGAGATCTTCTAAAAATGTTACTGGATGAGTATTTCCATTTTCAAATTTCGGCTTGTTTATTGTCACATTATGTATATTATATACAATACTCTGTTTGGGATCAGTAACATATGAGGTGCTCGCCCCATACACCTCTTCTTGGTTTACTTTAATTTGGTGATCCTTCGTTTGGCTGATAAACTTTTCTTCGAGATCTTTTATTTTAACCTCAAAGGTTTTTGTTTTAGGCTTAGCCTTCACTAAATTTGAACTTTTCTTTGTTTTAGCCATTTTTATATTTATATAGTTTTCCAGTTTTTAGCACTGTTATGTCTTTCACTTATACAAATGTTACTGAGTACTTTTCACTTAATTCACTTTTTAGTTTATTTTGTCTTAAACTATGCGCACACCATCAATAACAAACAAAAGATATTAATATTAAAGCCCCACCCCCAGACTCTCAACCACCCCCAGCAAACACCATCCTCAAAGACACCTTTCCATTTCACGGACAACAAATTGTAGGCATAACGCCTACTTCATAATTCTTATACAGACGACCTTCTTTTTAAGATATATCCTGGTCACGGCACCAAATTGTAACGCTACCCCCCCCCCCCCAGTCATATGATAAATATATTAGGTATAATTAATTTACCCCTTTTCGATAAAAATTATATATATGTGTGTGACCAAGATAATTAAGATATATTTTGATCTTTCTAAATGATCTTTCTAAAGGTTTAATAATAGGCCGTTTGTAATATTTTGGCGTGATCGACTTAGTTGGGACCCTTATTTACGTTGTGTTTGTTTAGTAACTTAGTTCTTTTAGGTGTCTTTTGGAAGAATGAATATTCACTAGAGCAATTGAAAGCTTTTGGTAGTGCCTTATAAGTTAAGTGAACCCCGTTCACGAAGACAGGGCTCGAAAAGGTTAAGAACATAAAACGTCCCTATTCAACACAACAATCCGTTATATCCAGGAGTGAAACGGTGGTCGAAAAAGTAGGTCAAAGGACCGAAAAGTGGCATCGTCAAGGACAGTAATCGGGCACACTAGTGACAAGAGGTCACAGAGAGGTAGTAGGTCATCGCGATCGGCGAGGCTGAAAGCCGAATTAGAGGCGCGGATTAAATTCGAACGCTCAGAGCTCGAACGAGCACAGGCAGCTGCTGCCTTAGCCAAGTCTCAATTGGAGTTAGCACGACTCAACCGAGTAGAGGAGATCGACTCGAGTGAGGATGAAGAAGAGCGGAATACTCAGGTGGAACCTTTCGTAAGGAGTTGGGTTCAACAGACCATAATGAGCGCGCCGGTTAGTGTGACGCAACCCGATATTACTGATAAGGAAGCGTGTAAAGGATCACGCCGCAAAGGGGCGGAGATCGAGCGCAACCAAGGAAATGCACAGAAAACACACGCGAGTGAGGTGTCAGAATTGACCGAAGCGATTGTGAGTGCAATAAAGATAGCGAGAAAAGATAAGTCTTCCCAGCTTCATTTCCTCCAGGAATTACCGGTGTTCGATGGAGACCCGGGTGAATGGATAGTTTTCAAAACGGTGTTTGAAGACACGAGAAGCCAATTTTCAGATTAGAGATTAGAGGCGCGGATTAAATTCGAACGCTCAGAGCTCGAACGAGCACAGGCAGCTGCTGCCTTAGCCAAGTCTCAATTGGAGTTAGCACGACTCAACCGAGTAGAGGAGATCGACTCGAGTGAGGATGAAGAAGAGCGGAATACTCAGGTGGAACCTTTCGTAAGGAGTTGGGTTCAACAGACCATAATGAGCGCGCCGGTTAGTGTGACGCAACCCGATATTACTGATAAGGAAGCGTGTAAAGGATCACGCCGCAAAGGGGCGGAGATCGAGCGCAACCAAGGAAATGCACAGAAAACACACGCGAGTGAGGTGTCAGAATTGACCGAAGCGATTGTGAGTGCAATAAAGATAGCGAGAAAAGATAAGTCTTCCCAGCTTCATTTCCTCCAGGAATTACCGGTGTTCGATGGAGACCCGGGTGAATGGATAGTTTTCAAAACGGTGTTTGAAGACACGAGAAGCCAATTTTCAGAGGTGCAGAATGTCGCACGACTTAGGAGGGCATTAAAGGGCACCGCTAAAGAAGCGGTTCAGTCATTGTTGTTTACTTTGTGTGAACCTGAAGAAATAATGAACGCTCTCGAAAGAAGATTCGGTAGGGTTGAGATGCTCATTCTAGCCGAAATCGAGAATGTAAAGCGTATGCCAAGATTGGCAGAAGATTGTCGGAATATAGGATCTTTTGCAAGTCGTATTACGAACGTGGTTGCCACAATACAAGCGTTGAATAAACCACAGTATTTATACTCACCGGAGTTAGTGAGCCGCATAGTGGAGAAACTTGGAACTATGATTAAATTTAAATGGTTTGAATATCGAGCTCAGCATCCTTTGGAGCCAGAGTTACAGAAGATGGCCAAGTTTTTAAATTTATTGAGTGAACAATTTGGAACGTCCTTAAGCAATGAAAATGTGCCTGAAAAACGGAAGCGTCCTGAATTCAGGAAGCAAACTGTACACACTGCAAAGGGGTGTGAACGCAACCGTGCTAAGGGCGAGCGCTATGAGCGCCGAAGTAATACGAGCGAGCGTCTAGAACGCCGAAATAATAAAGGGCACAACCGACAAATGGTTATGATAACCCAGGACAAGCCTGTAAGTCGGGTAACACATAAGTGTGTTATATGTAACAAGGAGCACTCTATAGTGAGTTGTTACAAGTTTAAGGACATGAATATTCGCGAGAAATGGGACGCGGTCAAAAAAGCGAAAGTATGTTTCCAATGTTTGTCACCTAACCATAGGAGGTTAGAGTGCAGAGCGAAAAAATGTGGTGTAGAGGGATGTAGAATGTCACATCATCGAATGCTACACCGATACCCCAATGAAAATACCTCACCGCAAGGGGACGAGGGGGGTAAAGAGGCTCAAATTACAACTGTTAGTACAGTGAATGCACTGGCATGTGCATACTTAAAGATTATACCGGTCGAGTTGTATGGACCTAGAGGAAAGGTCAAGACAACAGCTCTTCTGGATGAAGGATCGACTATGACACTCATAGAGGAGTGGATGGCTCAGAAGTTAGGGCCTCGCGGACGTAAAGAAGAATTACGTATTGAAGCCGTGGAAGGTAAACGAATTAACGACGACAGTTCGTATCGCTTAAACGTTAAGATAAAAGGCATTTACTCGAGCGACTTAGAAGAGATAAGTGTACAAACAATTAAGTTACAACCTTTCGCCTCAGTCTGTAAGCCGAGAATTATTGCAACGGTGTTCTCATTTGACACCGATTAAGGACGAGTTGATGTATGAGAGGTCCAGACCTACCATATTAATTGGCCAGGACAATTGACATCTCATAGTTACTCGTGAATTAATTTCAGGAGGTAAGAACCTACCTGTAGCATCGCTCACCAAACTTGGATGGGTTTTACATGGTCACATATCGGGTGGCATCAAACCAATCAAGATTGTTAACCACATTTCCACCAAGAAGGAGGAAGACATGGATAAGTTAATCAAGGATTATTTTAGTTTGGAATCTCTGGGAGTGTCTGCGAGAAAGCCCGCGAACGACCCAGAAGAATGAGCTTTAAATATTTTAAGCAAAACGGTACGTCGTATACCTAATAATAGGTACGAGACTGCTTTGTTATGGCGCACAGACAATGAGTGCATGCCGTCGAATAGAGCGCAGGTTGAAAGTCGCCTGTTTAATATCGAAAAGAAGCTCGACAAAAATAGCGAGTTGAAAAAGGAATATGAGAAGCAAATTGAAAATCTCATCGTTAACAGTTACGCAGAGAAAGCGAACCATATTTCCATTTCCCCACGCACGTGGTATCTTCCTCACTTCGCAGTGACTCATCCACAAAAAAGGAAAATAAGAATAGTTTTCGACGCCGCCGCTAGGACGGGCGGACGTTGTCTTAATGATGCATTGTTAACGGGACCGGACTTATTGAAGTCGTTATTTGGCGTTCTGCTACGATTCATAGAAGGAAGCGTGGCAGTGATGGCAGACGATGCCACTAGAAGTTTTCCTTCCACCTTCGATGTAAGTCATCGCTGGTTTCAAGGACCTGAATTCCTCAGGAAAAGTCCTGATTTATGGCCCAAACAAGTGGACACCATAAATAGCTTAGAAACAGGTGAAGAAAAATCGCCAAAAGGCGTAATTTTTTTTTATAGAAGAGGGTGCAAACGAGCATGTGGCTCACCTGATGTTAAGTGACTACCGCCGCCCATGATCAACCGCAACACCAGGGGAATTGCAGGTGCGTTGCCGGCCCTTATGAAAGGAGTAACCTCTTTTCTTGAAGGTCCCTAGGTCGTATCGGTCCGGAAAAATCGCCGGTGGTAAATTATTCCACAGAGAGGTTGTACGCGGAAGAAAACTCTTTCTGAAACGTACAGTGGTGGACCGCCAAGCATCCAGATGGTGTGGATGGTATCGGGACGTTTGCCGTGTAGTGCGTTCACGAAATTTGGCGGCTGGGATTAATCCGAACAATTCCTCAGAGCACTCCCCGTGATAGATGCGATAAAATACGCAAAGAGATGCAACATCTCTTCGCAGCGCCAGTGAATCGAGCCGATCGGAAAGCACTCGGTCGTCGACGATTCGAGCCGCTCTGCGCTGGATGCGGTCAAGTGGAAGGAGCTGGTACTCGGGAGCCCCAGCCCAGAGATGGGAACACCCTCCACCTCCCATGGCCCCACCAACCTCACGGTTATACGGGCCGAATCTCGAGAGATGCACGCGGTACTTGCTCTGGGCTCTTTCCCGCGTGCACTTTCTTGACTCTCTACAAGTTATTTAATCCGATCCTGTCCCTTGTATGCCACTCTCCCCTTCTGGGCTGGACGAACACACCACGCCTTCGGTTCCGGGCAGAACGCTCCTTTGCCTCTCCATGGCTGTTCTTCTTACATGCCAACCGTGCGCGAACTCCCGCAGCCGGCCAAAGTTCTCCTTACCGTCCACGAGGTCCGGGTAGTAAACCGGACCCACCCCTCTGCGTACTATTCCGTCCATCATCTTACATCTCAGGTCATCATACAACTCGCACTCCCATAGCACGTGATGCCTATCCTCATAGGCAGCACCGCAATCACACATACCAGATTCAACCAATTTCATATCATGCAGTCTCTTTCGAAAACATCCATGCCCACTGAGTATCTGCGAGACTTGATAGTCCGGCACGACCCAATTCGCATTGAGCCGCGCCGACACGTCCGGAAAGAAGCAGAATAATTCTCTTCCATTCGTCTCGTTGATCCATCGTTCCTGCCATACCTCCATAACTTCAACCCAAATTTCGCGCTTACGCCTGCTCAACTCCCCATTCTCAACGTTTCTACGCGCCTGGTCAATCCTACCAACACGAGTTACCTCCAGATCGGCCGGCAGGACGCCGGCTAATACCGGGAGCGCCGCAGTACTTATCGTCCTGTACCCCTTTGTCAACAGCACGAGCGAAGATCTCTGAGATCTCAGCAGTGCCGTTCGCACTGTATAATTCCCCACCCGATCAACCCAAACGGCCGCAGCATATGTCACTATTGGAACATATGTACCCTTATATAGAACACGGAGGGCGGGATAGCGCATGCCCCAAGAAGATGCCGACACCCGCGACATCTTCCCAAAGCATCTCCCAGCCCTCTCTCCCATATCTTTGGCGTGCTGAATAAAGAATAGACTAGTGTCTAACGTGACACCCAATACTTTAGTCGACGTTACGCTTTTAACTGACTCAGTGCCCATCCTTATAACAGGTGGTCGCTGGAACTTGCCTTTAATAGTCATGGTACATGACTTCGTGGAGGAGAAGGATAACCGGTTCCTCTCTCCCCACGATGATACCAACTCCAGTGCAGATTTGGCCGCTCTCTCTATTTCAGCTCTAGAGTTCGCCTCTATCAATAGAGTCACATCGTCTGCATACGCCAACATTTTCGTCCCTAAGGGGAACGGCAGCCTCAACAGATCGTCCAGCAGTAAATTCCACAAGGTCGGTCCAAGGACTGATCCCTGCGGGCAACCCATGGTCGAGCGTTTCCATTCGGCACAGTCACCCACGAATATACCCACTCGCCTATTGGTGAAATAGTCCACCAACATGCGGTAGATGTTAGGTGGGATCCCTCCTTGTTTAGCCTTCAGCAGTATCATTGGCCACCATGCATTATCAAATGCTCCTGATATGTCCAAGAAGACGGCTTGTACATACTTGCGCTGCGACTCGCGCGCAGTACTAAGCACGTCTTGCAGCGCCGTTACCGTGGACCGACCCGGCGAAAACCCGTGCTGGTATTCGGATATGCCCCTCACCAAGCTCGGAGCACACCGCAGCAGAACTCGCTCCAGCAACTTCCCAAAGATGGGGAGGAGCGTAATCGGACGGTAGGCCTTGGGATCTGTTAGTGGCCTATCATTACCTTTCGGAATAACTATCAGCCGTCCTTTCTTCCATACTTCTGGGAAAACCCCCTCTTCCACACATTTGGCATACACCCAGTGGAATTCCCTAGGTGCAGCTCTCCACACATTCTTTATAACTTTTGCGCTAATCCCGTCCAGTCCCGGAGCAGTGTTAGGCAAAACCCTGACTATACCCCCCCAAACACTCAATGGTTGGGGGGAACGGCATCTGCTCCAGATGGAGTGAAGGCGGCCATAAGCCGAACACGCCCATGGCATTCCGTGTCCTTGGACGTGTCGTCGTCTGGGCACAGAGCCCCTAGCAGGTCCTGCATGGCCTCCCTCACCCCTCCAGAATGCCGCTCAACATATTCGATGGCATTAATTATGTTACTAGGAGGACGGTACCGCCCACTTGCGATCTGGTATGCCCGTCCCCAGGGGTCGGTGTTTCCGACCTCTGCCATTTTACGAAAATGATGCAGCTCCGTGTCCCCCATCAGCTGTCTATATCGCGCTCTCACACTATGGAAACATTCCATAGCTAGTTCCTCAGACCTGCCTCCTTTCTTTCTGGTCTTCTGCCATGCCCTTCTCGCATTACACACTTTCTTCCTCATTCCATCAAGTTCAGGCGTCCACCACTCATAGCCGGCCTCCCGTCTAGGGCGCGCAGCCCCCAGAACATCCTCCGCAGATCGGACTACGATGTCTGTGAACTGCTCACAAAGGCGGTTTGCCGGCTGTTTAACATTTAGTGCTCCCATTCGTATATGAACAGTACCGCGAAAGAGTCCCCAGTTCACCCCCCGGTCCCGGAAACGGGCAGGCACCTCCACCGGCCCCGCGAGCTCCGCATGTCGCTCTCTTGCGACCTTAAAGGTAATGAGGCGATGGTCGCTCATGCTGGCGCAATCCAGTACTCGCCACTCTGATATTGTGACACCTCTGGTCGCGAGGGTTAAATCGATGTTGGATTCACCCCTGGCCCCAGAGAACGTGGGCGGTTGTCCCTCCACGTTGGCCAGGGTGAGACCTCGCGACACGATAAAATCTTCCATAGCTGTCCGGCGGTGCTCTGCTTCATGCCCTCTTCCCACTGTTTGGGCCATCTCACTGTACCAGAGCGGCGAGTGCGCATTGCTGTCGACTCCAATTACAATGCGCTTGCCCTTTAGCTGGTCAAGTACGGTCTCTAGATGTTGAATATGATGGTCTATGGAGTCGCTGTACTTAAAGTACGCAGAGATGAGATAGAGACCGTACTTCTCCACATGGCAAACCACGCAGTAGGAATTGCTGAGGTGGGGCAATCCAGCCACACCCATATGTCCACGTGAGATCATAATTCCTGCCTGGGGCTCCGCGCCAAACTGAATGAAATCCCTGGATTGAGCCCACTGCTCCTGGACAAGAACAAGGTCCAGGCAGAGGCTACAGGCCAGAGATGGTAGCTCCTTCGTAGCCACCTCACCCCGCCCCAGGTTAAGCTGCCCAATAGATATTTGGTCATCCTTAGCCATACTGCGTGGTATTTATGGCCCTCTCTTCTGCGTACACCCTAGCCGGGCACGTCTTCGCCATCGTGGCATGAGATTTGGCGCCCGGCTTGCCAAACTTTTTGCAGGTGGCGCAACAGACCTCAGTTGAGGTTCAAACCTCCCTTGCATGGCCTTCCTCTCCGCATTTGCCACACGTTGCCTCTTTAGCCCTGCAGTACTTTGCGGGGTGGCCGTACTGCTGGCATCGCTGGCAACAGGTGACGTCGACGTAGTCGCATGGCTCGACCACGTCCCACCCTACATACAGTCTCCTCCGGGCTGTCAACACGTCTCTCAGACCAGAACTACATTGCAGCACCACTGTAGTCCTGCGACTGCCTCTCCACGACTTTTTGAATGCCACCTTACAGTTTTTCTTTAGTTCCTCTAGGGTCCAATTCTCGTCATCTCCAAAATTCTGGTCGTGGAGGGCGGGCAGTAGCTCTTCATTGTTGATGTCATCTTCAAAACCTCTTAACGCCACGAAAGGCAGGCGCTGCTTGGGCTCCGTAATCCGGAGCGTTGGTGGTGCCGCAGTCCTTAACTTCTGTGCCGCCTCCTGGGACGTGGTCTGGACCACCACCCCAGCATTCCCCACCTTCCTTAATCTAGATACCTGAATGTTGATTTCCGAAGGCTTCACCGATTTCTTCAGTTCGGCCTTCGTGTCGTCCGCTGTCTTGAGGTGTGCCTGTTCCCCAGCTGGATAGAAGGCCAAGACTGGGCCAGACTTCTCCGGGATGGGCACTGACGACACACCTTTCGGCATCCTCAATACCGATGCGAAACTACTCCCTGCTGTGGGGGCATGGTCCCCGTCACCTGCGGGTGCACGCATGGCCTCCTGATGCGCCAGCTTAGCCTCAGCCTGCGATTTGTCACGTTCTGATCTGCAAAGTGCAAGCTGGGCTTCCATAACGTGAACCTCCATTGCAGCAACCATCGCTATTAGGTCCTGCCCGGTTGCCGAAATTTTGTTCACTTCGGTCTTGTTTAGTTTGGAGCCCGGGCCAGTCACGATGCCCATAATTGTCCTGATAGCAGCCCGCGTATGCTCTATTATCTCCAAAGGCGTGGCCTTGGAAGCGTCAAAGGCCTCTTCCATAGACTCTAGGTCTTCCTCTAGAGTCTGCCTCGTTGGCTCCGAGGTGGGAATCCCAGCAGCTGGGGCCACAGCCGCTCCTTTCTTCTTCTCCAGCTTCTGCCGCTGAGTCACGGGCTGCGGCTGGTCCGGGGACGTGAGCGGTCGCTTCTCCGGAGCCGCACCCAAGCCTCCCTTTGGGTTCTGCGAGCTGGGGCCTGCAGCAGGCCTCGCCGGAGCACCCTGGGGGGGGCGTTCGCGCCAGCGACTTCCGCGGCACAAAAAGGGGGGGGTTCGTCCCCCATTTTGGCAAAACAAGTCCCTTGTAAGTCCGAAACACGATATCAGTAAAAATAAAATAAAAATATAGTTAAAATAAAAAGTTATTTAAGTTAGTAACTTTAAAATTTTAACTGCCGGAGGGGCATACCCAAGGATTCACATATATATGGTAGCGAAAGGTTCATGCATAATTCGAAAATTTTTACAAGTCCCAAAAAAATAAATAAAAATTGAAAGTCAATTTTCCAGTTGATCGCTAGATGTCTGGGTGTAGGAAAACACACCAGCGCCCTCTAGCGGGACACACTCGGACTAAAACTAATATTACAAAAGTACAAAGTATATAAAACTAAAAGTGTCACTGTCACAGCCCAACCACAAGATGTCGCTGACTTTATAGCTATAGTGGCGCCACCTGGCGTCACTAGCCTAAACTAATAAAATATAACAAAAACTATAGATAAAGTGTCACTTTCACAGTTAATAGTACTTAGCTTAACAGGTGTCGCTGGGGTGCGGACACACACCTAGCGCCACTCAGCGGCGCGCGGCTCAACAGCACAGACCGTGCTGGTTGTGCGCACAGCGCCCGCAGATGGCGTCGCAGTGCCGGAAGTGCACACTATCACCCCTGGCGGCGAGCGGCCACCGAAGGTTCCAGAAGGCACTCGAACAACACGTCAGAGACCAACTACCCACTTAAGTCACAATGTCACAAATAATCCACAAAATTCACAAAACAATCTAATTTAGCGTTAATTCAAAGCACAACATTGATATTAATACTGTATATATAACAAAATAAAAGTACATATAACAAAAAGCAATAAAACACAACAAAATACTTGAAATAACGCAACAAAGTAAGCGCGAGCTCGCGACACGTCCGATCGATACAACGACCGGAACCGAAGTAGTACCAGAGATGGGAACAGTATTCCATGAGCGGCCGAACCTGCGCCTTGTAAAGTTGCAGGCGGTGTGCCGGCATGAAATACTGTCCCGCTCTGCTGAGCACGCCAAGCTTTTTAGAGGCCAATTTGGCCTTCCCTTCCAAGTGACCACGAAACTGCACGTCACTCGATATGTCGACGCCGGGCATTCCGATACTGGCTGAGGCAACAAGGGGAGTGCCTTGAAACTGAGGGGATACGACAAAGGGGTTCTTTTTAGCGGTTAACGCGCAAACTTGTGTCTTCAGGGGGCTAAACTGGACTAGATTTAGTCGCCCCCAATCCGAGACTCTGTCCAGCAGAGACTCGACTTCAGACACAAGTTTGTCCCGGCACTCAGAGACGTATTCCCGAGAAATATTGGCTCGGCTGGTGTAAAGAGCATCACCAGTGCTGTCATCTGCATAGCAATGAATGCTACGGGTTTGCAACATATCATTGATATGCAGAAGAAACAGCGTTGGCGATAGCACGCAGCCCTGTGGAACACCAGCATTAATAGGCTTGCAATCGGAGCTTGCACCGTCTACAACGACCTTGGTGCTCCGATCTGCAAGAAAACTGGTGATCCAATCGCACAATTTCTCGGGAAGCCCATAGGAAGGGAGCTTCGAAAGAAGCTCTTTGTGCCAAACCCGATCAAAGGCCTTCGCAATGTGCAAACTAATGGCCAATGCCTCCCCCTTGGACTCTACTGCCTCCGTCCATCTGTGAGTTAGGTAGACCAGAAGATCACCAGCTGACCTACCACGGCGATAACCGTATTGGCGGTCACTAATCAGCTGGTGATCCTCAAGGTACCTCATGAGCTGGCAGTTTACAATGGGAGTCCATTGTAAACTGCCAGCTCATGAGGTACCTTTTTTTTTTTTTTATTGTTTTTTTTTTTTTTATTGTTTTGGAGAACAAGGAGGTAATGGCGATAGGCCGGTAGTTGGACGGGTCTGAGCGGTCGCCTTTTTTAGGGATCGGGTGGACGAAAGCCGTCTTCCATGATTTTGGGACCACGCCTAGGGAGTAGGAGTACCGGAAAAGACGCGTTAAAACCGGTGCCAACTCTGGAGCACACGTCCTCAGCACAATTGGGGGGATTCCGTCAGGCCCACTCGACTTGTGGATGTCCAGGGAGAGGAGTGCTTTGCGAACCGAGCGCTGAGTGAACTGCACTTCCGGCATGGAGCACTCACACCGCGGAATGGTCGGCGGCGTACTCCCCCCGTCATCGAGAGTCGAGTTAGACGCAAAGAAAGAGCCTAGAAGATCGGCTTTCTCCTTTGCGGTGTGGGCCAGTGAGTCGTCCTCCCTGTGCAGAGATGGAAGAGATGGCTGACAGAAATTCCCCTGGACAGCTTTGGCGAGAGACCAGAATGCACGGGTTCCAGGAGGAAGACGAACTAGTCTCTCGCCAATTCTGCCTATGTGCTCTGACATTGCCTTGGCAATGACTCTTTTGAAGGACCTAGAGGCGGAATTATACTTCTTTTTTAGAGCGCTGGTGTTTACATCCCGGGACGCTGATGCATCAACCCAGGCTTGGTAGCACTCCTGCTTATAGCATGATGCTATTTTACAGGAGCGACCAAACCATGGCTGAGATTTGCCTCCAATGGGTACCACAGAGGAAGGAATAAAAAGTTCCATACCCTGAAGCACCACATCAGTAACAGAATCCGCAACAACGTTGGGATCATCCGGCGAGAAGCAAACCCGCCCCCAAGGGTAGGATGCAAAGAAAGACCGCATCCCATCCCAATCGGCTGACCTATAGTGCCAAACACGGCGGCAGGATAGCAGGCGGATTTCCTTGTGAGTGGCACCGCACTCCGGACAAGACAATGGTCCGAGGAGCCTAAAGGGGCGTCGACGGAAATCCGATATCCGTCCGGGTGAGAGGTCAGCAGAAGGTCCAACAGGGAAGGTGCATGATCCTCCACATCTGGAATCCGCGTAGGCGAAGTAACCAGTTGTGTCAGACCATATGCCAAGGCAAAATCATGAACAGATCTCCCCGCATGATCGGTTTAACGTGAACCGAGCCATTCGGCGTGATGGGCGTTAAAAGTTAAAGTCTCCGAGGATCACGATCTCTGCGGAGGGGATCTGCTGTAGCAACGAATCTGCAGCCATTTGGACGTGGTCGAAGAGTCGGTCTGTTTCGGCATTACCGCCATGGGACCTATAGAGTCACCCGTAGACGCGCGGATGGTCGTCGCTGTCTACGCGTAGCCAAAGGATGGACAGGTCCGAACCTTCAAGTCTGCCGAGGCGTCGAGAACAGATGTCCTCTCTGACGTAAACGCAAACTCCAGCCCGAGGCACAAAGGAGTGTTCCAGTTTGTACCCCGGGCAGGAGAGATACGAGACATCAGCCGAAGAGGACACCTGCGTCTCGGTCAGAAAGAGCAGAACCGGCCTCGCCGTCTCGAGATGGTAGTGGACGGCGTTTAGGTTAGAGTGAAGTCCCCTGATATTGCAGAAATTCACAGACAGCGTGGCAGGGGTCGCCTTGGTCTTGTTGCTCCGTTTGCCCCGAGCAGTTTTAGTCTTGAGCGGAATTTTGCCCCCCCCCCCAGAATACGCGGGGCAGCCTGAGCACCCACGCTCAGAAGTGGAGAAACATGGTCGTGGATGCTCAGCGAGGGATTCTCCAGGGGTGCTGGTACCCTCCTGGGGTATTCTATCATTTAATTCCGCTACCATGTTGATGAGGGGGGGGATTTGGGCCTCCGGCCACCTGCACTCACCAGACGAAACGCGGAAGCAGAGCTACCACTTCACGCCGGTATTCTGTGAGGTCGTGGTACCACCCCGGTTTGAGCCGGCCATACGTGCGACAGCAAAGCTGCCGCGTGGCTCTACCACTGAAAATAGTATACTACCACTGTAAATGCGCTGAGAAAGCAAGAACCGTTAGGTCTACCCGACTACGGACGATTTAGCAGCTTTAAGAAATTCATTGGGGCAACTACACGCACCTTACAAGCGGTAGAAAAATTCAAGAGTTTAAGAAAGTCGGTTAAAGGACCCGACGACGCAGCCGAAAAGTCGGTTATGTGTTCCAACAAAGTTTTAGCAAAGTCGGTTAAAGGACCCGATGGCGCGTTGGACATAGCGCTCTTGAAAAAGGCTGAATTGTTAATTTGGAAGTTCGTTCAAGACGAGTGTTTTCATTTGGAAATAAAATGCTTGAAAGCAGGCAAAAGCGTTGAAAGAAGTTCACGCTTAAGTAAATTATCTATGGAAATAGGAGAAGATAACTTACTCCGTTTAAATGGGCGTTTACCTTTTAAGCCTAATTTGACCGAGGAAAGTAGAAAACCTGTCGTATTAGACGGTAAACACGAAATCGTTAAAATGATGATTAGAGAAGTTCATCATCATTTTGGACATGCCAACCACCAGACGGTGATGAATGAGGTGAACCAGAAATTTTATGTCTTGAACTTGCGTAATGTAGTACGAAGTGTGTCACATCATTGTCAGTGGTGCAGGACATACAGGTCAAAGCCGCAGAACGTGCCACAAGGAAATATTCCTCTGGAGAGAATAGCTCATCATGAACCATCTTTTACATGCTCAGCCGTGGATTATTTCGGACCTATGAGTGTGACTATAGGAAGGCGACACGAAAAACGTTGGGGTGTTTTATTTACGTGTCTGACCATCAGAGCAGTACACCTAGAATTAGCAGCCTCATTGACACCAGCGTCAATGATAATGGCGTTGAGGCGATTTATCGCCAGAAGAGGAAAACCAGCCGTTATATACAACGATAACGGGACAAATTTCAAAGCTGCAAATAAAGAATTATTGCAAGCATGCGAAGAGTGCTATGACGGCATGAAAAACGAGTCATGTAGAAAATATATTAAATGGAAATTTATACCTCCGGGAGCATCGCACATGGGTGGCGCCTGGGAGAGGTTAGTAAGATCAATTAAAATTGCGTTGACCGCTACTCTCAAAGAAAGGAGCCCGCGAGAGGAGGTTCTGCATACGTTGCTTTTGGAAGCAGAGCATACTGTAAATTCCAGACCTCTGGTAACATTCAGTATGTATAATCCTGAAGAGGGTTTGGCACCCAATCATTTTCTTCTGGGAGGCTCATGTGGTGATCGACCACCTGGATTATTTTTAGAGCAACATCTGACGGGTCAACTCAATTGGAAATCTGCACAAAGGTTATCCGACCATTTTTGGTCAAGATGGCTAAAAGAATACATGCCTACTTTAATACCTCGAACAGGTAATAACGGAAAGTTCATGGAACCTAAAGAAGGTGACATTGTCTTGATAATAGATCATTCGTTGCCACGAAATACGTGGCCGAAAGGCAAAATTAGTAGGACGCTACCGGGACCAGACGGTCACACCAGAGTGGTTGACGTCATTACTAGCACTGGTATCTTGAGGAGACCTACATCCAGAATAATAGTGTTGGTACCCGCGACGCCTCCCAAATGATGGTGCTGATGCACGGGGGGGGAGATTGTTGGCGACGCGCCTATAAGAATATTTCAATTTATTAAGTTAACGGATTACGAATAGCTTCTAAAAAGCAAATTATCAAGTAACAATATTCCGATAAGAAAATGCTTAGTTGAATCTTAAAGAAATATCGAATTAATGATATGAAGGTCTTGGGTTCGACTCCCAGGCCGGAATGGTTTATCGTTTTCTTAGTAATATCTCTTAATAAATTCATATAGGGAATTTTAAGATATAAATTATGTTACCGGATTTGTTCCCCGGTTGAAATCATCTTTCCAATGATGTAAATTAAAGGAATATTAAAATAAAGTTAGAGATCGGATTTATTCCCCGGTCGAGATGATCACTTTGTGAGTAAATAGAATTAATGGAAATTGATTGCATAAGTGTTGTCTTATATGGGTTTGATATGTTTTGTATGAAAAAAATGCCTATTTGCTATGATTGATTTGTGAAAACATTCACTTATATTGTTATCTGATAAGAAACATGATAACTGATAAGAATCTGATTAGAGGTAGTTTTCAACGTTTGAGAATTGAGTAGAATCATTTATTCACCTAGTATTGTTGATATTAGACTTTCCATTTTTACTGATAGTCGATAGCCGTGCAAAGTTAGTTGTTCAAATAGTGTGAGTTCACGGACGCACGCTAGCCACGTACTTAGAAGGCCAAATATGTAAAAATTTTAATATTTGAAATTTCAGCAATTTATGTAAAATGACTTGTAAAACATTTCAGGTTGATTTTACGTGTAAAAGAGGTGAATTCTGTGTTATTTTTATGTGAAAATTCCTGTGAATAAGTGAAATAATGATAGTTTTGTATAAGAAATTTAAAAGTGTTTTAATAGTGAAATGTATAGAGAAAATGTGAATTAAACTATTTTATTAATTAAGATATGTATAATTTCAAGTGGAAAACATTGTTTTAACTTTCTATGTTAAATATTTAAGAAATTTCAACTTTGAACGTGTGAGTAAAATAGGCATATTTTGTTAAATAAATAAAAGGTTTTTGTGATATGAAAATGTAATGTATATCGTAGTATAGATATTTTTTGCGCTATCTATACAAGTAAATTGTGATAATGTATGACTTATGCAAATAAAGTTATTAAGTAAACCGTGAGAGAGTGATAGAACAAATTCATGTAATTGAGTTGCGCAAGCGCGCGAATGGCGCGGCTTACTTTCGCGTATAGCTCTGGGGTAGCTCAGTAAACGGGTTTTCTTGCAATTCGTTCGGGAAAAGTGCAAGACCAGCAGTCAATAAGAAGAAGAAAGAAAAGTGATAGGGAAAAGTAATTACTCTCTCACGGAACGGTTTGAAGATAATTGCTGTTTTATTCCCAAGGAATTCTTCCCTCAAAATAATACAGTCCACATCGAAGAATTAAGGCGTTGGGACCGGGACGACTTCGGAAGACCCGTAATCCCTGTCTGAACCTATTTGCTGAAAAGGAAGAGGTTATCGCCCTTGTGTGTTACTCCGTTGCGGAGATCACATACGTTGTTCCCGAACCCAACGTAGGCGTTATAGGAGGCCGGATCGAGAGAAGCCTGGATTCCTCCCTTCTGTTTCTTAGTTGAACGTTTACACAGCCGTTGGTTCCTTTTCAGTAATGTTGTATAATGGTGCAGTGCCAAATTAAATAAAAAAGCAGCAATATATTGTTTATAACTATACCTATAAACTTATAAAACAACACCTATTTATATGTTAAAAAGGTGCAGTGCCAAATAAAATAAAAAAGCAGTCACGAAAAATCATGTTAAACACGTAATTTCTCGTTCGGACGAACCCTTAATAGGACACATATCACAAACGTTACGGGCGGCTGTAGTCACCCGTACATTAAACCTGGGGAACAAAATACAAAAACGTAAAATCCTTACCACTTTCACTATTTTCCTTTCACTTAAGTGTAATATAGTTAATAACCTGTTTTACTAATTATAAGAAATATTTTATTAAAAAAAATAATATACAATACAAGAACTTAACTTAATACCGACACACAAAGGCGAATTTATCGCATGTCGACTTCATCGCGTATAAAAACGTCATAATGGACTATAGATTTATAAAACTTGAAGATATACGAAAAGAAAACATCCTGAGGATTATTTTCATATATAACACTAGTACAAAAGTATAATAAATATATATTTTTTTATAGATAAGGGGGCGTGGTTAGGTGAGCCGCGTGTAGAGCACGCGGCTCACCTGATGTTAAGTGACTACCGTCGCCCATGATCAACCGCAACACCAGGGGAATTGCAGGTGCGTTGCCGGCCCTTAAGAAAGGAGTAAGCTCTTTTCTTGAAGGTCCCCAGATCGTATCGGTCCGGAAAAATCGCCGGTGGTAAATTATTCCACAGAGAGGTTGTACGCGGAAGAAAACTCCTTTTGAAACGTACAGTGGTGGACCGCCAAGCATCCAGATGTGTGGATGGTATCGGGACGTTTGCCGTGTAGTGCGTTCACGAAATTTGGCGGCTGGGATTAATCCGAACAATTCCTCAGAGCACTCCCCGTGATAGATGCGATAAAATACGCAAAGAGATGCAACATCTTGTAACGTTCTCCCCCCCTCTCTATATGCATAAAAATATTTTTATATTAAATATAATTAATTCCCCTTTATAATAATAATTATATATATGTGACCAGGATTAATAAATTATGTTTTGATCTTTTAAATGATCTTTCTAAAGGTTTAATAATAGGCCGTTTGTAATATTTTGGCGTGATCGTCTTAGTTAGGACCCTTATTTACGTTGTGTTTATTTAGTAACTTAGTTCTTTTAGGTATCTTTTGGAAGAATGAATATTCACTAGAGCAATCGAAAGCTGTTGGTAGTGCCTTATAAGCTAAGTGAACCCCGTTCACGAAGACAGGGCTCGAAAAAGGTTAAGAACATAAAACGTCCCTATTCCACTTGTATCAGGTTTACATTATTAATTTTTTATCATTTATCCCTTCCCGCTCGGAAAAGGCTCAAAATATTTTTATACAAAATACCCGATACAAGGGCTTCGCTCTCCTACATTTATTTTAAAAAAAAATGTAGGGGAGGTACACGGCCCCACACATGCCGTGCACGGTGAGCGCCAACCATTTTGATGCACTCCCCCCGAAGGGAACGCTAGTTCGGGAACTGGACCGTAGTCCACAGCAAAATAACTGGCGAACCAGTAAAAGAGGCTTGGCCCCTTGTTAGTGCGTAAGCACAAACATCGACCGAAGTCGCGCATGTCAATGCGTGTAAACGCCATACAGAATACGAACGAATCCAGCCACAGTGAATGTACATCACACGGTTTAGGCAAATAGGCACACTGGCCCTAAACCCTCCGTGAGCGCCACCACCTGCCAGACCGCCGCTCCTGCAGACGTGATGTAAGTGTACGGCTTCACCACCAATTGCATGATCAGCACGGCTACTAACCGCAGAGCGTGTCATGAGTCTACCGCTCACCTCAAGGGAATGGGGTCCCACGTTGTGCGGCTTTCGGCCGCAGCCTTGAGAGGCTCCTCAGATCCTCCCGCCAGCTACCACCCGCATGAGGTCGACACATATGCTCCACCAACCAATACAATGGCAGATATAGCCAAAAGGCAGTTATAAGATAAGAGTAATAATTCGCCATCAGAAAGGGTTTGTGTCACTGACGTTGAGTAAATGCATTTTCGATCATGTTTGTCTCACCCACCAACAAGTTGCCTTCAATCATTCAAACGTGGGAAAGTTACAGAGATATAATATTATGTTGTTATATAAAACATCGTGGAGGGCAGACAGTCTGCAGCCCCGCAATGAAGGGACCCGACTTGGGCAAAGCTACTTAGGTGTGAGTCAAACCAAGACGCAGAGAGCTCCATTGAGAATAGCGTCCCACCAAACAACCATCGCAGAGACGCAATGCTGCAGAACGCAACAAGCATCAATACGACTATCGTCGGGCTTACACCATCCCAAGGTCCCCCATACATCCCAGCAGACATCACCACCCGTTTACCTCCATCGACCAGAACCACAAGAGAGCGTCGAATCAGGCGCAGCACAACCGCGGATCCATCACAAGACGCAATACCGCAAGTAGCAGTAAGCATCAATGCAACTATCATACGGATGGCGCCCCCTCACAACACACCCAACATGATCCCTATCGACTTTGGTAACAAAGTTGGTATTGTTGTTATATAAAAATTGTCACCAACGTATCATAGTAGCACGCTACTAAGACGTCAATGAACAAAACTCCACGTATCATAGCGCTAATGCACTAAGGCATGAAGCTGAGTATGCCTGTTACACTTAAAAGTGCTACCAAACACACTCACCATCCCCATCCGAAAGATAGACGACGCATCGCTATGCGCTACTACGCCGCCCACAAACGGTATGAGTGTGCGGTGTCCACGGGAAAGCCGTATTGCTACAACAAACCCGCTTACCACCAGCACTAAGATGTTAATTGTATACCTCCATCGACCAAAACCACAAGAATGCGTCGAATCAGGCGCAGCACACCCGCAGATCCATCACAAGACGCAATACCGCAAGTAGCAGTAAGCATCAATGCAACTATCATACGGGTGGCGCCCCCTCACAACACACCCACATGACTCCTATCGACTTTGGTAACAAAGTTGGTATTGTTGTTATATAAAAAATATCACCAACGTATCATAGTAGCACGCTACTAAGACGCCAATGAACAAAACTCCACGTATCATAGCGCTAATGCACTAAGACATGAAATTGAGTATGCCTGTTACACTTAAAAGTGCTACCAATTACACTCATCATTCCCATCCGAAAGATAGACGACGCATCGCTATACGCTACTACGCCGCCCACAACCGGTATGGGTGTGCGATATCCACGGGAAAGCCGTATTGCTACAACAAACCCGCTTACTACCGGCACTAAAATGATATGTCTAGGACACATCGGTTAGCGAGTCCAAGTTTACCTCGGACCAATAGCTCGTGAAGTAGCACCCACGCCACCATAATATTCCTTTTCAAGTCCCTAATAAGGACTAGTCATTTTGCTACAGTACTAGGAGCAGTCGGTCACCCGACCACCCCATACAATGCTTATGCATCAAGGAGACCTCCTATAATATTGCTTATGTATCATAGGCCTTACTTTCATAAGTCATGTATATATAGGATTCGAACCCACGACCCTACTATTGTAATGCATATTAATCATAGAGACCTTCTATAGTATTGCTTTTGAATCATAGACCTTACTTTCATAAGTCATTCATATATAGGATTCGAACCCACGACCCTACTATTGTAATGCATATTAATCGTAGAGACCTTCTATAGTATTGCTTTTGCATCATAGACCTTACTTTCATAAGTCATTAATATATAGGGTTCGAACCCACGACCCTACTATTGTAATGCAAATTCATCATGGAGACCTTCTATAGTATTGCTTTTGTATCATTGAGTTTAATATCATAAGTCCCTAATATAGGACTAGTCATTGTGCTACAGTACTTCAGGCAGTCGAGCTCCCGACCACCCCATATATATGTACAACTGCAGGTATGTACCTCCGGCAATTCCTCCATACAAGACGTCTATACGTGAACACCTTCCATAACTTTTTAATACATGAACTCCTTCAACAACTTAGGAAATTTCATCTATACGTGAACTCCTTCCAAAACTTTTATACACGAACACCTCCCATGACTTAAACAATTTTTAACAAATTTTCTAATTATCTTATAAACGTTATTTAACTTAATTTTATAATATTTTTTGACTTGTATTTCTATTATTTATCTTATTTTAAATATTTTTTTCAAGTTTATAAATAAATTTATTTATTACGAAAAACAATAATTTTGCCTTTAATTTACTATGTTATTGGGATAATGTCTGAAATATATTAACTTTATGTTTATTAATTTAACTTAATTGCTTAATATATATATCTTTTAAGACTATTTTGACGCCCCTTTATATAGAATTTAATTATTAATAATAATATTGGGCCGTCACAATCTCTTCGCAGCGCCAGTGAATCGAGCCGATCGGAAAGCACTCGGTCGTCGACGATTCGAGCCGCTCTGCGCTGGATGCGGTCAAGTGGAAGGAGCTGGTACTGGGGAGCCCCAGCCCAGAGATGGGAACAGTATTCCATGTGCGGCCGAACCTGCGCCTTGTAAAGTTGCAGGCGGTGTGCCGGCATGAAATACTGCCCCGCTCTGCTGAGAACGCCAAGCTTTTTTAGAGGCCAATTTGGCCTTCCCTTCCAAGTGACCACGAAACTGCACGTCACTCGATATGTCGACGCCGAGGATTCCGATACTGGCTGAGGCAACAAGGGGATTGCCTTGAAACTGAGAGGATACGACAAAGGGGTTCTTTTTAGCGGTTAACGCGCAAACTTGTGTCTTCTGGGGGTTAAACTGGACTAGATTTAGTCATCCCCAATCCGAGACTCTGTTCAGCAAAGACTCGACTTCAGACACAAGTTTGTCCCGGCACTCGGAGCAAGGGGAATGCCTTGAAACTGAGAGGATACGACAAAGAGGTTCTTTTTAGCGGTTAACGCGCAAACTTGTGTCTTCTGGGGGTTAAACTGGACTAGATTTAGTCATCCCCAATCCGAGACTCTGTTCAGCAAAGACTCGACTTCAGACACAAGTTTGTCCCGGCACTCGGAGAAGTTTTCCCGAGAAATGTTGGCTCGGTCGGTGTAAAGAGCATCACCAGTGCTGTCATCCGCATAGCAATGAATGTTACGGGTTTGCAACATATCATTAATATGCAGAAGAAACAGCGTTGGCGATAGCACGCAGCCCTGTGGAACACCAGCATTAATAGGCTTGCAATCGGATCTTGCACCGTCTACAACGACCTTGATGCTCCGATCTACAAGAAAGCTGGTGATCTAATCGCACAGTTTCTTGGGAAGCCCATAGGAAGGGAGCTTCGAAAGTAGCGCTTTGTGCCAAACCCGATCGAAGGCCTTCGCAATGTCCAAACTAACGGCCAATGCCTCCCCCTTGAACTCTACTGCCTCCGCCCATCTGTGAGTTAGGTAGACCAGAAGATCACCAGCTGACCGACCACGGCGAAAACCGTATTGGCGGTCACTTATCAGCTGGTGATCTTCGAGGTACCTCATGAGATGATGGAGTCCATTGTAAACTGCCAGAGTTTACAATGGACTCCATTGCTTTGGAGAACAAGGAGGTGATGGCGATTGGCCGGTAGTTGGACGGGTCTGAGCGGTCGCCTTTTTTAGGGATTGGGTGGACGTAAGCCGTCTTCCATGATTTTGGTACTACGCCTAGGGAGTAGGAGTATCGGAAAAGACGCGTTAAAACCGGTGCCAACTCTGGAGCAGACGCACAGCACACGTCCTCAGCACAATTGGGGGGATTCCGTCAGGCCCACTCGACTTGTGGATGTCCAGGGAGAGGAGTGCTTTGCGAACCGAGCGCTGTGTGAACTGCACTTCCGGCATGGAGCACTCACACCGCGGTATGGTCGGCGGCGTACTCCCCCCGTCGTCGAGAGTCGAGTTAGACGCAAAGAAAGAGCCTAGAAGATCGGCTTTCTCCTTTGCGGTATGGGCCAGTGAGTCGTCCTCCCTGTGCGGAGATGGAAGAGATGGCTGACAGAAATTCCCCTGGACAGCCTTGGCGAGAGACCAGAATGCACGGGTTCCAGAAGGAAGACGAACTTGTTTCTCGCCAATTCTACCCATGTGCTCTGACTTTGCCTTGGCAATGACTCTTTTGAAGGACCTAGAGGCGGAATTATACTTCTTTTTTAGAGCGCTGGTGTTTACATCCCGGGACGCTGATGCATCAGCCCAGACTTGGTAGCACTCCTGCTTATAGCATGATGCTATTTTACAGGAGCGACCAAACCATTGCTGTGATTTGCCTCCAATGGGCACCACAGAGGAAGGAATAAAAAGTTCCATACCCTGAAGCACCACATCAGCAACAGAATCCGCAACAACGTTGGGATCGTCCGGCGAGAAGCAAACCCGCCCCCAAGGGTAGGATGCAAAGAAAGACCGCATTCCATCCCAATCGGCTGACCTATAGTGCCAAACACGGCGGCGGCCTGCAGAATGCAACCGCGATTTCCTTGTGAGTGGCACCACACTCCGGACAAGACAATGGTCCGAGGAGCCTAAAGGGGCGTCGACGGAAATCTGATATCCATCCGGGTGAGAGGTCAGCAGAAGGTCCAACAGGGAAGGTGCATGATCCTCCACATCTGGAATCCGCGTAGGCGAAGTAACCAGTAGTGTCAGACCATATGCCAAGGCAAAATCATGAACAGATCTTCCCGCATGATCGGTTAAACGTGAACCAAGCCATTCGGCGTGATGGGCGTTAAAGTCGCCGAGGATCACGATCTCTGCGGAGGGGATCTGCTGTAGCAACGAATCCGCAGCCATTTGGACGTGGTCGAAGAGTCGGTCTGTTTCGGCATTACCGCTATGGGACCTTTAGAGGCACCCGTAGACGCGCGGATGGTCGTCGCTGTCTACGCGTAGCGAAATGATGGACAG
This sequence comes from Parnassius apollo, assembly GCA_907164705.1. Lineage (NCBI taxonomy): Eukaryota > Metazoa > Arthropoda > Insecta > Lepidoptera > Papilionidae > Parnassius > Parnassius apollo. The sequence continues at coordinate 5,652,296 of CAJQZP010000929.1, forward strand.
GTCCGAACCTTCAAGACTGCCGAGGCGTCGAGAACAGATGTCCTCTCTGACGTAAACGCAAATCCAGCCCGAGGCACAAAGGAGTGTTCCAGTTTGTACCCCGGGCAGGAGAGATACAAGACATCAGCCGGAGAGGACACCTGCGTCTCGGTCAGAAAGAGCAGAACCGGCCTCGCCGTCTTGAGATGGTAGTGGACGGCGTTTAGGTTAGAGTGAAGTCCCCTGATATTGCAGAAATTCACGGACAGCGTGGCAGGGGTCGCCTTGGTCTTGTTGCTCCGTTTGCCCCGAGCAGTTGTAGTCTTGAGCGGAATTTTGCCCCCCCCCCCCCCCAGAATATGCGGGGCAGCCTGAGCACCCACGCTCAGAAGAGGAAAAACATGGTCGTGGATGCTCAGCGAGGGATTCTCCAGGGATGCTGGTACCCTCCTGGGGTATTCTATTATTTAATTCCGCTACCATGTTGATGGGTGGGGGATTTGGGCCTCCGGCCACCTGCACTCACTAGACGAAACGCGAAAGCAAGGCTTCCACTTCACGCCGGTATTCTGTGAGGTCGTGGTACCACCCCGGTTTGAGCCGGCCCATACGTGCAACAGCAAACTGCCGCGTGGCTCTACCACTGTAATATATTATAACTTACATTTTAAAATGAAGAACTCACAGTAACACCGGCCACTACACAAAACTTGACACAACGCTTGTTTCTTTTTTTTTTCAAAACCATTTGTTACCTGGCACAGACCTTTTACTAACCCATAGACGCGTTTTTTAATACAGAGCCATCTAGTATAACATTCATAAAGCTTTTTGTCACATTCTATAGATCAAAAGTCGTTTAAAGTTTAGAAGTCAGAGAGGCCGCTCTGGTCGCCCGAACGCTCAACCGGAAAAAATTTAAGGCAACTATCGTCACCCGGACGTCAGAGTGGCTATAGGTTTCCAAAAGATGGTAATATGAAAAACAAATGGATAAACGTTACAAAAAGAGAAAATTGGTTTCCATCAAAATATAGCGTGTGCTCAAAACATTTTACTGAGGATTGTTTTTTTGATGGCAAACAAGAAGCGGCGACTAATGAGAAGTGCAAATGAAGTTTAAAAATCAATAATAGCACTTAATAAAATAAATATAATAAATAAACGTGAAAATCTTTTTGTTCTCTTTTCAGTCTCTTCGTACTGCCTCGTAGTGCCTCGACCTTAAGCCGAACTATCTCGCGTATCTCCTACGGGGCCTTTTTTATAGGATAGGGTGACAAACGAGCACACAGTACACCTGGTAAGTGGTTGCTGTGGCCCATAGACATCTACATCTATCCTCGATTATGCGATTATGAATTTAAGTGCAGATGCGTTGTCACCCATGGGGAATGGAATGCCTCGTTTCCAGTAAAAAGGATCGCTGGTTCTCTACAATCACTCTCTACACACTCTCACTTTACAGTCACCATACGAAACACAGCATAAAGCTACTATTTTACGCTGGTATTCTGTGAGAGCGTGGTCCTTCCCCGGTCGAGCCGACCAATTCATGGTACAACTACGTTACGTATTACGTATACGTTAGTAGTATACTAATATAACTGCAGTATGGCTCTACCACGTATTAAATATTCATTTTTATTTTAAGTAATTTTAAAAATAAGTAATTTTATGTTAAAGCTCAACAAATCACTAAAAGTTTATTTTAAACTCCACTTCGAAAAAAATTCAAGATTAAATTAAATCTTGATTTTTTTTCGAAGTTGGCATTTATATTTTACCTGAGTATACTGCTTAAAAATGTTAGTACATTTAAAATTGCATTTCTTAGTTGCATAGAAAATTGAAGTTACAGTTAAAAGCTAGTTACTGATACCAAAAGCATGTATTAAAAAAGCGAAAAAATTTATCATTATCGATAAAAAGTATAAAGTCATTACAATGCACGCCCTAGCGATCGTGTCCGGAATCTCTTCGGAATAGTTCGGAGTACTTCGCAGCGATCACAACTCCCCCCGCACCGCAACTAGTTGACAAAATTGTTTTCTTTTAAATTCGCATGTATTACTTCTCTATAGGGTTAAGTGCTCGTAGGTTAAAGCAAACGCGTCGCGTGAGTGCGTATGAGACCACAGTATATAAATCCATACAGTAGTCCGACGAGGACGTCTAGTCGGGGCAATCGTGCGGGGCGTGCGGGGTGAGACGCGGGAAGGCTGAGCCCGATTTGCTTGTGCCAATTTTATTAGTAGCTCGGGACACGACTTCCAGGGTTAACGCGCGCTTGCTTTTATTATTTTTTAATTATAATTAAAATGGTTCATTCGACGTGTGCTGTAAGAGATTGCAAGTCGTCATCTCGCATAAATAAAGATCTGCGATTTCACCAAATTCCGCACACGGAAGAAAGGTAAATAAATATTGTTATTATTTTTTACATTATGTATATTTTGTCATGTCATGCCAAATAGCCAACGTAAAAGAAATGGCGGACGTAAAAATAGGTACTAGTCGCTGGATATTACATATTTTTCTTCATCTAAATCGTGTGGTTGGACAGGCTAAGGTTTTAGACCAAAATATAGTGCCTCGTCTTCGGTCTTTCGAAGTTTTTTTATAAAATATTAAGATTTAGGGGTAAATTTTTAAGTTTGTCGGTGTGCTAATTACGAAAATAGCATTTATTTTTAAATCCAAGATGGCGGTCATTTTTTAATAATATGATGTAGGTATCAATTTCGGGGTTTCTTGGGGTGCTTATTACGAAACTGGCATCCATTTTCATATCCAAGATAGCGGACATTTTTTTAATAATATGATATGGATATCAATTTCGGGGTTTCTTCGGGTGCTTATTACGAAACTGACATCCATTTTCATATCCAAGATGGCGGACATTTTTTTAATAATATGATATGGGTATAAATTTCGGGGTTTCTTAGGGTGCTTATTACGAAACTGGCATCCATTTTCATGTCCAAGATGGCTGACATTTTTTTAATAATATGATATGGGTATCAATTTCGAGGTTTCTTGGGGTGCTGATAACGAAAATAGAATTTATTATTAAATCCAAGATAATGTACATCATTTTTTTAATGTTACGGATGTCAATTTTGAGGTTTGTGGGTGATAATTATGAAAATTTAATAATAAGTATTATATTTGAAAATTTTGGATGCAAATTTTCGCTGGAAGTTATTGGAAGTCTTGATTTAGTAGGAAAAACTTTCGAAAGCCTAAAGAATACGTACATTTGCAGTGTGCATTTCGAAAAGAGTATGCACGGCAAGAAATCACTGAAGAAAACAGCTATACCAACATTACTTTTACCAACCAACGACTGTTTATGACGATGTAGATCTAAAATAAATAATTAAATTAGTAAAATTTGTTAATTTGTGACAACCCTAGCGTTGCCTGCGTAATCCCGACACTGTCGGGATTTACCACGAGATCAAAGGCGTTGACCTACTGTATGTCTTTATTATACTGTGATGAGACAGAGGGCGCGCGACAGTGTGCCCCGCCTCCACGTCCCTCTACATCCCGCTGATACCCAAAAATTGTGTTCTGCGCATCGGAACGTACGATGTTCCGAGCCGCCATTAAGTTTGAACAAATGTGTATGCAGTCGTGTTTTGCACAATGTAGTACGATAAGGCTCAAAATGGTATTAATGGACGGTTGGATGACGAAAAAGAAACGACAAGCACAGACATGTTTTTCATCGACAAAACAATAGGCAACAAAAGCTTGTTTTGTCGATTAATACATTTTACAATATATTTAAATTGATACGAATTCGAAATATTGAATATCGATATATCGCGATTTAAAAATATCGACGATATATATCAATATTTAACAAAATATCGATATTTTTTTACCAAAGCCTAGTGATAAGCTGCAGATCGCACTTTCATAAGTGTAAGATTATTTTATAACCCACTAATTTACATCTACGCAGTATACAAATATATTGTAATTGATTGATATAACCGGCGTTTATTTATAAAATAGTTTCAGATAATAATTGGGTGCACCAAAAGTGCCTTCTCGTGTGGCGATAACTATATTATATTATAGACAGGTGCAATATGATACGACTCTTATCTATAATGTATCTATAGGTGCTTAATCGTAAGTAAACGTACTCGTAACTCGACGTATACTTACTTTTCAACATGAAAATAAACTACATACAGTCAGCGTCAATAGGAAGGTAGCAGTCAAGGTGATCAAATACTTAGAGACATCCAAAGTGATCAATAATATTTAACCATTCAAAGTAGGAAAACTCTTGTGATCACCAAACTTACTCAAATATATCGGAATATATACAACGTCAGTCGTTTCAGTCAAGCCGTCCTTAATACAGTAACAAACAAAACGTCAATGGTAGCGAAGCAGTTAAAATACTCAAAAATGCGGGACACAACAGTAAAAATAACTTTATCTTAATACAATTGGGTGTAATTTATTTTGCAATAAGTTTTATAAAAAATATACATTATAAATTGTACTTCATATTAAATTATCAATGTTCCTTTTAATACAACTCAGTATTATTACTTCGCTTGCTCTTATTTTATACTTGACGTCATTGCCCTTTTTTTTCAGATTATTTTCATAAAATCATTTATGATGTTAATGTGTTATAATTGTTAGATGTCCCGTAAAGCTCTAAACATTTTGTTACGATAATTGATTCGGTTTTTTTGGAACAACTATACAAGGAAATAAAAGGAAAATAAGTTTATTTGTGGGGATTTTTTATGAGTACCTATCAAAGAAATTAATTATTTTCAAGCCTTTAAGCAGAGTCAAACTAAGCCATCTTTGTCCTTATGTGGCTCTCCAAGTAGAAAACATTGGAAACGACATAGTGAAACTAGAAATAAATAAAAAGTTATAATTTAAAAACAATAAATATTTTTAAGTCAAACAAGTACAGATATTCAGTAATAGAAATTTATCACCAACAACATCATCAAAGCAAAATGATTTGGGAGAACTGAGTTATTAAATAAGCAACAATATTAAAGAATGAATGATTGATTGAGTGCTTCTCTCTGCGGCACGAGTGTTTTATCATATAGTTCGGCCGTTCAGAGAATGCGTTCCTGACACCTATCAGTTAGTCACGACTAGTGATGGGCTCAACATAACACTGAGTTCGTTACCGTTCCTCCGAAATGAACCGCCGCGTTATTTTTAAGATTATTTACGTTTTAAATTGGCGGAATCATTTAAAATTTATATTTTAGTAATTTACATGGAAATCAAAAAAAGGTAATATTAATATAATAAAATTGTTTTATTTATTATTTGTTACAAAGTTACAATCTGTATTTCTATGCAATAAAGTACATTGAATTGAATGTGCGTACAGAATATTAATCAGACTCCGATTCGCTTGAGGAGGTGGTGTCTTCATCATCATCTTCGCCTACATGTATAATTATATTATTATCAATAACAGAATCAATCCTGATATCTCGGTCAAAATGTTCCACAATCAGGTTTTTAGTCTTCTCAACAACCTTTGCCCAGTCATCTCTTCTGACTTCCCCGCAGGCTTCTTTTAATAGGGTCTTTTTTTATTTATTTAGAGAACCACAAACAGGTTTACAATATGTCTTATGTTAAAGCTTACGTTCTATTACAATTTATTACTTATTATAAACTCAACGACGATGGTCACACATTGAGTATAAAAAAATAAGATAATATGTGAGGGACCTAGTTTTGTAAAAGAAAAGTATTTTAATTTCTAAAATATTATTTTAACATAATATATTAGAGGTTACAGTTTAGTGTGTTAGCATATATGCGCTCGCATGCGAGCGCGCACGCGTGTGTATATCTTTATGCACGTACATATACATATAGTCATTGGTTAGACGATTTATAATTAGTATTATGTAATTTAGGTCTTTAAAGAGATATTAAGTGTTTAACAGCAAGTTTACTAGCTGTCTGTTATCGGATCTGGTACTGCAAGAAAATAAATCTACAGAATTAAATTTTTTGTTGTATGTGTCAACCATACGATGAAGGAGCGATCTGATACCGGCGTTTGTCCGAGATCTTGGCACAGCAAAGAGTGAGCGAGGACGCAAAGAACGCATACGTGCCCGCGATGGTACGGAGTAACTAATACGATTAGTTATATCTACGCAATCATACTTGTTATTGCACAGATCATAAAGTAATCTTGCCTCAAGTTGAGTGCGCCTAGACCTTAAGTCTAAGCTAATATTTTGTTAAAAGGAGCACATACGATAAACGCTCACGGTGATATTTATAATTAATGCGACGCAAGAACTTTTTTTGTACCACTTCAATGCTATGATTATATTTATTATAAAGTGGGTTCCATACAGGCGCTCCGTACTCCAATTGTGGCCTGACCAAAGATTTAAAAAGATAGATTAAAGTGATGGGGTTTCTAAATTCAGTGGAAGAACGCATAACAAGTCCGTACGTTTTAAAAGCTTTACTAATTATGTTTTGTATATGAATATCAAAATGTAATTTGTTATCAAAAGTCACTCCCAAATCCCTTATATTATTCACCCTTACAATATCTGTACCGTTAAGAGAATAGTTAAAGTAGCTTATATTCCGTTTTTTTGTGAAAGTGATTACTTTACATTTATTTAAATTGAGTCTTAAATTATTGAGAGCACAGTAATTGTGAAATCTATCAAGGTCTTCTTGAAGCAAATAGTGATCCTCTATCCTATCGATGCATTGGTATATTTTGAGATCATCAGCATATAAAAGGAACCGACTATTTTTAAAGCAATTTTTAACATCATTTATGAAGATCATAAACAAGAGAGAACCCAAAATGGAGCCCTGTGGGACGCCAGAAGTGACATTTGTAACATCTGTCTCCAAACTTTTAATTACAACCCTCTGCGTTCTATTAGAGACATTATGATCAAGAGTGTCAAATGCTTTCCGGAAATCAGTATAAATACTGTCAGTTTGTGTATTGGTGTCAAGCGCACTAAACAAATCTGATGTGTAAGTGATAAGATTAGTTATAGTAGATCGCCGTTTAACAAAACCGTGTTGTTCATCTAAGATAACATTATGCAATAGGGGGTAAATAGTATCATGCACCAAACGCTCAAAAACTTTGGAAAGAATGGGCAGTATTGATATTGGTCTATAATTTTGGCGACGCGTCTATAAGAATATTTCAATTTATTAGTTAACCGATTACGAACAGCTTCTAAAAAGCAAATTATCGAGCAATAATATTCTGATAAGAAAACACTTAGTTGAATTTTGAAGAAATATCGAATTAATAATTTGAAGGTCTTGGGTTCGATTCCCAGGCCGGACTAGTTTGTCGTTTTCTTAGTAATATTTTCTTAATAAATTCATATAGGGAATTTTTAAGATATAAATTATGTTTCCGGATTTGTTCCCCGGTTGAAATCACCTTTCCAATAATGTTAATTTAAAGGAATATTAAAATAAAGTTAGAGACCAGGATTTGTTCCCCGGTCGAAATGATCACTTTGTGTATAAGTAGAATTAATGGAAATTAATTGCATAAGAATTGTCTTATATGAGTTTGATACGTTTTGTATGAAAACAAAATGTCTATTTTCCATGATTGATACATGAAATATTTTGCTTTTGTTATCTGATAAGAGATATGATAACTGATAAGAATCTGGTTGGAAACAATTTCCAACATTTGAGGGTTGTGTAGAATCAGTTGTTCACCTAGTATTGATTGATATTAGTGTATGCTAAATTTGCCATTTTTACCGACAATTGGAAGTCGTGTGAGAATTAGTTGTTCAAATAGCGTGAGTTCATAGTCGCGCGTTAACCTTGTACTTAGGAGGTCAAAATGAGTAGAAATTTAAATATTTGCAAATTTCAGCAATTTATGTAAAATTGACTTGTAAAACATTTCAGATTGACTGTATGAGCAAAATAAGTGAATTCTGTCTTATTTTCATGTGAAAATTCCTTTGGATTAGTGAAATATTGATAGTTTTGTGTAAGAAAATTAAAAGTGTTTTAATAGTAAAATGTATAGGAAAAATGTAAATTAAACTATTGTATTAGTTAAGATGTTTATAATTTCAAATGAAGAACATTGTTTCAACCTTATATGTTAGATATTTAAGAAATTCTAACTTAGTACATATGAGTAAAATAGGCATATTTTGTTGAATAAATAAAAGGTTTTTTTTTTGTGATATGAAAATGTAATGTATATCATAGTACAGATATTTTTGTGTGCTATCTTTATAAATAAAATGTATAAATGTACGTGTGTCTTATACAAATAAAGATATTGGGCAAACCGTGAGAGAGTGATAGTACAAATTGATGTAATTGAGTAGCGTAATCGCGCAGATGGCGCGGTTCTCTTTCGCGTATAGCTCCGGGGTAGCTCAGTAAACTGGTTTTCTTACAAATCGTTGATCAAGGATCTCCTAGGTGTGCGTTGTTTGTAGTTAGCAGTGGCTGCAAATGACCGCCGGTACGACATACTCCGCTGATCGTTGAGTTCCGTGATTCCGTGAGGCGTCGAGGTCACCGGTCCCTAGGTGATTCTTGGCACTTTATGCGTTCCGAGCATTCTGTGCCTAGTCGCGCATTAAAGTGCCACCGTCGCACTTCCCCCAACCCTTTTGTTTGCAAAAGGGGTAGGCAGTGCCCACAGTGAGGAAAGCCGCTTACTATTATCACCATCATATATAGATAGGGCCTTCAGAGTACAACTGACAGGTTAGGTTACACCTTATCATGTCGGGTAGGGACAAGGGGGAACCACCCCCCAAGTCAAGAGTACCACCGGATAAGAAAGGAGTGTTGGAGAGACCATTAGTAATCAGGGATCTGGCGAACCCGGAGCGCACCAGAACGGTGCCAGCGTTCTCCCATATCCCAATGAGGAAACCCGTCTCGCCGCGAAAGGAGCCCGCACCGGGCGTCGCGCTCACGCCGGCCGTGTCTGAGCACACGGTCAGGCAGGAACCGTCGCCCCAACAGCAGCGGGCTAAGAAAACGGCTAGACGCCATACACCACCAGAAACCGAAGCCTCCCTTTATGAGAAGAGGCAACGGATAGGCTCCCAGCTGTCATCAGATGAAGCACCATCCTCATCAGAAGATGAAGCATACCACCAGGTGGTGACGATAAAGAAGATGCTGAGATCTCCACCGAAATCACCTTCTCCACCACAACCCCCTCCTCGCTCCGTATCACCGGATCGGCGAAGCCACGATTCAGCTCAGTACGAGCAGGGGGGCGAGGAATCCTACAGCTGGGGGTCGACTACCTACGCAACCCTGGCAGCATCCGCCGGCCGATCATCGCCGGTGGCAACATCAAACCCGTCCGGGCTCCCGCAGGATGATGGTCAACGACCATCTACCAGCTATGCCCATATGGTAGCTGCACCAGCAGTACCACGGCCACAACCGGCGGCAGTGCCTACTGATAAGCCTGCCGACCAGGAGAAGACCAGATACCCACCTATAGTGGCTGAATGCCTACCGGACTGGACGAGGCATTTTAAGGAGCTCAACAGAATGTTGGGCCACCCTTTAAATGCCCGTCCGTTCGGGAAAGGCGTACGGTTCACGCCGCAAAGCGCCAATGAACCCCGTACGGTTCAGCGCTATATGGTGCAGCTAACTAAGGAAACACCAACGCTGTCATGGTACTGCTATACCCCGGAGGAGGACAAGCCCACCAAAGTGGGCATCCGGGGTCTACCAATGGGCACAGACACCAAAGCGATAGAGGAGGCCATAAGGGCAAAAGGCTTCCCCATCAAATACGTTAAGGCAATCCCACCGCCTAGAGGCAGACCTGGCTGCATCTACTTTGCCCAACTAGACCACCTGAGCCTGAGCAGCTCCAGGATTTATACAATGTCGACGAGCTCCTCTTTATGAGAGGGGTTGTCATCGAGGCCTGGCAGAGAAAAGCAGGACCAGCTCAGTGCCACCGATGCCAGGCCGTTGGGCACGCCTCCGCCAACTGCTTCAGGCCAGTGAGGTGTGTGCGCTGTGCCGGGGAGCACATAGCGAGCCTTTGCCCTCGGGGTAGAGAGGAGGAACCCAAATGTGCCAATTGTGGCAAAAACCACACGGCAAATGACCGCCGCTGCCTAGTCCTGAGGGGGACTGCTAGGAGGCAGGGGATTACTTCGCCGGGGCTACTCCCGGAGGACCCTAAAAAGATCCCCCAGAGTCGCCCAAAAGCTGTCACCATCCAGCAAGACGGGTGGGTTACCATCACAGAGAAGGGCAGGCAACCAGCCCCCCCCCCCCCCCCACCCGTAACACATAAGGAAACGGTGGAACCCACAGAAACAAGGGCAACCACCGGGGCGACTACAGCCCCCCGCCAACCCTGCCACAGAATGGCAACCTTCCAAGAAGAGGAGGCGGGAGAGGAGCAGGAAGAAGTCGCAGCCTCCTCAGGCTGTCACCTCTCTCCCGACGACATCTGGACCAGTTGCCTCAGAGGCGCAGATTACTCGGGAGTCGACCAAGAGCGTGGGTAGAGTGCCAGAAAGGGCTCTACCAGAACGTAGAGCCCGCTCTACAGCTAGAGCGCGCTCTACCCATAAGCCAAGAGGGCAGGACCAGGAACATCCACACCCGAGACAATTGCCAACGCCTTCATACAGGAAAACACCTACCACCGCCCTCGAGACAGCAGACGCAATACAACGTTTAGTTGGTATTGCCATCGAGGTCGGCACTCAAGTCCTGGCTGACATAAGAGCCGGGACAGATCCAGTTACGGCGATCATGAAGGCGCTGGCAAACCTATTAGCCCGGCATTACGGAGGAGAGTAATCTGCGCCTCCTCTATTGGAACCCGGGCGGAATACAGCAGAAGCTGCATGAACTCCGCACAGTCGCCCAGCAACAGGACTTGCACATCATTTTGCTGGGCGAGACAAAATTAAATCCTAAGACGCATATTAAGCTGCCAAACTACCACCTATACAGAAGGGACGAGGTCACCCCTCAAGGGGCCGCCTACAGAGGGACGGCGGTTCTTGTGAGGAGGGACATCGTCCATCAAGAGCTGGAACTACCACCTTACCAGACTATGCGCTCCATCGGCATAAGAATGGAGGCGGCGGGCGAGGAAATAAAGATCTACGCAGCATACCGCCCGCCAGGGACTCCATTCTGCTCCTCAGACATCCGGACGGTGATGGAAGGCGAAACACCTACTATAATCGCCGGGGACCTAAACGCCAAACACCCGGCGTGGGGGTCCAGAGTGATCACCCCGCCGGGTCATGCACTATACGAAGACGCTGAGAAGAACAACTATGACGTTTTAGGTCCCGAAGAACCAACCAACGTTCCGACAGACCCGAGGCAACATCCGGATGTATTAGACATCGTGCTCTCTAGGAACGTCAACTACCCAGTAGTGGTAGAGGTGCTATACGACCTGAGCTCACAGCACCTCCCGATTCTGATAACCCTTAGCACTAAGGCGGTGACTACGCCGCCCAGAGCATTTAAGACACGCATCGACTGGAGGCTCTACTCACAACATCTGCAGGCGAGACCTCCAGTCCACCAACCTATAAGTACAGCGGACGACGTAGAGGCCGCTGCTACTAGAATTACCAAAAACATCCAGGAGGCCCTCCACGCGGCCTCTACGATCGTTCCGATTACAGAAAGGCGTGACGATCTGCCGCGAGAGATAAGCGTGCAGATCAAGCGCAAAAGAGCGCTAAGGAAGCTCTGGGCGCGTACTCGCTGCCCAAGACTGAAAACACAGCTAAACACCTTATCAGAGGAACTGTCGGTTGCAGTCCAGGCCTTCAGAGGAGAGGCCTGGGAGCGGCGCATATGGAAGGCGGAAGAGCAAAATGCGTCGCTCTACAAACTGAACCGACAGTTAACCAAAACCAGACCTCCCGTTTGCCCGCTGACCAACAGTGCGGGCGAACGCTGCTACGATGCCAAGGGCAGAGCGGATATCCTAGGAGAGCTCTTCGAGGAGCAATTTATGCCGAATCCTGCAAGTGCGGAGTTCATGGAGCTTCATGCCATAAAGGAAAGTCGCGTACAGGAGTTCCTGTCGTCACCTGCGCCGCCTCTTGCAGGAGAGTGGTTCATTTCCCCCGCCGAACTGCGGAGGACAGTAACCTGCCTGCAACCGAGGAAGGCGCCCGGACACGACGGGATTACCAACGCTGCACTCCGACAACTGCCCTATAAAGTCCTAGTAGAGATTGGTCGACTCTACAATGGGATACTGCGGACATCCCACTTCCCGGAGGAATGGAAGAAAGGCAAAATTATCGTCTTGCCGAAACCCGGGAAGGACAGGCGTAGAGCTGCCAGCTACAGGCCGATTACGCTATTACCGCACATAGCTAAACTGCTTGAAAGATTGCTGCTGAGACGTCTCCGTCCGTGCATCCAACTTCGGGCGGAGCAGCACGGATTCAGGAGGGGTCACTCTACAGTCACACAGTTGACTAGAGTGCTGCACCTGCTTGCGGCAGAGTACAATCGTGGCCGCATATCGTTGGGCGTCTTTCTCGACATCGAGAAAGCGTTCGACCGGGTGTGGCACTCAGGATTACTATACAAATTACACGAGCAGACCAGTGTCCTCCCTGCTATGTTGCGGTTAATAGCGTCTTTCCTGGAAGACAGGAAGTTCTACGTCTGCGTAGAGGACGCCGAGTCCGCAACAAGAACCATCAGTGCCGGCGTCCCACAGGGCAGTTGTCTGTCTCCAGTCCTGTACGCGGCTTACACGAACGACATACCAACATTGGCAGGCAGGCTGCAAGAATGGGAGGACGATGTTGAGCTGGCGCTATATGCGGACGATAGCGCCTATTTCACTTCGTCCAGAAGAGCCCATATAGCCACTGCCAAAATGCAGCGTCTGCTGGACCTGTTGCCACCATGGCTGAACGAGTGGAGGATGGTCGTCAACGTTGGTAAGACGACCGCTCTGCTCACTCGCCGTCTCAGAAATCTACCACCTCCGCTAACTCTCGACGGCCAGAAGATCGCGTACGAGAAGGCCGTGACATACCTCGGTGCCGGATCGACCGGGCGCTGCGCATGGCTGCGCACGTCGACTTCGTCGTCCGCAAAGCCAGATGTGCGCGGGCGATGCTTCGTCCGGTCCTGGCATCCAAGCTGCCAATAAAGACCAAGCTCCGGATATACAAGATGTATATCCGGACCATTACCACCTACGCTGCTCCGGCCTGGTACGCGCTTCTGAGCGACCCTCTGAGGCGGCGACTACAGGCTCAGCAGAACCTGTCATTAAGGACGATTGTCGGAGCAGGTCGTTACGTCCGGAATGACGTCATAGCGGCCGATCTGAAAGTCGAGACCATCACCGACTTCGTGGCCCGGCTAGCGCGCGGCATGTTCGACCGTGCCGATAACGGGCCACATGACCATCTCAACGGTTTTGCACCGTTGCACACTCGGCCCCCGGACGGGCGACCTCTTCCAAGAGAACTCCTCTCTATATCGATTAGAGAGTCGAGTAACAACCCCCAATGCCGCTAAAAGGCCAACTTAGACCTACTTAGATAACCTCCATTGATAACCTCCTTTTCCCGTAGTCGGTGAACTACGGGAAAAAATTCTTATCCGGCTACGTTATAAAACGTAGCACTATCCATGCCAAGAATAGGCTAAAATGACTGCACCATAGTTATGGAGCATGAGGATATCCGGGTAATGGGGTTTACCCGGAGGCCCGATACCTACATGTACCTAGGTGCATGAAGACGACGAACAACGTTACAAATCGTTCGGGACCAGCAGTATACAATATGAAGAAGAAAGAAAAAGTATAGGGAAGTGATAGGGAAAAGTGATTACTCTCTCACGGAACGGTTTGAAGATAATTGCTGTTTTATTCCCAAGGAATCATTCCTTTCCAAATTAATACAGTCCGCTGTGTCGCTGTTGCGGCACATATTGAAGAATTAAGGCGTTGGGACCGGGACGACTTCGGAAGACCCGTAATCCCCGCCTGAACCTATTTGAAGAAAAGGAAGAGGTCGACGCCCTTGTGTGTTACTCCGTTGCGGGGTCCACATACGTTGTTCCCGAACCCAACGTAGGTGTCATAGGAGATTAGGGTATCCGCTGCTGAACCAGCCGGATCAAGTAACGACTCCTCGACCTCCTGTTTTTGTTCTGGTTTCTTTTCAATAATTCATAACGTCACTTTTTGATCCATCCTTGAAAACTGGGACTATTCTTGCACTTTTCCAAATAGCAGGAAATGTTCCATCAGATAAGCATTTATTGTAAAGATAGCACAAAGGAAGATCGATTACAGATGCAGTTACCTTGAAGAAAACACCTGGTATGTTATCCATCCCAGCGCCCTTCGATACATCTAACATTTGCAGGGCTTTACGTACCTGGGATCTAGTCACTTTGATGTTATGAATAGTAAAGTGAGATGTATTTTCAAATGGTATGAAAATATCATCAATATCGAAATCATGTGGCACAGATGATCGTTGAAACACAGATTGAAAGAATTTGCTAAATAGATCACAGGACTCTTTTGGACTATGAGCAATAGAACCTTTATATTGTACACTACTTGGGATCTCTGAAATGTTACGGCGTTGAGATATGAACTTCCAAAAGTATTTAATGTTATATTTTATGCTATTTTCAACCTTCGCCATGTAAGTTTTGTAGCATTTTTCTGATACTGTTTTAAACTTTTTTTATATATTGAGAATATATTATAATTTGAATTGTTGTTGTATTTTTTCATTTTAACCCAAGCTCGATTTTTTTTTTCTTGAATAATTTATTAATTCAGGAGTAAACCAGGCAGGATGCGAAGAAGCCCTAATATACTTTTAAGGTACATGTAAATTAATAATACTGTAAATTTTTTCATAAAATAATGAAACCGCTTCCTTAGCACTTTTATTTAAAAATAAGAAATCCCAATCAACATTCACTAATTTTTGCATAATTTCATTATAGTCCGCGTTTATGTAACAGTAGTTGAGATATGGTTTAAGCCGGATGTATCCATGATTTGCAGCATACGCAACCGATACACAAAAAGGTGGGTGATGTTTATCCGCAGGAACTAATAATGCATTTGATATCGATGACAACTCACAGTCTGTTTTATTAGTAAATAAAAGATCCAAAATACGGCCTTTGTCGTTTCTTAAGGAGTTTATTTGAGAGCAATTTAATACCGCCATAAAATTATTTATTTGTATGTGAGATTGGTTAATATCGCTGATACAAGGATATTGCCCATAGGAATTATTATTCATCCAAACTAAGTCAGGTAAATTAAAGTCCCCAACAATAAAATAATCTGTTACACTAGTATCCACGTCAAGCAACTTATTTTGTAAAATATTTAAGTAACTAAGATAAACGTCATGGCATTGTTTTGGCGAAATGTAAACTGCACCTATAAATAAACACTTTTTCGCAAATTTAAATTCGATGAGTATTTGGTCGATAACGGGTGGGAGCGGGGAGGATGTCATAGTGGCAGGTGCACAGCCGGCAGAGAACAGTGTGCGCTGGATCCACAGAACACTAATACCCTTAGGCGGAAAGAATGTCAACTTCAAACAAAGAAAATGGCACCCATAATGCACGCCATCTCTGTCGTGCCCCACTAAAACTTTTTTGCGCGGGAATTTTGAAACGTGATTTTTTTTAGTTGGCATCTTGGTTGTTTCGTTTCAAAAATGGCTTAAGAATGTAAAATACCATATAGATAGATATAGCTTGTAGTATTTCGTTTCAATGATATATATTGCTAAATTAAAACGAAAACAAAAGCACAAAGTTATTTGTAAATTATGGTACTTTACATTCATAAACCACTTTTGAAACAATTAGCAATCATTTTAATATAAAAAAGGAACTATTTTTCAAATAAAAGTGGTTTTTGAAATACATAATTTTTATTTACATTACATACTTGTCCACATTGCTACATAGAAAAACCGTTGGTACATTGATGGACGTAAGTGACGTAGTCTGCGCCCTCCTTTCTGCCACTGCGCCCTCCTTTCTGCCAAGGAGGGTCGCGTTCGTATACGGCTTAGAGATCTCTAGTCAGATCGTTAAGCCAATTCCTAAAAGGTTGAGTTTAGTGGGTAAAAGTCTCCACATAGCCACGCAGCCGGCTGCGTGGTATGCTATGAGCATTCTCAACCTCCCTCCCCCGCTTTCCGGAGGGTTGCCCGGTACGGTACGGTGACGTAGTAATTAACTAATTTTTAACTTTATGCCTGTAAACAGTTCTCAACAGCTCTTAACTAAATATTGATTTAATAGTTAAGTAGTAATGTAAAGCAGAATAGTCTATTTTTAAGAGGTAGGCGTGTTTTAGCGAAGTATAGGAAATAAGCATTCTCGTAACTTCGCTAAAACACGTGTCAATGATTATTAGTTTATAGCTAATTAGTTCATCACTTCACCTATTAAGTAAACGGCATATGTAACATGACATTTAAGCAAAATGGAAAGTAAAGGTACATTGGTTTTATATAAAAAAGATTAGACAATCTAATATAAACACTTTTTTCTAACAAGAAAACATTATTTACCTTCACATTCTACAAAAAAGGCAATAGCTTTGCAATATTATGTCTAAACTCCAATAACCTGATTATATTATAGATGCCACCAATAATATTACATTTGTAGAAATTATTTTCGTTATATTATTGTTATTGACTGCATTAAAAATAATAAGTCAACATTTTCATGTCATTAATTAGCACTACCTGCTGCAAATCCATCCACGAAAATGGCTTCCCCCTTCTTAGGTCTGGTGTGCATGCCTTGACACAATCAAACAGCTTGCTCATATTTGCAATAACATTAGCAGTAGTGACGGCCTCTGAAGAGAGTTCCCCTGTAAACAATACATAATTTAAGATCTTACTATTAGGATTAAAGAAATATGATTTAAAGTACATTACAAGACAACTCAAAAAAAATATCACATATCACACAATAAACAATAATTTGTACTTGGGAGAGCCTAGTTCCTTTTTAAGTTAATAATTATTTTAATGGGTGGACGTATGTTTAAATATTATACTTTAAATTATAAATTTAATTTATCTTGTGAAATTTTAGCATACATTCCTGCAGCAACTGAGTGGCTTAACACTTGTGCAGCTAGCTTCACCTTCATCTTCTGCTTCGTATTTGGATTTAAATGTTCTAGTTTTAAGAAAGGTGCAAACACAAAATTGGGATTGGTGTTATCTGTTTCATAAAACTCCTTTATATGGCTCCATTTAGCAACACCTGTAAAAAACATTTGTGTAAATATCTTACCAAGTACCAAAGATTGTAATAAAACAAAATATCTTACCAAATCCAATTTGATCATTTGATGTTATATTTGTTGGACATTTAATGTCATATTTTAAAAACATATTTCTAAAGCATTTGAGCAAATGTAGAATATCAAAAATGGTAACCACCTCTCGATTACTTAGCAGAATATATGGCTGTTCTACAGATGCTCCCAAGATACTTAAAGCTCTATTTACACCATCCACATCACACACTGTAGCTGTAATATTAATTCCAGCATCAAAACAATGTTGCAGGACCTAGAATGATAAAAGGGTAAATTAATACGATAAAAAAGTACTACTACATATATTGACATAATAACAAATAAAAGACCATAATGCTCACCTCCTTTATAAGAACTGACAGCCTATTATCTGCAGTCACAGATCCGCTAGAAAAATAATAAGCAATTGGTTGTTTCAGCTTTTTACGGATTCCGCCAATCATGAACACGAGGGCATGTGTTGCCATTTGTGGTGACCTGCCCTGCAATGCATGGTCTTGATAACCCTCAATTATGTCCTCCTTTTTGTTGTAAAACAAATTCTTTTTTATTGACATCTCATCAAACATAAGGATATACTCATTGTCTGAGGGAGTCTGTTGCTTTATTGTTTTTTTTTTCAAAACATTAAAAATTTGGTCATTAATACCAACTTTCATGTGAAACTTGCTTAATAACGCTTTTAATGAACTAAGGCCCGTATTAATAAACGTTACTCAGCTCAAGTACACGCACTTGAGTACAATGTTGAGTTTATGACCTTATTAATAAACGTATCTCAAGATAAGGCTTAGGTTTACGATATCTGCTGAGTAACGTACTGATTAATAAACGAAACTCGCCTCTTAAGTGTGTGTACTTGAGATGCTAAAATGTGAGTGCGGGCAGTCCGTGACTTGAGATCATTACTGTTGACATAGAGATGGAAAATATTTTAAGAGAAACTAATTATTACGATAATATTGAGTACTATGACGATATTTTACGGCCTTTTAAGTTACCAAGTGAACAATTTAATAAACGATACAGATTGGGTCAAGAGGCGGTAATATATATTATTACATTAATAAAAAACTTATTGGTAAAAGTAAATAACAGAGGTCTTCCAATTTCCCCAGAAATAGCCGTCTTATTAACTTTAAGGTTTTATGCCACAGCATCATTTCAGGTATGTACTAGGGATGTTCGATGATCATCGATGTTCGATGATCATCGATGTTAGAAATTAAAACATCGATGTTTTAACATCGATGTTACCACACGTTAAACATCGAAACATCGATGTTGCCACATGTCAAACATCGATGTCAATGAACCAATAATCGATTAATAGGAATTTGTGAACAATGCGAACCCGCGAAATCAATATAAACTAAATATTTCATCTCCTATTAAAGGTTTAAAATTTTTAATAATTAAGGATTCCTAAATGCGTCGATCACCTAAAAACTATCATTATGTTGTGTCAAACTCCCCGTCGAGTGTGAACTGTAATGTCACTGTTGTAACTGCTTTCGCTTTGTTATTGTGGTGTCATTATCGGCTGTCGCCTAATAACTGTTCGACATAAATTGATATTCCAATTAATTATTTTTCCCTTGCTGTCTATACACACATAATTTCGAAACAACATGCATCTACACAAGTTAATCAATAAAAGTTTTAATTTGTGTAAAGAAAATTAAAGTGTTAATTTAGGTAATTCTATCGGCAATTTTTATTGTCACAAACCTCAAGCTCGTAACAATATTTAGCTGTTTTTTTTGAGCTTTGGATAATAAGTTTACGGTTTGCTTGAAGTTTATGAGAATAAATCACTGGGCAATCGTGAGCATAGACAGTTTCACTCAAAGTGCAATCTACAGAGCATTTTATAAACGGCTATGGACACTTACCGCCTGGGCTGCCTGATTAAAAATTGTGTTAACAAAGGTGACGGAAAAGTCTATTATTTTGTTTTTGTGAAGTTTGTTAATTTTTCCTTTATAATCATTTTTTATTTCGCGCTATGAGTAGTTAATATAAAACCTACGTCTAAATCATAAATTAGGATAGTATATCGTAGATTTATAATTGTATAGGAACATTTAAATATCAAAATAATAATATTCATAATTATCGGCAAAAAATATAACAAATTAACTAAAAATTTGTTAAGTTTTCCCCATTTTTAAATAACTGTTTCACACAGAATGTGTTACTAATTTATTTAGTTTCAAAAATAATAAACCATAAACAACACTACAAAGTTTTTGTACATCTAATTTTAACCTACTAAACAGGTACATGTGCTATAACATCGATAACGGCTAACATCGATGTTTTGAGTAGGATAAACATCGAACATCGATGTTAAGCTATCGATATCAACATCGATGTCATCATCGATGTTTCTGTAACATCGATCATCCCTAGTATGTACATATTGTACATTTATTTAAGTAGGTATGATTTTATTAATTGTTGAAATTAATATAATGTATTAAACAAAGTAGGTAATGAGAGCAACTACGACCTTTTCTGCCACCAAGGCGCAGTCCCTTAAAAATGAGGTGTAATATTTAAGAGATTTCATATTGGAGAAGTTAATTTGTTCAAAAAATGTTCTTTCTGTACTTTTAGTTCTATATTAATTAGATTTAAAAATAAATAAACTGAACCACAGATATTCATAAAGGTAGAAAAAGATTTAGATCAAAGTTACGTACAAGATGTTGTTTTCAAGTGTCAAAAATAATATGTCAGTTTTATATTTGAGACTGACGCTGTCGTCGATTTGCGTTAGGTTATTTGTACATATTGAATTAACTAGTAAATATTTAGTTCGTATTTAGAAAGATATACACAATAGTTTTAAAAATTTAAGCTTTTCGTAAGTAGAAAACAACCATATAACGTGATACAGTTCTATTTATTTAAGTTTTATCAAAATAAAGCTATTCAATAAATCTCACGATATAGAAAAAACGAAACGTGATGAATGATATTCTAAACTTCGATCTATGTGACGTAATCGTTCACGAGATCAAGCCCTCAAGTCACAGAATAATATCGATATCCCTAAGTACAATGTCTTAAGGAACTCAACTTGGTAACTGAGATAAGGTCAGTTAGGGTAAGAGGAACATACTTTATTTTGAGCCCGAAGTTTTGAGCTCTAGGAAGAGCATATAACGTTTTATGACAATTTTGAGATACATTAAACTTTCCTTAGTTTATCAACTTTTCATGTTTTAAGAATCATAACGCTAATTTGAAAACCTACGACAGTATCGGCCAAAAACATTTAACTTGTACTAACGTTCCTCTTCCCCCTCATGTGGGGTAAGAGGAACATTCACCGTATCTCCTAAGATTATGATGTTTATTTAAATGTACCTGCTGCTACATTTTAAGTAATACTTATTTTATAGAATTTGATCGTAACGTAATTGCAACAAGGTACAGTTTTGAAGAAAATGAAAATATTAAATTTAGGGTCAGAGAAACATATATTTGTAAACATAAGTTCCAGTCAGGGGTAACAAACTAAAAAAATAATCGTTTGTATTTCAAATTATAATTTTATTCCTACTCCTAATTCAATAAACTTTAATAAATTAGCAATTATACATTGTAAAGAGATCAATATTTCGAATGAGCATATTTCTTATTAAAACAAGTTGCAAAAATAGAAAAAAAATATTACAAAAACTACTGTACGCTGTTTTTTATAAATATTTAAGAAAAATATACTAAATCTTCTTCATGTGAAAGAAGAAACTCGTTGGAGTTTTTAGGATCTTGAAGCAGGTGAACTTTCTTAACTATAGACAATTCCGGAACAGTATCACGATCTACTTTTTTAGTAAGTTTAAATTTCAGTGGATTTTTGTAAGTTTTGTAGAACCTTATTTCATAAGTTACGACACTGCAACTAGGATGTGGAGATATTATATTAGTTATATAGCCAATATAATATGTCCATTTATTTCTAGTGTAGTACCTGACCATCACATTGTTGTTAATTGCATAATTCATTTCCTTACGTCCTTCCTTCTCTATTTTCTCATCCCAGTTGCTATCAACTGCTTCTGCCGCCATTTTCCTTTCTTCTGATCCGGTAACTATTTCTGTCGCCTTTTTTCTTCCATTTGTTATATTACTAATAACTGACTCTGCCTGTATTGTCCTTATTCCTGATCCAATAACAGTCTCTGTTACTTTGTTTTTTTCATCAGTAATGTTATTATTTTCAAGGTCTGGAATAAAGTTTATGTAACCTAAATTTCTAATAATGTCAAAGTCTTCCTCAGGTAAATCTGAGTCCTCATCAATTAAGTCTACAATATCAGAATCATCATGCAAGCTGACGCAATCGGATACGCTGGTAGATGAAGATCTTTTTCTGTATTTTTTTCTTTGCACGAAATTTCACATTCTTCATATTTTCCTTCAAACTTACTTGACTTTTTTTTCCAGTGTTTTTACCAATTTTACAATTTGTAACTGACATTTTATTATTTTTGTTTATTGCCGTTTCAAATTTGTCTTTGTTTTTTATCTTCCTATTAAGACCTGATGGTCCCGGTATACTGTTGTATTTATTCTCACTATCCCCTTCTTTTGCTTGTATCTGTTTTTCTCGCTGTACTTTTTTTCTTGTTGTTTTTGTAACTTTTGTTGTTTTTCTCCTTCCATTACTTTACATCTTTCATACGCTTCGTCGTGGGTGATAACTTCCGCGCCAGCCGCTACTTTCTTCCTTTTTGCAATAAATGATAATATTCCCGGTTTAACAGACCTTAGGAGCAACTGTTCAAATGTAATATTGGTAATTACCGGTTGGTTATCAAGAATCTGAACCTTTGAACGTTGTTGAACATTGGTGATGTTTGCCAATGGTGCGTCTTTTCCTTGACTCCGTTTATTCAAAACATCATTTATTGAAATGGGACAGACATTTTCTAAAGAGATTGTATGCATTGAAATATGTTGAGGAGCTACTTGTGCCTCAAATAATATTTTATTAACAGAAGCTAGTGCTATTTTTCTAAGTTTATCAGGTTTTTTAACAGGTTGATCTACTGAGGTTTTTGGTCTTTCGCTCATCTCTTCGTTCGTCTTCTTCGTCAGTTTTGCAGATCTTTTCCATTCAGCTAATAGAATTGGATCAAATTTATTTTCAGGGATGGCATTTTTATTTAACGGATATATTCCAGCTTTACGGAAACCTGCCGCACATACAAGGGGATTGATATGACCCCATACTTGTCCTATAATTCTTGAGAAATCTTTATTTGGCAAAACTTTGCCAACGTTCAATCTTTGCCACTTTACTAATTCGACGTCCCATTTATCCTTAAACGATTTGTTCACGGCAATATCCAATGGCTGCAAATTGTCGCTTGTATGAGGTGGGATTTTCATAATTGTTATCTTTTCCTCTCGTGCTTTTTGTATGATGTTAATACCCAAGTGTGTAGAGTGACCGTCATAAAGTAAGAGGATAGGGCGTTTCTCTCCAACAGTTGGCAAAAAAATCTTTTGAATAAAATTTTCAAATACTGACGACTCCATCCAGCCATTTGAAGTCGCAGCATATCGAGTTCCGGGGTACCCATCTTCTGACGTCCATGTGTCCCAAACGCTTTTCCCTTTAAACACGATTAGCGGCGGCGCTTTTTCACCTGCAGCATTGCACGCTAAAAGTACTGTAGTATTAGTCTTTCCTGGAGATGAGATGGTTCTAGTTGACGTGTAGCCTCGGAGTCCTACTACTTTTGATTTGCTCGGGTCTTTACTAAAACTAGTTTCATCAGCATTCCAGATATGTGACGGTTTATCACGTAAACCTAAATCATCAATTGTTTTCGCCAGTAAATCAAAATAAGGATAAATTACAGCAGGGTTGCATGCTTTTTTACGTGCATATTCTACCGGCTGTGGTTTTTTGACGGAAAGATTATGTCTTTTTTTGAAAGCAAGGAACCAATCCTCTCCTGGAGTACCATTCTTGAACGGGGTTTCGATATTGTTTTCGACCACATATTGACCAACGACTTCAAGCACTTCCTTGCGAGTCAAACCAAAACCATACTTCTCCATTATATGGAGATTTTCTGCAAGTGTTTTCTCTACATCCATAGATAATGCTGTAGGTCTACCTAAACTGTTTGATTTAAGACCTTTTCGCTTATAGACGCGGTTCACTATTGTTGGTCTCGGTATGCCGTACAATTTTGAGGCGGCATATGCAGATAATGTGCCATTTTTTACTGCCTCAACAGCATCTTTCAATTGTTCTTGAGTATATGCAGCACCTCTATTAGATTTTCTTATATAGAGTTTCGGCATTTTTCAGTTTTTCTAAAAAAAATAGCCAATAATAAGTACTAGATAATATACAATATTTAGTTGGTTAGATGGTTATAGGTGGAGACTCAAATCCGTGCCACTTCACACATTTAAGAAATAAAGAGCCGTGTCAGCTCAGAGACTAAGCGCACGCTGTAAATTTCACAGTACGCGGGAAACCTGGGTTCGATCCCCGCCACTAATTACTCGGCACAAATGAAATAATTAATTGCATTATTAAGTGCTGATTTACCACGTGATCGGCGGTGAAGCAAAAATTGTGAAGAAACCTGCATGTCTGATAAATAAGAATAAAATATTTCAAAGTCATGTGAAGTTTGCCAACACGTATTGGAGCAGCATTGTGGACATTTCCTTGCCCTAAAACCCTTTAGGAAATGAGAGAAGGCCTGTGCCCAGGAATGGGACGTATTTTTAGAGGCTGTAACTATTTTATAATAATAATAATAATAAAAATAAAAATGTTTTATTTTTCAGGCAAAGTAGGTCCATAACATGTTAGTAACAGAAAATAAAACTTAAGAATTAATGTTAGTAAATAACACAAGACAGAAATATAAAAACTTTATGAAATAATCGTACTAAAATATCCGCAATTACCTACTCGTACATTTAAAATTGTCGTATTTTATCAAATCGACTCCCAAAAAATTTATTTCCTATAATTACATTTTGTCTTTGTTATTTAAAACTATTAAAACATCATAATGTTTATCACCCCTGATATCGGCGAAAAGGAACATACTGTTTCTCTTACCCTGTAAGTACCGTTTCTCTTACCCCAACAATGTTTTTGGAGGTTAAGATTTTAAATTCGATGAAACTTATATTAATTGTAGGTTTTAATCTAAAATATCAAACAAAAAGTAAAGCTTACCCTTTTGTGTTAGAATTTTTTCATGGAAATAATCTCTAACAGTAAAATTTTCACAATTTTTGAGCGAATAAAAGTTATGTAGCCAACTCGTGTTCTTAGACTTTATAACTGTCAAATTGTTATTCTTTTTTTTTCGACTTTGGAACATCGTAGCGACATCTTTTAGCAACCGTTTGTTTTTTTTTACTTTACTTATTTATCTACTAATATACCATAGAGCTAAACTCTATAGGTTATGAGTCATGGAGTTGTGTTCCTCTTTCACCGGTGTTCCTCTTACCCTAACTGACCTTACTGTTTTTATGTGTTTATTAATTAGCAACGATCTTGAGATGCTGATATCATAATGAGAGCGTATCAAATGATAACGCACTTGAGCTGATCGTTGAGTAATTAATACGGGCCTTAAGGCGTCAGAAGAGGAAGGAGTTGAATTTTCCAGGAAGTTTACAAAATATGAACCAAAACTTAATTTCAATTTCAGCCAAAAAATATAAAGATACCAAGATTTACATTCATATTGAATTGCCGTCATATTGTCATGACTATTATAAAAAATTCCACAATCTTCCACTGCATCGGACTTTCCCGACGACGATAATGCTTATGAATAGTAAACAAAACTTGTGATTAATGAAACATGATTTTCATTGTGCCTTGAAAATCAGGACTTAGGATGTTCTTTTATTACATGTAACTTATAAAAAAATTATCTTTAGTGTTTAGAGGTAGCATATCCCAAGTTCATTATTTAATTAATTAATTACATTTTTATTAATATCTTATTGTAATCAAAAACTACTTTTAAACAACAAATAAATTTTTATTTACAATTGTGTAGTAATGTTCAAATTGAGACTTAAAACGTGTGCACTGAACAATTAGCTTAATGTGACTTATGATCATTTGCCTAAGGTGTACAGATATGTATTCTGCAGTGTCTATTAATTAAATATCTGAAAGATTGAATGGTTTGTTGCAGTTTTCCTGAACATGATAATTTACGTCGGAATTGGATTGTAGCTACAGGACGAACAGACTGGACACCAAAACCGTCATCAAAAATTTGCAGCAGACATTTTAAGGATAAGATGTTAATAAAAAAGAAGAAACTTACTCTGCTATTACCTTATGATGTACCAATTCTGGTAAATATTCAGTTAATGACATATTCATACTATTTAGTACAATTATCTTGTTTGTTACAAACATTATTTTGTGAATTTTAATAGCAATAAATGACTGAGACAGGCTTCTTTTAGACTCTGAACGCGATTCAAGTTTTAACAATCAATATTAAAACTTGAATCTTGTTCAGAGTTTAATATACCTAGAACTTTAAATTAAATTTTCTGTAAAATGCATCTTTCTACACCTATTTTGTATTAATTAATGTTTTAAAGATAATTAACTTTTAGGAAACAAAAGCTTGTATTCCAACATCTTCCTCCATCAATTTACATGAAGAATCACTTATGGAAATTGATAATAATTTATGCATTCATGTAAGTAGGTAAACAATATTAAATAAAAATAATATTATTTTTCCTCGACCCAATACCGAATTGAAGGGTTAAGTGGACAAAGGTGTAAACTAGCAAATAGTTCTAAACAACTAATGAGCCTTTGAAAATAATAAATAATCAAATGAACTGAGGAACTGAAGCATATAGTTTTAAAATACAATATTAGTATCAATACTTAGATAGATTGATTATTTTATATGTTATATTAAAAATAGGTTATTCTATGCAAATTTTTTAAAAAAACAATGAAAGTATGTATATAATACACCTTTGTTTCCTACAAACCATATTAATTAGTTAAAAAGAACTTCCAATGGCTCTATGAGGTAAAAAAATAAAAATAACATTATTTATATGAAATAGTATTATTATTTAAAAATAGGTATGCCACATGTTCAATCTTACACACTATTTATGTGGCCTGTAGCCATCTTTAATGATATATATCTTTATTATAAAACCATATTTGCCTTAAATAAAATGCTTTTGATATGGGAATTTTAGGTAGAGGCTGAGTTTGTTGTATGTCAAAAGTGATTTTTTTTCCACTAATATACACCTCTCTTTCTTGTTTTTGTAACTCAAATGCTCTTTTGTAGTTATCAATATGCTCTTTAGTGTGTGAGTGTGAGAATCACATTTGTTACACACATCAGTTTTAGGTTGTTTAAAATATAGACAAAATTTTGTATTGAATATATTTCTAAAAAGCACCTTCCTACACCAATTTTGTATTAATCAATGTTTTAAAGATAATTAAATTTAAGGTGTAAACTAGCAAATAGTTCTAAACAATTAATGAGTGTTTGAAAATAATAAATAATCAAATGAACTAAGGACTAAAGCATATAGTTTTCAAATACAATATTGGTAGCAATACTTAGATAAGATTGATTATTTTATATATTATGTTAAAAAATAGGTTATTCTATGCAAATTTATTAAAAAAACATAACACACCTTTGTCTCCTATAAACCATATTAAGTTTTGTTAAGAAGAACTTACAATGGCTTTATGAGGTAATAAAATCCTATTATGTTATCACATTTTTAAAACACCACAGTTCCCTCCACCAATGGTAAAGAATTAAGTAATAAAATGTAAATTATGCTTTATAAATAGGATTCTTATTTCTAGTAGAACGGACAGCCCTTGTATGCTCTGAAATTTCCACCAATATTGGTATGGTCGAACGGTACCGTTTATCCAAAGGACGGATCGTAGGAGCTTACTAACCATTTTCGGAAACAAAAAGGGTATACCTGACAAGGCGGCTAATTAGCGATCTTTTTATCTGCCTATAATTTCACATTAAAGTATGTTAGAAGTGACAGCAATGTAGCTGATTTCTTATCATGGTCTGTAAATCAAATACAGAATGAAATTCATAATGAATGCTCAGATCTTTATAAAACATTGTATATTAAATTTATAGATAACTCAGTTTTAAAACGAATAACTGTGGAAGATATAAAAAAAGAAACATCCCGAGATAATCTTTTAATAAAAGTGTTAAAGTTTATGCATAAAGCGTAGCCTCGAAAAGTGTCGGATCCATTATTAAAGCCATATTTTCTTTGTCAGTCAGAGTTAGCCGTAGAAAATGGTTGTATCCTGCGGTGCCATAAAGTAATCATACTGTCGATATTCCCCGAGCAGCTATTAAACGAACTACATTCTTCACACTTTGGCGTAGTAAAAACAAAAGAGCAGGCCAGAACCTGGATGTGGTGGCCACATATAGATAGATAAATCTGAAATATATACTTGTTTGGCAGTTAACACCTTTGCTAGCGTCTGTAACTATGTAACGAATTAGAATTGGCGTGTTTAAATTCAAGAATCATTAAATTTATCATCAGATAAAACTTAAGTTCAGTAAAACTGAAGTTCGTTTTCAAAAAAAAAAGTCGGATTTTTTAATTTGTCAAGTAACCTTTGTCCAGTTAGCTCTTCAATTTGGCAATGTATTCTACAGTATTAAAATAAATTACCTTACAAATTATAATATTGGTACATTAGGGTGTTAGGGTGTAATTTATCTATAATATTTATGTATTTAGAAATATATTAGTATGTTTATCAGTTGTCTAGTACCCATAACCCAAGCTCTGCTTAGCTTGGGACTAGATGGCGTTGTGTGATAGTTGTGGAATATTATTATTATTATTAATCTTAGTTGGTAGAGCCATGCTGCAGTTATATTAGTATTATAGTTGCAGCAGGTCGGCTCGACCGGGGAAGGACCACGCTCTCACAGAATACCAGCGTGAAATAGTAGCTTAATGCTGCTGTATTTCGTATGGTGAGTGTAGAGAATCGGAGACCCCTTTTACTGGAAACGAGAGGCATTACATCTTAGTCCTCACGGGTGACAACGCATCTCCATTTTGATTTGTAATCGAGGATAGATGTAGATGTTTATGGGCCGCAGCAACCACTTACCATCAGACGGACTGTGTGCTCGTTTGTCACCCCATCCTACAAAAAATTTCATTATCGAAAGCTTGATCAAGGGATGTTATGAAACTAAAACTGTTGCAGATTTGACATACAAATTAAATGATTTCAGATTGCTCCTGCTGTTGACCTACTGCCATCGACTAGTGGTCAAAAGCCAGTTGAAATAGTAAACCCTCCAATTTCCAATCAAACATCAATAGCAAGTATTAGAATCAGAAAATGTGTCTGTAGTAACAAAGTTATGATTATAAAACGTTTTTTGGGTTTTAGGACAAGACTCCAGAGTACACTCCTCGAACGTTGCGAAAGAAATGGAAACACTCAGAAAAACTATCGTCCGAACGACTTACAAAATTAAAGACTCTTCGAGAAAAAAGTAGGCGTTGTCAAAAAAAGTAGCTAAACTAGAAAATATTGTTGCAGAACTTAAAAAAAAGTCTTTGATAAGTGAAGAAGATGGGGATTTATTGGAATCTGTTGACCCTACTAATAGAGACTTCTTGAAAAAAATGTTGAACCCCGCCTCCAGTGGTAGAAAATATTCACCATCTTTACGCAAATTCGCCCTTTGCTTGCAGTCGCAGGTATTCCAGAAGAGGGCGCAGAAAATGTTCTACACATTGTGACTGCGTGCGCTACTAAGCTGGGCGTAACCCTAGAAAAGCGCGATATAGCGTGTGCCTGCGCTGGCGCGCAGGCACACGCGGGACACTATGCTGCGGGCCGCGCGCGTGCGCCGCTCCTTAACTACCGAAGGTCTGGGTCTCCGCTCCGAAAATACACGAGCCTTCTATATAAACGAACGGCTTACTAAATTAAACCGCAATGTATTTTTTCGAACTAAGGAATTCGCTCGGCGATTTGATTGGCGCTACGTATGGTCGAAAGAGGGAAAAATTTATACTCGTCGAGAACACGGAACAACGTCTTATCGCATAAAAAGTGAAGTAGATCTCGAGAGGGTTTTTGGAACAAATTCAGTTGGGGATATCGGAAGCAATGGGAAAAAAATATAAAAGTTATAATTATCTGAATTTTTTTTTAAATATTATCTTGTTCTGCTATTGCTCATTTTTATGTAAGTCGTTAATAATTGTGTTTGTATTTTTATTTAAGAACTATATTTGGATTCTATTTCTGTCAAATGAAATATACTATGCCTATACTCGAATGTGGAATAATAATATATCCTGGTTAGCTCC
Organism: Parnassius apollo; assembly: GCA_907164705.1. NCBI lineage: Eukaryota > Metazoa > Arthropoda > Insecta > Lepidoptera > Papilionidae > Parnassius > Parnassius apollo. The sequence goes on from CAJQZP010000929.1 coordinate 5,682,114, forward strand.
GGCACAAATTTCTAACATCAATGTATTGAAAAGACTCACTAGCGTTAGTAGCGTTTTGTCTTTAAGTTCTGCAATACATACATACAATAATTACTATACGAGTACATTAAGGTACAAGAAAATTTACTCAATGGATAACTATTTAAAAATTTGTGATATCCCCATAAATATTATTTATTCTATCAAATCAAATAAAATTAATTTTGTCTGTACAAGAAGCAAACTAAAGTTAAATTTTGCGTCGGAACCTATTATCTCAAATAAATATGTATATCTAAAATTCGTTTATGGCTTCTAAAAGTAACGTAAAAGTTGGTCTTTTAAATGCAGGGTCCCTTGGAACGCGGCACGATGAATTTATTGTCGCAATGCAACGGCATAGTGTCGATATCATGGCCATCAATGAGACGTGGCTGCGGGAGGGCGAAGAGGGGCGCGCGGCCGCGGTGCCCGGCTACCGGCTGCGGCACGCGCCGCGTCCGCCCGACGTGCGCTCGCGCGGCGGCGGCGTCGGCTTCTATGTGAAGCATAGATTACTGACTATATACTAGAGAATGTGAAGCGAGGCGTCGGCGTCCGCGAGCTGCCCCACCCCCCGGCCCCGCTAGTAGAACAAATGTGGATCTCGACCTCTAGCGGCGGAAAGCAACTTGTTATCGGTACCGCGTATAGACCGCCGTGGCTGAATGTCGATACATTCATAGACGCGCTTACCGTTACTATGGGGACTTTTTCATGGAGCCAAAACTTACTTCTTCTCGGTGATTTTAATATTAATATGTTAAATATGACGCATAATACCACTATAAAGCTAAACAATTTTCTTACTTGCTTCAAATTGAAACAGCATGTAACTAAGCCAACCCACTTTACGGAATATAGCGAGACTTTAATTGACGTAATATGTACCGACATAAATGTAAACGCAGTTACTGTGGAACTTATACGTGAATTAAGTAGTCATGCTTTTATTACATGTCAAATTGATATGAGTAAAAAAAGCCGGCACCAGTAACAATAATGAGTAGGAGAATTTCTGACATAGACGAGGGAGACTTTCATAAGAACCTTACATCAATAAATTGGAAAGAAATTGAGAGTATCGCGGATGTAAATAATCAGGTAGTGCTATTTAACACAGCCATACTTACACTATTTGAAATTCACGCGCCTCTTAGAAAAAAAATTATTAAACATCAGCAATTCCCGTGGCTAACCTTTAATATAAAATTGATGATGAAAAAACGAGATGATGCATACATTAAAATGAGAAAAAGTAAAAATGACATACATATTAAATACTATAAAGATCTAAAAATCTACGTCTATAACGCAATATATAGAGAAAAACAAGCCTACTATAATTTTTATGCTAATCGTAATATAAATAATCCTATTTCAATGTGGAAACATATAAAGTCCAATGTTAAGATAAAACCAAAACACAATATCCCGATAGACTTGTTTAATGATCCAAATAAAATAAACGACTATTTTTTAAACGTGCCTGGAAATAGAAACGTCTCGTTGTCATATTTAACGTACTTTGAGTTCCACTGCTGCGTTAATGACATATTTGAGATAAAGGAGGTAGATGAACTAGAGGTACTAAAATTCATTAAATGTTTAAAATCTAAAGCCATAGGCATTGATGGGATTTCTCTCGATATGATCCGTATGACCCTCCCGAAAACACTATCAACTATTACTGCTATGGTGAACAATTCCATTAACTCTAAAACCTATCCGACATTATGGCAACATGCGTTAGTCAAACCCATACCTAAGAACTCAAATCCATTGTCTGAAAAAGACCTTCGGCCCATCAGTATTCTCCCCTGTGACTCTAAAATTATTGAAAAAAATTGTCGCAGAACAGCTAAACATGTATTTAGATAGAAAAAAAATTCTACCGGAAATGCAGTCGGGATTTCGTAAGAACCATAGCACCACGACGGCCCTAGCCCAACTTACTGACGATGTACTAACCGCTCAAGATGAAGGAAAAGGCACAATACTAGTATTACTAGATTTTTCTCGTGCATTTGACTGTATAAATGTTTCCCTTCTCTTATCAAAGCTTCATTACTATGGATTCAGTAGCAGCGCAGTACAATGGTTCGATAGTTATTTTAAAAACCGACTACAAACTGTAGAACTGAGCGATGACCGAGGAACATTAATACGTTCGCTATCAAAAAAAATCAAAGCCGGTGCGCCCCAGGGATCGAACCTGGCTCCAATATTGTTTTCAATTTACAGTGCCGACTTAGTAAAAAACATTAAGCACTGTAAATTTCATTTATACGCAGATGATTTGCAAGTCTACATGTCATGTAATCCGCGTGATACTCAAGAAGTCGTTAATAAAATCAACGAAGACCTCGAAAGTATAGCCGCGTGGTGCGACTCAAACTGCCTTGTACTAAACGGAACTAAATCTAAACTACTAATTATGAGTTCTAAAAATCAAATAAAAAATTTATCAGAAAGAGGGGCATGCATCCAAATTCGAGGGGAAATCGTAGAACGTGTAAATGAGATTCGCAATCTGGGCTTACTAATGGATGACAAACTACAGTTTGAGAACCACATATTAAGTACTAGCAGAAACTGCTTTTATAGGCTTAAAGTTCTTTATCAAATAAGGGAGTTTTTAAATTCGGATATTCGGGTAAAATTGTGTGACACACTTGTCCTTTCGAAATTTAATTATATGGACATTGTATATGGCCCGAGACTTTTAGCGCGGTCGCGACGTCTAGTGCAACGTGTTCAAAATGCATGTGCAAGATTTAGTTTTACAATACCGCCCCGCACGCACGTCACCCCTTACATTAACAATGCCAAAATGTTAAAAATGGAATATCGCCGAAAACTGCACATGGCAACTCTCCTATTCGGGGTATTAAAAAACAAAACACCTCCTTATCTTGCTGACAAACTCATATGGTCACGTGGTGTAAAAACTTATAATACGCGCATCAGAGGGAATACTCTCGTCGTGCCTTGTCACCGCACTCACGCTTTCCGAGGAAGTTTCAAATACGCCGCATCCAAGTGCTGGAACGATATACCGCCTCCTTTGCGAAATCTGAAAGCAGTACACACATTTAAAAATAAATATAGAACACAATTACTGCAAAGTCAGATTGACTTTGATCAAAGTTTATAACGCTTTGCACGATTACGTACCTACCTCATCGTCGTAGATTATTAACAACGGAGCATTAAAAATCGTCCTCTTGAATGCGGCTTTTGTCTTCTTATATACTTTTATATTCTTCAATAATTACATAGTGTAGTATATGGCCCTATATAGTATTTTAATAATCTCCCCTTTTGTAGTGTTCGTATAGAGTATAGACCTTCTAAGAGCATCTGAAAGCAACATAAACGGGACGTGCTGTGTCGAAGTGGCATTCGACCTTGAACGCTACTCTCTCCCTCTCACTTATAATAGTTACTGTCTCTTTCCCCCTTGTTGTGCATAATTCTGTCATCATAATTCTGTTTAAAAAATAATAAAATGAGTATACTTAAAGCACTGATTTCGGTAAGTCACTGGTTGGACACACTGAAAATCAGCGCCATGGAAAAAAAATTCATGGCATTATGCTGAGTGTGCTCCTGTTACCAGATGACGCCTTGACACATAGTAGTAAAGGTATTGTATAGTTTGTAATATGTAATATATTGTAATTTGTATTGTATAGCCAATAGTATTTGTAAATTATGTGTTTTTTTATGTTATCTGTGATGGCGTCATTTTGGAGAATAACGCCCGAATACTGAAATGCAACTTAAATCTGTCACTTTATTAAAGGTCCCCTAAATTTGAGCACCTCTCAAATTTAACTGAAATACAGAAACACCACTCAAGTGATTTGAGGGTTTGATTAGCTGAGTAGCCCTCAAATGTTTACGTCATGGTAACATTAATAAAAAAACTTTGTTCTTCTTAACAATTTTACGATATTTGAATTTAAATACGTTTTATGCAACATCATCTGAAAATATTTAAATAATTTTGTATTCGATTTGCTTTAAAATTATATTCAACAATAGTCTCCTAATAATACTTTAATTTTAAATGTGATGTATGTGATTTTTTACAAATATTGTGGATGAAAAGTACATTTCAAAGTATAAAATTATGTGAAAAGCGCTCCGTCTATCGTCGTAGAACGAAACGAGAATCTTTTACTGACCTGTGCCGTGCTGTCAGTGTCAGTTTCGTTATATATTACTTTCCTCTATGGTTTAGACTTTAGACCATAGAGGAAAGTAATATATCGTACGTGCTTTAGACAGCCGGCTCAAGTCGTTGTTGTATACCGTTATTTAATATTTATTGCTTTTAGTGCCGTTTATAAATCTCAAAATATGCCGAAATTGATAAGAAGTGGTACTAGAGAGTGAACACCCACGCCCTCATGTCAATGTCATGCAAGTGCCAAATGATCCTTGTGGGACTATATCACCATTTTTACTATTAATAGGTTCTTTAAAACCACACATATTCAGATTCCGACTATTTAAAATATCAAATAAGTTTTTAATTTTCCTTATAAAGTCAACAGTAGCCTCGGAACCCGAAAATTCTTGTAAATTTAATTGTTTGTCACAAAATTCTATCGCATCTGCCACGGAATTACTGAATGTTTGTGCCGCCAACTTGTTTGCCAACTGTTTACGCCAATTTGTTTTGAAAAATTAATATGCTGATTTTTAAGACGGTTAGCTAGATGGAGACCCTCCCTTTCTTGCAGATTATGAAGCAATTCTATAAAATGCCATGAAATGATTCCACCATGCAGATTTGTTAATTCATTTTTCTGACCTAGTGTATTTCTGACAAGTTTCAGCATACGAGCTGGATCCGGAAATATAACTATGTGCTGTTTATCACAAAGAAAATACGAAGTAATATCTTTCAATTCATCTAAATTGCAACCTAAGTTTTTAGCCATCGAAAAGTTGGTTGGAGAGCCATCAAAAGTTAGGGAGACTATATTAACACCACAATCTACTAACAAACCCATACATTGTTTAATTAATGTTGCCTTTTGTTCGCCTGTACAACCATCAATAAAAAAATAACCGATAGGCATTTTCCATGCACTATTTATAAATGTCACCATAAACACCAATGCCTCCCTAGCTTCAGCTATATTGTGACCATCCAAGGCTACCCCATAGTTCACCAGACCTACACATTTTGTTCCATCCCATTGGACGTGCCTCCTTATAGCCATCTCATCCATGCTTACTGCACAATACAGTTCGGTTTTATTGTTCTTTGCCACTAATTTAATGCATTCTAATGATTCTGTTGTAAACCCTGGGTTTGCATCTACACTTTTGTACCATGTGGTAAGTGTGGATGGATGAGGCAGACAAGTATTAAATTGTTGTCGTACGTACCTGTAAGCCCGAGGACTTATAAATTGAAAGAAAGAAAGAAAGAAAGGTTTTGCCCGAATACTCAAACGTCCCTCAAATATTTAACGGCTTCTCAAACATTTGAGCAGCTCCTAAACTCTATATTCGTATTCTCATAATTAAATTTTAAGCATCTCTTAAATTTAAGTGTGACTCAAATTGAGTTGTGCTTAAACCCTACTCAACTAAAAATTGGTATACTGAAACATCACTCAACGCGTTTTAGCTGTCAAATCAAACGTCAAATTGATTTAAGTACTCGTTATTAATAAGTGTGGTAGCGAGGACTCTCAAATCTATTAAAAGTGTTTTTTATGTGCTAAATATGTCTGTTTCGTCGTTATCTTCTCTTTCGGACAACGAAACGCCTTCAGGAAGTCAAAGAAATTATATCAAGCTTGACGCTTTCAATAAATATGACGACAAAGAATTTCGTGCGCGGTTCCGCGTTTCAAAAGGAACTGTGTTACATTTGGATTCTGTATTCGGTAGCGAGATAAAACCTTTGACAAAAAGAAATAGATCTTGGCAGTCCGTGGATCAAATATTGATAACACTTCGCTATTACGCTACAGGCAGTTATCAACGAGTTATAGGGGACATAGTCCATATTGAGCAACCCTATGCACGATTCGATGCACAGAGCATCGAATCGTGCATAGGGTTACAGAACATATAGCAAGTATGAGATCTCGTTATATAAGTATGCCATCTGCTGAGGAACGTTTAGAAGTAGCAAATGACTTTTATGTGATTGCTGGATTTCCAAGAGTGATGGGTGCTATTGACTGTACGCACATTAAAATTAATTCTCCAGGTACCTATTCTTATCATGAGCTATATTTTTACGTGAACATTGTCATATTATTAAAAAATTATAGCCACTCATTGTTATTAAATGTCTTTTCAGGGGGAGCTCAATCTGAAAGTTTCCGAAATAGAAAAGGCTACTTCTCCTTGAATGTGCAAGTAGTATGTGATGCAAAATTGCGTATAAGAAATATCATTGCAAGATGGCCAGGCTCTGTACATGATAGTACAATTTTTAACGACTCACCATTATGTTCCCAACTAGAACGAGGAGATTTTACCCCTATGGTACTTCTGGGCGATAGTGGTTATCCATGTCGCCCCTTTCTGTTAACCCCAATTTTAAATGCAAGGACAGAAGCTGAAGAAGCATATAACCGTTCACAAATCAGAACCTGAAATCCAATAGAAAGGCTATTTGGTGTTCTTAGAAGAAGATTTCCCTGTCTCCACAATGGGTTAGGACTGAAAACTACCGACATTCCACCTATTATTGTGGCATATGCAGTACTCCACAATATTGCTATTTCAAGGCAGGCTGATGTAACTGAGGACGAAATTCCTTTAGCTATCGTAGAGGAAGAAGTTATGGTACAACCCAGCCTTGAAATAAATCAAAACTTTATAGTGAGGATGTCATTAATAAATACATATTTTTCTGGTTAATTTTCATTTTATTTTAATATCAATCTTTTACAAAATAACAAATAAAACAAAGATCAGTCAAAAGTTTGCTGTATCACAGTGTAGATTCATTGAAATATAGTAACTTATTAATTTGTATATGGTTAGTAGGTAAACAGTAATTAAAAAGCTTTTTTAGCCACAGCTGAACTTTTTCATGCCTCCTTCATGAGGATTTGTCTTGTCTGTCACATCACGATGCTCGGCAAGCAAGTTACTGATAAATGATCACTAATAATAACAGTCTTTAAATATATGAGTGTTTTGTACAACAAAATAATAAAAACATTTAGAAACAGCATGGAAGTGATCAGTCATTCTCAGTCATATCATTCTTATCCATTGAAACGATAATTCGTAGTCAAATATGAATAATAAAATTACAATGATAATTTGTAGTTCACAAATGAACGAAACTGGTCTAAACTCAGTTAACTGACGTTTTACAAGATGGCGGCAATGACGGCGTTTAGTTCCGATTATAGCCACGTGCCAAAAGATCCATGCAGCACTATAGCATTCTAGAATTTGTCAATATAATGGATATTTTTTTTTATTTTTTTATTTTTTGGAGTTTATGGCCTGGTATCTAGACCTTTAGGCCAGGTCTTGAGTATTTTTATTCGGTTTATTATAATTTCCCCACTGTATTTTTGACTAGCTGCTGCCCGCGACTTTGTACACGGATGATGTTGCTTACGCCAGCGACAACGGGGTCGTCAAAATCGAAGATCTAAAACGTCTGTTTTCGAATTCTAAGAGCCCGGTGACGGGAAAACAACGTGATGTGCGAGACGATTCTAGACGTTCCAGATCTTTCATTTTTGTAAGTCAACACGAAATGCCCATCAGATTAAACAACTTTTGCTAAGGCGTCATTCCTATATATGTTATAATGTCGCTGGGCTTTGGAGTTCCACAACAGGTGTTCCAGATCTTCAAATAACTATAGCTGTACCCTTGGCTTTGCCCACGTTCTCGGTCACGCGCAAGTCGTATCTCACGCTCCTGACTGCTCTCAATTGATCGAGCAGTCTCAGAGCGGATATTCTGAAAACTCAACCTCTGATCCCTCTATGTAACCGTTTCAGATGCGCGAGACAAAGAATGATGATCCCGATCTATAGCTAAAAGCATTTCTCGTTGTCCCACACTTTCCTGAGATCGAGAAGCAGTAGTGCGGACTCGTTTAAATTATAGTCGTAATTGGCGCTGCGTGGTAGTTTCTGCGGACAAACTTAGTTCATTACGCTCACGGTTAGCACCTAGCCGTTGTTAAAGCTCTGCGTGGGTTCGAGAGAAACTACTGCTACTACTAACTAACCTGCGCATCTTAAAAACCCTTGAGTTTCGAGACAGATTTGATCTTTTTATAAAAGGCATAGCTAGATTCCTTCTTAATCCGATACTAACGATATTCAAAATAATGAAAAGTTATCGAATGAGTACGTAATAGTAAAAAAATAATAATTATTCGTAGGAAAATTAAACACATCAACCAACAAAAAATGAAAAAAAAAAAACACAGACAACAAAGGTAACCCCCGTTTCTATAGGATAATAACTTAGAACCAAAAGTTTGACTTGACTTCATGATAGTGTAACTTGTTGTTCCACCAATCAATCTGTTTAGTAATATTGGTGTGAAACTCTCCATATAACCAGATACGACATATAAAGTTCCCGGATTTCCTAATGCACATAAAAAGTGCAAAAATTAAACAAAAATTACGATTTTTCAAAACAATATTATGGGATTAAAACTTGCACCATTTAATGCGGTAAACATTTTTGACGGTCGACATATTGTTAAACAGCTGTTCCCTTGCAATTTATAATATTACTGCCACGCTCCTTTATAAAAATAGCGTGATTATTATGTTCCCAGAGTTAAATTTTTATCTTTATTTTAACTAATAACATATCATTTTGTGCATTCAATTATTTTGTGCATTCAATTACAGAGAAAATCCTTTTAAAATCAATACTGCTTACCCCCTATAATATACGGCATGATAATATGTAGCCTAAAGCCTTCCTTGGTTTACAAAGAACATTTTTGCTGAATTTCAAATCAATCTATTCAGTAGTTTTGGCGTGAAGCCGTACCATACACACAGACAAACAGACAAAAATTCTAAAAAGTCACTTTTTGTCATCAGTTACGTTTTTCTAACAAAAGCCACTTATTTTTTCTCGAAAATACTCAATGTACAGTTTTTTTTTCGTTACTGTTTTATTATATGTATAGATAAATTTATATAGAGGCACGTAATAGGATCTATTTTTTAACATATCACTCAGGCGGCGGGAGGGATCTTGCACTGTCACTTGATTTTGCACTATGTCACTTATTTCACTGACAAGAATCAATCTGTCAAATGAAAAGCACTCACATATAAATATGAAATGTTCGATATCACCAACAGAATTCTTACCATGGGCGTGCAACTTAGAACATTTTTTGAGAACAAAATGATATTTTTTTTGTGCTGCCATCTACATTCCAAAGCACTAGACTAAATTAGACGCACCACGCCACTACGCAGTTAATGGCGGTCAGTGATAGTTGAGGTTAATTTGATATTAATATTAATTTCAAATTATTCTGATTTCTTGTTTGTTTATATGCTTTCTTGTATTAAAATAAATATTTGCGACCCAGTGTTTTTTAATGTGTGCAAAAATGTTAAGAAGAAGAAAAATGGCAATGTGTTTTTAAATGTGACCAAGTAAGGATTTTTTTAACAACAGCTAACAGCTAATATCTAAGAAATTGAAGGTTCAAGGCACCTCCACGGATTGCCTCATAGGTACTATTTGCCATAGCTGCCACGCTTGGCAGACGGGTTATTGCCCATCTCCTGTTTCAGTTTCCCTCTCGCCTCGGAATTAATGATTATATTTTATTATTCCAGATGTTTTACACTATGTTCCGAAACCAGAATACCTCACTAGAAAGGTTTCAGCAGTTGAAAAGTATAGCTGGAACATCTAAAATATAAAACCGATCGTGAATTTTACTATAACTACCACATTTGCGATCGGCACTTTGAGGACCGTTTTCTATATCCTCGAACTAAAAGACCTTGGTAAGTTTATTAAAAACTTTCTCATTGTCATGTTAATTAGCAATTGTTTTAGCAGTGCAGACTAAAGAAACTCACTTTCATGATTGTAATATTAGTAAAGGTGGGCAAGCAAACTTTATGCTTTTTTCTTTTTTATTGAAATTCCTAAACAATTTGTCTTCAAAGTTATATCATCTTCCACGACATTCATGTTTTACTTGTTAACTGCATATTCAGGAATTCGTGGGTGTAGAATAAAACTTTGGCTATTTTTGACTATCAAAATTCCCCAATTTATTAGATTGATTATAATTTCGCAAATAGTTTATAAAGTTGTATAATGTATGAGTATGTTATAATATATAAAATGCTCGTTTTGTAATAAGAAAATATAATGATTACACATGTAAAACAATGGTAAAGTGGGCATAAGAAAGTCACTTTTGTAAATTATTTGTATTTTTTAAAATTGTGGTTATTACACACATTTAAAAAGATTTGTTATGTTACTAAAGTATGATAACATTATCAAGTTCACATTTTTAAGATTAATAATGCTGCTCCAAAATGTATCTTTTTTTATTAAATTAATTAATTTTAAATACTAATTCATAAATTAGGAAGAGGAGCAAACCTTTGGAGAGGATTCAATTACCAATGTGCTCTTAAATGGGAAGGAGCTGAGTCTTGTGGAAACAGTGGTATCACCACTGTTTCAGCAAGTGCATTTCTGTATTAATATTGGGGTCATGTGACTGATATTGAAGCCATATTTTGATTATAAAAGAGAGCCGCACGGTCAATTTTTATCTTAAATTTTAAGGAGCATTTTAAAAAATTTAAAGAAAGAAACACATTAACGTTGGCATAGCAATATATTTATGAAAATGTAATATAATATGTACGTACATAAAAACATAAATAGCTTTCATAAGAATAAAGAAAACACCAGGAACAAACATAAGCTTGTAATACCAGTTACTAGAATCCACTGAGTCAGTAGTGCTTTATGGGGCAATGTATTATACGCTTTCACAACAAAATTTCAGAAAATGTTCAAAATTTGTCCATTAACAATTTTGAAATGTTTTATTAAAGGAAAAATGTAAAAACTGTTATAAATAGCTTTCATAAGAATAAAGATGTTCAAACTTTAAACACTAGGGACAAAAATAGGCTTGTAATACCAGTTAAAATACCAGGAAAAATGTACAAAAAGTGTTATTATAATATCAAAGAATACACAAAATAACTCCTGGGTATGAGGTGATCGCAATCATGCTTGTATGTACTATTAAAATTTATTTAAAAAATGATATTGTAAAGTGAAATATGTTGAAAAACAAGTCACGCTGGGTTTCTTGTTGGTTCTTCCCAGGACAGTGGTATCGGTGGTAAATAAAACACTATTTCCAATAAGTATTATGTAATAATCTATATTTAATTAAAAAAATGTTCTATTCTCTGTAATATAAGATATTTACTAACTAGTAGGGACATTGTATAAAGAAATCAATTGATATTGTGCAAATACTGTTAAATTTAACACATCTAATGTTATTCAATAACTAAGCAAAGAATTTTTAAACAATAAACGTTTTAAAAATAACCTGTTTTTTATTTTTTGGTATAGGAACTTACAATTATCACGAGAAACATAAACAACTATTAATTACATTGCAGCACTTGCGCAATGTAATTAGTGGTTGTATATAAAATAAAAATATTAAAGTGCAAAAAAAGGGCGAGCCCAAAGCACCAATATTTTAACGCCATCTATTAGGCAAAACAAGAACTTTAACTAAAATTAAACTTGAGTCGCACATCTATCTCTAGTATATATACAGTAATCTATGATTCTTACAGTAGGTGTAGGTGCAGTACATAGAGGAAAGTAATATATCGTACAGTGCAGTAGCTGCTCTGCATTATGCCCAACCGAGCCAGGTGGGCCGGGACGGTGGAGTGACCAAAACGCAGTCTGTTTATAGTCGCAATAAAGTCCCGACTGGTCATTTTCAGTTTGTTATACCATGGTGTTACAGGCAGATTTTCTTGAACATTTCCATACCATTTACCCTTTTGTTCTTGGTCTTGTTTTCAAAATTCGACCCATAAGCTATTGACCTGGTTGTCAATAGATTCATAACAGTCGGTCAAAGGTACTTTTACTATGGAGCTAACATCCAACATGTTGGTTCCATCACGTGCAATTTTATCTACTATCTCATTTCCTGTTATGCCCCTATGTGATGGAATCCACATGAAAGAGACCTGTATACCCTTTTGTGCATAACTAAATAACAACTTTTTAATATTATACAAAATATAGTTTTTTTTTAAAGTCAAATCTGAGATTGGTTAAACTTTGGACCATACTTAAACTGTCTGTTAAAATTAAAAAATTATTAAAACTATTTATATGTGCGATCCTCTTCAGGGCCTCGAGGGCCGCATATACCTCTGCAGTAAAAACACTGCATTTAGGATCCAAAAGAAAACTTTGACCAATCTTGGATTGGGGATCATAGACAGCACTGCGCACAAATAGCTCACTTTTGCTACCATCTGTATACATAGTATAGTAGTTATTATCGGAAAGAAAACTTAATAATTCACAGTTATTAAAAATTTTTTTAGTAACAATATTGGTCTCAAATATAATACAGGAATATGGGTACGAGTAGCATGTCCACTTTGATTGTTTAATTACATTTTTAAAATTTTCATTCATTTGTAGTACAATGAGAGGCAATACTGGGAAATAACCTCGTAAAAGCTCACCTCCCGAAGTCTGCTGTGCCGAGGATTGTACAGGAAAAGGTATTATTTTTTTGAGAACATTATCATTACCAGATAACAGCTTTAGTAAGTATCTCTCTATTAGTAGAAGTCTTCTGAGACACAGTGGCATTATTTTGGTTTCAACTTCCATAGCTCGTATGGGAGTTGAACACATAGCCCTAGTAATAATTCGCAGAGCTTTGTTTTGAATTATGTCTAGTTTTTTTACACTACTACTATTTGTGTAGGCTAAACAACTGTAGTCGAAGTGGCTTCTGACTATAGATTTATACAGCATACTTAAAACTTTGGGGTCTGCACCCCAAGTCACACCAGCTAAACATCTTATAATATTTAAACCCTTAAGAGAGTTAGTTATAATGTGATTGATATGTAAATCAAAACAAAGTTTGTTATCAATGACAACACCCAAAAATTTATGGTTAGGTACAACTGAAATTGGATGATTATTGTAGAGTATGCCATTAGAGGGGAAATCTTTACTAAAAATCATGGCCTTGCTTTTGTTGGGGTTAATCTTTAGAGACAACCTGTCATTATAATATATGTACAATTGGTCTAAAGCATTATTTATATTATTTACAGCTCTATCTACACTATGGTCTGTACAATATATTACAAGATCATCCGCAAATTGTAGAATATTTACACCTTCTATATTTACAAAATTAAGAATTTGACTAGTATATATATTGTACAGCAATGGAGATAATGTAGCCCCCTGCATTGTACCTTTGGAGACCTTTCTGGGACCATGGAGAATATTATTATATCTTATATACAAAGTTCTATCTGTTAAAAAATTAAATAACCAATGACAAAGCATGCCTGGTATACCAATGTCAGAAAGAACTTGAACCAAAATGCCAGGATCAACATTATCAAATGCACCTTGAACATCCAGAAAAACACAAACACTGGACTTATTATTATTATTGGCATATTTCAGATCCGACAAGAGAGAGATGAAGCTGTCAGCACAACTTCGCCCTCTCCGGAAGCCATATTGAACATGTGGAATGATGTTGTTCGCCTCTACATAATACTCAAGACGCATCTTTATCATGTTTTCATTAAGCTTTCCAACACAAGATGACAATGATATGGGACGATACGAATTAGGATCTTCAGGTGGCTTGTCAGGCTTAAGTAGAGGGATTACACACTGTGTTTCCCAAGATTCAGGAATTTTTTTTAAGTGCCAAAGAGCATTAAGATTAGCTAATAGTTTTTTTTTGAATGGACTGATTTAGGTTTTTAATCAAAATGTATGGACAATTATCTAAACCAGGGGTTGTGTTTCGTCTGGATTGTAAACTTGTACAAAACTCACTCCACGTAAAGGGTTCTATGAGGAAACTGGACTTCTGAAGGCTATTATTAATTTGAAAATAACTTTCTAGATTATCAATAACCCTACATCCATTTTGAGATAATTTTTCTAAGAGAGGGACAACAAATTCATCTTTATATGTTCTATTATTACATTTTATTCGTTTAAATAACTTGATGTATTTCCAAATAATATTAACAGGTGTAGTTCTGTTAAAAGTATTACAGATGTTCACCCAACCATTGCGTTTATGTTCTGAAATAATCTTTTTCTTAACAGCATTAAGTCTTTTGTAATTAATATAATTATCAATGGTTGGATCCCTTCTGTACAGTTTTAAAGCTTCATAAGTTTTAATAACACTCTGTTCACATATGTCGCTCCACCAAGGTGCTGGAGGTTTGCAACGATAATTATTTGCTTTGACAAACTTTGGTACAGTATCCCTCTTAAGTGTATCAAGTCTTTCGATAAATTCGTCATATGACTGTAATCGATTCTCATTATTAACTTCAAAATTAGAAAAAGCAGTTATAGACAGCTCATTGTATTTCGACCAGTTTGTCTTGTTGTATAAGAATTTTTCAATGGGAGGATTAATTTGGTATCTATCAACGGACAATAAAACACGAGTAAGCGTAGGAAAATGATAGCTACCCATACAATCATCATGCACCCACCATTCGCATAGTGGAGTGATTGGGGCACTACAAAAGCTGACATCAATAGCTGAAGGATTTCGGTTAGGATAATTAATAGTAGTGAAGCTTCCATTGTTAAGGACACACATATCAAATTCATCAATTAAATCGTATAATTGATGACCCCGACTTTTCGTGGTCATACATCCAAATGCCACATGATGAGCGTTGAAATCTCCAGCCACGTATATTGGCTTAGGCAAATCTCTAATTATATTACGCAGTTTACTTATTCTGAAGTTACCATTCGAGGGAGGGCAGTATACACATAGAATCGTTAAGTGTTTACCACTTACATATAACGATAATGCTATAGTCTGAATATCTTGGTAAAATCTGGTTTGAATAATATTATATTTAAAATACGGTTTGATCAAAATTGCTACTCCACCATGCTCATTTTGAGCATTATGATAGTGGAAATTATATCCTGAAATTTTAAAATGCTGAGTATCTTTAAGCCAAGTTTCATTGAGTAGACATATATCAACATTTTGTTCAGCTAAAAATTTAGACAGTAAGGGTTTTTTCCTATGTATACTTTGAATATTGTACTGAGCTATACATAACTTCTGTATGTTCTGTACTGTACTGTCCATTAATGTGACAGATTTTTTAGAAGTAAGTCTTTAATGAACAGAGTAGTCACAGGTTCATTATCTGTTTTATTACCCAATTCAACTAAAGTTTGAACCATTGCCATTAGAATGTTCTTATTGTTTGCAATTTAAGCCTTTAGTTGAGTTTGGTTCAAGTTGGGTTCAGGCACTGTTTTATTTACAATTTTTACATTTTTATTTAATTTATGTACATTTTGGCTTATTGATGGTAGGCTCTTAACAATGCTGTTCGACTGTGCCGGTAAAGACGGAAAATCAGATGACGTAATTGTATTTGCAACAGAGGCATAAGTAATTTTACCCTTTTTTTCAAGTATTTTTTTCATTTTTATTGGGCAAGATTTGGAAATAGCCAGGTGAGGGCCACTGCAATTGACACAACACAAGAATAAAGATGTTCAAACTTTAAACACTAGGAACAAAAATAGGCTTGTAATACCAGTTAAAATACCAGGAAAAATGTACAAAAAGTGTTATTATAATATCAAAGAATACACAAAATAACTCCTGGGTATGAGGTGATCGCAATCATGCTTGTATGTACTATTAAAATTTATTTAAAAAATGATATTGTAAAGTGAAATATGTTGAAAAACAAGTCACGCTGGGTTTCTTGTTGGTTCTTCCCAGGACAGTGGTATCGGTGGTAAATAAAACACTATTTCCAATAAGTATTATGTAATAATCTATATTTAATTAAAAAAATGTTCTATTCTCTGTAATATAAGATATTTACTAACTAGTAGGGACATTGTATAAAGAAATCAATTGATATTGTGCAAATACTGTTAAATTTAACACATCTAATGTTATTCAATAACTAAGCAAAGAATTTTTAAGCAATAAACGTTTTAAAAATAACCTGTTTTTTATTTTTTGGTATAGGAACTTACAATTATCACGAGAAACATAAACAACTATTAATTACATTGCAGCACTTGCGCAATGTAATTAGTGGTTGTATATAAAATAAAAATATTAAAGTGCAAAAAAAGGGCGAGCCCAAAGCACCAATATTTTAACGCCATCTATTAGGCAAAACAAGAACTTTAACTAAAATTAAACTTGAGTCGCACATCTATCTCTAGTATATATACAGTAATCTATGATTCTTACAGTAGGTGTAGGTGCAGTACATAGAGGAAAGTAATATATCGTACAGTGCAGTAGCTGCTCTGCATTATGCCCAACCGAGCCAGGTGGGCCGGGACGGTGGAGTGACCAAAACGCAGTCTGTTTATAGTCGCAATAAAGTCCCGACTGGTCATTTTCAGTTTGTTATACCATGGTGTTACAGGCAGATTTTCTTGAACATTTCCATACCATTTACCCTTTTGTTCTTGGTCTTGTTTTCAAAATTCGACCCATAAGCTATTGACCTGGTTGTCAATAGATTCATAACAGTCGGTCAAAGGTACTTTTACTATGGAGCTAACATCCAACATGTTGGTTCCATCACGTGCAATTTTATCTACTATCTCATTTCCTGTTATGCCCCTATGTGATGGAATCCACATGAAAGAGACCTGTATACCCTTTTGTGCATAACTAAATAACAACTTTTTAATATTATACAAAATATAGTTTTTTTTTAAAGTCAAATCTGAGATTGGTTAAACTTTGGACCATACTTAAACTGTCTGTTAAAATTAAAAAATTATTAAAACTATTTATATGTGCGATCCTCTTCAGGGCCTCGAGGGCCGCATATACCTCTGCAGTAAAAACACTGCATTTAGGATCCAAAAGAAAACTTTGACCAATCTTGGATTGGGGATCATAGACAGCACTGCGCACAAATAGCTCACTTTTGCTACCATCTGTATACATAGTATAGTAGTTATTATCGGAAAGAAAACTTAATAATTCACAGTTATTAAAAATTTTTTTAGTAACAATATTGGTCTCAAATATAATACAGGAATATGGGTACGAGTAGCATGTCCACTTTGATTGTTTAATTACATTTTTAAAATTTTCATTCATTTGTAGTACAATGAGAGGCAATACTGGGAAATAACCTCGTAAAAGCTCACCTCCCGAAGTCTGCTGTGCCGAGGATTGTACAGGAAAAGGTATTATTTTTTTTTGAGAACATTATCATTACCAGATAACAGCTTTAGTAAGTATCTCTCTATTAGTAGAAGTCTTCTGAGACACAGTGGCATTATTTTGGTTTCAACTTCCATAGCTCGTATGGGAGTTGAACACATAGCCCTAGTAATAATTCGCAGAGCTTTGTTTTGAATTATGTCTAGTTTTTTTACACTACTACTATTTGTGTAGGCTAAACAACTGTAGTCGAAGTGGCTTCTGACTATAGATTTATACAGCATACTTAAAACTTTGGGGTCTGCACCCCAAGTCACACCAGCTAAACATCTTATAATATTTAAACCCTTAAGAGAGTTAGTTATAATGTGATTGATATGTAAATCAAAACAAAGTTTGTTATCAATGACAACACCCAAAAATTTATGGTTAGGTACAACTGAAATTGGATGATTATTGTAGAGTATGCCATTAGAGGGGAAATCTTTACTAAAAATCATGGCCTTGCTTTTGTTGGGGTTAATCTTTAGAGACAACCTGTCATTATAATATATGTACAATTGGTCTAAAGCATTATTTATATTATTTACAGCTCTATCTACACTATGGTCTGTACAATATATTACAAGATCATCCGCAAATTGTAGAATATTTACACCTTCTATATTTACAAAATTAAGAATTTGACTAGTATATATATTGTACAGCAATGGAGATAATGTAGCCCCCTGCATTGTACCTTTGGAGACCTTTCTGGGACCATGGAGAATATTATTATATCTTATATACAAAGTTCTATCTGTTAAAAAATTAAATAACCAATGACAAAGCATGCCTGGTATACCAATGTCAGAAAGAACTTGAACCAAAATGCCAGGATCAACATTATCAAATGCACCTTGAACATCCAGAAAAACACAAACACTGGACTTATTATTATTATTGGCATATTTCAGATCCGACAAGAGAGAGATGAAGCTGTCAGCACAACTTCGCCCTCTCCGGAAGCCATATTGAACATGTGGAATGATGTTGTTCGCCTCTACATAATACTCAAGACGCATCTTTATCATGTTTTCATTAAGCTTTCCAACACAAGATGACAATGATATGGGACGATACGAATTAGGATCTTCAGGTGGCTTGTCAGGCTTAAGTAGAGGGATTACACACTGTGTTTCCCAAGATTCAGGAATTTTTTTTAAGTGCCAAAGAGCATTAAGATTAGCTAATAGTTTTTTTTGAATGGACTGATTTAGGTTTTTAATCAAAATGTATGGACAATTATCTAAACCAGGGGTTGTGTTTCGTCTGGATTGTAAACTTGTACAAAACTCACTCCACGTAAAGGGTTCTATGAGGAAACTGGACTTCTGAAGGCTATTATTAATTTGAAAATAACTTTCTAGATTATCAATAACCCTACATCCATTTTGAGATAATTTTTCTAAGAGAGGGATAACAAATTCATCTTTATATGTTCTATTATTACATTTTATTCGTTTAAATAACTTGATGTATTTCCAAATAATATTAACAGGTGTAGTTCTGTTAAAAGTATTACAGATGTTCACCCAACCATTGCGTTTATGTTCTGAAATAATCTTTTTCTTAACAGCATTAAGTCTTTTGTAATTAATATAATTATCAATGGTTGGATCCCTTCTGTACAGTTTTAAAGCTTCATAAGTTTTAATAACACTCTGTTCACATATGTCGCTCCACCAAGGTGCTGGAGGTTTGCAACGATAATTATTTGCTTTGACAAACTTTGGTACAGTATCCCTCTTAAGTGTATCAAGTCTTTCGATAAATTCGTCATATGACTGTAATCGATTCTCATTATTAACTTCAAAATTAGAAAAAGCAGTTATAGACAGCTCATTGTATTTCGACCAGTTTGTCTTGTTGTATAAGAATTTTTCAATGGGAGGATTAATTTGGTATCTATCAACGGACAATAAAACACGAGTAAGCGTAGGAAAATGATAGCTACCCATACAATCATCATGCACCCACCATTCGCATAGTGGAGTGATTGGGGCACTACAAAAGCTGACATCAATAGCTGAAGGATTTCGGTTAGGATAATTAATAGTAGTGAAGCTTCCATTGTTAAGGACACACATATCAAATTCATCAATTAAATCGTATAATTGATGACCCCGACTTTTCGTGGTCATACATCCAAATGCCACATGATGAGCGTTGAAATCTCCAGCCACGTATATTGGCTTAGGCAAATCTCTAATTATATTACGCAGTTTACTTATTCTGAAGTTACCATTCGAGGGAGGGCAGTATACACATAGAATCGTTAAGTGTTTACCACTTACATATAACGATAATGCTATAGTCTGAATATCTTGGTAAAATCTGGTTTGAATAATATTATATTTAAAATACGGTTTGATCAAAATTGCTACTCCACCATGCTCATTTTGAGCATTATGATAGTGGAAATTATATCCTGAAATTTTAAAATGCTGAGTATCTTTAAGCCAAGTTTCATTGAGTAGACATATATCAACATTTTGTTCAGCTAAAAATTTAGACAGTAAGGGTTTTTTCCTATGTATACTTTGAATATTGTACTGAGCTATACATAACTTCTGTATGTTCTGTACTGTACTGTCCATTAATGTGACAGATTTTTTAGAAGTAAGTCTTTAATGAACAGAGTAGTCACAGGTTCATTATCTGTTTTATTACCCAATTCAACTAAAGTTTGAACCATTGCCATTAGAATGTTCTTATTGTTTGCAATTTAAGCCTTTAGTTGAGTTTGGTTCAAGTTGGGTTCAGGCACTGTTTTATTTACAATTTTTACATTTTTATTTAATTTATGTACATTTTGGCTTATTGATGGTAGGCTCTTAACAATGCTGTTCGACTGTGCCGGTAAAGACGGAAAATCAGATGACGTAATTGTATTTGCAACAGAGGCATAAGTAATTTTACCCTTTTTTTTCAAGTATTTTTTTCATTTTTATTGGGCAAGATTTGGAAATAGCCAGGTGAGGGCCACTGCAATTGACACAACACAGGTTCTCTTTTTTTATCGCAGTCTCTGAAATTATGCTCCCCAGCACATATCGAGCAACGTTGTTTACCATTACAAATTCTCGCAGGATGGTTGAACCTGAAGCACCGGAAGCATTGCTGTAACGGCGGGACATAATCAAACACCCTGAACGAAAATAGGTCATATTGGACGTTATCGGGCAGAATATTTGACAAGAAAGTTATACTGACAGTCTCGAGACCTACAGTACTTAGACCGACTTTTTTCGTGAATCTTCTCACTGAAATAATTTCATAGATCGAAGACAGTTTCGTATATAAATCCTTGTTCGAAATGCTGGTAGGCACATATCTGATGATTCCAGTTTTTTCTATCTGCCCTGCAGGAATATGTGCCTTCAAGTTGTGCTTTGTTAAAAAGTCTGTATTTGTGATGAAATTATTTGCAGTGTTGTATTGTTTAAAGACAACCGCAATTTTATTAGCATTGACTCTATGTAAAGCTACCACACCTTTCACCTCCGAAGTAAAAATATGATTTAAGTAAACTGGGCTTTTATTTCCAATTTTAACCTGTTGGTCCCGGCTTTCAACAAAAACTTTGAAGTCCGTATTTGTACAATGTTCAGGATAAAGTCTCAGATAACCTGGCTTAAAAAACGGAATAAAGTCATCCTCACCGCCGCCTACTTCAGGTCCACATTCCTTCGTACCTCTTTTACGAACAATTTTGGATCGTTTCGAAGTTCCACCTGGGTCCTCCGGTTCATTCATTTTGATAATTCACACAATGTACAATTATTTACACTGACTAAAATAAGTTTTGGTAATATTCACACAGGATATTTTAAACGAAAAACAGTAAAAATTATTAAATCGACCGCCTCGTTTGGAGTTCCCGCCAAAAGTCAATATAATGGATATCTACATCAGAGGGTTGCAATTAGAGGGAAAACCAATATTGCAAACAAATAGGAAAGTTGGATTCATTGGTTTCTTAATATGTATACAAAGTCTTAAAAAATTGTATGCTGATATCATAGTAACGGGTAAACTTAATTTTTTGCCTATATACAAACTTAGCCAAGATCACCTGGAGTGCTTCTTCAGCTCGATACGATCAAAGGGAGGCTATAACAACAATCCAACAGCCTTTCAATTTCAAAGCGCCTACAAAAGACTAGTGATACACGGGGAAATAAAAGGTATTGAGTCAGGAAACTGTATACCTCTAGAGGATATAAAAATTTTAACTCACACAGAAGTGCGATACGAAAATAAAATTAATATGTACTGCACTCAAGATCTCGAAGACTCGATTAAGGATTTTCCCCCTAATAATAATTTCTTGGTCGATGATGACCACGACTATATTTTTAACCCTTCAAAACTGACCACCTATACTGAAGAAATTATTTCATATATCGGTGGGTTTGTAGTTAGGAAATTAAGAAAAACTCTAAAATGTGAAGATAGTCTGCTAGCTCTTATTAGCGACAAATATTTAGGTCTTATATTTAAAAAAAATTGGTTGCCTGTAAAGTCGGTATACGGGCGAAAGTTTTACGTGACAACGACTTTGAGTGGTAAAATAATTTTAATGTGAATATTCATTCGTATAGTAGGAAGAAGGATGAAATAACACTTTTTATGTCTGTCTCTCTCGCTCTTAGGCGGGCTAACCATGCCCGAGTGGAAGGGACGCGTGCCTCTCACTCGCTCTCATTGTGAGCGCATAACGTGAGCGGAGCGTAACGCAGTTTCTTGAAGTGTCACCCGGCAAACCAATTTATAAGACATTGTCACGTCAAAAAGATAAAGGTGGCCTTATTTATCCTTCACGCGATGTTATTAAAGTATATACGTTGGCAGAAAGAATATTTAGGATACATTCACATAAAGAAGTATCATTCTTTGCAGAAAAAAAATCTATTACCGAAACTTATTTTAACTACTTTCAAACGATGCCAGGATGTATTTACGACAAATCATTTTGAAAGTCAACCTTTTATTGGAAACCACAAAGTTTTACTTATTAAGGCAATTTCCATGCACTATTTTGAACTGCGTAGGTATACATCACGCCACAAAAGCATTTGAACCCAAGCAAAAAATTAGGAACCTTCATACGAAGCTTGTATTGTATAACCGCTCAAGCGTCCAGTCCTCGCGGCTGATTTACCCTTGTACGTCCGGATACGCGTGGCCCTAATTCGGCTGCTACCGCGCTTGCATGTTGTATAATAAAACCCACATAGCTACTTAACTATAATAGATAGAGTAGAGATAAAAATTACTAAAAATTGACGGAAGAATGCGAATTAAACCTATGTATGTTTTAAAACCCAAAAATGTTATTTAAGATATTAAAAATAGTTGTGAACATTGAATTTGGAGATAAATAAATGTATAAATTTTATTAATTTACACCTCAACGAAGAAATATTGTATTTTTTACCCATAAAATAAAGTCACAACAAACTAGACGCATTTTCCTTTTTTATGATGCATATATGTTAATGTTTAATTAGCGTTATGTAATTAAATAAATCGCAACAAAACACCTACTCCTAATTTTACCGCGATGCCTCGAGCGCTTTGGACTCGCTCGCTAAGCAAGATGGCCTCCTATTTAAGGTCTCATGGCACACTTTGTAATTTACGCAACTTAAAAAAAGTTAATTACGGGATTTTTTTAAGTTGGGGTTTAAATTAAACATCAATAATAAAATTAATGTACAGTTTATTGAAATAGTAAAAAAATATTTTACAAATAATAGTATTTTATTTAAAACTAAGAATTGATTTTAACTAAATATTTACAAAAAAAGGACTGATTGAAAACTAAAATAAATAAATAAAAAATAATAAATTATATGTGACACTGCATAAAACCACAAGTTTTTGTTACATTCCAATATATACCTTTTTGTACCTAATTTTATTTTGTGTACGTTCCATGGGCTGAGCAGACAAAAACTGGTCCTTCCTATCCACTCCTCCCATGGACTTGTTGTAGTCCAAAACAACGCTTGGCTTGTATGTTAGTCGGTCATATTTTTGTCGCGTACCAATCTGAAGGCAATGGTACGTCGAAAGCATGCTATCTAGGTTAGCATCTCGCCATACGATTACCGACAAATCGGAACAGTAGCTCGCCAATACTTCACCTTGTCTTAGTTCCGTCTTTATTATTGTTTTCAAAGAATCGGGAACAAATTCTCGATTCAATCGTAAGGTCCCAAAGCAGTCTGTTTGTTGTCGTTTCAGACAACGCGCTAATAATGGGCTAAATTAAAAATTGTCCATTATTAAATACGATGTCACCCGTGAGGACTACGATAGAATGCCTCCTTTCTAGTAAAAAGGTTCTGCGGTTCTCTACACTCACCATATGAAACACAGCAACATTAAGCTACTATTTTACGAATGTATTCTGTGAGAGCGTGATCCTTCCACGGTCACAAACTAATAAGAGTACTAACGTACGTGTTCCACGGTCTTCAATCTATTTGTGCTACAACTATACTACTAATATCACTGCAGCATTACTCTACCACGTATAATTTTTTTTAATATAAAGTGAGAAAAACGAAATATACGAAAGTAGTTTTTATAAAATACAAAAAATTTAAAGTACCCCCTAACTTGAGATGGTCCACTCCCACCTCCAGTACGAACCCCTTGGCTTCTATGACTTCCACGAGCCAATTTAGTTTCGGTTGGTGATCTAAAATTGTTGTATGTATTAATTTAAACCATTAATATCATCAAGGTAAAAAACAATAATAATAATGTGTTAAAGAAACATTAAAAATTACGATTTTGATTAAGAATCATTATAAATTAATAAGAAATAAAACTCAAAACCAGCACCACACAAGATTAAGACCGTAAAAAATAACAAAGCAAAACATCTGGCAAACATATTTTGCTGTTTGTACCGACCCTTATTTGAACTATTGTCGTTACGTCCGTGGATATAAAACTAGCCATAACAAAAAACCTGAGTAACGCACTAACATTTTTAACGAATCTTCAATTAATATGGTTTATTTCTGTTTTTAAAGTTCATTATTATGTTTATTACGAACTAAAACTCGTTTGCTTATATATAATTTTACAGAAAAACTAAGTAAACAAAAATAAACTTGGGCCGACAACTTGAGAGCGGCCATTTCTTTTGGAACAGCTATAATTTAAATTTAAAATAAGACTCGATTTTACACTACGAACTGTGATATGTATACGTAATTATAAAGCAAAAATCATCTAGTTTATTGTGACGTGTAATATTCTAAGTAATATTAAATAAAACTAAAGTACTTACGACATAATCGTTGACACTCCACAAGCACTTGTTCACAAAACACCGAGAGTAGAGTAGACTATTGTTAAATAATTACGGTTCATTCGTTAAGATTTGTTACACTGCCATCTCGTTTGTAATACGTAAAATAGTTCGTCAGCTATCGATTCCAAAAAACAAAACTTACAAAAATTACCGCAAATGGCCCTAGATGTCAGTTTTATAAAACTTGACGCTATGGCTACTTCACTATCCGGGACGTACAACGCTACTTTTGTTTTGGCTAGCGTAGTAGCCATGGACGTTTGAGTGGATAAAGGACAATAATACTCGACTCCACCGAGTCAGTAATTCATTCTTAGGCCGACGTATACGCTTTTACCACAAATTCCCATAAAATATACAAAATTTGATGTTGTAGTCAATTCTTCTGTATCTTTTTTTATGTGTGTTACCTCAGAATATTATTCTAACGATTTTTATAATTCTTTTTTTATTTGAAAGCTGGTGCTTCTCTTGTGATCTCATATAAGTTTGATCAAGATCTGACTTTGAGTTATCCTTAATAATGCGTATTTAATTGACGTTGATGATGTTCTCGTTTTGTTTATATCAAATTTATATGAATGCAAAAATTTTATTTTTACACTTCTTGTTGATATTTTTAGTAACGTAACTAAATGTAACTGTATATTGAGAAGCTATAGCTCCATTGCTCATGTCTGATATGGAAGAGAGCCGTAGTAGCTAAACACTTGCTGTCAATTTCATAGTACCCGAGCAATTCGGCTTCGATCCCCCCTGGCTTTAATAAAATCGTTTATTGCAATTATTGCTGCTGATTTACCAAACGCTGAACACACAGCGATGAAGGAAAACATCGTGAGGAATTAGAAACTTTATTTTTTTTTAATATTTGTTTTTTCAAATATTTTTTAAGTACGCACACACTTATTGGGGCAGTTCAGTCGAGACCTTTGCCCGAAAGTGGAACTTATAATGTCTGCAATTTTACTTTTAGCTATAATTATATGGGCGACCTACATAATAGTATGTAGAATCCACTCAGTTTAAAGTAAATAAATTCCTCGCTTGAACTATCAATTAAAGTTCTAAAACTTTGTTGAACTAAGTTTGTATAAGTAGGGGTAGGGTAGGTAGTAGGTAGGGTAGGCACTTAGGTTTTCATAGTGAGTCCCACATAACCACGCAGCCGGCTGCGTGGTATGCTAAGAGCATTCACCACCTCCCTCCCCCGCTTCCCGGAGGGTAGCCCTTTACATAGCTTCTGGGCGCAAAAAAAAACCGGCGTCGGCATTCGCGGCAGACTAGCGCTCCAGAGGAAAAAAGATCCCTCAAGCTCCCCCTATTAGGCATTAGATTAGGCAATAAAATAGAGAATAGATTATAAGTAAAAACTGCCGCATTTTATAAATAGTAAATAAATTAATGTTAGTTCATCGTACTACCTTTTAATTAATACAGTCCTTAGCAATAATAAATAGCAATATGTTACGGACGGCGAGTGAGCAACCGCCCTGCATCAGAGCGAGGCCCACGCGACCGCGTGTGTTAGAGTACTACCTTTTAATTAATACAGTCCTTAGCAATAATAAATAGCAATATGTTACGGACGGCGAGTGAGCAACCGCCCTGCATCAGAGCGAGGCCCACGCGACCGCGAGTGTTAGAGTACTACGTTTTAATTAATACAGTCCTTAACAATAATAAATAGCAATATGTTACGGACGGCGAGTGAGCAACCGCCCTGCATCAGAGCGAGGCCCACGCGACCGCGAGTGTTAGAGTACTAGCTTTTAATTAATACACTCCTTAGCAATAATAAATAGCAATATGTTACGGACGGCGAGTGAGCAACCGCCCTGCATCAGAGCGAGGCCCACGCGACCGCGAGTGTTAGAGTACTACCTTTTAATTAATACAGTCCTTAGCAATAATAAATAGCAATATGTTACGGACGGCGAGTGAGCAACCGCTCTGCATCAGAGCGAGGCCCACGCGACCGCGAGTGCTTACACAAACTCAAGAACAACAAGCAAGAAGACACTTCAGGCTCCCTATTAGGTCACATTGGACGTCAGATTAGTGATAGCTTGTAAGACTACCGCATTGTGTAAATAGTTTTGTAGATTTACTTTTGTTTTTTGTACAATCTTTAATTTAACTCAACCCCTTGCAGTTTAAAATAGCAATAAATTCTCTCAGTAAATAATTAGTCTTATATATATCACAGTAACAGCACAGAATAAATAATTTTGTTGCACTCCTTTGATGTCGACTGCTTGCAGACGTTTGATAGCCTACATAGTTATTATTAATCAGATAAATCACGCACGCAAGCTAAATAAAATTTTAGCGCTGCGTACGAGCGTCCATATTACTTTGCATCTTTTCCCCTTCCTACGCCATGGCGGACTTCGTGGATATTAAGGACTATCAAAAAAGTGTTAAAAAATACATTGCGAAATGTTAATTAAGTTACTTAGGTGAAGTACCTATTCTAACTATGATCGACTGACCATATTTTCGCACCTATGTGATTTCTACGATGCTCAACGCATGCAACTAGCAAGGCCACAACAAATAAACCTCAGATACGATTGCTAACAGAAATGTGATCGTATTCTACTCAGTTAATAATCTTGTTAGAAAACAAAGTTTTAATTTCAGTGTTTTGTGTTATTATAACTTAAAATATTTTAATTACAAAAGACATAATATATAGGTATGTAAGTATGTAGATACTTGGATAGTGAAGTAAATTTCAACTAAGTTTTGTAATAAAGTACGTATTACTTGTGTAGATAAATTATTACCTAATTCTTTTTTGCTATAAGTACCTACCTAACAAAATAAATTCAGCTTTCATAACTCCTTTCTAAAATCCTTCGGTAATTTTAAGGAATGATATATCTGAACCTTTTTTTGGGCATTTAGCATCCATCCACGTAAAAATTGTAGTAGGAACGACGTTTTTCCGCTACCATTTATCAAATAGGTAAAATAATATATATAACTGCGTATGTTACCCTGGGCACAGAATAAATAATAGTACTACGTACAGAAGTTTCACTCTTTTGATGTTGAGTTGACAGCTTGCCGACGTTTAATAGCTTTAATTATTAAGCATTACTTTGCACCTTTTCTCATTCTCACATCACGGCTGTTTTTCCGAGGTTACTTAGGGCTGTCAAGAAAGAGTAAAAATACAGTATGTATAACATTAATAATTTACTTACTTCACAATTATTTTATTTTAATATAATGTTTTATAAATTTTTCCGTCTCTAAAATACCGGTTATTAAATTTAAGAGTTGAAAAAACTTTAAATCTTATATATAATTTTATTAAATAATAAAAAGGAAAAAATGGACATGGAGTATCGGACGAGTCATCGATTTATTTTTGGTAAAAAATATGAAAAGATATTCATTCAGTATACTAACTAGAAATAATAAAAATAGTACCTATTATTAATTTTATTTATAAATATTGTTGTATTAATATTTTTATTGTTTTATATTTCTTTATTTTACGTAAGATTTTTAATATATGTTCCCCCCCGCTCTATTTGTCAGCAAAGGTAAGAAAAAATTTAAAGCCCCGAGCTTGCTTACATAATACTAAAACGCTTCCTTTCTTTTAAACTTTGTCGTCAAATTGAAAAGGATTACGTAAATTTGCTTGCAATTTATAAGTCCTCGGGCTTATACGTATGTACGACAACAATTTAATACTTGTCTGTCTCTTCCATCCACACATAACACATGGTACAAAAGTGTAGATGCAAACCCAGGGTTTACAACTAAATCATTAGAATGCATTAAATTAGTGACAAAGAACAAAAAAACCGAACTGTATTGTGCAGTTAGCATGGATGAGATGGCTACCCTTGTATTTCTTATTATTGTTCCATCCCATTGGACGTGCCTCCTTAGGCACGTCCAATGGGATGGAACAATATGTATAAGTCTGGTGAACTATGTGGTAGCTTTGAATCGAAGTTCTAAAACTTTGTTGAACTAAGTTTGTATAAAAATGGTTATTATAATATTAAGGAATTTATGGAAGACAATAACCCCCAAGATGGGTGATTCCTTCCTCAGAGACCAGGGTCAATTCACCAGACTCTCCAAAACCTGTTACGACACAGGCATTAAATAGGACCATGCTAAACCTAACATTCTAGTCAGCGCCAACGTGACCCCGTCGGCGGGAATGAAAGAAGGGCTACCGGCCGGCGTACGACTTTCGCGACAGTGCTTAAGAGAAGAACAACAAGCAAGAAGACCTCTAAGGCTCCCTATTAGATCCCATTAGGCATTAGATTAGTGATAGTTTGTAAGACTGCCGCATTGTGTAAATAGTTTAATAAATTTACTTTAGTTTTTTGTACAATCTTTAATTTAACTTTAATCCTAGCAGTTTAAAATAGCAATAAATTCTCTCAGTAAATAATTAGTCATATAGATATCACAGTAACAGCACAGAATAAATAATAGTACTACGTACAGAAGTTGCACTCCTTTGATGTTGACTGCTTGCCGACGTTAAATAGCCTACATTATTATTAATCAGATAAATCGCGCACGCAAGCTAAATAAAATTTTATCGCTGCGCGCGAGTGTCAATGTTACTTTGCGTCTTTTCCCCTTTCTGCGCCATGGCGGATTTTTCGTGGTTACTAAGGGCTAATAATAAAGAGTAAAAAAATACATTGCAAAATGTTAATTAAGTTACTTAGGTGAAGTACCTATTCTAACTATGATCGACTGATCATATTTTCGTACCTATGTGATTTCTGCGATGCTCAGCACATGCAACTAGCAAGGCCACAGCAAATAAACCCGAAATTCGACGACGCCTTTGATCTCGTGGTAAATGCCGACAACGTCTAGACAGCGTATGGAAGTTAGGGTTGTCACGAATTAACAACTTTTACTAATTTCATTATTTATTTTAGATCTACATCGTGATCAACATTATGATTACTCATGAATATAACTCATAAAGAATAAGTAATAATTTGTTCTTACATTTTTCCTGAAAGTACTCAAAACGCTAATTGCACGCCTCACAACATGAGGGAGTGCTCTACTCTCTATATGTGGCCATACCTCAGTTTCGACTCCTCCTCAAAATTGACATCCCTAACATTAAAAAAATGATGTCCACCATCTTGGATTTAAAAATAAATTCCATTTTCGTTATCAGCACCCCAAGAAACCTCGAAATTGATACCCATATCATATTATTAAAAAAATGTTAGCCATCTTGGATATGAAAATGGATGCCAGTTTCGTAATAATCAACCCAAGAAACACCGAAATTGATACCCATATCGTATCATTAAAAAAAATGTCCGCCATCTCGAATATGAAAATGGATGCCAGTTTCGTAATTAGCACCCCAAGAAACCCCGAAATTGATACCCATATCATATTATTAAAAAAAATGTCCGCCATCTTGGATATGAAAATGGATGCCAGTTTCGTAATAAGCACTACAAGAACCTCGAAATTGATACTCATATCATATTATTAAAAAATGTCCGCCATCTTGGATATAAAAATGGATGATAACATTTAAAAATAATAAAAGCAAGCGCGCGCTAACCCTGGAAGTCGTGTCCCGAGCTACTAATACGATTGGCATAAGCAGATCGGGCTCGTCATTCCCGCGTCTCACCCCACACACCCCGCACGATTGCCCCGTCTAGACGTCTTAGTCGGACGACTGTATGGATTTATAGACTGTGTTATTACTTAATTCTTTTTTACTATCAGTACCTATCTAACAAAAAAAAAAAGAAATAAATTCACCTTTCATAACTTGCTTCTAAAATCCTTCGGTAATTTTAAAGAATGATATATCTGAAACCTTTTTTTGGGCATTTGGCATCCATCCACGCAAGAATTATAGTAGGAGTGACGTTTTTCCATTAAAAATTATCAAATAGGTAAAATAATATAAATAACACTAAACAAAGACTATTTCAACAAGTATTTACAAAAAAAACTAATTACGTAAACACCGTTAAAAAAAAGTTTATCGACCAAATTGGCGATATTTTGAAAATGGGCCACGTTAGAAGTACCCTTAAACGACGAGCATGTATGCGTAGATATATGGATGTAAAGGAGGCGAAAGAGGTATGTAAGGATCGTGTCAAATGGAAGTCCGTAGTCTCTGCCTACCCCTCTGGGTGACAGGCGTGAGTGTTTATGTTACGTTAAAAAACTCAAAACAAACATTCAATCGCCTACAACGCGCTAGCCCCGACTGCGTATCTTACCCTGGGTGCCTAGCGATTGTAGGTAATTATTTCACGCAGGTAGCAAGAGTGACAGAGGGCTGGTAACAGTTAGTTCAGTATCTTCTTTCTTCAATATTAAAACACAACCTACATAAATACAGCCCACTAAGCTCTCATTCATTACACAATAGTTTCTTTTAGTTTTTCTTTTGTCCCTTTCTGCGACATGCTATGGCGGAGTCTATAGGATTCTCTGTCTACGCTTCGGGTGTACGTTAGTACTCATTTAGTACTCTTTTTAGTTTGTGGATATTATATTACTTTAATACTTTACTCTATGGTTTGTGGGGTGTTTTTTTTTTTAATTTATTCGTGACCATGGTTGCGAGGACCTTCAATCGAAAACATTTAGAATGGTTTTCCATCGTTTTTCTACTTTTTTTCCTATTATATAAATATAGAACAGACTAAATTACAAAATGAACTATGAAGCTATTTACAAACATTATCAATTAACTAAGGACACATAAATAATTAAAGTTTTCTTACAGTATTAAGTATAAATTTAAATAGAGGCATGAAAAAAACTACATCAGTTAATAGATCCTGAACGCGGCGGGGAACACTTATAGAATTTTCTTCAGCGACATCACTAATTTCACTGACAAGTGTCAACCTTTGAATCCCAAACGATGGGCACTGGAAAATTATGTGGTTTATGTCTGCATTTTGTTGAGCGCAATGTGTGCATTTGTCATCAGCTACGATCTTCATTCTGTATAGATGTGCAGGGACGAGGCAATGGCCAAACCGCAAGCGGTTAATGATTCGTTATGAACTTTCGGCCTGTGTATTTAAAGCGGTTGTACCACGGAATCGTTGGTAAGTCTGGCTGTAATTCTGCGTACCATTTTCCCTTATTCACCGTAGTAATGTTCCAGTAATCCTTCCACAGTTTCTTTGACAAGATTTTAAAGTGTTGATAATAATCTGTGAAGGGGACTTTACAATCTTGTGTTTGGTCTTCGTGGTGATCTTGCCGCGTCGCCTGATCCACTATCTCGTTTCCGACTATGCCACTGTGTGAGGGAACCCATAAGAATTCTATACATTTTCCAATCGTTTGCAGCTTATCCTTAATTTTATACAAAATATAATTCTGTTTATATACTAAATTACAGTTACATAAAGCAGATAAAACACTTTTAGAATCACTAACTATTAAGATATTTACACTATTTACATTGGTATTTACATATGACAAAGCAGCTAATATAGCCCAACTTTCTGCTGTAAAAATACTACAATTACTTGGCAACTTTATACATTTAATAACTTTCATTTGTGGGTCATAAAATGCTGCTTTAACAAGATCACTCTTGGAGCCATCAGTATATATAGTGTAGAAGTCTTTCTTTTCATTTAAAAATTCTAAGAATTCATACTTAGTACTAACCAAATCTAAATGACATTTTATATCAAGATAATTAAGTAATGTATCATATG
Organism: Parnassius apollo; assembly: GCA_907164705.1. Classification (NCBI taxonomy): domain Eukaryota; kingdom Metazoa; phylum Arthropoda; class Insecta; order Lepidoptera; family Papilionidae; genus Parnassius; species Parnassius apollo. The sequence continues at coordinate 5,714,752 of CAJQZP010000929.1, forward strand.
GGCATTTGTAAACAGGCCACTTGTTACTGATGTACATATCTCTTGTCTGATTTTTTACACAAGTTGTTATTGTTGTTATTTCAGGCAATGTACCCGAAATAAGAGTATTAGCTGAGATGTCGGCTGTTCCAATTAACTGGGAGACTTCTGCAGGATATAAAACATTACTCAGGACAATATCATTGCTACACGACAACTCCTTCAAACAGAATCTTTCAGCCAACTGCAAACGCCGCAAGGACAATGGAGGTATGCAATTTTCAACTTCCATAGAAACAATAGGAGTGGTGCGCATGGCTCCACTGATTATTCTCAGACCCATATTCTGTATCACATCCAATTTTCTTAACAATGTGCTACTAATATTCATGTAAGCTAGAGAGCTATAGTCAATATGACTCCTTACAATACTTTTATACAGCATGCTAAGTGTTTTTGGATCAGACCCCCAAAAAGTTCCTGCTAAGCTTCTTAGTACATTTATGCTCTTCATGGCATTCTGACAGATATAGTTGATATGCTTATCAAATTTCGGTTTCTCATCTAGCACTACTCCTAAAAATTTATGATGATTGGCTATAGGAATTGCATCATTATTATAGTTAATTTTAATTCCAGAGTTTACAAATGTGTCTTTACTGAATACTAAAACTTTACTTTTCTCAGAACTTATTTCTAATTTTAAAATGTTGCTATAATAATGATGCAATTGTGCCAATGCAGTATTAATTCTATTAATTGCTGTATTTATATTCTGGTTTTCACTGTATAAAAGTATGTCGTCTGCAAACTGTAATATTTTAACTTGTGATGTATCTACATAATTAAGTATCTGAGATGTGTATAAATTATATAACAAAGGTGAAAGTGTCGCTCCCTGCATTGTTCCTTTGTTAACAGACCTAGGTCCATGTAGTTTATTGTTAAATTTAACAAAAAGAGTCCTATCATGCAAGAAATTTAAAATCCAGATTAATACATTTCTTGGCAAGCCCAATTCATGCAAAACTTTTATGAGGCATTCAATATTAACATTGTCAAAGGCACCTTTGACATCTAAAAATACACATATAACATTAGAATGGCTAAGTTTGGCCTTTTTAAGTTCCGATATCAGAGATACAAAGCTTTCAGAGCAACTTCTGCCTTTTCTGAATCCAAATTGTATGTGAGGTAGTTTATCCTGTGTTTCAACAAAATAATCTAGACGCAACTTTAACATGTTTTCAAAAAGCTTACCTAAACATGATGACAAAGAAATAGGTCTGTATGATGATGGATCATTAGCAGCTTTATTTGGCTTTAAAATGGGGATTACACATTGGGTTTTCCATGACTCTGGTATAGCTAAATTATTCCAAAGTTTATTATAAATATTTAATAACATTTCTTGTTCATTAGGATGTAATTTTTTTATTAACATATACGGTATGCTGTCCAACCCTGGTGTTGTATCTTTCCTACTTTTGAGTGCTATGTACAATTCGTTTAGTGTGAATGGTCTATTGAGAAACGAGTTACTTTCATTTTCAACAGATTGATCTAAAATATCATTCAAATAATCTTCATTCAACTGTGATGAGTCTGCTATGTTGTCCAAGAAGCTTGGTATCCAATCGTCATCCAAATATCTGTTATGAGAAGAACCTATCCTTCTAAACCTTTTCATGTAGTTCCATATTCGAGAAATAGGTGTCATTCTATTAAAACTAGTACATAAATTGTGCCATGAATTAATACTTTCTTCTTTTAATATCCTTTTCTTTTGAGCATCAAGTTTTTTGTAGTTAACGAAATTAGGAATACTAGGCGATTTTCTATACTCTTTGAGGGCCTCCTTAGACTGTCGAACAGCATCATCACATGTTTGGTTCCACCAGGGTGCAGGTTTTCTCATTACCCTTAAAGTTTGTTGTGGTGTTTGCTTTGGAACAGTCTCTGCTCTAATATCATACAAAATATTTACAAAATTATTATACAAATCAATAGGTTCTGTACCATGTATTTCTAAATTACAAAATCTTGTTTCTGATAGTTCTTGATATTTAGACCAATCTGCTTTATTATAAATGTATTTTTCTTCCACAGGACGCACTTCATATATAGAAGGCTTCACATTTAGAGCGACCACAGTTGGGTAGTGGTAGCTGCCCATCGGGTCGTCATGAACGTGCCATTCACAAAGAGGAGTTAACGCGGAACTAACCAGAGCTAAATCTATTGCCGACGGATTTCTATTAGGATACTGGACAGTTGTTGCTGTGTCACCATCATTCAGAATACACAAGTCAAAGTCATCAATAAGTGCATATAGACTGTTACCTCTATTATTATTTGTCTGACAACCAAACAGGATATGATGAGCATTAAAATCTCCCATAATAAGACATGGCTTAGGAGTTTCAAGTAGCACCTTTTTCATTTTGCTGGTAGTAAATCTGCTGCTATTGGGAGGACAATATACACATAGAATATGTAACTTACCCATAGTTGTGTCTACGGAAATGCAAATATTTTGCACAGATTCGAAAAAAGTTGTACTTACAATAGTGTATTTTAAGTTTTGTTTAATTAATATACCTACTCCATTATGTTCATTTATTGAGTTTTTGTGTATAAAATTATAGGGTGAAAAATCAGGAATTGTACTAGTTGTTTTTAGCCAGGTTTCATTTAAGAGACAGATATCTATATGTTGTTCCGAAAGAAATTTTTTAAGTAAGGCCTTTTTGTTCTGTAAGCTCTGTATGTTATATTGTGCTATATTTAAATATGTATCCATTATGGTATTAAATTACTTAAAAGTATATCTTTAATTCTTTTATTTGTAATCAGAGCGCTGCTCTTGTCATTGCCAAGCATAACTAATGATTTGACTAGCGCATTAACAATTAACTCGTTGTTTAGTATTTGCTCAGCATTATATGGTACTTTATTTATGTCAGTATCAACAGTCTTTACAGGTTTAAGGTTTGGGAATGCTCTCGGGTCGGGCATTGCTGGGATACTCACCACAGCGGCATATGATCGGTTTGGTTTTAAATACTTATTCTTCTTCTCTTCCATCTTTTGTTGCTTCACTGGACAGTCCCTAGAGATGGCCAAGTGACCACCTTGACAGTTGATGCACACAATTTTTTCGACGTCGCATTCTTTGTAGGAGTGTTGTCCGGAGCACGAAGAACACATTTGAGAACCTCGGCAGACTTTCGCAGAGTGATTAAACTTCAGGCATTTGTAACAATGTAGTAGTGGAGGGATGTATATGTGGACCGGGTATCTGAACATCTGTATGTGCTGCGGCAGCGCTGTCGCAGCGAAGGTCACTGCAATGGTCCCCAGCGGAGTGAGCTTTCCATCTACCTTTCGCATAAATCTCTTGACGGAGATGACTTCTGCATCGCAGGTAATGCTTTTGTATATGTCTTCATTGCTTAAGTCTTTAGGTACGTATCTTATGACTCCAGTAATTTCAGTGAGGTCCAGTTTCGAGGCACGAACGCTTTTAATTTGTGTTTTCCCAGAAAGTGTGTCATGGTAAGGAAGTTATTGGCCGGTGCTGGTTTTCTGAATGTTGCCCACTTTATATGCGTTCACTCTGTGGACGCCAGCGATTCCTTTCACATTTTCCGTAAATAACTTTGTAAGTGCTATTGGATTTTTGTTACCAATTTTTTCGTTTTCTTGTGATTCAACGTAGACTACGCAGTCTACGCTGTGGTTTTCTGGGAATTGTCGCGTGTAAATTGTTTTTGAGAAAATTTTGTAGTCGACGGCATTTCCTTTGCAAGTATCGAGCAATTTCCTTTTCTTTGATTTTTGCTCGGCGGGGGTCGGGCCCCCGTCGGAATCTGGATCCATTGTATTTACAATATATATAGGTATGTACTAATTAACTATTTACACGGAAATTCACAAAATATATGCGAAATAAAATGAAATGAAAATTCAGCAAGAATTAAAACACCCGCTTAGCTTGACTTCCCGCCAGAAGCTTTGTGGGGTGTTTGTGAGCAGTGTTGCCATATATACAGATTTCCCCCGTCTTTATACAGATTTTCGGTGTGTGATACAGATTAGCACTGGATACAGATTTTTATACAGAGTTTTCTAACTCTATTGATTGGTTTACGATAATATTCAACTTAAAACAGAACTAAGCAAAATTAAGTGACTATAATAATATTTCATCATAGATACCGCGTTACACACATCATTGCATGATTCTATTCTTTATGGTTAATTTATTTTTTCACAACGTAATTAGTTAATACGGCAGACTTACAAGTGTATTATATAATATGTATATTTAAAATATGTACGACTGAAAATAATAAATTAATTATATGTGCGTTTGTTGCAAATGTTTGAGTTTTAATACGTTGTTTGCTTAAATTAATGTGTTACATTTTGCTATATAATTTTTTTTGTGTATATTGTATATTTTATACTTGGTAGAGCCACGCTGCGGATATATTATGGTTGGAGCACGAATGACTTAGCTCGAACGGGGAAGGACCACGCTCTCACAGAATACCGGCGTAAAGTACCAGCTTAATACTACTGTGCTTCGTATGATGAGTGTAGAAATCCGGAGACCCTTTTTTACTGGAAAAGAGGCGTTCCGTCTTAGTTCTCAGGCGTGACAACGCATCTGCGTTTTGATTCTTTAGCAAGGATAAACTTATTATTTATTTAAGAAATTTATGATTACAAAGATGAATAGTTATAGTGTAAACATAAACTCATTAGAGTTTTTCCGTACACTATTGCTGTCGACACATTATTCTAATTAACACGTTACAATACATTACATTAGTAACCAAAGTTACATTAATATTATTATCAACTTAATTTAGGTGCATTAAATGTTATGTTTCTATTTGATGATGTAATAATGTAGATGTCTATGGGCCACAGCATCCACTTACCATCGGTGTACTGTGTTCTCGTTTGTCACCCTTATTCTATAAAAAAATTTAATAATGATAATCAAACTTTATCAGCTTATCACGTTAGTAGTTATTCCTTGTTTTTCAAAAGAAGCAATGATGATGATGATCAATTATTCTATTTTGGTTTATTATATTATACAGACTTTAAGTTTAAATAGCATACAGATTTAATACAGATTTTAGCGGTTTCTAATACAGAGAAAAGGTTCAAGGCATCTGGCAACACTGTTTGTGAGTGTCTTTCTCATAGAGTAAAGTAATATATACAGAAGTCTTTGCTCTTTGCTGTCTTTCTCTTTTTGTCCTTTTTGTAACCATGTACATATATATAGTCAGTAATCCATAGATTACTATAGTGCGCGCAAGATAACTCTGCGCGCGACTGATGGCGTGCTTAATGTTGCCAGCTTAACTAATATTTTTTCCTTCGTTTAATCTTATTACTGGAATTGTATAATTATATCAAATTACATAAATTACCTAATTGATTACCAAATCTCAATTAAAAAAACTGTAATGTTCAGCCTAAACTTACAAAGACCTAATAATTTTTTAAACCCCATATTTATTGTTTAAGATCCGCGTAATAAATATATTTCTTGATTCTAACTTTCATAAGTTTGATACCTCACTACACAAGTTTAACTACGCCACTACAATTTTTTTTACACAATTACAGGTACCTATTATATGCGTGTATAAAAAGGACTAATACTAAGATTAATGACTACTGATATTTTGTCTATAATAAATTTTTCCAAAAAGGTATTTTGAAACAACTGAAATAGCATTATAATATTTATTATAAAGAACGAAATAAAAAGTCCAAGGAAACCTTGTAAATCTTTTATTGAATACCTATTAATAACCCCTCGTCTGCCGGCCGGTCATTTTGCAAATATGTCGCGTCTGCTAGGGCCTTAGGAGGTAATTTCGCGATATCGGCGCGTGGCGATTAAATTAGTAATTTCTCTAAAATATTGTATGGAAGCTATGTATAAAACTTATGTCATATGAATTGTTATATTATTTGCTATTACTCTGTAGATATCTTACTTGAATACAACTTAATAGATTTTATTAAGCCAATTTTAAAGTTGGAAAACCAAATTTTTAATAGTATTTTGTGCATAATTTGTGAAAATTAAACAAAAAAATCATTCTTTTATATAATAAATGTAATTTATTTTAATCAATATACACTAATTTATAATAAAAAAGCAAAAAACCCACACATTCCTATATATTTTTACCCCAAAAGTTTTTTACAATCTTAATACATTAACGGCAACCCAAGCGTTGCACAAAAAAATAGCATATATTGTTAGTTTTATTTTGAGAAATGAGCAAGTCAAGTGGAGTGCAATAATTTTAACATTAAGTATGGCTCAAGTTCTTAATTTAGATAAAGTTTCATTTCTAAAAGGTATGTAATGTATTTTTAATCAACAATAGAGATAAATGTAAGGCTATCTTTATTTTCGATTTTTTTTTTTATAAAAAGGATACATATCCCTAAATTATGAATTAAAAACTGTTGGTTATTAACCCTTCCATCTCTAAATAGCACCAAATTTCACTATTTGTTCGATTTACGAATAAAAATAAGGACAAAAACCGGGACGGGTGACCACATAAAAGCGACGTTCGTATGCGACTGCCACACAGGATGTTTATTCGAAATTTCTAAACATGGCAGTACTTTAGTAGCTTTGTATCGCATCCTCTTTCTTTGGTTTATAATTTTCTATAAGTAAAAATGTGATAGAAATCATTGTCGCTGGTTATTTTACCCCCCCAAATACGCAGTCACGGATCGGCCAGAATCTGGTCGCTTGCCAGACGCGCGTAATTAACCATCGGCCAGAATCTGGCCGGTTGCCACACAAGGGGTTATTTATAAATTTGGTGTAACAATGGTCCTCCAGTGGATCAACGCCTTCCATTCCCATATCTTCATCAGAATCCATGCTAGAGTCTTCATCAGATGACTCGGATGTGTCACCTGTAACATTAATTACAAATTCATCCATTTTCATATCCATCAGCCTATCTGATTGGAAATATTTATCTTCTATTTTTTCTACATGTTGGCATACGTTGAACCATTCTTCTGTCGTTACTGTTCTAAACGCCGCCTCAGTAATAGCAGCTATTTCGCTAGGAGCTTGAGTGATATTTTTCTCTGCAATGCGTCTCTTTACTATTGCCCAAATTTTTTCTATGGGATTTAAATCGCAGTGGTAAGGCGGCAAACGGAGAACCTCATGTCCATGTTCATTTAACATTTTTTCTACTTCATACTGTGGGTCCCCTTTGTATTTTTTAATTAATTCGTATAATTGCGCTTTTGTCCAACAGTCTTCAAATGTAATGCTTTTGTATTGCCAATTGTAGGCGCCTTGTTGATCTGTGTGCAGTGGTATGACGCACTATCCATCACTACAATGCAATTCGTTGGAAGATTCGGCACAATTTTTTCTTTCATCCACCGCATGAAGTTGGCTGAATTCATATTGTCATGATAGTCATTCGATTTGGAGTTAGCCCTGAACAGCAGCAGTCCGTTTTCAACAAACCCAGTTTTACCTCCACCATGGGCTATTATCCATCTTGCACCGACGCTATCAGAAGCAAGAATACCAGGCTGTTCCTTCGATTGCCAACATTTTTGAAGGTGGTATGAACCATGTATATACGTTTCGTCAACATAAATTACCGGTCGATTTTCTTCCTGACGATTCTTGCGCAACCTCAGAATATATTTTGCTCTCCAAGCTGCAATATCACTGCGTTCTACCAATACTTTTCGTTTAGACTGGCACCTTTTGTATTTGTAGCCCATAGTCTTTTAAATACTCCTCAACGATGTTCTACCATATTTAAAACCAATATCAGTTTTCAATTCCAACCAAAGTTTATTTATGGTAGGAATCTCCTTCTTCACGACGTAAAATGATTGAATTAAATGCCTTATAGCGCACATGTCGAAATCGTCTAAATCATAAATTTTTTTCCTTCGGTTCCTAGTTTTTCCCGGCGTCACAATTTTAGAAGATGAAGCTTCTGCTATATTACCCTCTTGACTTATCTGGGTGACGGTGCGTTCAGAAACACCTAAAACAAAATAAAAACAATGCATTATAAATACATGATATTAATGACACGAGGAAATTAAAAAGGAACAAATAGAGAAAATTGGGGAATTTTATTGTAATGGCATCCCTAAAAATTACCTGTTAAATATGCAACGCGGGCTCTAACTTTGGAAAACGGTACTATAGGCCCTTTATTGTCTCGTTCTTCTTCACAAGCACGTTTGACCTTCAAAATAACATCCCTGCCAGCACTTTTAATCACTTTCGGCTTAATGATAACGATTAATTACTGCAAAAAAGAATAAAAACAGGACACCTACCACTCTGTTTAGACACTTGCCATAAACAGTAAGATGGCGGCACACGATTAGTTCCAATTTTGGCCGCGCGAGAGTTATCTTGCGCGCACTCTAACTATATACCCGTAATCTGTGGTATCTTGCTACATATTTATTTATTTATTTATCTATGCCCAACACTATGTGGTAACCTGTGGTAAGTGGTAACCATGGGCGTGCAACTTAGAACAAATTTTGAGAACAAAATGATATTTTTTTTGTGCTGCCATCTACATTCCAAAGCACTAGACTCAATTAGACGCACCACGCCACTACGCAGTTAATGGCGGTCACTGATAGTTGAGGTTAATTTGATATTAATATTAATTTCAAATTATTCTGATTTCTCGTTTGTTTATATGCTTTCTTGTATTAAAATAAATATTTGCGACCCAGTGTTTTTTAATGTGTGCAAAAATGTGAAGAAGAAGAAAAATGGCAATGTGTTTTTAAATGTGACCAAGTAAGGACTTTTTTAACAACAGCTAACAGCTAATATCTAAGAAATTGAAGGTTCAAGGCACCTCCATGGATTGCCTCATAGGTACTATTTGCCATAGCTGCCACGCTTGCACAGAGTACCTTTGTATAAACTGAAACGGCACTTTGAGGACCGTTTTCTATATCCTCGAACTAAAAGACCTTGGTAAGTCTATTAAAAACTTTCTCATTGTCATGTTAATTAGCAATTGTTTTAGCAGTGCAGACTAAAGAAACTCACTTTCATGATTGTAATATTAGCAAAGGTGGGCGCAAACTGTTTTTGCTTATTATAGGTATGTCAGTGTATAGCTTGACTGCGACAACTACTACAACCCCACCTGATGGTCAGTGGTTATAAAGCAATAGATAGTAAAGCACTGTCTTATCAATAACTAAAGGATAGGATAGGGGTAGGAATAAATTCCGTTAAAGTAAATGTTATTGAAGAACTTGAAAATAAATATCACGATTGGCACAAAATCTACACAGACAGATCAAAGAGTGCTAAAGTTGCAAGGGGCAGCTTTTTTCGACCCATATCAAGCAGTTTCTAAATCTTATAAAGTTACTAATGACATTTGTATTATGACCCTTGAACTCATTGCAATATCCGAAGCCCTAAAGTATGCTGCAAGCTATAACTGTAACTAAATTATTATATACTCGGACAGGAAAACTGCTATCCAACATTTGGCTCGATCTGCCTCTGGAATCGTAGGTGTTTCGAAAGCCTATTGCATACTTTCCCAAATAATATATCAATTCAGTCTATGCGACATGTGCAAGAGTGCAGTGGATTCCAGCACATAGACCAAATATTGGGTAATGACAAGGCAGATAGATTAGTGAACTCTGCTTGTATAAATGGTGTAGAATATAATATTGACCCTTGCTACTCAGAAGTACTACCAAAATTCAAAAATTAATGTCATAACAAATTGAAAGAATTTTTCAATGAACGCTCTAAAACGAAAGGTGTTTGGTACAAAACAATACAGAGTGAACCACCTCAAATACCTTGGTTTGTAGATACAAAATTAAAAAGAAATGCTATTAAATTAATATTTAGAATAAGAACAGGTCACATTCCATGAAAAAGATTTCTTATTTGATGAAAAGAACTGATTCCATCTAATGTGAAACTTGTGGAGTAATAGAAAACTTACATCACTTTTTGATGGATTGTGAATGGCAACTAGGGGAAAGGGAATTATTTGGAAGGACATATAAGATAAATGTGGACAATATAGGTATTACGCAGGGCATCCTCCATGCCCCCACCTTGGATATTTCATTGAGTATGTGCAGATTAATAGCAACATATAGATTTTAATAGGATTGACATGTTAACTAACAAAAACCCCTAAATAAAATAAGAAAAAAAAAGCTTATTCACTTTTAAATTAAAGACAATGGTATGTCAGTGTATAACTTGACAACAACTACTACAACTCCACCTGGTAGTAAATGGTTATAAAGCCCTAGATAGTAAATTAATAATATTTTAGATTTTTAGGGTTCCATATTTACACACAACAAGGAAACCTTATAGTTTCTCCATGTTCATCCCAACGCAGTTTTACTCAGAGACACTAAGTGTTACAAATTTGTAATTTTGCATAGTTTATAGGCATTAATCATGTCTACAAAACTGTGAAATAAAATCTTAAAAACATTTTTATTTTGGGTACACCTATGCAGGTAAATGAATGATTATTTTTACCCATATATTCCATCCTGTAAGGTATTGTTGGATAGGTATTTCAAAAACATTGCGAGTATGGAAGAACACCTTTACGATTCAGGGGTTTGTTACCGAAATATTAAGCTTTAAAGTCGTATTTTTCATTAGAGTCATGTGTCTCCTCTGCCAACTAAACTGCTATTTTTGGAAATGTGGAAAGTATACTCAATAGTAGCATATATAATGAAGTTAAAAGGAAAACTTTCGCATCAAATTAGAATTAACAAGTTAACAGATTTTTAACGAGTAATAGTCTACTATTTTTTTAGTTGGTAGATATTGTTGTCTCAATCAAAGTATTCATACAATCAAAAAGCCTGATACAGTTTCATTTGTAATACTCTTGGTTTATGCGGGCGACCCTCAGGATAAATCAGGGCAGTTGTAGTAGATTACCTAATCGGTATAGTTTTCGATTGTTACTTATGACATAACTTTAAACAATTTTTAATATAAAAAAAAAGCATATATCATAATAAAAATACATGTGGAGTGTAACTTAATCTTTTTGCAAATTTTAAGTATTTGACTGCTTTATTCACACATATTAATCGCACATATCGGAATTTTTCAAGGAGCACCATTTTTTATTTTTAGGTTTTAATGATTATAATGAAAATACATTAATTTATTCCTTAATACTATAATAACACTTGACTGCCTCATTGGTCTAGTGTCATAAATGCAATTTGATCATTAGATCCCGGGTTTGAATCCCAGTTCTGTCCAAAATCTGTTTTTGGGTATTTCTATCAAGAAATTCTCAGCAGTTTTAAATTTTTAAGTTAGAGTTAAGAAATTGGAAATAGTAATATATAATAGTAGTTTCTTACAGTGAGCGTAGAGAATCAGACCCTTTTTACTGGAAACAAGGAATTTCATGGGGTAGGGGTGACAAGCGGTGTCTGCATTTTGGTTCTTTATATATTATATTATTAATTTAGGTGTCTATGAGCTTCAGCATGCACTTGCCGATTGCACTTTGCTATTGGAATGTGTGCTCCTTTGTCACCTTTATTCTATAAAAATACATATTCTTAGAATAGAAAATATATTTGCTTAAAAACATGGTACATAAGATGGTCAATGACGTGGAACTGATTAATAATGATTGATATTAATCCAGTACATAATAAATCAGCATAGTAGTTGATTTGATGTCTACATACTAATTGAATTGAATTAAAATTAACAACTATTCATAAAAACGTGAATAATTATAGTCTTTGAATACCAAGTCCTTTCACACATGAAATGAATCGTCATTAGGTGCGTTCTGAAACTATTATTTGAAATAATTTTGAACAGTTACAACAATAGAAATAAATTAATAACTTTTTTTTGTGGCTACTTAGAGAGTTATACCTTAACAATAAGGTATTTTACATAAATATTTCATATTGGGACGCTGTAATTTCGTTGTCTGGTACGATTTGGCCATCCTCCTTTTGTTTTCACTGAGCCGCAAGCCATGCAGTGGAAATGCTACATTTTTGCACTGTGTACACTGCAGCATTGCGCCAGCTCCAAAAGCATTCTAATAGCATATTGCATAATATATATTATATCATTTATTTATTATTTTATCATAAGGCACAAGTTGAAATTCAAAATCATTCATTAAAAAAAGGAGAATCCAATACAATTTGATCTATGCCGTCATTGTTTAATTTGATCTCTATATGCATACCTGATTGTCGTACTTTTTTCAGGTACATTGATTACAAGAAAGGTGTACAGATGTGAAAATAAAAAAATAATTAACAAAATCATGATTTTAAAAAGCAAAATTAAAATACAAAAATGTCAAATAAAAGCAGCAATGAAAATGGCGAAGACAAAAATTGTTTCCATATCTTTTTTAACTTCCTTAAATCTCATTGTAATAGGTAAAACTTTGTTTCACAGCATATATGTTCTGAATAATGTTTTAGACACTTTTTATAAAATCTTTGATTAAAGGAATTAAATAAAATCAAACAAAAGTGACTAACTTCAGTCAGTCAGTCAGTAATATCTGCAGTATCTTTGCTCTCTTGGGGTAATTAATAATGTTTTGAAAATAAAATCAAAACAAAGTTGTTACAGACAAATATTTCTTTTACATTAAATTATCAGTTCTAAAAACTTATTTGCACAAAGTCTAATACCATCTAATACACGTTGGTTAAATTTCGTACTTTACTCTTAATTTTAGGTATTTTATCAGGTTACACTGAGGTATCTTGTCAGCTTACTTATCCATCATCCAGTAGTTCATTTTCTCCCGCATCAATATCTAAGAGTAGTAATTAATTTTAAATGCTCCCATTTAGCAGTCTACTATGTCATGCGTATAAATCTTAATTATTTTGAAATAAAATTTCCCCTTTCGATAAGTGTAGGATCAAACATAGAGAATTATTTCTAGTTTTAAATTTCATAAGCATTCTTGCTGTTTTTTGTCCTATTAACTTAATTATTGCTTACTTTGGTATTAATTGTAAATTAATCATAGACAACATTTAATCATGTTTGTTATAAATCTTTTATTATATATATTTTTTTAATTACTGCCATCGTAGCATTTTTGCAAAAATCTAAAACAAATTGATAGCTTAATATGAGCTTTATCTCCTTTATCATCAAACCAAAACATGTTTATGGTTATATTTTCACTATTAACATCCTCAGTCTTCGGAACCTATGACAGTTGTATTGTAATGTAGTTTAGGAGAACACTAGCATCTCATCAAACATTAAGAAATACAAGCAATCTGCCATGTTCAAGCTTTGTTCTTTCATTTGCCTAAATATAATTAAGTTTATACCTGGTTTAATTAGTATTTATTTAAGGACATTTTTAATGTCCGTCTTGAGATGAACGTCTTGAATGTACAAAACTGTTATAAATAGCTTTCATAAGAATAAAGATGTTCAAACTTTAAACACTAGGAACAAAAATAGGCTTGTAATACCAGTTACTAGAATCCACTGAGTCAATAGTGCTTTTATGGGGGCAATGTATTATAGACTTTTACAATAAAATTGCAAAAAATTTACAAAATTTGTCAATTAACAAGTTGAAATGTTTTATTAAAGGAAAAATGTACAAAAAGTGTTATAAATAGCTTTCATAAGAATAAAGATGTTCAAACTTTAAACACTAGGAACAAACATAAGCTTGTAATACTAGTTAATAGAATCCACTGAGTCAGTAGTGCTTTATAGGGCAATGTATTTATTATACGCTTTTACAACAAAATTGCAGAAAATGTACAAAAATTGTCAATTAACAACTTGAAATGTTTTATTAAAGGAAAAATGTACAAAAAGTGTTATAAATAGCTTTCATAAGAATAAAGATGTTCAAACTTTAAACACTAGGAACAAAAATAGGCTTGTAATACCAGTTACTAGAATCCACTGAGTCAGTAGTGCTTTTATGGGGTCAATGTGTTATACGCTTTTACAACAAAATTGCAGAAAATGTACAAAATTTGTCAATTAACAACTTGAAATGTTTTATGAAAGGAAAAATGTACAAAAAGTGTTATAAATAGCTTTTATAAGAATAAAGGTGTTCAAACTTTAAACACTAGGAACAAACATAAGCTTGTAATACCAGTTACTAGAATCCACTGAGTCAGTAGTGCTTTATGGGGCAATGTATTTAAGCTTTCACAACAAAATTTCAGAAAATTTTCAAAATTTGTCAATTAACAATTTGAAATGTTTTATTAAAGGAAAAATGTACAAAAAGTGTTATTATAATATCAAAGAATACATAAAATAACTCCTGGGTATGAGGTGATCGCAATCATGCTTGTATGTACTATTAAAATTTATTTAAAAAATGATATTGTAAAGTGAAATATGTTTAAAAAAAAGTCACGCTGGGTTTCTTGTTGGTTCTTCCCAGGACAGTGGTATCGGTGGTAAATAAAACACGATTTCCAATAAGTATTATGTAATAATCTATATTTAATTTAAAAAAATGTTCTATTCTCTGTAATATAAGATATTTACTAACTAGTAGGGACATTGTATAAAGAAATCAATTGATATTGTGCAAATACTGTTAAATTTAACACATCTAATGTTATTCAATAACTAAGCAAAGAATTTTTAAACAATAAACGTTTTAAAATTAACCTGTTTTTTATTTTTTTGGTATAGGAACTTACAATTACCACGAGAAACATAAACAACTATTAATTACATTGCACCACTTGCGCAATGTAATTAGTGGTTGTATATAAAATAAAAATATTAAAGTGCAAAAAAAGGGCGAGCCCAAAGCACCAATATTTTAACGCCATCTATTAGGCAAAACAAGAACTTTAACTAAAATTAAACTTGAGTCGCACATCTATCTCTAGTATATATACAGTAATCTATGGTGGTAACCATTCTTGATTGTGTTCTTCTACTACTGCATTTTAACATTTTTGAAAACTTCGGATTATTAGTGAAAAGGAGAATATAATTACATTAAATCTATAGGAAACAGAAATGGCCTTCAGTGAAATTTGTAGAATTTGTTTAAGCATTAATGTACGCATGTGTGTACTAAAGAAGACTGGCCTCCAAAATTTATATAAAGCATTAACGAACAGTTTCGTAAGTTAAATAATACTTCTTAATATTGCAAATTGAAGTTGCGGTAATTTGTTGTTGTCGCTGGAGTAATTACATTATACATTACATTACATTATAACTTGCCTGATGCCTATCGATCAGGGCTAGGCTAAGGTGCAGCGCTAAATAAAGATACCCAAAACATATTAATACACGACTTAAGTCATTTTTTCTAAGATGTGTGTTGTTTGGGTACTGTAATAATAGTTTGTCAAAAATTTCTAGATCATAGTGTCCGTGTATTATTTTTCCATCAAGTCTCTTCATTTTCTGTGACCTTTAAAAGTTGAAGTTCAAGTGTTTTCAGACATTCCTCATATGATATGCTTTCAATGCTCCAGGAACTTTTGAATATCTGTGTTGAGCCTCTCCTGTTACTTAGTATAATTTGTGAGGCATATTCCGAATTGGGTTAAATATATGTTATATATTTTAAGAATCCTTTTTGGTATTATTGTTATATGCCATAGTTGCCACCCTAGGCTAGGCAGGTTGGCAACTGCAGTTTTTTTTTAATTATCTGACCTGTTATGTGCATAATGCTGCTGCCAATATCCTTATGTAATAAAATAATTTAATTGTTGGATGTCCAAACTTATCTGGAACTTACTTTATACTGCAGTTGATATTAAATTAAAACGGTTAAAACTGCTCAGGGCAGGGTATTGTTATTAACTCCATTTAAAATTAGTGATAGTGGCTCAATAGTTAGAATGATTGCAAACTTTAGAAAGTAGTGAGTTCAAATCTGCCATTTGACTATGGTTTAAGTTACTCCTAGTGCAAGCATTTTCAGTAAAGTTTTTGTAATATTAATAGTGATGCTAGTAGTTTAAAGTTATATGAATGTATGTTTATGTATATGTATGTGAATTTTGAAAGCCCAAACTTGAAATACCTCTGTCAGGGTCCCAAGAGTTTGGATCTACTGCTTTTAAAATGTTATCTGTTATTGTCATGCGGACTTCCTACTTCCTTGACACTCACAACATTTTAAATTAATTAGAGAATTGTGTCCATATATTAACTGCATGCAGAAAGTTTGCCGATGATATCACAACATCACTTATGGATGATTTGTAAAACCCTTCAATGTTATAAAAAAATTGTGTTGAAGAAGAGAGTTGTGGTGGCAAATATATTTTATCACAAAATTGTACATTTAAGTAGTTTTCCGTATTTATGACAAACTTTCATATTTTCAGATGGATGAAGATGAGGAGCCCATAATTGTCTGTTTCATCTGTCATGCTAGACTCATTCGATGCAGAACATTGCAACAACAAGCTATTGAGTCAAATGCAGTTCTAGAGCAGTTGCTTGCTGGAGGGTCCATGGTATTATCTATTCCATCCAATAAAACCTATAAAAGTCTGTCATAGATTGCTTCATTGGAGGGATTTTGCCAAATTTGCCACGCTTGGCAGGTTTATATTAGTCTGAGTTGTTATTAAGAGGATGCTGCTGCCCAACTCCTGTTTCTGTTTCCCTCTGTTGCCTCTTACAACACCCATCCCATGGGTAGGTATATAGGGTAGTTGATATCCTTAAACCATCACTACAAGATCCGCGGCATAATACTTTTGTTATTAATAAAAGTTTACTGCTTGATGCTTCCTTTCCATTATAATGAAAAATTTGCCTTAATCATCACTTGGCAGGCGTTTTAGTGATCACTATAATGTTGGGTTTTACCACACGCAAAATACGCGCTTAGACGTGGAGTTGCGGAAAACAGCCCGTTGTAAACTAACTAAACTAATGTTGGGTTATCTACTTGAACATCCGAGCGATACGGCGACAATAGCCTTGAATGCCCCGCACCGCTCTTCGCGGCTTTTTTAAGGTCCAATCGCGACCAGTTTGACTAAAATGGTTACCACAGAGAACATTCGCTACCTATATCAGATTAAAAGTCATACAATGAAAGCTATTGAAATGCAGGATTCAATTACGTTAATAATAATTTACCAATTGGAGTGCAACAACTAAAAAAATGATTAGTTTTAGAAATTTTGTTGAAACCCTAATATTTTTTTTATTTTCTTTGATAATATAGCAGAATCATTTTATTTCTATATATTAATTGTACAATAATTAATATAACATGATTTACCCTATACAATAATACCAATAACCTTATATAGATATTAAGTATTTCTAAGCAAAAATATCTAAAATATCGACATACTCCATTCTAGTCTATTCTTCCGGGCGGCTATGAAATGTGACAAACTGTTATTATTTTAAAAAATTTTATTTATAAGAATTTAATTTAAACTTGTATTTATTATTGTTATACTTATGAGAAATATTTTATTAAAATAAAAAATATATAATACAAAAACTTAACGAAAAACCGACACACAAAGGCAAAGTTTTCGCATGTCGACTTCATCACATATAAAAACATCATTACATACTGGATACTGTATACATATATATATATATTATTTCCATATATAATACTAGTACAAAAGTATAATAAATACATTATTATTTACATTTGAAATACAAAATTCACAGTACTACTGGCTACTACACAAAACTTGACACAACTGGATTAAACGCTTGTTTCTTTTTTTTTATGGTATTTGTTACCTATCATAAACCTTTTACTAACTGATAGATGCATTTTTAATATAGATCCAACTAATGCAAAATTCATGAAACTTTTTGTAACTTTCCATTGATAAAAATTTGTTTAGTGTAGAAGTCAGCGAGGCCGCTCTAATCGCCCTAACGTTCAACCGGAAAAAGTTTTAGGCGACTATGGTTGCCCGGGCGTTTGAGTGGTTATAAACACAAATATATACCAGCTATCACAAATCATGTGTCATACTCTACTACACATTATTTTAATACAGTAGAACGGTATAATTTATGTCTTTGTTCAAGGAGTCCCTAGTAACACCTGTTCACAAGAGTGGAGATGAGAGTGGAGTGGATATCAACAACTGCAGACCAATTTCGCTAAAAAGCTATAGATATTTAAAAGCTATAGAAAAACTCTTGACTTGAGTCTCGATTCTAATTACATTTCTAAACTCTACATTCTTATTTAAATTTATTGGGGACTTTCACTTTTGTCTGCATCTGCGGGATGGTATGGGGTAGTATGGGATCTCCTACGCCACTACTACACTACATTTTTCTCTTATTTAAAAAAGATTTTGGTTTCAGTCAATACCAAAACCACATGAGTTTAGAGATGAGATTCAATTCACATCAATCAATCATATAGATATCTGGCCAGTAGAGTGTGATATAGAAAATGATTGTAATGATGACATTTTTAGCCTTGAATCTGTTAAAGTTGAGGAAGAGAAAATCGAAAACAAGAATTTTAAAACTGAAGTAAACTGGAGTCATGAAATAGGTAAGATTTTGTGATATTATTAAATTAAGGTATAATTTACATAATGGCAAGTGGTTACTGTAGCCCATAGACACAAAATAAAGAGGACTTCATGTGCAATGTACTGATTTGCCTTTGCCTAAATTCAAAGTGCATGTAAAAAGCACTTGCGGAGAAATAAAATAACAAATTAAATAATTGTTTAAAAGATAACAATACATGGACATCATAATGAGTTAATGAGCTTTGTTAGACATTTTCTTTTACTTATGTATAAATATATTTATAAATGTTTTGATCCTGTATAAATGCAGCCAGTATGTATGTACACTAAGATATATTAACTTCATAGGAGTTAATGATATACATACAACTGGTAAGCTACGACCTTTGCCGATTTCTTAACCCAGATGGATTCCTCCATCCTCCTGTCACCTATTTCTGTCGTCAAATAGCAGTGCGTGCACTGCTGTGTGCCAGTCTGAAGAGTATAGAGTCAGTATAATCACAGGCTGTGGGGCATTGCATCTTAGTCGTCAGACGTGACAGTGCATTGTAGCTTTTTATGTTTCAAGGTAGCTGCAGGCAGTGCGCAGACTGCAGTACCCACTTACCATCAGGTGATTCGACTACATGTCATAAGGTGGACTGTTAGTTTGTTTGTCACTTCGTACTAAAATATATGGAGAAAGGGTGCTCAAGGAATGCTTATACTGGCAAGCACTCAGCTACTAAAACAAGTTGTGGTTGAACACTAACTAAATGAGGTGAATGAATCATCATCATCATTACAGCCCTTCACAAGTGAACTGCTGAACATAGGCCTCCCCCAAGGAACACCACAAAGCACGGTCCTGAGCCACCTGCTTCCATTGACTTCCTGAATATCTTACCAGGTCGTCACTCCATCTAGTGGGGGACCGCCCTACACTTCGTCTATCGGCACGAGGCTGCCAAAATTACGTCACGTTAGGAGAACCTTTCTTCTCCATCAGAAAGTGGTCGGCTTGGTCCCATAAGCTGTGTGATGGACTCTAATGATCTATTCGCTTGGAAAAAATATTAGATTTTATTTTATATATTGAGTCAGAATCTGTTTCATTCCAGATACTGGTGAAAAACAAGAAGACTTGGAGATTGATGCTTTTGAAGATCGACATGAGGATTCGGAGAATAACTTGCCACTAATTTCGTTAGGTCCAAAGAGTAAAACAGATGACGTTATAATAGGTAAAAGAATTTCTTTTAAAAAAAAATCAAAAAATGAAAAAAAAAAACAACACATTATAAATTTCTCTTGCATCATGTAGTTGATGTACTGTACATACAAAATTTTATTCTTTTATTACACATGAACAAACCAAATGATTGCTTGTGACCCAAATGAACTAAAATGATTATTTGTAGGCCATACAATTATGTTGTTTTAAGCAAGAACTGAATGCGCTGGTGGTGACCCAAGGTGTTATTAAGATAAAACAGGAAACCTGGAAGGGGATTCACTGATTTGTTGATAGGGCTATTATTATGTCTGAGAAAGTTGTTGTAAGTACATCTGCTAATCATGAGATCGTGGGTTAGGCCAAACTCAGTTGTTGGGTTTTGCTGTCAAGATATTCTCAGCAGCAGCCCGGAGCCAGCAAATTGGCAGTGTTTCAACCCTGTGCCTCGGAAAGCACGTAAAGCCGTTGTTTCTACGTCTGATCTCTCTCCAGCAAGTTGGCAGTGTTTCAACCCCGCGCCTCGGAAAGCACGTAAAGCCGTTGTTTCTACGTCTGATCTCTCCATTCGTGTTGGATTACCGTCCCATCGATTTTAGAGAAAGAGGGAATAGAGAGTGTAAAAAAGATGACTGTGACATAGGTAAAAGAACATTATCTTATAAAGTTTCTTCTTTTTTGTTTATTGATTCACCAACATTTGTATCATTCCTTACATGCTAATTAAATACAATGAACCAATAAGAACTAAAATACGTAACATATACATACATAAACACTCACGCCTGTCACCCAGAGGGGTAGACAGAGGCTACGGACTTCCATTTGGCACGATCCTGACATACCTCTTTCGCCTCCTTTACATCCATATATCTATGCATACATGCTCGTCGGTTAAGGGTACTTCTAACGTGGCCCATTTTCAAAATATCGCCAATTTGATCGATAAACTTTTTTTCTAGGGCGTCCCTTCCCGACTCTGCCATTCACATCTGCCATATAAATTTGCTTTGTCACTCTTTCCTCATTCATTCTTTCTACATGACCAAACCACCGAAGCATTCCTTTCTTAATCCTGGTCACAACATCATTTTGCATACCACATTTATCTCTTATCACGCAATTTCTCACCCTGTCATTCAGATTCAACCCTAGCATACTCCTTAAAGACCGCATTTCTACAGCATTTATTCTACTTTCGTGCTTCTTCTGCCACACCCAGCTTTCACTACCATACATTAAAGTAGGGACTAACACAGCATTATGAATTACCATACGTGCCTTTTTGACACATTCTGATTCTTCGTAATAGAGTTTAGTGCCCCATTCACTCTATTCCCTGCATTTACTCGTCGTTCTACATCCTTATCATATCTACCATCCCTGCTAAATGCACATCCCAAATACACAAACTCATCCACTTGCTCATTTAACTCTCCTTCTATTCTTATTTCACATACCGTTTTGATTTCTTCTCTTTCAAAAACCATCAGTTTCGTTTTACTTACGTTCACTTTCATTCCCTTTTCTTTTAATGCCCAGTTCATTAATGTAACCATCATTTGCAACTCAGCCGCCGATGACGCAAATATGACTTGATCATCGGCATACAAAAGGCATTTGACGGTTAACTCGCCCATTCTTAACCCACATTCTTCATCTTTCAAAGTTTGCAAACACCTGTCCATAAATAGGTTGAACAGCCAAGGGGAAGCTACACAGCCCTGTCTGACACCTTTTTGGATGCCAAACCAGTCCGAGTAGACCCCATTGATCCTGACACAAGCACTAGAGTCCCTTTTTTTACATGGGGAAATGCCTACGCATACCCGCCTCGCGGGGGCAAGGACGGGTTATGTCGGACTCGCACCGACTAAAACCCCATGGTGTTCCACCTTCGTCGCATATTGGCAGAGCCACGGGAACGCTTTCGCACACTTCCGCGGCCCTACCAGCGACTGCCGCCCCATGGCAGCACCTCCTCGGGAGAGGAATATTCCTCCCCGTTCTCCTACCCAGGTAAGGCGCACCAGAACACGTGGCGCGCCGTCCTCCACGACTTTCAATTACACCTGCGCAACGGACGCCCCCGTGTCCGATGCGCGAAGGCCATGGGGCCAGGAAAAACGAGCACTTAGAAGCACTAGCCTTCCCGACCCCAGCGGCGGATCTGGTCTATGGCTCCGCCGCCAACCAAGATTCGGCTGTGGAGGGTAGGGAGAGTGGCGCCTCGCAATACCAACACTCCTCTCCCCCCGCAGCCCCTCCACCACCGCATCAACGGTGCGGCCCCGTTTGAGTCGCGGAGGATAGGGCAAGTGGCGCATCGCCATACCAACACCTCTTTCTCCGCGACTCCACCTCGGCTGCAGCGGTAGGGGGTAAGGACACCCCTCTCGCCGCAGTCCACCAACACACATCCGAAGTGGGCTCCCCAAGCCCACTCGGAGTGGCCACCTCGGGCCAGCCATATGGGTTCCTCTTTGTTCACCGTGGTTGACCAAGCCACGGCTACTAAGCCCCCCCGCCACGACAAGGCGGGAACCCGTTCGGGGGGGAAGCACTAGAGTCCCTATAAAGAGACCTTAATGCCTGTATCAAACCAGCGATAAATCCATATGAGTTCTGTGTTTGCCATAACACATTCCTGTCCACTCTGTCATAAGCCTTTTCCAAGTCCATGAACGCACAAAAAACTTTCTGGTTTTTGGCCAAAAACTTCTCCGCAATTGCGAATGGAAAAGACTTGATCTGTACACCCCATTCCCTTTCTAAAACTAAAATGAATAAAGAACTAAAATGTACAAATAAGTACAGGCGGATACAACATGCAAATAACTTTCTCAACACTGTGTATCTATATTTCTAGGCTAAAGAAAGATTAAAAAAATGATAACGAAATACAGTACTAAAATTATATAGAAGCGGAAAGAAAAGAACATTTTTTATAGAATATTACAAATCATGGTCGCCTAAGGTGCAACGGAGATTGTTAGGAGGATCGAAAAATATATCAATTTTTTCTTCAAATTAGTCAACGATTTCACTCATTATAGCAATTGGAGAATTGGAGCAAAACACTGTTCCTCAATATGGTCTAGTCATTGTGGTAATCTTACGACCACAACGCGGATAACGAAAGGGAACGCACATACTAAATTTATTAAAAAATTCAGGAAAATCAATAACACCACTAATAATTTGGAAGCAAAAATCAAATCAAAGTTTACATGCCTTTCCTTGGCTTAATGCACCCAATCTCATTTTATTAAATGCTTCTTCTATTCTTTATAGTAATGACAGTATATATATACATTAAATTAAGGTAAATTGAAAAAAAAAAATATTAAAAATATGTTAGGTCGCTGTCCAAAGTTACCACGTAAATATATAATAAACACTGAATAAATGACACAAAGCTGCAACAACTCACAGATTTCTAGCTCACTAAATACAAAATTGTTGCCATTTTGTGGTTAGTAACATAATCCCGTCACTGTAGAAATCTTGGGATTTTTGATCAAAAGAATGTAACAAGTAGGTTGTACAGTCCCCTCTTAATGTTAACCTAACACTATCCAAAGAATTCTGAAGAGACAGAAACAGGAGAAAATCTGAGGGTCAGGACTATATGGTGATCATTGACACTTCCCAACCAAGCTATCTCAATTTTTGCTGAGTGGCGAAAGATGTGTGTGGTCTAGCGTTATCATGATGAAATACCACTATTTTGTTATTTAATTGCGGCTGTCTTTTTTTTTTCAAATTCTTTCTTGAGTTTCATTATTTGTAGAGTTACAGTAAGCTCGTGTGGTACCCAAATATCGAGCTTTTTTGTTTAGTCAGACTTTTTCAAACGGTTCAAAACTGTTTTGTGGTCAATACTCAATTCCTCGGCTACATCGTACTGCTAATATGCCGATCTTGCTCCACTTTTTCAAAGATGGCGTCGACTTTATCCGTATGTGGGCGACCCGAGCGAGCTGCATCTTTGACATCAAAATTAACGAACTGAAAACGCTTGAACCAACTTTGTGATACTCTCTTACTGCGACTGCATTAGTTCTATAAACTTCGTATATTTTTTTCGCAGTTAGAGTCGCATTTTTTCTTTTTTTTGTAATAAATCTTCAGAATGTGCAGAATTTCTTTGTTAGGTTCATTCATTTTAGCGAACAGAAAAGCAATTGGAAAATGGCGGGAAAGTGTTGTTTTACTTGTTTTAACTTCAATGTCCTCAATACGTATTGATATTAAAACCAGCCAGATACAAACAGTACAACCAAAGAGATTTTTCTTCAATTTTATACTAACAAAATACAAAGAAACATTTTCCCCGATCTATTAGAATTTATTATTGTTCTTAAAATCCTAGTCGATTGCCACCAATTACATCGAAATCGATTGATCCGTTCGAAAGCTATTTTTTTGTTCTTTGTTAAACATGCGACTTTTTATTTCTTTACTTTTCATTATTCCTCTGTGGTGCCCATCGGAGGCAAATCTCAGCCATGGTTTGGTCGCTCCTGTAAGATAGCATCATGCTTTAAGTAGGAGTGCTACCAAGCCTGGGCTGACGCATCAACCGAACTATAATTCCGCCTCCAGGTCCTTAAAAAGAGTCATTGCCAAGGCAAAGTCAGAGCACATAGGCCGAATTGGCGAAAAACTAGTTCGCCTTCCTTCTGGAACCCGTGCATTCTGGTCTCTCGCCATGGCTGTCCAGGATAATATTTGTCAGCCATCTCTTCCATCTCTGCACAGGGAGGACGACTCACTGGCCCATACCGCAAAGAAGAAAGCCGATCTGCTAGGCTCTTTCTTTGCGTCCAACTCGACTCTCGATGACGGGGGGAGTACGCCGCCGACCATCCCGCGGTGTGAGTGCTCCATGCAGGAAGTACAGTTCACACAGTGCTCGGTTCGCAAAGCACTCCTCTCCCTGGTATCCCCCCAATTGTGCTGAGGACGTGTGCTCCAGAGTTGGCACCGGACTTAACGCGTCTTTTCCGGTAAAAAAAGAAAGAAAGAAAGAACCATTTATTTGATTTCCGGTACTTCTACTCCCTAGGCGTAGTCCCAAACTCATGGAAGACGGCTTTCGTCTATCCGATCCCTAAAAACGGCGACCGCTCAGACCTGTCCAACTACAGGCCCATCGCCATCACATCCTTGTTCTCCAAAACAATGGAGTCCATTGTAAACTGCCAGCTCATGGGGTACTTTGAAGATCACCAGCTGATTAGTGATCACTAATACGGTTTTCGCCGTGGTCGATTAGCTGTGATCTTCTGGTCTACCTAACTAATAGATGGGTGGAGGCAGTGGAGTCTAAGGCGTTGGCCGTTAGTTTGGACATTGCGACGGCCTTCGATCGGGTTTGTCACAAGGCGCTTCTTTCGAAGCTCCCTTCCTATGGGCTTCCCGAGAAATTGTGCAATTGGATCACCAGCTTTCTTGCAGATCGGGGAATCAAGGTCGTTGTAGACGGTGGAAGCTCCGATTACAAGCCTATTAATGCTGGTGTTCCACAAGGCTGCTTGCTATCGCCAACGCTGTTTCTTCTGCATATCAATGATATGTTGCAAACCCGTAACATTCATTGCTATGCAGATGACAGCACTGGTGATGCTCTGTACACCGGCCGTGCCAATGTTTCTCGGGAAAACGACTCCGAGTACCGGGACAAACTTGTGTCTGAAGTCGAGACTTTATTTAACAAAATCTCGTACTGGGGGCGACTAAATCTAGTCCAGTTTAATCCTCAGAAGTCACAAGTTTGCGCTTTAACCGCTAAAAAGAACCCCTTTGTCGTATCTCCTCAGTTTCAAGGCACTCCCCTCGTTGCATCAGGCAGTATCGAACCGTCGGTGTTGACATATCGAGTGACGTGCAGTTTCGTGGTCACTTGGAAGAGAAGGCTGAATTTGGCCTCTAAAAAGCTTTGCGTGCTCAGCAGAGCGGGACAGTATTTCATGCCGGCACACCGACTGCAACTTTACAAGGCGCAGGTTCGGCAAATGGAATACTGTTCCCATCTCTGGGCTGGGCCTCCCCAGTGCCAGCTCCTCCTACTTGACCGCATCCAGCGCAGAGCGGCTCGAATTGTCGACGATCGAGTGCTTTCCGATCGGCTCGATTCACTGGCGCTCCGAAGAGATGCATGTCTTTGCATTTTCTTTCGCGTATACCATGGGGAGTGCTCTGAGGAATTGTTTGGATTAATCCCAGCCGCCAAATTTCGTGAACGCACTCACACTCTACGCGGCAGACGTCCCGATACCATCCACACCATCTGGATGCTTGGCGGTTCACCACTGTACGTTTCACAAGGAGTTTTCTTCCGTGTACGACCTCCCTGTGGAATAGTTTACCACCGGCGATTTTTTCGGACCGATACGACCTAGGGACCTTCAAGAAAAGAGCTTACTCCTTTCTAAAGGGTTGGCAACGCACCTGCAGTTCCCCTGGTGTTGCGGTTGATTATGGGCGGCTGTAGTCACTTAACATCGGATGAGCCGCATGCTCGTTTGCCCCCTGTTCTATAAAAAAATGCCTAAAGATCACTGACCTCTACAAGTACGCTGGACTGGCTATACCATACAAAATGTCTGTGCCAATTTGAAGCACCCCTAACGGTCGTCTTGGAAACTAAAATTGACATAATATGCCAGTCTGTTGTCTTATTTAAATTGTCATATTTAAAAAATCTGTATTTTGAACTTTTAAACTAAAAAACGAAAGTATTTTATGTTGTTTGATTATGTATAATATTAGTTACATAATAAGAATTATTTTCAATAACTGATAGTGTGCGTAATGTGTTAAACTCTTTACCAAAAGCGAAGTGGTATAACATTTCACAAGTAAGTGAATTTGCAACTATTATCAAACAAATTAAAACTATTTCATAATATAAGTACTTAAAAATTTGTTTGTTGAAAAATAATATATATATATATATATATATATATATATATATATATATATATATATATATATATACCAACATAGATACGGCTGTATATTACTGAGTTTTGATAAACAATAAAATTCAATAGGGTTGTCGAGTTCCTTGTCTATAATACTTATCGATGTTCTTTCCTACCCATATCTGTTAACAAACGAAGTCGCCAACAACAGATGATTATCAAATGTTTATTAATTAACAGGCATTCAACTGAACCTAGACTAAAATTATGGCTTAAACGCTTAAATATTGTGAATTGGCGTCTGTAACAAAATGATCATATTTGTTCTGAACATTTCACAGACGACTGTTTTATTAGACATGAGAACTGCACCACTTTGAAAAAGTGGAATATTTCAACAATATTTTCTGGTAGTACAAGTACCAGTAAGTATAAAATTATTAGATTATTATTCCGAATGTTTTTTTATTTCTTCTTTCCTCATTTTCCCCCAAACTCAAGGGCCATAGCCAAGTGTCGAAAGGTCGCCTGATGATGTCGAGCCACGTTGGATGTGTGTTAGTGAGCTGCGGCTAGAGGAGATTCCTCTCCCTGTACCGCTGTAGTCGAGGTGGAGTCGTCAGGGAAGAGGAGTGTTGGTATGGCGATTGGCGATGCGATGCCACTCGACTATCCTTCGCGACTTTGGTGAGGCTGCACCACTTGATGCTTCCAAGTTCGTGTTTTCCTGGCTTTATTCACATATCGGGCTCGGGGAGTCCGTAGTGCAAATGGAGTCAGAGGCCGCGAAGGGCAGTGTACCTTGTGTTTCTGGTGCGCCTTATCTGAATTAACGAGGGGCTGCCATTGGGCGGCTGGCACCGGAGGGACCGCAGATGTGCATGAAAAAGCGTTTCCGTGGCCCTGTCAATTTGCGGCGGAGGTAGAACACCATGGGGTTTTAGTAAATGCGAGTCTAGAGATTTAATTCTCTGTCGAGTCTCAAGATTTAATGTGTGCTTTAACTTCGTAGTGGCCCTACTTTAATTTATTTGTTATTTACAAATTCTGGCCATCGTTTATATTCACCGTTTTTGGCAGCTTCAATTGCATTACAAATTCTTGATCGAACACTCAATTGACAAAGGCAATTGAGTGTTCGATCAAGAACCCATGGATTGCGATATGGCAAGCCCCCTAGAATACGTGGCACTGCCGAAGCTGGAAAGCGTATGAGGATAAACTTAGGAATGAGGATATCGGCAGTAGAATGGATTAGTAAGCTGAAGTGGCAATTGACCAGCCGTATAGCTCGAAGAACCGATAACCGATGGGGAAAAAAGATTCTCGAGTAGCAGCCTGGTACCGGCAGGTGAAGTGTCGGAAGTCCCCCCACTAGATGGAGTGAAAACCTAGTAAGACATACAGGAAGTTGATGGATGCAGGTGGCTCAGGACCGTGCTTTGTAGCATTCCTTGGGGGAAGCCTATGTTCAGCAGTGGACTTGTGAAGGGTTTTCATGATGATGAATGATAATGGAATTATATTAATATGATACATAAATAGAATGGACGTTACGTGTAGAGTTCATTCTATTTATTTAGGTATAGGTAGGGTATAGAATTTTTATCGCTATATTTTGTCACACAGTCTTGTCCCTATTATTAGTTTCTTGGACGTGCACTTCTGCTCTCAGCGCCAAAATGGCGCAAATCAAATTGCCTTATCACGTCACGGTATATAGCCAGTCCAGCGTATTTGTATATATAGAGGTCAGTGCTAAAGATGCATATACCCATGAATAAATTGTGATCAAAATTATATTAACTGTACTGCCAAGGGATTTTGTATCCTTTGCCGTTGGAAACTAATCCGTAAATGTCTTTCATTATAATAATATTTTGTAACCTAAAATTAGATATTAAACATAGTAGTCAAGATATAGCTGGTTTATGGCTGCAGTTCAAATGGGTGAGCTTGACTGAGGAAGAACCACGCTCTCACAGAATGTCAACATGAAATAGTAGCTTAATGCTGCTATGTTTCGTATGGTGAGTGTAGAGAACAGGAGACCCTATATATCTATCTTAGTCCTCTATATATATACATCCATATACAACTAAAAAAAATCTTTGCTATGTATTTTAAAAATTACCAGCATTTATGAAAAAGTATAGAAAGAAAATCTACATCCTATGACGGTTTTTTAACTTCTGTTGCTACAAATTTTTAACTATTTTTAATTTTCGTTTTATACTGTAAAAGAGTCATTCAATCTTGGCCCTTAGGGGTCACAACGCATCTGCGTTTGGATTCTTAATCGAGGATAAATGTAGATGTCTATGGGCCACAGCATACACTTACCATCAGGTGGACTGTGTGCTCGTTTGTCACCCTTATTCTATACAAAGAAAAAACGAAGCCAAATACGAAATCAACACTAAAGAATAGAGAAAGATGCGCAAAAAACGAAGGAGTGTAATGTGCTGAACTTAATTTTGTGTGCGACAGTGAAAAATAGCGTCACTATCTGTCTCGCTCACGCTTGTCAACTGGTTCCCTCCGTTTCACTCAAACTAGAATCTCAAGTAACGGGTTTGAGGAAAGCCTTGGGGTACACTTTAAACCATTTTTTCCCATAATTTAACTAATAGTCTTGCAAGTGTTATACAATTTTGAAATCCTATACCTTTAAACGAGCAATTCTTGTATATATATATATAAATATATATATATATATATATATATATATATATATATATATATATATATATATAAACGGCTCCAACGATTTTCATAAAATTTAGTGTCCAGGTAGTTTCGGGGGCAATAAATTGATCTAGCTAGTATTTATTTTTAGAAAATGTCCTTTTGTCCGTGATTTCAAGCAATAAAAAACTGCTACAATATAAGAAGGTAAATTTTGACAGATTACTAACGATCGGTTCCGTGGTTCCGTGGTTTGTGAGAAAATCTATTATTTCGAGACTTTTTTTTAATGTTTTATAAAAATACGAAAATTTTAATTAAACTAATTGCACTCATGATTTTTTTTTTCAAATAATGAGCAGTTTTTTCTATTATGTCAATAAGATCAAAAAATATTCTTAATGTAATTTGTATCTAAATGTAACTTAAAAAAACCGAGCTAAGCTCGGTCTCCGGGTACTTCTTATTAAATGCGCCTAATTTTAAAGTTACTTGCCAAACTCGTGTAGTATATTTCTTTTCAGCACAGTCGTTTAAAACTGGGCAAAGTAATAATTAAGCAGAAGCATTGTTCAGGATTACATAATAAGAAGAAAATTAAAACTAATAAATGATATTTGTAGCACAGGAGTTTTTAATTTTTCTGTTAACTATTATGACAACCTATCACCCGACTATATACACATACACATAGAAAATTATCAATTTTATGGGTGCCTGTAGAGAACGAACTTGGGTTACTGGCGCCTGAGCTACCAGGGCTTGTTTTTAGTCTTTGTATGGCCTACAAATACCTAGGCTGCACTTAAAGTATCGGGAATGGAATATTTCCACTGTTCCTGTCATATTAAATTTTTTTAATTGAAAACTCCTTGGTTTTAAAAATCGAATACCATTTATTTATTTGAAAAAAGATTCTCGGTCTTGTCACAAGGTTTTGTCAAACTTGTTTAGTCGTTGAGAAAATGGAATTGACTCGAGAAAATTCAAGAGCGATGATTTATTATGACTTTCGAAGTGGTTTAACACAAAAACAGTGTGTTGACCGGATGATTTCTGCATTTGGTGATGAAGCCCCATCCAAAACCACAATTTATCGCTGGTTTGCTGAATTTCAAGCTCAGTGATGATCCCCGTCAAGGTCGTCCAAAAACTGCTCCCGAGTCTTGGTCGCCCAAGAAAACGTTGATGCTGTGCGTAAGCTGATTGAGGAAGATCAACATGTGACATACCGCGAAATTCAGGCAACTTTAGACATTGGCATGAGTCAAATACAAATAATCTTGCATGAACAATTAGGTGTAAAAAAAGTTGTTTTCCCGTTCCCGTTACTTGGTGCGTCGGAACTCTCGAAAGATTCTACGCAGGATCCTTAAATGCTGTATACAACATCGTATCAGGTGACGAATCCTGGATATACGCGTACGAACCCGAAACAAAAAACCAGTCACGAGTTTGGGTGTTTGAAAATGAGTTAAAGCCAACAAAAATAGTTCGTTCACGAAGTGTTGCAAAAAAAATGGTAGCCACGTTTGTCTCCAAAACCGGCCATGTTACGACTATTCCTCTTGAGGGACAAAGAACGGTTAATGCAGACTGGTATGCTAGCATTTGTTTTCCACAGGTCGTTTCTGAACTCCGTAAAGAGAACTGAAACCGCCGCATCATCCTCCATCACGACAATGCGAGTTCTCACACCGCACACTGAACAAAAGAGTTTTTAGAGCAAGAAAACATAGAATTATTAGACCATCCGCCGTACAGCCCCGACCTAAGTCCTAATGATTTCTATACTTTCCCTAAAATAAAGAATAAATTGCGTGGACAGAGATTTTCATCACCTGAAGAAGCTATGGACGCCTACAAAACGGCCATTTTGGAGACTCTAACTTCCGAATGGAATGGCTGCTTCAATGATTGGTTCCATCGTATGGAAAAATGTGTCAAATTTCGCGGAGAATACTTCGAAAAGCAATGAATACGTTTTTTAATAGTAATGTTGTGTCACTTCCTTCATTCCCGAAATTTTCAGTGCAGCCCTCGTAATTCCTCTATCCTAATCGTCCCGTAAACTTCTACTGCTCCACGTGGAAGGATGTCTCCCCATGTAGGGAGGATTTGCCTCAGTCGTTCTTTCCCACCAAAATGAATATGAGAGACATTATCCAGAGTAAATAGATAAAATGCTTTATATCTTGCAACGTTCAATAAGTGTAATTAAGTAAAATATTATAATTTGTCTATATCTCCCTGATAATGCGTAAATTACGCCCGCTGTAAACCGTCTAAGGTATCCTAAAATAAAGATAAAATGTCTTACAATAAATAAAATATTTGATTCATTTGTATTTCAGAACAACCCTGCATACAAACAAATATTTTTTCAAAACCGTGTGAGAAAAATAAATCAAATTTTACTGATTGTAACCTCGACTTAGAAAGCCCTACTATTAAATCAAAGCCTAAACTGAAAAGAAAAACTCGAACAGTTATTAAAAAGGGGAAGAATCCTGCAAAAATTATGAAAAAGAAGATTTTGAAACAGAGTAGAAATATTCTTACGGAAAACACATCTGAACCATCAACAAAATACATTTTTGAATGTGATGATTGTAGAAAAAAGTTTTTAACAAAAGATGTTCTCGCCGACCACATATCATACAGTCATAAGACACAAAAGAACTCAGATGCAGTTCAGACACAAGTTGAACAAACTCCAGTACCACAACTAATTGATATAAACTGTGATATTTGCGAATTTAAAACATTTCAAAAATGTAACATTTCAACACATTCTAAAGCGCATGTCGCTAAGCAAGTGTACTGTTGTTATAATTGTGATTATAGATGTACGGTTAAAGGATATTTGCAAATGCATATGAAAATACACACCGGAGAAAAACCTTTTTTGTGTAATATCTGTGAATTTAGATGCAATATAAAAGGTGATTTGCAAGAACATATGAAAACACACACCGGAGAAAAACCTTTTTCGTGTAATATCTGTGAATATAAATCTACAAGGAAAACCTATTTGAAACAACACATAAAAATACACTCCGGTAAAAAACCTTTTTCGTGTAATGTCTGTGAATTTAGATGTAATGCAAAAGGTTATATGCAAACACATATGAAAATACACACCGGTGTAAAACCTTTTTCGTGTAATACCTGTGAATATAAATCTATTACTAAAAGAGATTTGCAAAGACATATAAAAGTACACACCGGTGAAAAACCCTTTTCGTGTAATATCTGTGAATATAAAAGTATTAAAAAGAGTCATTTGCAAACACATATGAAAATACACACTGGTGAAAAACCTTTTTCATGTGATATCTGTGAACATAGATTTATTGAAAATAGTAAGTTGCTAAGGCATATGAAAATACACACCGGAGAAAAACCTTTTTCGTGTAATATCTGTGAATTTAAATCTATTACAAAGAGTCATTTGCAAACACATATGAAAATACACACCGGAGAAAAACCTTTTTCGTGTAATATCTGTAAATATAGATGTGTAAAAAAAATTGATTTACAAACACATATGAAAATACACACCGGAGAAAAACCTTTCTCGTGTTATATCTGTGAATATAGGTGTATTAGGAAATGTAGTTTACAAACACATATGAAAGTACACACCGGAGAAAAACCTTTTTTGTGTGATATCTGTGAATATAGATGTATTACGAAAGGTAATTTGCTAAGCCATATGAAAATACACACGGGAGAAAAACCTTTTTCGTGTAATATCTGTGAATATAGATGTATTACAAAGAGTCATTTGCAAACACATATGAAAATACACACCGGAGAAAAACCTCTTTCTTGTAATATCTGTGAATATAGATGTATTACAAAGAGTTCTTTACAATCACATATGAAAGTACACACCGGAGAAAAACCTTTTTCGTGTAATATCTGTGAATATAGATGTAAAATAAAAAGTAATTTACAAACACATATGAAAGTACACACTGGAGAAAAACGTTTTTGTTGTAATATCTGTGAATATAGATGTATTACAAAGAGTTCTTTACAATCACATATGAAAGTACACACCGGAGAAAAACCTTTTTCATGTAATATCTGTGAATATAGATGTAAAATAAAAAGTAATTTACAAACACATATGAAAGTACACACCGGAGAAAAACCTTTTTCGTGTAATATCTGTGAATATAGATGTAAAAGGAAAATTAATTTGTTAAGACATTTGAATATACACACTGGAGCAAAATTTTCTCCGTGAGGTTTCTGGTAAAATATGTACAATAGCAGTGTAAACCCACTTCGCTGGGTTAGTTTTTGTTGAATATTTATTCATGTATTGTATGTATATTTTATTAAATTAGTAACTTTTTAAAATTAAGAACACATGACTTCTTGTTAAATTTTTAAGTTTTTTTTTATATATGGTTGTATTAATTATACTAAAATATTTTACAGATAATCATGTACTGAATCCCTATGTTACAATACATTCTTATGCACTACATTTGCTGTCTTGTGTTCTGGTGCAGACATTAATAAAAAAATCTGTCCAACGAAAAAGCTACATAGATTTGACCAAATGAAACACGGGATTCTTCCAAATTCACTCCACTATATTGGAACGGTTGACCTTGTGCCTTATTGATAGTTATACTGTAAGCCAATCGTAGAGGAAACTAACCGTTTAAAACAGCAAGCTTACTCTTGAATCAAATAACAATTTCGATCCAATCTCAATTTCAATTCAATGTCAATCCAATATTGACAAATTAGCGTACTCTTGAAAACTACTTTGACAACATTGGATTGAAATCGGATTTGCGCTCGGTTTGGCCAAAAATTTTGTTGCACCACATGAAGTTAGCTTCGTTACTCTTAGCAACAGACATGTTTTATTTATCGTTAAACCGGTAAAGTCATAATAAACCCTTTGTAACTTTCATAAACGAGCGTTTAAGTAGTAAAAATACTTAATAAATGGTGTAATTCGTCAAACATAACATCTTTTCATACAGTTCTTATAAAAAAACGCTATATTTGCGAGTTTTAATTAATTATAAGCTGTATAGGAGCGTGCCTTTGCCTCATTTTTTTGTTGTCAGAAAACAATTGTTAACACGACGATCATGAAACAAAGTAAACAAATATAAACTTTCGAAGAACTCTTTTTAAGTTTAAAGGTAAAGGTGCTTTTTAAGTATGTGTACAGTGAATTACTATTAGACCTTTCAATTTGGGTATAACTATAAACAGTTTGAAACAGTTCATTGCCGCATTAACACAATTAAGCATCATATGAAACAGACGAAATGGGCACTTTATAGCTAATTAGGAGGAACAAAATAAATAATAATGGTCAAGGATAGGCTAAAGTAAGTATAACAATGTTTTTTAAGAATTTTATAAGTAGATATGTTTTTTAATTTGGACACAGAAAAAAAAAGCAATTTCTGGCCTGTTGATCAACATTAAACTAGGGATTGATAGCAGTCACAGGTGGTCAAGTGTTGCTTTTGAAGACTCAATTTACAATTAACCTTTCTCACTACTTAGTTATTACAAATAACAATGTTGATTCGTTAACTTCTCAATATTGTTGTGTGGTATCTAATAATAATAATAACTATTTTTTTACTCAGTTTCAAAGACAGACATTTTAATATTATTTTATTTTTTTAGGAATATCTAATGGATAGGCTAGGGACACGGCACCAAATGGCCTAACAGTTGGTTGATTTCATGGAGAAAATAGACTCTTTATGATGAACTTTATCTTCTAGATACGGCCACAAAGAAAGTGGCCTTGGTCGAGCCCCTACCTACAGTTTAATTAAAATAAGGAACTTGCAATATGCCTTACACTCAAGTGGTAAAAAGGTTATCCATCATTTTTTAATTGCAATAATTTACAGAAATTGACGTCATATGTGTTATCACTTAGTGTAGAGAATATAGATGTTTCAATAAATCTTAAACATCCTTTTAATAAATAATAATAATCCACAAGCCCTGTGATGGATTAAAACTTCTAATTCAAATATTCCACCTTAATTTTGTCATTGATTTATAATACATTACTCTACAGAGATGGGATGTTATCAAATATTTATTTTCATTTCAGAATCACAACTTAATTCCATACCACATTCCCCAAGCAACAACACTACCAACAAGAAATGATCAATATATAGAGCATCTGAAAATAAAGTAATAATCAAATGCAATGTCCAAAATAGCCAGGACAATTGAGGGTTTTAATATTATTGTTTTAAATTTTTCAGTATACAACAACAATAGCATTGCTGTAATTTAAAATAAGACACATTTAATTTTATAAATGTTTTAATGTTATTTTAAATTTATTTTTGTGTTCTTTTAATTCTTTTGTAAAAGAAACTGAATTTTGGTTCACTATAAATATAATTTTAAGATTTTAATTTCATAGTTTTATCATTTGATATATAATCAATATGTTTTTGATTACATATGTTAAGCTATATTATCAAATTTCAAATATGAAAAATAGATGTAATGTAGATTTAGTACGTAGGTAAGAATATATACTAATGGTGATAGGTTAATAAAAATATGTTTGTATTATATTATTAAATAAATGATTAAATTTTATTAACAAATCCTTATTAAAAAGCAATGAGTGAATGCAGGAAATAAGGTAAAAAGGCACATATGACTATGTTAGTCCCTATATACATATGGTAGTGGAAGTTGAGTGTGGCAGAAGAAGCACGAAAGTAGAATAAACGCAGTAGAAATACAGTCATTAAGGAGTATGGTAGGGCTGAATCTGAGTAAGAAGGTGAGAAATTGTATAATAAGAGTGTGGTTTGCAACAGTGGCGAAGCTTCCATAAAAGCCGATAAGCCGGGCTTGCCTTATTAAAACTGAATCAATCAATAATATCAACTAATAAAATAACTCGTAAAATGTTTCAAGCTATTTCAAATTTCCCGCGCACTCCTCTGTTCGACACATGTCGACCGATGACCTCGTATTGCCTTAAGCGGGCTACATACGACATGATATCGGTGGCGATCTAGGGTGGAGTAGTGGGGAAGCCTCCTAGATTGCCTCTAAATCGTGTCGTATGTAGGGCCATCCTAAGTCGTGGCCGATATCGCCTCCTTAATCGGCTGGCAGGAGCAAAAATGCATCCGATGCTTCCTAGATCGGGGCCCCGCCCCCTCCGTACTGCGTGTGTGTAGGCGCATCTGCCCGATTTCTTTTGGCAGTCGCTGCCGGCAGCCCTCCCGGAAGGACGTTAACGAAACAGTGATACTGAATGACCTTTTTAGGGTTCCGTAGTCAACTAGGAACCCTTATAGTTTCGCCATGTCTGTCTGTCCGTCTGTCCGTCCTCGCTTAATCTCTGTGACCGTTAGCACTAGAAAGCTGAAATTTGGTACCAATATGTGCATAAATCACGCCGACAAAGTGGTAAAATAAAAATTGGAAAAAAAATGTTTAATTAGGGTAGCCCCCATATATGTAAAGTGGGAAGTGATTTTTTTTTAATTTCAACCCTAACGTGTGATATATTGTTGGAAAGGTATTTAAAAATGAATAGGGGTTTACAGGGGTTAAAATCATTTTTTGATAATGTCAATAATTTCGGAAATAATCGCTCAAAAAGTAAAAAACAATGTGTCCCCCCTCCCCTCTAACTTTTGAACCATAAGTTTAGAAAATATGAAAAAATCTGAAAAGTAGAACTTTATAAGGACTTTCTAGGAAAATTATTTTAAACTTGGATGGAAAGTCGGAGCGCCTGCCGCGGAGCGTGCAATGTTGCACGCTCCATGTTCGCGCACGTACCCACTACCGGGAGCAGTTGCAGGAGCGCGGAGCGCTGTTGGAGCGCCAACATAATGGATACCCACCCTTAAACTCATAAGTGGGAACACTTATTGTGACGGACGGGAAACTACGGAACCCTACACTGAGCGTGGCCCGACACGCTCTTGGCCGGTTTTATTTACATAACAAAATTTTTACATTTTAAACATGTGAACGGAGTAGAAGCCTATGGCACTGATATTTTACAAAAAAAATTTGAATAAATAAATAAATTAAAATCTATCGAAATTCAAATCATATCCACCCTAGCCTTGCGAAGTCAAGAATGCCTACTAAACTAATTGTTTTATTGCCTTTCATAAAGTAGGGTGTATGAAGTAAGTAAGGGGGGGATAAAGCCTCTCCTCAACAACTAACTCCTATTCCAACGCCATCAACACAAGACCGCACTCATACCTCTTACGTGCCTTCATCATCTCATCAACAATTAACTCCTCCTTCACCATCTCCACATCAACAAACAAGCTATATATAAAGGAGTATATCCGAAATTAAAGGTTTCTTTATGTTTAAAAAAAATATAAGCTATTTTATTTTTTGATAGTTTTAATCCATAAATATAGATTACATTAAAAAAAGTACACATATTATTATAGAAAAGTATTTTATTTCTTTTTTCGTTGTGTGTAACCCGATTTTGACCAAAGCAGAAATGAACAAAGAGAAGAAATAACTAAATAGCATAGGTAGGAGAAATTGATGTTTTTATATAAGTTGCGAAATCATAAATATAGAAAAATTCTAGAAGGTTGTGCAAACTGTCTTCATCCATTCGGAGAAAATTAATCATGTCTTTGGATTACAGACCATTTAGTACGTTTATGTGGCTTAATTTTTGTCTCTTTTGGAGCCATTTTTTCACCCAGCAACTCGTCTTTTTCTATTTTCGAATAAATTAACCGAGATGGCTAATTCCAAACCAACACGTTGGTGTTTTAAGAGAGTCGGAGGCATTTTGAAGAACTCTACCGCATATGCGTTCCGCTCCAAGTCCAAACGCGTACTGCTAGGCAGGCCCGTGTGTAGGGTCTGCCTCGATAAAAACCCCGATTTCTTTCCACCCTAGATCGCCACCGATATCGTCTCGTATGTAGCCCGCTTTAGCGATACTACTGCTGTCATAAAAAATGAGTTTTAATAGAGCGATTAGTTGTCTCCCTCGCTCGCGTGGGCTTTTTACGGGGCTTTCGAGAAGACGATCGCTCTCTTTCTAACCTATGGCAAAATATTCTATAGTGAAATATAACTACGATTGTATATATTATAGCAATTAGTATAGAGATTTAAAGCCAGGTTTTTGGGAATAAATTTGTTAAAAGCGGGGCGCGCGGGCAATACGTTTGCAAGTTCATTTCACGTTTCAATGTTTATTTACTCTGTGTGCTTATCTTAAGCGATTTAATAATAGAGTTCAAAATTAATGCTTTTTTAAAGATTTTTAATGAAAATGGAGGATAATAGTGTTCCTTGTGATGAATTGAAGTGTGTTAAAGTGCTAATCGGAGAAGAAATCTTTAAACTTTGTTGAGATAATACACAAGGTCAAGAGTGTATTTCAGACTTATCAATTATCGCAATTAAAAAACAGTTATTGGTACAATTAAAACGTTCACCAACATTTTACGTGGACGTAATTAAATCTTTCCATAAGAAAGCGAGACGATTCCACTTATCTTATCTTATCTCTTATCCATTAGAATGTAAATAATTTGTTTTTTTTAATTTTATACATAGTTTGTTTGTACTTTGTTCATGTTTTAATTTTGTTCATGTATTGTATTGGATGTAAATATTTTTTTCTTTCGCTTAAACAAACCCAAACGGCTTTCTTCAAAGCCACCGAAGCTATGCAATTGCTGATATGTAATACAATCTATCTAGCAGTGGTATGCCTTCTGTGTGCTTTGTTAAACACGTCCTTGACAGCACTGAATATGAAACTGAAGCGTGGAGACAGATCAAGATTGGTGTATTTTTATAAAACTGCTAAAAACAACAATCTATATTTTTATCAATTTATATCTTGGGCTTGCCCTAGCTTGGAGCTCTGACTTCGCCACTGGTTTGCAAGATGAGGTAACCAGTATTAAGAAAGGAATGCTTCGGTGGTATGGTCATATACAAAAAATGAATGAGGAACAAGTGACAAAGCAAATTTATGTTGCAGAAGTGAGCCGCAGAGTTGGAATGGGATATTCTGGGCGAAGGAATACTGACAAAATCGACGATATATTGAAAATGGGCCAAATTGAGGATACCCTTAACCGACGAGCATGTATATGTAGGTACAATGATGTGGAGGAGACAGGAGAGGTGTGTCAGGATTGTGCCAAATGGAAGTCTGTAGTATCTGAGTGACAGGCGTGAGTGTTTATGTTGTGTTAAGTTATATGTTATTAAAATTACGATAGCTATATAATTTTATTTTTAATTCTTATAAAATTATACATTTATTATATTCATACTTCCTTTACGTGTGAAACCCGCCAATAAACCTCTCAGACATGAGAAGAGACTGCCCAGCAGTGGGATGCTTTAGATCATACTTGAGATATCTAAACAATCCTCTTTAAACCTTTGCGCCGCTTAACTATTGTTAATAGTTCTTCTACAAAACAACCACTTTAAAACGAATTAAAAATAAAGGCTGTAACAATATGATGTAAAATATATTCTCTATGGAGGGTCATATCTAGGTTTTTATTCATGCACTATTTTCTCACTAAAGTCCTTAATAATACAATCATTAGCTCCATAATCATCATCACTCATAGAAAAAAACTTAAGTGCTTAAAACGCATAATTTGAAGCTCATTTCGTAATTATTTTAATTGTAATGCACTATTACGGCGTAGAATAATAGACGCAGGAGCTAAACACGTCATTAATTTGTTGAAAACAATAAGATAATTGCAGAAAACAAAAGATAAATATGAACACAATTCCTAAAACGTTACTATTTTGCTTTTGCCTTAATTCCAATTCCAACGCAATATCAAACACAGTAAGCTGCTGTCAACTAACTGTCAAAAGTGCGTCGGGAGTACCGATTTCGCTTGAACAATTTCAATTCAAATCTCAATTAGTTCACACAATCACCACGCAATACTTGTGGCTGATGGCGAATTAAACCACACATATACAGTTAATAGTTTATTGAAGGACACGTATAACAATAAATCAAACAAACAATAATCGTATCGCGTAGTCGTGAACGGGGTGCAAGACGGGCAGCCTCTCGCTGGAGAAAACCGAGTGCCCCTTGTAGCTGCGTTCGCGCCGCCGACTGTTTACGATAACGCCCGAGGCGGAGCGCGTCGTTTCTCCACATCAGCCCCCCCGGAGACCTTATGGTCGATAGGAATTAATGAACCTCACTCTTTGCCAGATCTGGTGGTGTAGGGGAGAGGTTCTTCTGCTGGACTCAGCTTACTCCTCTGCGAGCTCTCTGGTGTCTCGGTAAGCAGGTAAGCAGGCTGAAGTCTGTCAATGGAAACAGTTGTGATTTTACCATTAAGATCAATTTTAAATGTTTTATCACCACGTTTTACCACTCTAAAAGGTCCAGCGTAAGGTGGCTGTAAACCTTTTTTTATGGTGTCGTGTCTTAGAAATACGTGTGATGATTTACGTAGGTCTTTGTGTACGAAAACTTGTTGAACCATGTCGTGTTACCGTTGTCGGCTTTAAATTTTGAATATAGTGTCGTAATCGTGATAGGAAGTCATTATAATCTACGACTGCTGTGGAAATAGAGTCGAAAAAATCGCCTGGTAGTCTTATAGCTTCGCCATATACAAGCTCTGCCGACGAGGATGCGATATCTTCTTTCCATGAACTCCGTATTCCGAGTAGAATTAATGGAAGGATTTCATACCAACTTTGCTCAGCATGACACATGATGGCTGCTTTCAGCTGCCGGTGAAACCGCTCTACGAGTCCGTTTGCTGCCGGGTGATAAGCAGTGGTGGTGATGTGATGTGTGCCTGTTAATTTGGAAAGTTCTTTAAAAAGGTAACACTCAAATTGCCTGCCTCTATACGTAGTTATTTTCAGTGGGCAACCAAATCGTGATATCCAACCTCTGACGAATGCATTGGCTACTGTTTCAGCTTTTATGTCTTCGAGTGGTATCACTTCCGGCCATCGTGTAAACCGGTCAACAACGGTTAAGCAATACCGATATCCTTTGGAGACATGCAGAGGTCCGATAAGATCCACATGCACGTGAGCGAATCTGCTGGTTGGTGAAGTAAAAGCATGTACTGGAGATCGTGTATGCCGTGCTACCTTTGAGAGTTGGCAATCAACACAGGTACGTGCCCATTGTCGACAGTCTTTTCGGATATTAGGCCATACGTATCTTGCTGTCATCAGCTTAATCATGACTCTCGCACTTGGGTGACTCAGGCCGTGAATCGTATCGAAGGCTTGTCGTCGTAACGTTTTAGGTAAGTATAACCGTGGGGGCGTACCTGATACATCATAGTAGAGTTTCATTCCGGTGCCAGATAGGTCTAACTGCCTAAGCTTCAAGGATGTATGATGGCGAAGATGTGGAAGTTCGTCGTCTGTCTCCTGTGCTGCACATACATCCTCTAAGTTGACTGCACTGCTTATGATGTCTCTCGAGATAAGGCATCTGCAACGACGTTGTTCTCTCCTGAAATGTAGCGAATGTCGGTTGTAAATTGGGCGATATAATCTAGGTATCGAAATAGCCTAGGTGAGCAGTTGTTCGAATTTTTCTTAAAGGCGGAGATGATGGGTTTATGATCGGTAAACACAGTGAATGGCTTAAGTTCGACCATATACCTAAAATATTTTATACTCTCGTATATTGCTAGCAACTCTCTATCGTAGGGGCTGTATTTACGTTGAGCGTTGTTCAGTTTCTTTGAGAAAAATCCTAGAGGAATCCATTCTGCACCAGATTTCTGCTGCAGCACTGCGCCTATAGCACTGTCGGAGGCATCGGTGACTATGGCTAAGCGTGCTCGTTGGTCAGGGTGTGCTAACAGAGTCGCTTTAACTATGCTTTCT
The DNA here is from genome assembly GCA_907164705.1 of Parnassius apollo. Classification (NCBI taxonomy): domain Eukaryota; kingdom Metazoa; phylum Arthropoda; class Insecta; order Lepidoptera; family Papilionidae; genus Parnassius; species Parnassius apollo. The sequence goes on from CAJQZP010000929.1 coordinate 5,757,106, forward strand.
TTACTTTCCTCAAATGATTTTTCTAGTTCGGTTGTCCAATTGATTGGTGTGGTGGCCTTCAGAGACGTCCCTGAGAGGAGGCAATTTAAAGGTGCCTGTACTCTAGCTGCGTTAGGTACAAATCGGCGGTAGAAGTTCAACATGCCAAGATATCTGCGGAGTTCTTTTATGTTATTCGGAAGTGGATAATTCAAAATGGCACTGACCTTATCTGGTGTTGGCTTCGTTCCTTCGGCGGTTACAATAAAGCCCAAGAACTCCACTTCAGGTGCTCCAAAAATTGATTTTGAGCTGTTGATTAGCACACCATATTCCTTGAGGCGCTCGAAGACAGATCGTAAGTGTCGCTCGTGATCTTCTATGTTTTTAGATGCTACTAAAATGTCATCAAGATAAGGAAATGCAAAATCACAACCTCTTAGAATTTCGTCCATAAAACGTTGGAATGTTTGTGCCGAATTGCACATCCCAAAGCCCATATAAGGAAACTCGAACAGACCAAACGGAGTTGCAATGGCAGTTTTAGGTACATCCTCAGGTGCTACTGGTATTTGGTTATAAGCACGTACCAGATCTATTTTGCTGAAGATGGTGCAGCCAAGGAGATTGTGTGAGAAATCTCCAATGTGTCGAATTGGATAGCGGTCGGGTATCGTGCGTGCATTTAACGCCCGATAGTCACCGCATGGACGCCACGTGTTGTCCTTCTTTGGGATGAGATGCAGAGGTGACGACCACGAGCTGTCGGAGGGTCTAGCAATACCTAATCTTACCATCTCTTCGAACTCTTCTTTTGCGATGCGCAGACGGTCAGGTGCTAGTCGGCGTGGACGGCAGGTGACAGGTGGTCCAGACGTGGTGCGGATGTAGTGCACGGTGTTGTGTTTCACTTCACGCGCAGTGTGACAGCCTGCTGGGCGCGTGATCTCCGGGTACTGTGTTAGCAGATCATAGAAGCGTGAAATGCCTGTAAATGTTTTGATTTGGTATAAAACGGGTAATGCAACAGGAGATGCTTTAGCGACGAGAGAGGTTGTATTGTCTATTAACTTATGGTGCCTAGCATCCACAAGTAAATTATAAAACGATAAAAAGTCTATTCCTATAATTGGTTTCGTAACATTAGCTATTACAAAACGCCAATTAAAAGCACGGCGTAGTCCGAAGTCCAGCACTAAATTCACCCAGCCGTAAGTAGCAATGGTAGACCCATTTGCTGCAAAAAGTTCATAGTTAGTCTTTAAAAGGCGCTTACTGCATAGCATGCCAAGCGGATATACACACAGATCTGACCCGGTGTCCACTAAATAACACACTTTCGTCTTAATGTCCGTAACAAACAAGCGGCCGGAAGTATAGCAATCGTTAGCCGCCGTCACTGACTGCCTTTGGTGTTTCCCGGTTGAGGACCGGAGAACTTACACGGCGATCTACACTTGTTAGCGGAGCTTCCGAACTTCCAGTGATACCAGCACTGGTCGTGGGTGGAGGCAGGACGGCTACGTGGACGTTTACGGTAACTAGAAGTACGCCTTCGTGATCTTGAACGCGCACGATGTATAGTCAGTGAAGCTACTTGACGAGATAGGTCATCTAAGCGACGTCTCAAATCGTCAAACTCAGATGGCGCTGCGATCGTCGATGTTGAAGCCACGTGTTGCACCTGCGGCGGGAACATGACCTCGTTGACCTTGTCCGCCAATTGTGCCACGGCGTCTAAACTAGTACCTGTCTGCGTTGCGATAATAGCCTGGATGTGGTTAGGCAATCGGTTTGTCCAAAGTGATCTTAGGAATTCGTCTGGAACGTCGTTACCCGCTAAATTTCTTAGATGCCGTAAGAACTGGGACGGTTTCCGGTCTCCCAGTTCTTCGTGCGCCAATAGTTGTCTAACCCGTTGTTCTTGGGATGCTGATAATCTGGTTATAAGCTCGGTCTTAATTTTTTCATATTTGTTTTCAGACGGCGGGTTAGTAATTACGTCTTTCACCTCCGTTACATATCTATAGTCTAAATTGGAGATCACATGATTGAACTTCGTATTATCTGCAGTAATATTTGCCAGTTGAAATTGTCCTTCTAATTGTGCGAACCACAACGCCGGTTCGTCCGGCCAAAATGGCGGTGCTTTTACACCGACGCGGCATACGCTCGATTCCGGCGGCGTCGGTGCCAATGCGTCAAATTTGCTATTGTTCATTTCGAAAATGGCGAATAGCGAAATAAAAGTCTTAGCACTGTCTTTACACTCGCGCGCGCGGGGTCACCAAATATATGTGGCTGATGGCGAATTAAACCACACATATACAGTTAATAGTTTATTGAAGGACACGTATAACAATAAATCAAACAAACAATAATCGTATCGCGTAGTCGTGAACGGGGCGCAAGACGGGCAGCCTCTCGGCGTCGCGTAGCTAAACCGACTGACTGGCTAGAGAAAACCGAGTGCCCCTTGTAGCTGTGTTCGCGCCGCCGACTGTTTACGATAACACCCGAGGCGGAGCGCGTCGTTTCTCCACATACTAAACTAATTTAGCGCTAGAGTCGCTTTCAAGAGTACCAAACGTCATAATTCCAATCCCGATCGATCGGAATTGTTTTCAAGAGTAAGCCTACAGAATGGTAAATCATTTGATATTAATTGAATTCGTGGTATAAAAACGGATTTTCTTTTTTCTTTGCCTGTTAGAATTACTGTTAATATTGTTAATAATGTTGTTGAGAAGTTGTTTTATACATAATCTTGTACCGTTATATAATTTTGGCGAATTAAAATTTCATAATAATATGGCTGGTAATCCTATTTTTAGCTTCAATACATGCACATTAACAATACCAAGCGGATTCGGGGAATTTAACAAATTTGTTGGGAAGTTCACACTTTCGTCTTGATTCATCATTGTGTCTATTGATTTATACAGTTTTTCATCTGGTGTCATATTCTGTATCCTTTCATTAATTTGGTGTGCTACATCATTTTTTGTAGCTACAATTGTGCGCTCACACAATCATATCCTATTTAATATATTATTCTATTATAATTATAATATTGAAAAAGTTTATCCGTCTGTTCCGTACTGGAACAAATTATTTATATACTATGTTTTTTGTTTCCCCTTTTTTTTCGTATATAATAAAAAGTACAAGGCAACACAATTTCGAAGATAGTATTTTTTCTATACTTCTATTAAATTCATTGGGTTGGCGATCAACTGTTTTCATTCTGAATGCAGCCATAATCTTGCGGGTTACGGCTCTCTGTGCGACACAAGCGCCATATCGATTGGCGGCAATTGTGGACAGTCGAATTGAAACTACCGACGCGCACGCATACAAATATACTTCGTGTTTCTCAAGCTCATCTCTCAAGATCTCTTCCACCCTGAAAGTGTTGTGCTTGTGCCCTATGGACTCGTGTGCGATATACTCTGCTGAACCTTGATACTACTATCATTGCAACGACTGCCCCGAGCTCCTATAGCCAGCCCCTGGATTCGTGGTTGCAGGGAGATTGTAGCGGTAAGTCGCCAAACCCAGTAGAATATCGTACATAAACATTTTGGTCATTCGATCCGGATTAAACATTTTTGATCATTCAATCCGAATTAATATCTTCTAGTTTGTGTTGTCTTGTAAAAAGAAGTATTGCAGTATTACATACTCATTTCTTTTACGTGGTAAAATTCTAATCCGCCATTCTGTAACGCAAAATGTCGGACGACGAATCGCCGTGTGAACAAGATATTTTCGAAAGAGATTTAATTCTTGATGAGCTTAATCGTATTATTCAGCTCGCAGCGACAAATGAACAACATTTTCGTTCGCGAACTATTGATTTAGCTGCTCACCAAAGAAAATTCAGTAAAGTTCAAACAAAGATTGAGAAAACGCTCATTAAAATAAAATCATTTAATAAAGAGGAACAGATTAAAGTTCGCAATGATTTTAACGATTTATATTATACTATTGTTACTCATTTAAATAATTTAAAAAAGGAGGATGAACAGCAGCGCCGCACGAGTCGGTCATTTCAAGCATCCGAGGCTGTGTGTGCAAGCAAATAGAAAAAACCTACCTATATTGCCATTGCCAGAATTTAACGGCCATCCAACCGATTGGCCATCGTTTCATGACTTATTTCGTTCGCTAGTACATAACAACAGCGCTTACTGTAATGCGGAAAAGTTTAGATATTTACTACTTGCAGTTAAAAACGAGCCACATAATCTTATTAAATCTATTCCTATCACCGATGAAAACTACCTTGTAGCCTTAGATATTTTAGTGTCGCGTTATGATAATAAAAGAATTATTGCATCAAAACACCTTGACAAAATTCTGGATATTGAACCTTGTTCTGATAGGTTAAGTCATAGTGTACGAAATTTACTAAATATCTATCAAGAGAATATCAAGGCGCTTGAAGTGATGAATTTTCCAATAGCTCAATGGAGTTTTATACTATTAAATATTTTGTTGCGTAAAATTCCGCTCACAATTAGAAGAACATTCGAACGTTCATTGAGTAAGTCATCCGAAATTCCAGACGTATGCGCGTTAATTTCTTTCCTCGAACGGGAAATTTCCGCTGACGAAATAACTATTTCTACGAGTTCAAACGTACATTCCGCTAAGAAACCATCGGCAAATGTGGGTAGTTCAGTAAAATTCTCGGGCCGGAGCAACAACGCAAGCGACGGTACGGTGCCTACAGCTCGACGCTCTTTGATTACTAACCTTAATGTACCTATAGAGCAGTCTCGATCTAAAAGTAATGATAATAAGGTTAGAACTTGTTTACATTGCAACGGTCAACATATATTAAGTAAATGTTCACAGTTTCTAAATCTTTCTCCACAAGATAGATATTCATTCGTACAAAATAAAAACATCTGTTTTAATTGCTTACACGTTGGACACGACGTTCAGAATTGTAAATCAAATTTCGTTTGCCGCTCGTGTTATAAACGACATCATACATTAATTCATTTTTCAACGCAATCGTTATCGGTCATTAGCGAAACGGCGGCAACTGAGAGTGCTATACAGATCCCGCTTACGAAAGAGCAAAGAAGTGTTATCATGGCTGATTCACCTCTTACCTTACCTGCCAACATCAGTGCGGTACATAATAATTGCGCGTCAAATGCGCCTTTAGTTCGTACGAATACAGTCCTATTATCCACGGCGCTAGTTGATATTTGCGTAGCTGAGTCAATGGTATCAACCTTTCGATGTATTGTAGACACGGGTAGCCAGGCGTCCTTTATCACAGAGGGCTGCGTACAACGTTTAGGGTTAACGCGTAAACATATAAATACGCCGGTTTTTGGCATAGGCGATACCTATCCTGTGCAACCTAAAGGTATAGTTTCATGTTTAATTATTCCAAAAGGTAAACAGCAGCCCATTGTACCCGTGGATGCATTAATTTTGCCAAAATTAGTTACAAAGATGCCCAGTGTACCTCTGCCCTTTACAGGGTGGTCACATTTAAAAAATTTAAACCTAGCTGACCCCGACTTTCACACACCTCAACCGGTAGAAATGTTACTAGGAGCGGATATAATATCCCACATTTTATTAGGCAACATGATTAGTGGACCTCCGGGGTCACCGATTGCGATGAATAGGGTGTTAGGTTATTTATTATTAGGTAAAATAACGTTCGATCCAATCGTTTCGACTCCACTCCAAGTATGTTTTAGCTAGTTTGACAACGACAATCTTCAAAGGTTTTGGGAGCTGGAATCATTTTCTGAGAAACGTACTTACACTCCTGATGAGGAACTATGCGAATCATTTTTCCGAAAGACGCATACGCGGAACGAGACAGGACGGTACGTCGTCGCCCTGCCGTTCAAACCCAATGCTCCGCGCCTCGGCGAGTCACGGCAAATTGCATTGGCTCGCTTTCAAAAATTAGAGTATAGATTGGAACGCAACGTGCAGCTCAAAACTGATTATCACGCGTGCCTCCAGGAGTATGAGGACCTGAATCATATGGAGCTCGTTGATAGTGAGCCTTTGCAAGGTGCCAGCTATTATATTCCACACCACTGTGTAGTTAAAGAATCGAGCGAAACAACTCGCACACGCGTAGTGTTCGATGCGGGTTGTAGATCGACGAGTGGTTTGTCACTTAATGACGTTCTCCTAACGGGTCCCAAGCTTCACCCTCATATACGAGGGTGAATTGAAAAGTACTCGGCCTAACCAAGAAAATAAACACATACTAAATCAGTTATATTTTTATTTTTCTACATAATCACCATCAAGTTCAATACACTTTTGCCACCTCCCCTTCCAAGCATTTAGACCGTTGAAAAAAAATGATTCTTCCTTAGAGTCAAAATATGCGTCTACAACTGCTTTGATCTCGTCGTTTGTCGAAAATCTTTGACCTCCCAAGTGCTTTTTTAGGTTAGGGAACAGAAAGAAGTCTGATGGTGCCAGATCAGGTGAATACGGCGGATGCGGTAACAGTTCAAAGCCACAGTTGTGAATTTCAGCCATTGACTGTACTGACGTGTGAACACGGGCGTTATCTTGATGAAACAGGACTTTTCTTCTGAGCATTCCTCGACGATTTTCTTTTATTTACTCTCGTAAACGACGTAGTAAGGTGCAGTAATAATGAGAGTTTATAGTCGGACCCCTTTCAAGATAATCAATCATAATCACACCTTTCGAGTCCCAGAATACTGAAGCCATCACCTTATTTGCCGACAAAATCGACTTAGCCTTTTTTAGGGGGTGGTGAACCAGGTCTTCTCCACTGTTTTGATTGTTGTTTTGTTTCCGGTGTACAGTAATGAACCCATGTTTCGTCCATAGTAACAAAACGATTCAAAAAATCATCTGCATCGGCTTCAAATAACACCAAACAGTCGCGTGAAATAGTCAATCGCGTCCTTTTTTGTTCAACTGAAAGCAGTCGCGGAACCTACCTCGCAGACACCTTGTGGAAACCCAACTCGTTGACAATGATGTTTTGAGTTCGTTCATAAGAGATGCCTATAATCTCGGCTATCTCTCTAATTTTTAATCTGCGGTCTCCCATTATTATATCAAGTACTTTTTTAATATTTTCGTCAGTGACGTCGAAGGCCTTCCAGAGCGGGGTTCATCTTTCACACTCTCTCTACCACGCTTAAATTCTGCTATCCATTTTTTGACGGATGAATATGACAGAGCACAATCGCCTAATGTACTGACCATGTCATCATGGATGGCTTTTGATGATAGCCCCTTCTTATGGAGGTACTTAATGACGGCACGCTGCTCGATTTGCTCCATTCGCGGAAATTATGTCCGATTACTTTGTTAATAAATTTATAATATCACAACTAATTATCGCACACATTTCGAACTTCACACAATGAACTAGTCTGAACTGAACTAAATAATGTGGGTAGATTTGATTTTTAGAATTGAATGGATCTGTGTTAGGCCGAGTACTTTTCAATCCACCCTCGTAGTAGACGTACTTTTAAAGTTTCGTGTTCATGCCGTTGCGCTCACTGCGGATATTAAACAAATGTATCGAAATATACTGATTCGTGAAACTGATAGGGACTTCCAGCGCATCTTATGGCGTAAATCGCCAGAAGAACCTATACGGGACTACCGTCTCCGCACGGTCACATTCGGTGTAAATTCCTCACCATATCTCGCTTTGCGTACAATTCAGCAGCTCGCTCACGATGAGGCCGAGCATTTTAGGCTCGCTTCTCCCGTATTATTGAATGACGTATTTGTCGATGATGTTGTTTCTGGTGAGGATACGGAGTCTAAAACTCTTACTCTGCAACAAGAGCTTATCAGCATTTGTAAGACGGCTGGATTCGAGCTACGCAAGTGGCACAGCAACTCATCAGCGATACTCGCTACAGTACAGCCACCAGCTTGTCATGGTGAGCGGGTCGAAAACGTCCCATTTTCTGAAATGGAGAACGACAAAAGAGTTAAGATCCTCGGCCTCCAATGAAATCCAGGATCTGATACATTTAATTTTAAGGTTCAAGTTACCACTCATAAATGCACCAAGAGGTCTATTCTTTCTGAGATCTTAAATTTAAGAATTAGTTGTTCATAGTCGCGCGTTAACCTTGTACTTAGGAGGTCAAAATGAGTAGAAATTTAAATATTTGTAAATTTCAGCAATTTATGTAAAATTGACTTGTAAAACATTTCAGATTGACTGTATGAGCAAAATAAGTGAATTCTGTCTTATTTTCATGTGAAAATTCCTTTGGATTTGTGAAATATTGATAGTTTTGTGTAAGAAAATTAAAAGTGTTTTAATAGTGAAATGTATTGGAAAAATGTAAATTAAACTATTGTATTAGTTAAGATGTTTATAATTTCAAGTGAAGAACATTGTTTCAACCTCATATGTTAGATATTTAAGAAATTCTAACTTAGTACATGTGAGTAAAATAGGCATATTTTGTTGAATAAATAAAAGGTTTTTTTTGTGATATGAAAATGTAATGTATATCATAGTATAGATATTTTTGTGTGCTATCTTTATAAATAAAATGTATAAATGTACGTGTGTCTTATACAAATAAAGATATTGGGCAAACCGTGAGAGAGTGATAGTACAAATTGATGTAATTGAGTAGCGTAATCGCGCAGATGGCGCGGTTCTCTTTCAAATCGTTTTCTTACAAATCTTTGATCAAGGATCTCCTAGGTTGTTTGTAGTTAGCAGTGGCTGCAAATGACCGCCGGTACGACATACTCCGCTGATCGTTGAGTTCCGTGATTCCGTGAGGCGTCGAGGTCACCGGCCCCTAGGTGATTCTTGGCACTTTATGCGTTCCGAGCAATCTGTGCCTAGTCGCGCATTAAAGTGCCACCGTCGCACTTCCCCCAACCCTTTTGTTTGCAAAAGGGGTAGGCAGTGCCCACAGTGAGGAAAGCCGCTTACTATTATCACCATCATATATAGATAGGGCCTTCAGAGTACAACTGACAGGTTAGGTTACACCTTATCATGTCGGGTAGGGACAAGGGGGAACCACCCCCCAAGTCAAGAGTACCACCGGATAAGAAAGGAGTGTTGGAGAGACCATTAGTAATCAGGGATCTGGCGAACCCGGAGCGCACCACAACGGTGCCAGCGTTCTCCCATATCCCAATGAGGAAACCCGTCTCGCCGCGAAAGGAGCCCGCACCGGGCGTCGTGCTCACGCCGGCCGTGTCTGAGCACACGGTCAGGCAGGAACCGTCGCCCCAACAGCAGCGGGCTAAGAAAACGGCTAGACGTCATACACCACCAGAAACCGAAGCCTCCCTTTATGAAAAGAGGCAACGGATAGGCTCCCAGCTGTCATCAGATGAAGTACCATCCTCATCAGAAGATGAAGCATACCACCAGGTGGTGACGACGAAGAAGGTGCTGAGATCTCACCTTCTCCACCACAACCCCCTCCTCGCTCCATATCACCGGATCGGCGAAGCCACGATTCGGCTCAGTATGAGCAGGGGGGGCGAGGAATCCTGGGGGTCGACTACCTACGCAACCCTGGCAGCATCCGCCGGCCGATCATCGCCGGTGGCAACATCAAACCCGTCCGGGCTCCCGCAGGATGATGGTCAACGACCATCTACCAGCTATGCCCATATGGTAGCTGCACCAGCAGTACCACGGCCACAACCGGCGGCAGTGCCTACTGATAAGCCTGCCGACCAGGAGAAGACCAGATACCCACCTATAGTGGCTGAATGCCTACCGGACTGGACGAGGCATTTTAAGGAGCTCAACAGAATGTTGGGCCACCCTTTAAATGCCCGTCCGTTCGGGAAAGGCGTACGGTTCACGCCGCAAAGCGCCAATGAACCCCGTACGGTTCAGCGCTATATGGTGGAGCTAACTAAGGAAACACCAACGCTGTCATGGTACTGCTATACCCCGGAGGAGGACAAGCCCGCCAAAGTGGGCATCCGGGGTATATCCGGTATCCGGGGGCAAAAGGCTTCCCCATCACATACGTTAAGGCAATCCCGGCAATCCCACCGCGTAGAGGCAGACCTGGCTGCATCTACTTTGCCCAACTAGACCACCTGAGCCTGGAGCAGCTCCAGGATTTATACAATGTCGACGAGCTCCTCTTTATGAGAGGGGTCGTCATCGAGGCCTGGCAGAGAAAAGCAGGACCGGCTCAGTGCCACCGATGTCAGGCCTTCGGGCACGCCTCCGCCAACTGCTTCAGGCCAGTGAGGTGTGTGCGCTGTGCCGGGGAGCACATAGCGAGCCTTTGCCCTCGGGGTAGAAAGGAGGAACCCAAATGTGCCAATTGTGGCAAAAACCACACGGCAAATGACCGCCGCTGCCCAGTCCTGAGGAGGACTGCTAGGAGGCAGGGGATTACTTCGCCGGGGCTACTCCCGGAGGACCCTAAAAAGATCCCCCAGAGTCGCCCAAAAGCTGTCACCATCCAGCAAGACGGGTGGGTTACCATCACAGAGAAGGGCAGGTAACCAGCCCCCCCCCCACCCGTAACACCTACGGAAACGGTGGAACCCACAGAGACAAGGGCAACCACCGGGGCGACTACAGCCCCCCGCCAACCCTGCCACAGAACGGCAACCTTCCAAGAAGAGGAGGCGGGAGAGGAGCAGGAAGAAGTCAGCCTCCTCAGGCTGTCACCTCTACCCCGACAACATCTGGACCAGTTGCCTCAGAGGCGCAGATTACTCGGGAGTCGACCAAGAGCGTGGATAGAGTGCCAGAAAAGGCTCTACCAGAACGTAGAGCCCGCTCTACAACTAGAGTGCGCTCTACCCATAAGCCAAGAGGGCAGAACCAGGAACATCCACACCCGAGACAATTGCCAACGCCTTCATACAGGAAAACACCCACCACCGACCTCGAGACAGCAGACGCAATACAACGTTTAGTTGGTATTGCCATCGAGGTCGGCACTCAAGTCCTGGCTGAAATAAGAGCCGGGACAGATCCAGTTACGGCGATCATGAAGGCGCTGGCAAACCTATTAGCCCGGCATTACGGAGGAGAGTAATCTGCGCCTCCTCTATTGGAACCCGGGCGGAATACAGCAGAAGCTGCATGAACTGCGCACAGTCGCCCAGCAACAGGACTTGCACATCATTTTGCTGGGCGAGACAAAATTAAATCCTAAGACGCATATTAAGCTGCCAAACTACCACCTATACAGAAGGGACGAGGTCACCCCTCAAGGGGCCGCCTACAGAGGGACGGCGGTTCTTGTGAGGAGGGACTTCGTCCATCAAGAGCTGGAACTACCACCTTACCAGACTATGCGCTCCATCGGCATAAGAATGGAGGCGGCGGGCGAGGAACTAAAGATCTACGCAGCATACCGCCCGCCAGGGACTCCATTCTGCTCCTCAGACATCCGGACGGTGATGGAAGGCGAAACACCTACTATAATCGCCGGGGACCTAAACGCCAAACACCCGGCGTGGGGGTCCAGAGTGATCACCCCGCCGGGTCATGCACTATACGAAGACGCTGAGAAGAACAACTATGACGTTTTAGGTCCCGAAGAACCAACCAACGTTCCGACAGACCCGAGGCAACATCCGGATGTATTAGACATCGTGCTCTCTAGGAACGTCAACTACCCAGTAGTGGTAGAGGTGCTATACGACCTGAGTTCACAGCACCTCCCGATTCTGATAACCCTTGGCACTAAGGCGGTGACTACGCCGCTCAGAGCATTTAAGACACGCATCGACTGGAGGCTCTACTCACAACATCTGCAGGCGAGACCTCCAGTCCACCAACCTATAAGTACAGCGGACGACGTAGAGGCCGCTGCTACTAGAATTACCAAAAACATCCAGGAGGCCCTCCACGCGGCCTCTACGATCGTTCCGATTACAGAAAGGCGTGACGATCTGCCGCGAGAGATAAGCGTGCAGATCAAGCGCAAAAGAGCGCTAAGGAAGCTCTGGGCGCGTACTCTCTGCCCAAGACTGAAAACACAGCTAAACACCTTATCGGAGGAACTGTCGGTTGCAGTCCAGGCCTTCTGAGGAGAGGCCTGGGAGCGGCGCATATGGAAGGCGGAAGAGCAGAATGTGTCGCTCCACAAACTGAACCGACAGTTAACCAAAACCAGACCTCCCGTTTGCCCGCTGACCAACAGTGCGGGCGAACGCTGCTACGATGCCAAGGGCAGAGCGGATATCCTAGGAGAGCACTTCGAGGAGCAATTTATGCCGAATCCTGCAAGTGCGGAGTTCATGGAGCTTCATGCCATAAAGGAAAGTCGCGTACAGGAGTTCCTGTCGTCACCTGCGCCGCCTCTTGCAGGAGAGTGGTTCATTTCCCCCGCCGAACTGCGGAGGACAGTAACCTGCCTGCAACCGAGGAAGGTGCCCGGACACGACGGGATTACCAACGCTGCACTCCGACAACTGCCCTATAAAGTCCTAGTAGAGATTGGTCGACTCTACAATGGGATACTGCGGACATCCCACTTCCCGGAGGAATGGAAGAAAGGCAAAATTATCGTCTTGCCGAAACCCGGGAAGGACAGGCGTAGAGCTGCCAGCTACAGGCCGATTACGCTATTACCGCACATAGCTAAACTGTTTGAAAGATTGCTGCTGAGACGTCTCCGTCCGTGCATCCAACTTCGGGCGGAGCAGCACGGATTCAGGAGGGGTCACTCTACAGTCACACAGTTGACTAGAGTGCTGCACCTGCTTGCGGCAGAGTACAATCGTGGCCGCATATCGTTGGGCGTCTTTCTCGACATCGAGAAAGCGTTCGACCGGGAGTGGCACTCAGGATTACTATACAAACTACACGAGCAGACCAGTGTCCCCCTGCTATGTTGCGGTTAATAGCGTCTTTCCTGGAAGACAGGAAGTTCTACGTCTGCGTAGAGGACGCCGAGTCCGCAACAAGAACCATCAGTGCCGGCGTCCCACAGGGCAGTTGTCTGTCTCCAGTCCTGTACGCGGCTTACACGAACGACATACCAACATTGGCAGGCAGGCTGCAAGAATGGGAGGACGATGTTGAGCTGGCGCTATATGCGGACGATAGATAGGACGGAGGCCTATTTCACTTCGTCCAGAAGAGCCCATATAGCCACTGCCAAAATGCAGCGTCTGCTGGACCTGTTGCCATCATGGGTGAACGAGTGGAGGATGGTCGTCAACGTTGGTAAGACGACCGCTCTGCTCACTCGCCGTCTCAGAAATCTACCACCTCCGCTAACTCTCGACGGCCAGAAGATCGCGTACGAGAAGGCCGTGACATACCTCGGGTGCCGGATCGACCGGGCGCTGCGCATGGCTGCGCACGTCGACTTCGTCGTCCGCAAAGCCAGATGTGCGCGGGCGATGCTTCGTCCGGTCCTGGCATCCAAGCTGCCAATAAAGACCAAGCTCCGGATATACAAGATGTATATCCGGACCATTACCACCTATGCTGCTCCGGCCTGGTACGCGCTTCTGAGCGACCCTCTGAGGCGGCGACTACAGGCTCAGCAGAACCTGTCATTAAGGACGATTGTCGGAGCAGGTCGTTACGTCCGGAATGACGTCATAGCGGCCGATCTGAAAGTCGAGACCATCACCGACTTCGTGGCCCGGCTAGTGCGCGGCATGTTCGACCGTGCCGATAACGGGCCACATGACCATCTCAACGGTTTTGCACCGTTGCACACTCGGCCCCCGGACGGGCGACCTCTTCTAAGAGAACTCCTCTCTATATCGATTAGAGAGTCGAGTAACAACCCCCAATGCCGCTAAAAGGCCAACTTAGACCTACTTAGATAACCTCCATTGATAACCTCCTTTTCCCGTAGTCGGTGAACTACGGGAAAAAATTCTTATCCGGCTACGTTATAAAACGTAGCACTATCCATGCCAAGAATAGGCTAAAATGACTGCACCATAGTTATGGGGCATGAGGATATCCGGGTAATGGGGTTTACCACGAGGCCCGATACCTACATGTACCTAGATGCATGAAGAAGACGAACAACGTTACAAATCGTTCGGGACCAGCAGTATACAATATGAAGAAGAAAGAAAAAGTATAGGGAAGTGATAGGGAAAAGTGATTACTCTCTCACGGAACGGTTTGAAGATAATTGCTGTTTTATTCCCAAGGAATCATTCCTTTCCAAATTAATACAGTCCGCTGTGTCGCTGTTGCGGCACATATTGAAGAATTAAGGCGTTGGGACCGGGACGACTTCGGAAGACCCGTAATCCCCGCCTGAAACTAGTTGAAGAAAAGGAAGAGGTCGACGCCCTTGTGTGTTACTCCGTTGCGGGGTCCACATACGTTGTTCCCGAACCCAACGTAGGTGTCATAGGAGATTAGGGTATCCGCTGCTGAACCAGCCGGATCAAGTAACGACTCCTCGACCTCCTGTTTTTGTTCTGGTTCCTTTTCAATAATTCATAACGTCACTTTTTGATCCATCCTTGAAAACTGGGACTATTCTTGCACTTTTCCAAATAGCAGGAAATGTTCCATCAGATAAGCATTTATTGTAAAGATAGCACAAAGGAAGATCGATTACAGATGCAGTTACCTTGAAGAAAACACCTGGTATGTTATCCATCCCAGCGCCCTTCGATACATCTAACATTTGCAGGGCTTTACGTACCTGAGATCTAGTCACTTTGATGTTATGAATAGTAAAGTGAGATGTATTTTCAAATGGTATGAAAATATCATCAATATCGAAATCATGTGGTACAGATGATCGTTGAAACACAGATTGAAAGAATTTGCTAAATAGATCACAGGACTCTTTTGGACTATGAGCAATAGAACCTTTATATTGTACACTACTTGGGATCTCTGAAATGTTACGGCGTTGAGATATGAACTTCCAAAAGTATTTAATGTTATATTTTATGCTATTTTCAACCTTCGCCATGTAAGTTTTGTAGCATTTTTCTGATACTGTTTTAAACTTTTTTCTATATATTGAGAATATATTATAATTTGAATTGTTGTTATATTTTTTTTTAACCCAAGCTCGATTTTTTTTCTTGAATAATTTATTAATTCAGGAGTAAACCAGGCAGGATGCGAAGAAGCCCTAATATACTTTTAAGGTACATGTAAATTAATAATACTGTAAATTTTTTCATAAAATAATGAAACCGCTTCCTTAGCACTTTCATTTAAAAATAAGAAACCCCAATCAATATTCACTAATTTTTGCATAATTTCATTATAGTCCGCGTTTCTGTAACAGTAGTTGAGATATGGTTTAAGCCGTATATATCCATGATTTGCAGCATACGCAACCGATACACAAAAAGGTGGGTGATGTTTATCCGCAGGAACTAATAATGCATTTGATATCGATGACAACTCACAGTCTGTTTTATTAGTGAAAAAAAAGATCCAAAATACGGCCTTTGTCGTTTCTTAAGGAGTTTATTTGAGAGCAATTTAATACCGCCATAAAATTATTTATTTGTATGTGAGATTGGTTAATATCGCTGATACAAGGATATTGCCCATAGGAATTATTATTCATCCAAACTATGTCAGGTAAATTAAAGTCCCCAACAATAAAATAATCTGTTACACTAGTATCCACGTCAAGCAACTTATTTTGTAAAATATTTAAGTAACTAAGATAAACGTCATGGCATTGTTTTGTACGGAATGTAAACTGCACCTATAAATAAACACTTTTTCGCAAATTTAAATTCGATGAGTATTTGGTCGATAACGGGTGGGAGCGGGGAGGATGTCATAGTGGCAGGTGTGCAGCCGGCACCCGGCAGAGAACAGTGTGCGCTGGATCGCGATCAACACGCCACCTCCGTCACGGCGGCCGCTTCCCGCTCGATCTCGATCCGCACGAAATACCTTATACCTATTGTCTATGTATTCGTTATCGGTTATGTCTGCATGCAGCCACGTTTCAGTTAGTATTATTATATCGTATGATTGAGTAAGTATATTCATAAAAAGTGTATGTAATTTAGTTCTAAGGCCACGACAATTTTGGTAATAGATAGAAATATGCTTATCCATTTTTAAATATAACAATATTATGTGTTGTTAGTAAAAGATAGTTAAAATTATAAAAAAGACTACTTAGATTGTGGTTATTATAGGTTATTGCATACCAGAATCGCCTTACTTTAGTAATATAAGTTTAAATAGTAACGAGTAAAAAATATATTTTATTTCTCCTGCTTGACACATATCTGTATATGACGAGTTTAATCATCATCTTTTTCGTGCTGAATGGCGGGGAAGTATTATGGCGGGCGGCGTAACCTTTTATTTGAGCCCAGATTAGCTCAATCGCGTTTTATTGGCAATGATACAGTGGAATTCTTACACGCGATGACCATACTCCAGAGCCAGTTCATCGATTTCGTATCGCATATTTGCCGCTTTATTTTCTTTAACTAATTTAATTAGCTCTGGTTTTAGCATCTGCATATTTGCGTCAATGCCTTTTGCTTGTAACCAAGCCACCATTTATTCTTTTTTATTAGCTTGGGTAGGTGGTTTCTGTATTTGAACCGAGTGATAGGAGGTATTATAATAATAATAATAATAAGTTCTTTATTTCCAAGAGGTTGTACATCAAGATATTTGCTTAACATTTAATAAAGCAACATTTGTACATATACCTGAAAACATAGCATCTGCAGCCGAACTAGGAGACCTGTGCATCAGCTGTCAGCGCCATATCCCCACCGTTAATTTATAAAAATATAAGGATGCAAGCAAAAGTTACATGCAAGCAAAAATTTAAGTTACAATGAAATTAATTGGATCACAATTAAATCATGGAAGACGGCTTACGTCTACCCGATCCCTAAAAAAGCGACCGCTCAGACCCGTCCAACTACCGGCCAATCGCCATCACCTCCTTGTTCTCCAAAACAATGGAGTCCATTTTAAACTGCCAGCTCATGAGGTACCTTGAAGATCACCAGCTGATTAGTGACCGCCAATACGGTTTTTGCCGTGGTCGGTCAGCTGGTGATCTTCTGGTCTACCTAACTCACAGATGGGCGGAGGCAGTAGAGTTCAAGGGGGAGGCATTGGCCGTTAGTTTGGACATTGCAAAGGCCTTTGATCGGGTTTGGCACAAAGCGCTTCTTTCGAAGCTCTCTTCCTATGGGCTTCCCGAGAAACTGTGCGATTGGATCACCAGCTTTTTTGCAGATCGGAGCATCAAGGTCGTTGTAGACGGTGCAAGCTCCGATTGCAAGCCTATTAATGCTGGTGTTCCACAGGGCTGCGTGCTATCGCCAACGCTGTTTCTTCTGCATATCAATGATATTGTTGCATGAATAAGTCAACTAGCGCCATCTAGTGTCAGGAACGAGAGTGAGGGGAGCATTGAGAAAATGACATCACAAATCGCTCAACTGACAGCGCCTAGTCGAAACTCGAACGCTCGGTACCTTCCGCGTTTTTGCTTGAACATTCTGGATATTTCTTTGCTAATTTAAATATATAGGCGCTGCAAGATGCGATGGAGTTAGTGTTGATTTGGGCGAAACAAGCGAAGCTTCGGAGTGGAATTAAGTGAATTAGTGTGTTTAAATTATTAGTGTGTTTAAATTATTAACTTTAATTGTGTAAAGTAAATTAAAGTGTTAATTTAGGTAATTTTATCGGCAATTTTTATTGTCACGAACCTCAAGCTCGTAACAATTGGTGTCAGAAGTGGGATAAAATCATGCCGATTTTACCTAAGGAGGAAACGGAGGGTGTCCGTACCCGAAGTCAACGCCAGCAGGAGACGGACCAACGAAGATTTGGTGGTGCAACGCCGCAGACGTCGGAGGGCCAGCCACCGGCTGAAGGCCCGTCGGTAGCTCCTACATCTGCAGCACCTGACTTAGGTGCTCTGATGGTGATGCTGCAGGAGCAGGCTCGCCGACAGGAGGAACAGGTCCGTCAGTTGAAAGAGCAGCTGCAGAGCGGACAGGAGGAACAGGCCCGCCGATTGGAAGAGCAGCTGCGGGGCGGACAAGAGGAGCAGGCCCGCCGACAGGAGGAACAGGCCCGTCGGTCGGAAGAGCAGATGCTCCTCATTAAGGACCTTCATGCTACCTTTGGGAAAGAGATAAAGGAGGTGAAGGATAAGGTTGCTCAACATGACAACCGCCTGTCGGAAGCTGAAACCCAAATCAAGGAAGCTAAAACCCAAATCGACCAAGTGAACAATCGGGTTGATTACGTGGTGGCTGACGTGAAGAAAACGCTGGACGAACTCAAACTGGGTGATGGAACTACAGCTCCCGTAGTAGCCACTACACCTTCGCTACGTGGGTTCAAAGTGCCACCGTTCGACGGGACTTCTTCCTGGTCAGCCTACAAAATCCAGTTCGAGGCTGTTATGAAGGCGAACGGCTGGAATAAAAATCAGGCCATGACTGCTCTCACACTAGGCCTGCGTGACCAGGCCTTAACAGTTCTGGAAGCTCTCGGTGAGGAAGTGACTTATGAGCAACTCCTTGAGGCATTGGAGGCGAGATATGGCGACGCTCACCTGGAACACGTCTTTCGTGCGCAGCTTAAAGATCGTGTGCAGCGCATCAACGAAAACCTGCAGCAGTGGGCTCTAGAGGTGGAGAAGCTGGTGCGAAAAGCTTACCGGTCTGTACCTGCGCTCATTAAAGGGAACCTGGTGCAGACATTCATCGACGGCATCCGCGACCTGGAAGTCAGAGCTGCTGTGAGGCTCGGGCACCACGAGACGCTTAAGGACGCCTTGGCCCATGCACTGGAAGTGGAAGCCGTGCGGCAGGATCATCGTTCCCATGGCGTCAGGGAGGTTGCAGCAGCTACAGTTCGCGACCGCAACAAAGGATACAGCCCAAGGTGCTATGGCTGTGGGGAAAAGGGCCATCTTCGATCCAGCTGCCCTAAGCGAACCCTAAAAAGGGAAAGTGAACGATATCAGGAGGGTAGTGCAGCTAACGGCACTGCCTGGCGGCGACAGGATCGTCGTTCACCTCACGCTAGGGAGGTTGCAGCAGTTACGGTTCGCGACCACAATAGAAGATACAGCCCTAGGTGCTATGGCTGTGGGGAAAGTGGCCATCTTCGGTCCAGCTGCCCGAAGCACACCCTAGGAAGGGAAGGTGAACGGTCTCAGAAAGGAAGTGCGGCTAACAGCACCGCCCAGCAGCAGCAGGAATACGACTTTACTATCAGACACTGCAGCGGGAAATCTCACGGCAACGCCGATGCATTGACAAGAAGACCTTGTCATGAAGATTGCAACCATTGTAGTAGGCAAGAGAGTAAGGAAGTGGTATCCGTGAGGATGCTCAGGGCAGACCACCTCAGCAACGAGTGGAAGGACAGCTTACTACATGCACAGCAGGAAGATCCGGACATCAAGCCGATTCTGGAATGGATAAAGGCCAGTGCTCCCAAGCCCAAGTGGAGTGACGTCTCAGCGATGAGTTCGACCACTAAAAGCTATTGGGCCCAGTGGGACAGCTTGCTGCTTCAGGATGGAGTTCTGTGTCGTAAATGGGAAAACGTTCGGGGAGACAGCTGTCATTTGCAAATGGTTGTCCCTAAAGTTAAAGTACCGGATGTTCTACAGCTGTACCATAATGATTGTTCAGGAGGCCATCTGGGAGTTAAACGAACTCTACTGAAGATCCGAGAACGGTTTTACTGGGTCCACTGTCGAAACGATGTCGAGGACTGGTGTCGCAAATGTACAAGTTGTGCGGCTGTAAAGGGACCTCAGACTCGTAGTAGAGGTGCATTGAAGTTGTACAATGTTGGTGCACCATGGGAGAGAATAGCCATTGACGCGGCGGGGCCGTTTCCGGAGAGTGAAAGCGGTAACAAGTATTTCATGGTTGTGATGGATTACTTCACTAAGTGGCCAGAAGTCTTCGCCATTCCAAATCAAGAAGCTTCAACAGTTGCAGATAAACTAGTTCATGAAGTCTTCTGTCGTTTTGGAGTACCTTTAGAGATTCACAGCGATCAAGGAAGGAATTTTGAGTCTCAAATATTCCAAGAAACTTGCCGAGTTATGGGTACTCATAAAACAAGAACGACTTCTTATCACCCGCAATCTGATGGAATGGTGGAACGATTTAATCAGACATTGGAGAGGTACCTAGCAAAAGTTGTAGACAATCGGCAACGAGATTGGGACAAGCACATACAACCGTTTTTGTTGTCATATCGAAGTTCTGTTCACGAAAGTACAGCAGTGACACCAGCTTTCGCAAACTTTGGAAGAGAATTACGGCTGCCTGCAGACCTGATCACCGGGATACCACCCGATGCTCCACGCACTATAACCGATTATGCAAATGACTTGCGGAAAAAAATGAATGACGTTTATGAGCACGTCAGACAATCGGGCCAGCAAATGTCTGAAAAGATGAAAACCCGGTATGACCGCAAAATGAACAACAAAGGGTTCGACGAAGGTTCACTTGTGTGGTTGCACAATCCAGTCCGCAGCAAAGGGAAATCTCCTAAGCTTCAAGCTAAATGGGACGGCCCTTACCGGATTGTAACCAGGATCAACGATGTGACCTACCGGATACAGAAAGGCGCAAGAGGGACTCCTAAGATCGTCCATGTGGATCGCTTGGCGCGTTATTATGGGACCGATAATGCTCGGGACGAGCATGTCTTAGGAGGGGGCAGTGTTGCATGAATAAGTCAACTAGCGCCATCTAGTGTCAGGAACGAGAGTGAGGGGAGCATTGAGAAAATGACATCACAAATCGCTCAACTGACAGCGCCTAGTCGAAACTCGAACGCTCGGTACCTTCCGCGTGTTTGCTTGAACATTCTGGATATTTCTTTGCTAATTTAAATATATAGGCGCTGCAAGATGCGATGGAGTTAGTGTTGATTTGGGCGAAACAAGCGAAGCTTCGGAGTGGAATTAAGTGAATTAGTGTGTTTAAATTATTAGTGTTTTAACTTTAATTGTGTAAAGTAAATTAAAGTGTTAATTTAGGTAATTTTATCGGCAATTTTTATTGTCACGAACCTCAAGCTCGTAACAATATGTTGCAAAACCGTAACATTCATTGCTATGCAGATGACAGCACTGGTGATGTCTTTACACCGGCCGAGCCAACATTTCTCGGGAAAACGTCTCCGAGTGCCGGGACAAACTTGTGTCTGAAGTCGAGTCTTTGCTGAACAGAGTCTCGGATTGGGGCCGACTAAATCTAGTCCAGTTTAACCCCCAGAAGACACAAGTTTGCGCGTTAACCGCTAAAAAGAACCCCTTTGTCGTATCGCCTCAGTTTCAAGGCACTCCCCTTGTTGCCTCAGCCAGTATCGGAATCCTCGGACGACACGAGTGACGTGCAGTTTCGTGGTCACTTGGAAGGGAAGGCCAAATTAGCCTCTAAAAAGCTTGGCGTGCTCAGCAGAGCGGGGCAGTATTTCATGCCGGCACACCTCCTGCAACTTTACAAGGCGCAGGTTCGGCCGCACATGGAATACTGTTCCCATCTCTGGGCTGGGGCTTCCCAGTGCCAGCTCCTTCCACTTGACCGCATCCAGCGCAGAGCGGCTCGAATCGTCGACGACCGAGTGCTTTCCGATCGGCTCGATTCACTGGCGCTGCGAAGAGATGTTGCATCTCTTTGTGAACGCACTACGCGGCAAACGTCCCGATACCATCCACACCATTTGGATGCTTGGCGGTCCACCACTGTACGTTTCACAAGGAGTTTTCTTCCACGTACAACCTCTCTGTGGAATAGTTTACCACCGGCGATTTTTCCGGACCGATACGACCTGGAGACCTTCAAGAAAAGAGCTTACTCCTTTCTAAAGGGCCGGCAACGCACCCGCAATTCCCCTGGTGTTGCGGTTGATCATGGGCGGCGATAGTCACTTAACATCAGGTGAGCCGCATGCTAGTTTGCCCCCTCTTCTATAAAAAAAAACATATTATGTTTATATACTATGTTACCACTTATTACTTATCCAAGGTACGAACAAGATAATAATCTATACTACTAATGTCGTTCCTCTCTCATAAGATGTGTGATGTATGACTGTAAATAATTGTGTTATGAGTGTAATGTGTATGTGCAGTTATGAGAGAGGAGCATGTAAAATGTATGTGTATACATGTATGTGTGTATGTGTGTGTGTTTGCTCATGTACGTGTGTGTGTCTGGTTATTATGATTTTATACGGGTAGTTTTACGGATGACAGTTATATAAGAATTTATGTTTAAGTCTGAATACTAAGAAGGTTTTCAATTTCGTTATGTTAATTTTTGTAGGTAATTATGTACAGTTTTTTACAATTTATTTTATTAAGGTGGTAAATGTGTAATGTTTTATTTAGTTTATTATATAAGTGTGGTCCCAAAATGCAAAGAATTTTCTTATAAAAGTTGTTTTAAAATTAGTTGTATCTACGGAAAATTTCCTGTGTTTATTTAAGTTCGTTCGGTTGTATAGCAATAATAGCCCAAGAGCCCGCTTCAGCCAGGCGCACAATATTTCATAAAACCACCAACACAGGTAAGAACGACTAATACATTATCGAAGAAAAAATTAATAGGTATTCAAAATCGGTCCACAATTGATGGAGAAATCAGTGAACATACATAAAAAATAAACTAAAAGAAAAAGCATACAGCCGAACATAGAACCTCGTTCTTTTATGAAGTCTTAAAATCCACATCAACTATTCCATAATTTTATATTTTGGCGTAATAAATTTCAGTCTATCACCTACCAAGCAAAGTATGATCACAGAATAAATAATATTACGTATGACACCTATGTGCAATAGTGTGTTAAAATGTGGTATACCTACCTGTTGATTTTAGAAGTTGGGGTTACCCAACGACTATATAACCACTTGACTGCGCATACAGTGCCCCGACGCTCGAAAACTATTAGTATTTTGTCGCCTATGCATAGGCTATTGTACTATTAACCATTTTAGTATTGTCCAAGTGTTAGACCTGTGTGCACGCTAAATTAATGCAAATTTTTGTAACTTTTATGCAATTATAATACATGAAATGCCTTCATGCGCGGTGAAGTGGTGTGGGAAACATTCCAGGACAGATGTCCAAAAAGAATGTAGTAACTTTTCATTGCTAAGTAAAAAACACGAAAATTATTGTTGATTTATTCAAATTATGAGCCATTGTAGAGGTCTATCTAAAACGGTGGCCGGTGAAATAATGACATGGTTGAGTCGCGCGTTGATGTCTTTTGGAAAAGTCTCGTTCTATTATTAGACAATTCTAATGCTTCTATCCCTTTCTTTCCCTTTGTATGTTTATCGTAAACATTAGGACTTACTGTTACCTTTAATAGCTCAAAGTCGATATCGAAAATAATAAAATAAAAATTAATAAAAAGATTATTCAATTCACACACTGTGAAAAAATACTTATCTACTTTTAACCATCTCCAGAAAAAAGAGGAGGTTCTCAGTTTGTCGGTATTTTTTCTTAGTTAAAATTTATAGTTACCTAGTTAAATTAGTTAGAGTGGTGTACCAATCAGAACGGCTTACAATTTCAAAAGGACACTAAAAACAAGTTATTGTACGGATCCACTACAGTAATATATATTTGTCGTCGTTGTAAAATTTTTAATAAGAGAGCGAGCAATGAGAGTGGTTCAAAAGTGCTGTCTTCGAAATATAGTACCAATTATTTTATGAGAACGGTTTTTAAAATCTCTGATTAGGTATTATTGATTCCCGTATATTCATTTTCATCAATTTGAAATAGAATCAACAAATCATTTAATTTAATTAGCAAGATGCATAATTCACAAATATGTAGACGCTTGTTTAAATTTTTTTTACAAAGAACAATCAGGACCCTTAAACTTTAATTCGAAATAAATATAACAAATTAATTCATTTTAAAAATCAATAATAATATAATAAATAAATGTTTTCGTTTTAACTGATAGATTTTGATTAAATATTATTTCTATAATTTTAATTGAGTATTTTTCATAATGATAAAATCCATTTTATCGATAACGAATATTTTCCTTTATTAAGAAGAGCAACCCTAAAGATAGCCATAACAACGTAACTTGACCATTTGCAGCCACGCGTTCTTCCTCGTCCCCCGGCCCGCAGTAGTGAGTCGTATGCTTAGAAGAAATCTGCCTATACGCTCTCTAGTGGTTATATTCTCTATGGGGTTACCCATCCTTTCGATTTACGAAGAAAATTGAATTTTTTTTCGTTTCACGGTTGACTTTTTTCCTGGTCTATAATCTTTATCTTCCATTTTATTTTTGTGGCCGTGGTAGGAAAATGGGAGATCTCCCGCCGGGCAAGGTGTTCTGCCCGGGGAGCGGCCAACACTCCGAGTGATAGTTCGGAGAAGTTCTATATATACTGTCTATGATTCGGAATGTTAATAGCGCGATTTAGGCTTCGGTGTGTTTTGGTGTGTTAGTGGCGCGACGACAGCGCCGCTACATCACCCCCCTGCTCAGACCGGAGGTCGATAGTGCAGCCTCGTTGCCGACGAATGTGCAAGTGCCAGGAGATTGCCTTGTAGTCTGCGGTGAGTCAAAAAGAAGGCAAGTAATCTGCGAGAATGCCGTGAAGCAGAGGCGAGCAGTAAGGCTCAGAGCCGTGCCGAACACTGTATAGCGCAGAGAGTAGCTTGAAGGAACAGGAAGCATTATTATTCCAGTGCTGCGATGAACCTTGTGAAGCTAGCTGGCTTGCAGGATATGAAGACTGCAGACGATATCAGCTCGGGAGCGAATGGTTGGGTATTCTATGACGATGATGAAGCTTGAAGTTTCCGAAGGTTGTTGGTTGCGTGTTCAGATCTCTCCGTGGGTGGAAATGTAGCTAGGCTACTTGATGTATGCCTTTGTACTTTGCATCTTTGGCATTGAATGCATTGCTTCGCCCAGTTGCCAACATCCACTTGCATTGAAGGCCAAAAGAATTTTTCAGTGATGAGTTTTATTGTTGTTCTAACACCTGGATGACTGATGTTGTGCAGTGCATTGAATACTTCGCGACGACATTCTTCTGGTAGGTATGGTCGCATGGTTGACGTTGATGCTTCACAGTAGATAGGTAGATGCGTCATTGGCATTATAACTTGCTTGATGGACAAGTTACTTTGCTTCGATAGATGTTTTATGTTGTCGCTATCTCTGACTTGTGCTGCGGCAATCTTATGATAGTCGATTGATGTAGGGCACGTTACACTGTCGATTGGTATGCGACTGAGTGCGTCGGCGACTATGTTGCCCTTTCCACTGATGTGACGTATGTCGGTCGTGAATTCACTTATGAAAATAAGTTGTCTTGTTCGTCGTGGTGTTTCCGATAGCGATGGTTTCTTCGAAAGTACATATGTTAATGGCTTGTGGTAGATAAAAACGATCAGGTTTCGACCCTCGAACGTTTTTCTGAAGTGCTTGATAGCCATGTAAATAGCGAGTAGCTCTCGGTCGAATGTACTGTAGTTACGTTGAGTATCGGAGAACTTCTTCGAAAAATAGCCAAGTGGTTGCCATCTCCCATTGCTGTATTGTTGGAGAACGGCTCCAGCTGAGAGATCGGATGCGTCGCTGAAGATAGCAAGGGTTGCTTCATGTGATGGGTGAGCGAGTAAAGCTGCATTTTGGATCCCAACTTTACAAGCTTCAAATGCCTTCGTGGCTTCATCGTTCCATTCGATTGACGTTTTATCTTTTTTTTTCGTGTTATGAAGGTAGGCGTGAAGTGGTGCTTGGATTTCAGCTGCTTTAGGTATGTGTTCTCTGTAAAAATTTATCATCCCAAGAAAACGCCTTAGTTCTTCGATAGTTTTAGGTTTCGTATAATCGATGATTGCTCTGACTTTTTCGGCAGGCGGTTTGATTCCTTCTTTGCTGACGGTGAAACCAAGAAATTGAACTTCTTGTTGGCCAAATATGCATTTCGAAGGGTTGATTGTGAATCCGTTGTCTTCTAATCGCTGTAGCACGGTGCGTAGATGGGTTTCGTGCTTTCTTTATCAGGGCTTGCAACAAGTAGATCATCAATGAATGCGAAAACGAAATCCAGTCCATGAAGTACTTCGTGTATGAATCTTTGGAAAGTTTGACCTCCATTCTTTTCGTTTTCATTTCATTAGATTCTACAGTCATACTCCATTCTTTAATCCTGGGATCATTCTTGGATATTCGAATAGTCTCATTGGGGTAATTACTGCTGTCTTATCTTCTATATCTACATCTTCGTTGCGTACTCTTATTTGTTGGTAAGCTCGGTTGAAATCGATGGTGGAGAATATAGTCTTGTCTGACAGTTGGTGAGTGAAATCCCTGAATCGCGGTATTGGGTAGTGGTCAGGAGTGGTAATAGAGTTCAGTCTTCTGCAATCTCCACAAACTCGTAATTCTCCGTTCTTCTTCGGTACAATGTGAAGTGGTAATGACCAAGGGCTTTTGCTTGGACGGCATATTCCTTGCTCAGTCATGTTTTCGAATTCCTTTCGAACTTGCTCGTATAGGTGTGGTGCGATTGGACGTGCACGGCAATGAAGTGGTGGTCCATTGGTTTTGATGAAATGCTCAACGTCGTTCTTCGGTGTTAATTTCATTGAAGTTATTCTTGCGATTCCAGGGTATTCTTCGAGGATCTTGTGATACGGTTGTTGAACATCTATGCTTCTTATTGTGGGCAGATTGGTTGCTTGGACGAAAGACTGAGATGCAAGATTGGTTTTTCCGTCGATGATTCTTCTTTTTTTGATGTCGACGATCAACTGGTGATGTTGAAGAAAATCAGCACCGATGATTGGTTTGCTGACTTTAGCGACGATAAATCTTCATTTGAATGGTCGGCGTAGGTTTAAATCAAGCTCCATTGTTTTTTCTCCATATGTAGGAATCACCGTATTGTTTGCTGCATAGAGTTGAAAATCCAGTGGCTTCAACTTCTGCCTTTGTTTCGGCGGTAATACTGAGATATTTGCTCCGGTGTCGATAAGGAAAGTAAGCTTGCTTTTTTTGTCGGTGACGAAAAGACGGTAGGACTTTGCTGTTACGCTGGATCCCATCGCATTGAGCGTATTAGTTAGTTCGAGCACCTTTGTATTTTCATTTTTGAATGTACACGGTTCTGTGCATTTTCTTGCCTCGTACCCGAAACGTCGATGATAGTAGCAGTAAGGGGATCTTGTTCTTGAGCTTGTTTGACTTCTACTTGCAGAGCGGTTGCGACGGCAAAGTGGTCTTCGTTGTTGCTGATTGCGCTGGTTGTACTGTTGCTGGTAACAGGTGTGATACTGGGAAACTTAGAGCGCGGCGATTTCGTGTGATAACTTCCGAAATTTCTTCGAAAATTGATGTATATGTGTTCGCCTCTTGCTCCATAATGACGGCTTGATTACACTGATTTTATATATACTGAAGTTGGTGTTCGTACTGGTCACCACTGTAATGGTGGTACGTCGCAGGGTGTTCCTTCTTGGTACGGTGTCTTCCCTCTCGGTGTTCTTACGGGGTCACCACTATGGCCGTGGTAGGAAAATGGGAGATCTCCCGCCGGGCAAGGTGTTCTGCCCGGGGAGCGGCCAACACTTCGAGTGATAGTTCGGAGAAGTTCTATATATACTGTCTGTTATTCGGAATGTTAATAGCGCGATTTAGGCTTCGGTGTGTTTCGGTGTGCTAGTGGCGCGACGACAGCGCCGCTACAATTTGAATGAATGTAATACTCATCGTAAAAGCTGGCATTTGCCTTTGGCAGATATAGATAGGTACTTACATATAAAAATAACAGCTCACTCCTATAAGTATAATTAAGTAGTTAGTACCTACTAAATGTCTACACACACTATGCAATAAGTATAATAAAATTGCAAAGAAACACAAACAAATTGAATAATTATGACACTTGTCGTCAAAGACATTTAAGTATGTAGTATCTGGATGACCGAGCTTTGCTCGGTATTATTTTTTTTTTGGAAATAGTGTTTTTTGGAAATTATATTTAGACATAAATTACATACTGATGTAATATAAATAATATTTCGATCTTACCAACATAATAAAAAAAAATTGAACTGGTTATTTTAAACAATTATTAGGATCGTTAATACTTATTTTCTCGGCAAGATTTTTACCTACACTAGCAAAGTACTCATTTACTTTATCAATCAAATCAACTGGTGAGGATTTCGAACTTAATAGGTCTAAACTATTGACACTTGAGTGTTTTGTATGGGTTATATTCTTTATGTGCTTCCAGACAGTTTTACTTGATTTGGATGATATTGCTAAAAGCTTCCTTTCATATTCCCGTTTAAGTTTCTTGATTAATTTAGTAACATAGTTGCGATACCTTTTGTATGTAATTTTTAATACTTCATTATAAGGATTCAATCTTAGCTTTTTTTGCAAACTATTCCTATTTCGTATACATTTTAAAATACCTGTTGTTATCCATGGTTTAATTTTTCGCTTGTTACTAGAAATATTTACAATTTTTGTATTTTCTTCAATTGATTCTTTTATTTTGTAAATTAATTGATGTATTATATATTCCGGATTATCACTAAAAAGAAGGTTAGACAGGTTTTTTGAGCTAGACTGGCAAGTGCTTTATAATAGTCAATGTTGTGTTTAATTTTAACATTAATTAAATTTGGTCTAATAATGCTTAATTTGAGTAATATCATAGCATGATCTGTGATAGAAGTGTTCAGTACAGCAATCTCAGCAGAAATAGTTTGTTGATTTAATTTTAGTATGAAATGATCCAAGCAGCTGTTCTCTCTTGTAGGGATATGATGTCCCGGTAAAAGCCCATACGTAGAAAGCATATTTAAGTATTTCGACCTATTAGTTATTTCGTATGTTTGTTCTGTAAGTCTGGGTGTAATATTTATATTAATATCTCCTGTTATTATAATATTTGAATGCTGAGAACTGATGAATTGTTCTGCATTGGGATTCGATGGTGACCTATATATGCCTAGTATTACTAAGTTTTGTAGGTGTATTTGTATACAAGATGCATGAGTCAACTTAATTTCTTTGACTTGAGATGAAATATTTTTTTTTAATATAGACCACTACTCCATCATTTTTATTAACATGATGATGTAGTAATATAGTCATTATAGTTACCTGGACGTGGAATAGGTTTGGTAGATTGAATCCTACATTCTGTCAGTATTAATATGTCGGCATTAACTTGTAGAGAAGTTAAATTCAGTTGAAAATCGTCATATTTGGAATAAATACTTCTTATATTTTGGGTTACAATTGTGAAATCTGTTGTTGTAAATTTTAAATATTTGTTTAAATTTTCTACATCACATTGATATGCGGAAGCTATCTCTATATTGTCCAATTCTTGTAAATTATTGAAAATATTTTTATTCATTGACATTGTTGTTAAAGACAGACGGCAAAGGTCGAATGTTACAAATATACATAATACTGCGAGATATGTGTAGTGCAATGTTTGTTATATGTATTTTCATATGTAAATGAAGAGTGTTTACGACATTTGTGATTTTACATTTATGATATTGTAGCTTATACATTCGATTTACTAAAAATATTGTACATTGTAATTTTTTGTAAACTAAACAATTACAAAAATGCTTGCGGTACGAATTTAGTAACACGTTAAATAATTTTAAGTACATAATAAACCCTTTAATGTAGAACACATTTACAGATTTATTGCCGTATGAATTATAAATTGATGCTAAAAATACTGTGATAAATGTATATAGTTTTTTTATGTATGTCTGTGTATTACGTGTGTGAATTAAGAGTTCAGTTTTATTTGTGTAAAAAAGATAATTTAAACCTAAAAATACTACAACAAATGTACATAGTCTTAGTATATGTGACAGTGTATTACGTGTGTAAATTGAGACTTTAGTTTTGCTGTATGAGAGGTAGCTTAAAGCTAAAAATACTGTAAAAAATTTATATTGTTTTTGTAAATATGACAATGTATTAAGTGTGTGAATTGAGAGTCTGTATTCATTTTGGCTATTTACAACGATGCTTAATACTAACAATGCAGTGCTTACAGTTATTTTGTATAGCATTATATATTTCCGACTATACACACAGTTACAAAAGACATAACTATACCTAGAAAAAGTCACGTTTGCAATAGACTCTGTACTTGAGCCTCATTTAAGATCGTAATAATAGGAGAATCATCGTGTTTTCTGACATAGACTTTACCATAGGCAGTCCAGCAATATTTATACTCCTTTGACTTTGAAAGGTCTCTGGCTAAAAAATATAAGCGGGAAGCCTTTGTCGTTAAATGTTCAGCTATGTAAATTGGTGTATCCCCAGCAGAGCGTAGGCCCAGGTGTTTGGCGCAGAGCTTCATCTTACTATTTTTGTTGTTGTAGTTCTTACACAATTTTAATAATTCCGTTTTCATGAGGATGGATGTACTTTCAACAATTATGGGAGTATTCATGCTTTTATCATTTTTGGGACGAGTTCTTTAAATATCTTTTTACGTGGTAGAGCCATGCTGCAGTTATATTAGTAGTATAGTTGTAGCACGAATGGGTCGGCTCGACCGGGGAAGGACCACGCTCTCACAGAATACCAGCGTGAAATAGTAGCTTAATGCTGCTGTATTTCGTATGGTGAGTGTAGAGAACCGGATACCCTTTTTACTGGAAACGAGGCATTCCATCTCAATCCTCACGGGTGACAACGCATCTGCATTTTGATTTTTAATGGAGGATAGATGTAGATGTCTATGGGCCGCAGCAACTACTTACCATCAGGACTGTGTGCTCGTTTATCACCCTATTCTATAAAAAAAAATCTTTTATGTCAGACTTGGCTAGATTGCAGCCTACTTCGTTAGCAAGACATACGACCATATTTAGCACCGTTTCCTTTGTTTCCTGTTTTTGTCTAGGCACATTTTTTTATCTCTAAGCTAGATTTTCTGGAGTCTCTTTGAAGATCTTCAATTGTGTTTTCTAACAGAGTATAATGTGTTTTTTGTCCTCTTTTACTTGTGATTCTAATGACTACTATTTTCTTCTTAAATTCTTCGTTTTAGGCCACAAGAAAGGCAATAGATTTCTCGATATTTAGGTTCGATTCTTGTGTATAGTTTTCTGAGTAGCGGATATATTTTGAAGTTCTTTTTTTGTGTAGAAAATAATTCAGTCATCATCTTTTTCATTTCAGCCTTAAAATATCATCCTCCCTCCGTCTTTTGTTACGATAGCAACCATAGTTTGGGGGTGTTACAACATTAGGTTCCGTATTACTCATATCCACCCGTCTTCGAAACTTGTTTAAAGTGACTTCCATTTTAGACTTCGATACTAGGGCACAATAATTAGTGAGGAGTTGTTTTCTCCCACCACAAGGGGTAGGTAACTAGTCTTACGAAACCAACAAATACGTCACCACCGAGAGATTATCTGCGACGCCTATTTCTAAACAGGCGGAGTTAAATGATCCAATCATACAAACATAACATACGGTGGGTGGGGGGTGGAGACTCGCCTAGAAGATGGTGGTTGCTGCTCGCGCGCAGTGATTGAGTACTAGTATGTAAGACTTTTGCAAAAGATGTACTCACGCGGAGGTATATTACTTGTTGTTTATGCAGTCCTATTTTTAGCGCACTATTTAATTTGAATAAATTTCATATAAAAATGATTTAAAAATGGGAAGTACTTTTATCACACAACTGCACTTTACGGCGCTCCGAAGGGAAGGGGACATCTATCCTCCATTGCAAATCAAAACGCAGATGGGTTGTCACCCGTGAGGAGAAGTTTCCAGTAAAAAGGGTCTCCGGTTCTCTACTCTCACCATACGAAACACAGCAGAATTATGCTACTATTTCACGCTGGTATTCTGTGAGAGCGTGGTCCTTCTCCAGTCGTGCTACAACTGTACTACTAATATAACTGCAGCATGGCTCTACTATGTTTTATAACCTACTTTAGGTATTAATTTAAGGCCGCGTGTTCAAAGCACAATAGGTTTTTACAGGCGGTTGTCGCAGAGATCGAATCGGGCCGCGCATATGATCGCGACTTTTACAAAATAATTGCAAAAATGTTGTTTTCAAGTTATAAACACATATTTACACAGTGAGAAATAACACACACAACAAAATCTTAACTATAGTCTATATAAGTTCCATAAAACTATAGTTATTTACAATTTATTTTATTTCCTAAATATTATCCAAAAAATTGGCACTAGTCTTATTTCAGCAACGTCCCGCGGCACAATGACCAGCAACGCGCGGATCGAAAATAACTTGAATAATCGATAATTTTTTTAATAAATGTAATTTATAAAAACGTTCGGGTAGAATCGATTCCAAAATGAATTACATATAAATTGATATTATTCAGGCCTATGTTCAGCAGTGGACTTGTGAAGGGCTCTAATGATGATATTATTTATAGAAAAAAAGGAGTATTCGTAGGTTAGCCGGCAGAGCTGCCTCTGGGTAAGGGCTGGACTGAAAACCAGTGCTATCACTGAGTCCGGTCCGTTTCAAGGTTTCATGCTGCAGCACTGGGTATTTTTAAAATATTTTCTTAAATTTGTAATAATGTTGAATTGCTTTTAATTTAGTTGTATTTATCTTTTGGCTTATATCTACTTTTTACTTGTTATGCTGCATGCTTAGACTTGAATAAAATGCATTTCTTTCTTTCTTACTTGTTTAAAATGAAATAAACTTATAAAAAAACTGCAAATCGAACGTAATTTTTTTCTATCGAGAAAATTGCATTGTATCGTGTATTGACCAGGCAGATCGTAAGGAGAAAGAATGTATCTAAAATAATTTTTTTTCAGATTCTAATTGTAATAATTTGCCTATCAAAAACCAATTTTAAAACGGACAAAAACAGGAACGCCCTGCCTTAACAATATGTTATAAATGTCATGTCACAAGCAATTTAACCTCTACGCGAAATAAATCCTAGACTGAATCTTCTTGAAATAATGAAACTCAGTATTGGGTTGAAACAAAAAAAAATTTATCAAAAAAATATAAATTATCATATATAATGGTGTCGCCATTATATAAAAAAGGTGTACGTAGTTTTTCGACACGATGTCGTTTTCTGACTTTGTATCATATTTAAGACGCTACCCTGACCAAAACCTGGCAAAAGTGCGTTTTTCAGACTCTATTATCTCATTAGTTATGAAAAATAAACTACATCTAAAAGTACATTATTAATGTTCGATATCTTATCATCGCATTCCACGTTCTAATTTATTTTTTATGTGCTATAAATACATTTAAAATCAACTTTTAAAAAATGACTAAAATTCTTGATTACATGCATCTGTTGCTAAACGCAACGCTCTAATCATTTGAGGATAACACTAATGGATAGATAATGAAAAAATCTATATTCTCCACGTTTTATTTAAATTTTTAAGTTCGTTTTTTCTCTTTTAATTGAAATAATTCCGAAAATTGTGTGACTTCTATGATAAAGGGGCGTGCGCAGAGTGCGGGCGGCATTACGCTGTATGCGTTCATACGAGGTGGCCGCGTCGCTGGTTGCCGCGCGTCCGTATTTCGCCGCAAACATAATATTATTTGAGTACCTACCAACCGATGCGCTTACGTCACGGTATATTGTAACTCGGCCGTATCTTAGAAATAAATATTACAGCCGTGCGGTACGTAAACATGCGATAGGGCTGCTGCCTCCAGTATTTTTACATTTGCCCATTGATTTATGTGTTTTATAACTCAATGCATTTTCCTACTTTGTGTTTCCATTTAGTTTTATGATTGTACTTAAATATACTTTTTTATATAAACAAATATAATAGGTACTTTGTGAATTGAATAGGAAGTGTTCAATAAAAATGCGTGTCGTTTTATGATTGGTAGATTTAATTAAAAAACCATGTTTATGTTTGAATAACAAATCGGTCTTATAAATTTGCGGCCGAAAAATATTTGCGCCTCGGCTGAGACGTACGAAATGCTTTATTATTAAAATTTTAAATATAAAAAATCCGCATTATAATATAAAGCTTAATTAAAAATTGTTTTGGGAAACATGGACAAGTTGGAGTAAAGGAATATCCTTTACTTGGTTATAGATACCTGCAGCTATTTTACAATTTATATGTTTGGTTTTAAATGAAGTTTGGATTTATTATTTTTTTATTTCTATTCTATTTTCTGAAAGGGTCCTAGGAAAGGAATTATCCACCGCGCTGCCCCACTGCGTGTTGGCGAACTTTGCATGTCTTCGAAATATTATTTTTCTTATTTCTCAGACATGCAGGTTTCCTCACAATGTTTTCCTTCACCACTGAGCACGTGGTAAATCAACACTTAAAATTGCAATTACAATATTATTGGTGCCGGCGGGGATCGAACCCGGTTTGCTCGCACACTGTGAAAATTTTAGCAAGCGCTAACCATCTGAGCTACCACGGCTCCTCTCCTCTCGAGCTAGAGACTTTATTTTATTTATCGTCAGGCCTGTTGGTCTAGTGGTTAGTGACCCTGACTGCTATGCCGTAGGTCGTGGGTTCGATTCCCACCCAGGACAAATGTTTGTGTGATGATTTATCTATAATATTTATGTATTTAGAAATATATAAGTATGTTTATCAGTTGTCTAGTACCCATAACACAAGCTCTGCTTAGCTTGGGACTAGATGGCGTTGTGTGATATTTGTGGAATATTATTATTATTATATTATTATTGTTGGGGTATCTGTATAGTTTTCTCATCTGGTTGGTTTTTATAAATATAAATTAAAATGAAAAGATAAATATACATAAATATCAATAAAATAAAATAAATACAAAAAATATACAAATAAATAAAGATCCAACCATATTAAATAAAAAATAGTCTCCTATCTTTCTCTCTATGTTTTGATCTCCTAAAACGAGTTTGAGTTGGTAAAATCAAGGCAAACTTAGGGTAGGGTTGACAATTATTATTTTGATAATAAAACTAGTGAAATTCCGCAGTTTTATATGCGCAAGCGTGAACGTAGTTAGAACATAATATAACCTTTATATTTTACATAAATATCCTAAAAAACTTATTATTTTAATATTTTACTAAGTACCTATAAAATTAACAAGTTTATTGCATTTTTATTTGAGTAATTTTTTATGCAATTTATTTATCTACGTCTATTTTTAGGAACCTTTATTTAGTCTGAATCATACATAAACACTATATTACTGATTTACTTACTTATACGTAGTTTTTTTTTGCAGTTACAAATATCTTGTGAGGTTGAAAAAGGTAGTAATGAAAAAATAATAAGAATAATACCACCACCACTTTTCATATCATGGTCCATTAGGTTGCAGCTTCACCGAACCACAACTTATAATAATAATAATAACATAATAATATAATATTATTTTGTATTTATTTTATTTTATTGATATTAATGTATATTTATCTTTTCATTTTAATTTATAATTTTTATATATTTAAATATTTATATAACCGAACCAGATGAGAAAATTATACGGCTCCAACGATTTTAGCGACGAACGCTTGGATTTATTTTTAGAAAATGTCCTTTTGCCCATGTTTTCAGGCAATAAAAAAACTGCTACAATATAAGAAGGTAAATTTCGACTAATCATTAACGGTCGTTATAGCTCAGGTGGTATGTCGGTCGGGCGTGATATCGGAGTTCCGTGGTTCGCGTCTTGGCTTTGGTCCCGCTTTTTTTTTCCTTTTTTTTCAAGTTCCCTTCTTTTGTGAGAAAATTTATTATTTCAAACCCTTTTTTTATTTTTTAAAAATACGAAAATTTTAATTTTAAAAATTTAAAAAAAATATCTATTTAGTTACTAATGCTATATTTATTATTTTAATAATTACCTACCCAGTAGGTAAATATTAAAATAATAAATGTAGCATTATAAACAGTAAATCTCCCTCAAACTCAATTTACTAATATTGCTCCTAAATAAGGAATAGCAGATAAAAGATTAGTAGGTAATAACTATTGCTCCTCAAAATTATATTTGACCTCAAGGTAAAACATATCCTAAAATTCAGTAACTAAATAAAATAATAATAACTACTATTCAAGTATATTTTCAATATGTAAGTAAATGAAAATAACAAAAATGAAGCACCATTAGAATATTTCGACAAATATTATAATTTACACTATAAAAAGCTAATTCAATATTAGCAGTATAGTATATAGTTAAAAATAATCAAAATAGTCATTTTTATTAATTAGATAATATATTAGAATACATAATTCTAATATAATGCAACTAATATACCGAATAAAGAAAATTAAAATACATTTATCATTGTACGCCGTGTCTATTTCCGTAGAAGAGTTCATTGACATTGAAAAAATAATACTACGTTCGTAGCAGTAGGTGGCGTCTTTTGGCGATTTCTTACGCGATATATTGTAGCGAGCGTCGACAGAGCAAACGCTCAAGGTCGTTCTCTGCAGGTAGCGCCTTAAGTTTGTACATTTGATTCATTTAGCAAATCATCTAATAATATACCTGTACCTACTACGCTCGCGTAATATACCGACACACTATTGGCAGTTACCTTTCCTTCTAATACCAACTTATTACGCTTTTCTATACATGTTTTAACATTTTGAAAATGCATTTTAAATTCATATCTCTTCGCGTAACGTTGTTCACAATATTGACATTGAAATGGTTTTTGATCTGAAAAAAAAATACAACATTACAAAATGTGCCACTATAATATGTCCTGTTTAGGTGACCGTTTCTGGTAACATCGGAAGTTATCGTCAAGGTCGAATCTACAGGATATCAATGAATGACAAGAACCAGTGACCCAATTACATGTAACAATAGGATGACAAACCAGCAAACATTTCACTTAACGGTAAATGGATTCTGTGACTCATCAGCACTAACATTATTCGTTAATAGTCAAATGCAGATGCGCTATTACCTGGTTACTAAGCGATATTACCTATAAAAATCCCTTCGACTTTCTACACTTACGTACAAAACGTACGAAATCGATCCGACCTATTCGTGTTGCAGACAAAATACAGTTGCAACTTGACTGTATCACGTTAAAAAATTCGTTGAATGCTTTTTTTTATAGAAGAGGGGTCAAACGAGCATGCGGCTCACCTGATGTTAAGTGACTACCGCCGTCCATGATAAACGCAACACCAGGGGAATTGCAGGTGCGTTGCCGGCCCTTTAGAAAGGAGTAAGCTCTTTTCTTGAAGGTCCCCAGGTCGTATCGGTCCGGAAAAATCGCCGGTGGTAAATTATTCCACAGAGAGGTTGTACGCGGAAGAAAGCTCCTTTTGAAAAGTACAGTGGTGGACCGCCAAGCATCCAGATGGTGTGGATGGTATCGGGACGTTTGCCGCGTAGTGCGTTCACGAAATTTGGCGGCTGGGATTAATCCAAACAATTCCTCAGGATACTCTCCATGGTATATTCAAAAGAAAATGCAAAGAGATGCAACATCTCTTCGCAGCGCCAGTGAATCGAGCCGATCGGAAAGCACTCGGTCGTCGACGATTCGAGCCGCTCTGCGCTGGATGCGGTCAAGTGGAAGGAGCTGGTACTAGGGAGCCCCAGCCCAGAGATGGGAACAGTATTCCATGTGCGGCCGAACCTGCGCCTTGTAAAGTTGCAGGCGGTGTGCCGGCATGAAATACTGTCCCGCTCTGCTGACCACGCCGAGCTTTTTTAGAGGCCAATTTGGCCTTCTCTTCCAAGTGACCACAAAACTGCACGTCACTCGATATGTCGACGCCGAGGATTCCGATACTGGCTGAGTCAACAAGGGGAGTGCCTTGAAACTGAGGAGATACGACAAAGGGGTTCTTTTAAGTGGTTAACGCGCAAACTTGTGTCTTCTGGGGGTTAAACTGGACTAGATTTACTCGCCCCCAATCCGAGACTCTGTTCAGCAAAGACTCGACTTCAGACACAAGTTTGTCCCGGTACTCGGAGACGTTTTCCCGAGAAATATTGGCACGACCGGTGTAAAGAGCATCACCAGTACTGTCATCTGCATAGCAATGAATGTTACGGGTTTGCAACATATCATTGATATGCAAAAGGAACAGCGTTGGCGATAGCACGCAGCCTTGTGGAACACCAGCATTAATAGGCTTGTAGTCGGAGCTTGCACCGTCTACAACGACCTTGATGCTCCGATCTGCAAGAAAGCTGGTGATCCAATCGTACGATTTCTCGGGAAGCCCATAGGAAGGGAGCTTCGAAAGAAGCGCTTTGTGCCAAACCCGATCGAAAGCCTTCGCTATGTCCTAACTAACGCCCAATGCCTCCCCCCTGGACTCTACTGCCTGCGCCCATCTATGAGTTAGGTAGACCAGAAGATAACCAGCTGATCGACACGGCGAAAACCGTATTGACAAACACTAATCAGCTGGTGATCCTTAAGGTACCTCATGAGCTGGCAGTTTACAACGGACTCCATTGTTTTGGAGATCAAGGAGGTGATGGCGATAGGCCACTAGGTGGACGGGTCTGAGCGGTCACCTTTTTTAGGGATCGGGTGGACAAAAGCCGTCTTCCATGATATTGGAACTACGCCTATGGAGTAGGAGTACCGGAAAAGACGCGTTAAAACCGGTGCCAACTCTGGAGCACACGTCCTCAGCACAATTGGGGGAATTCCGTCAGGCTCACTCGACTTGTGGATGTCCAGAGAGAGGAGTGCTTTGCGAACCGAGCGCTGTGTGAAATGCACTTCCGGCATGGAGCACTCACACCACGGGATGGTCGGCGGCGTACTCCCCCCGTCATCGAGAGTCGAGTTGGACGCAAAGAAAGAGCCTAGCAGATCGGCTTTCTCCTTTGCGGTATGGGCCAGAGAGTCGTCCTCCCTGTGCAGAGATGGAAGAGATGGCTGACAGAAATTCCCCTGGACAGCCTTGGCGAGAGACCAGAATGCACTTGGCAATTACTCTTTTGAAGAACCTAGAGGCGGAATTATACTTCTTTTTTAGAGCGCTGGTGTTTACATCCCGGGACGTTGATACGTCAGCTCAGGCTTAGTAACACTCCTACTTATAGCGACCAAACCATGGCTGAGATTTGCCTCCGATGGGCACCACAAAGGAATAAAAAGTTCCATACCCTGAACTACCACATCAGCGACAGAATCCGCAACAACGTTGGGATCGTCCGGCGAGAAGCAAACCCGCCCCCAAGGGTAGGATGCAAAGAAAGACCGCATCCCATCCCAATCGGCTGACCTATAGTGCCAAACACGGCGGCAGCCTGCATAATGCAACTGCGATTTCAGCGTGAGTCACCATCAGCACCACACTCCGGACAAGACAATGGTCCGAGGAGCCTAAAGGGGTGTCGACGGAAATCTGATATCCGTCCGGGTGAGAGGTCAGCAGAAGGTCCAACAGGGAAGGTGCATGATCCTCCACATTTGGAATCCTCGTAGGCGAGGTAACCAGTTGTGTCAGATCATATGCCAAGGCAAAATCATGAACAGAGCTCCCCGCATGATCGGTTAAACGTGAAACAAGCCATTCGGCGTTATGGGCGTTAAAGTCGCCGAGGATCACGATCTCTGCGGAGGGGATCTGCTGTAGCAACGAATCTGTAGCCATTTGGACGTGGTCGAAGAGTCGGTCTGTTTCGGCATTACCGCTATTGGACCTATAGAGGCACCCGTAGACGCGCGGATGGTCATCGCTGTCTACGCGTAGCCAAAGGATGGACAGGTCCGAACCTTCAAGACTGCCGAGGCGTCGATAACAGTTGTCCTCTCTGACGTAAACGCAAACTCCAGCCCGAGGCACAAAGGAGTGTTCCAGTTTGTAGCCCGGGTAGGAGAGATACGAGACATCAGCCGGAGAGGACACCTGCATCTCGGTCAGAAAGAGCAGAGCCGGCCTCGCCGTCTCGAGATGGTAGTGGATGGCGTTTAGGTTAGTGTGAAGTCCGCTGTTATTCCAGAAATTCACGGATAGCGTGGCAAGGGTCGCCTTGGTCTTGTTGCTCCGTTTGCCCCGAGCAGTTTTAGTCTTGAGCGGAATTTTGCCCCCCCCCCCCCCAGAATACGCGGGGCAGCCTGAGCACCCACGCTCAGGAGTGGAAAAACATGGTCGAGGATACTCAGCGAGGGATTCTCCAGGGGTGCTGGTACCCTCCTGGGGTAGTCTATTATCATGTAATTCCGCTACCATGTTGATGGGGGGGGGGGATTTGGGCCTCCGGCCACCTGCACTCACCAGACGAAACGCGGAAGCAGACCTTCCACTTCACGCCGATATTCTGTGAGGTCGTGGTACTACCCCGGTTTGAGCCGGCCCATACGTGCAACAGTAAAGCTGCCGCGTGGCTCTTCCACTGTTATGTGGTCTGTAGGCAATATCGTAGTGACCTCTTCTGTTCCAACTAAGAACCTTCGGACCAAGCACCTCTAAAATCGTAGATATGGCGAACACTAGTCTATATTAAATAAGTGTGAGGCATTCCATCTCAGTCCTCACGGGTGACAACGCATCTGCATTTTGATTTTTAATGGAGGATAGATGTAATGTAGATGTCTCTGGGCCGCAGCAACCACTTACCATCAGGTGGACTGCGTGCTCGTTTGTCACCCTATTCTATAAAAAAAAAAATTATATTCATACCGGTATGAGATTTCATATGTGCACTGAGGACATCCCGTCTCGCAAAACGATGC
The DNA here is from genome assembly GCA_907164705.1 of Parnassius apollo. NCBI lineage: Eukaryota > Metazoa > Arthropoda > Insecta > Lepidoptera > Papilionidae > Parnassius > Parnassius apollo. The sequence goes on from CAJQZP010000929.1 coordinate 5,797,807, forward strand.
GAGCAATATTTACATTGAAATGGTTTCTCACCGGTGTGATGCCTGCAAAAAGAAATATCAAAGCTATCATTTTTCTATAAATAGATCACATGCGCATACATTTAGTACAAGAAAATCACACCAATTTTACCTATCAAAAACTACTTCTAACTATTATTTAAACAATAATACATTTTTATAATACGGCTGTAGGCATCGGTCGCTTAATTCGTATGTGTTAAGATGTGGGGACATCGGTTTTGGAAGTAATCAAACGCTAATTCATTTCTATTGTCTTATTATTACTATTTCTGTGCCCACACGACATTGGTATTTAGTAGTTAGATAACCTAATTAAATACCTTTGTTAAGTTCAAAATGTACTCCATGGACATACAATGAGCAAGGCACATTGAACGAGGCACATTGAACATTCAGCCTAACACCTTGAGGATACATATAATAGAACGCTACGTAACTAATTAATTTTAAATTAAATCTAATTTTTAAGGAAGAAAAAATGTTAATATAAAAATTATAAACGATCGAGTTGGTGCGATTCTTTATGCCTTTCTCCACGATCATTTTCAAATTTGACTGTTTCCCTTCGTGAGATATCTCAATGGCTTTTAATTTCCTTAAGAGGAAACTAGCACTATATAGTGTTTCTACACGGAACTACGATAAATAGCGGGCCTTATAATTGTTAGAAAAAAGGTATAGTCTGAATATATATTTTTCTTTGTTTTTTCTTATAGGATAAGGTAAGGGTGACAAATGAGCACACAGTCTACCCGATGGTAACTAGTTGCTGCAGCCCATAGACATCTACATCAATGCTCGATCTCGAGTCAAAATGCAGATGCGTAGTCACCCGTGAGGACTGAGATGGAATGCCTCTTTTCCAGTAAAGAGTGTCTCCAATTTTCTATACTCACCGTACGAAACACAGCAGCGTTAAGCTGCTATTTTACGCTGGTATTCTGTGAGAGCATGATCCTTCCCCGGTTAAGCCGACCCATTCGTATTACAACTATACTAATAATATAGCTACAGCATGGTTCTACCATGTATATGTTTTCTGACAAGATTAATTACCCTATGCTAAGAAATATATAAATTGCCGGAAAAACGTTATCCAAGGAAGGCGAGTTCATTGAGTTCAAAGGTAAGTCACTGGTTTTATGCCCTAAGCGGGTGTCATTTAACTAATTATAGTTTGAGCAGATTTTCTTGGTTTTACAGGGACTCTATCACAGTGATTGTAGGTTTTCATCGGATTGACAAGTTTGTTGAGTGATTACTCATAAAACGAGTGGCGTCTAAAGGTTAAATTGTGATATGTGTATATTTATGGCTAGTCTCCTATTAGTACTGTATTAAGTGAGTATCTTTACCCCCAAAACCTTCTCCTTTATCCTACAGGAAATATTCAAGTTTTTTTTTTGGTAGTAAAGAACTATAATTACATGAATGCGATATTTTATTAAAATTTGAGCGCCTAAGTCACCTATACTTGACTAGCACTTGCGGGTCCTATGCGCCAACGACATCTATTGTCGACAAAAAACACGGCCCACGAAAATATGAAATTATATAAATTGTTACTGGTATTTTAATTCTACATTCCTCAATATAGAATATCCCAGCAACATGTGAGTATAAAAAACAAATCTCTTAGAGCCATAAGTACAGAGAAATATTGAACTAAAAACATGTATTTTTATCCAAGCAAATACTACGTAAAGCACGCCAAATTCTTCTATAGTTGATCACTAGTGTGGTAATGCAGGAGGAATACATTTCTGGAAAACTATTCAAAATTTAACTCACATATTTTTTTTTTTCAATTATCATTGATATTTGAATAAAACAAAGAGTAAGAAACATAAAACTATCATCAACTACAGGAATAAAAAATCATCAAATCAACTTCGCATAATAAATCTGTGCATGCTTAGCGCGTCATCGATTATGTTTACTGGGCGCCGTGGTCAAGGACAGACGACACCCTGATGACGCCGTAAGTGAATAGCGGCAAGAGTAGTACAGTGCAACATGAACATTTTGTTTTCGAGTTAAAATAATTCTTATTAAAATTTAAAATGTGTATTAAAAGTTTATCTTTTTTGAATATTTACCATGCTAATGACCCAAACATAGCCTACCAATATTTTATTGATGATTTTAAACTTTTTTATGATCTTTGTTTTCCCCAAATACAAGTTTTGATAAGTCAATAGTAAACCAAAATGGGTATCCCATGGAGTCAAGGTTTGCAGTAGAAAGAAAAAAAGAGTTGCTTTGGAAATTCAGATTGAATTCAACTAAAGAGAACAAATTAAAATATGTAAAATATAGTAAATTATTTAAAAAAATTATAACCTTAACGAAACGTGCACAAAATAATTATAAAATAAAAATCTCAAGTAATAAAAGTAAAACAGCGTGGCAAATTATAAACAAAACAAGACTCAATATACCTAAAGAAACTATTGTCAACATAAAAATTAATGATCGAATTTGCATAGATAATCCTAAAAAAATAGCTAACGCGTTTAATAATTATTTTATTGAAAAAGTTAATCCCCTTCCGGATGCCGGGAAAAAAGTAAATACTACAATTAAACAGTAATTAAATTCAATGTTTCTTGCACCAAGTTCACCATACCAAATAAATAAGATTATAAAAACATTGAAAAACACGAACAGTGTGATACGGTGGTATTTCCACAAAAATAATTAAAGCAGTAAGTAAGGATATATGCCACCATTTGAGTCACATCATTAACTTATGTATATCAACAGGAATATTTCAAAAAGATCTTAAATTATCAATTATAAAACCACTATTCAAAAAAGGAAATAAACAGTTAATGGAAAATTATAGACCTATAGCATTATTATCAATATTCTCGAAAATTTTTGAAAAATATCTTTATGGTGAAATTAATTCCTATCTCGAAAAACACAAAATCTTGTGCAATGAACAAAAAGGGTTCCGGCAAAATAAGACCATAAATATGGCCATTTATGAATTCATTGAAAATATTATATGCCATGTTGACAAAAGATTTCCCATTTGTGCTATTTACTGCGATATGTCACAGGCATTTGACTATGTAGACCATAATATACTTATTAATAAACTTGACGCTTACGGTATTAGAGGAAATGTCTTAGATTTAATTCGTTCCTACTTAAATAATCGACAACAAATAACAGAAATAACTAGAGTGAATCTTGAAACCAAAAATGAAGAAATATACACTTCCAAGAAGCGCTATATATCATATGGCGTGCCCCAAGGCAGTGTACTGGGGCCACTCTTATTTATTATATATGTTAACGACTTGCCAAATGCAATGACACAGCCTATTACATTATTTGCTGATGACAGTACTGTTACAATTGCATGTAAGGACATTAATCATTATAAATTTGACATCAAAAACGCATTGACATCTAGAATTTCATGGCTAAACAATAATAATTTAAAAATCAATTTAACGAAGACAAATATAATGCACTTTGGACAAAGATCACAAAATCCATTAAATATAAATTTGGTTTATGATAATTACACGATAAGTGAAGTTACTTCTACCCGCTTTCTTGGCTTAATTATAGACAGCAAATTAAATTGGAAAGAACACAACGTATTATGTAAAAAAATCAGCAATCTTTCATACGCCCTTCATAAACTAGTTCCAACTATCAACACAGATACGCTTTTTTCGGCATACTATGGTCTTGTTGAATCTGTTCTCAGATATGGCATCATTTTTTGGGCCAACTCAACTAACACAGATATGGTATTTAAAATGCAAAAGCGATGCATACGGGCCATGTTTGGTATTCAAAGTACGGAGAGTTGTAAGCCATTATTTATCAAACACAAAATTCTCACACTTCCATCACTATATATATTGGAAATAGCTTTATTCGTTAGAAGCAACCCACACTTGTTTCCTCGCCTATCAGACAATGTAAGACGTAATCGCCGAGACAACAATAGACTATGTGCTCACCCTGCTAAAACAGAGCTACTACGTATAAGTGTAGTATGCAAAGCTCCATTAATATATAACAAAATTCCAAACGACATTAAACAATTGAATACAGGATTATTTAAGAAAACATTAAAAAATATTGACTGCAAAATGCTATTATAATGTTAATGACTTCCTTAACGACAAATCTTGAATCATGAATGTAACAAACCTATTTAATTACTATTTACTACTTTATTATATACATTGTTAATATCATTGTATTATTAATGCCATTGTATAATTATTTTTGATAGGAAATATAATTGACATTTATTACATTCAATTACTTCATGTTCTGATAAATTATTTAGTAGATATTATACCTTTTGTCATAACTCATTAATTATCTGTTACAGCTATCTTTATTTTCTATTTTGTACACCAACTATGGTCAAACATTTTGATTCAAAATTATAACTTTAAGACCAATAATAAACATCAAATGTATTATGATCTACACATGTTTTTGCAAATAAATATATCTTATATCTTATAAAAAGGGTTATTTTAATATTAAGGAATTTATGTACGATAATAACTCCTGGGAAGGGTGATCGCTACCAAGCTATTTCTAATTTATTTTGTAATACGCATGATTGTAAGCTCTTATTTAAAAAAAAAAAACTAGTCCCGTTGGGTTTCTTGCTGGTTCTTCCCAGGACAGAGGTTCTTTTTGCGAACCTGTGGTAAATGAAAAAAGTGACTCTCAATAAGTATTATTCATAATATATATTGAATAAAAAAGTTTCTGTTTCTGTTTCGAGAGCTTAGTGTGCGTAATTTTGTGATTTTTTGTTTGTCTTCTTATTTTGTGACTCTGCTTTAACTTTTTGAACTGTTGCTTCTATAATAACTTGAAAAATGAGGAAGATGCTGCCGCCCATCTCCTGCCTGTTTCCCTCTGTCGCCTTTTACGACACCCACGGGAAGATAATGAGGTAGTGGTATATTTTTAGTGACTGTTTCAATAAAGTATAAAGGAAAAAAGGCACGACTACGGTTCTTCACTGCCACTCCGTCAATCAGGATGTTAGGAACTCCTGTCCTATGGCAAACAGAAGCCAAATATTTAGGCGTCACCCTTGATGCAAGGCTCACGTTCGAGCCCCATATCAAGAAGGTAACTAGCACCGCGCGATTTTACACGGGTAGGCTAGGCTCAACAGTATGTTGGGCAGACATAGTAAAATGTTCCTACGCAACAAGCGAACTCTATATAAGGTCTGCATACGACCTGTCATGACCTACGCGGCCTCCATTTTCGCACATGCTAAGCCCAAAGTTATAAATGAACTTCAAATAGTTCAAAATCTATTCTGTCGTAGGGCCACTAACTCGCCCTATTATGTCCGTAATGCCGACCTACACCGAGACTTAGAGCTCCCAACAATCCAACAGTTCCTTAAATCACTCTCTGAGAGATTTTTCAAAGCCTCAGAGTCCCACCCAAATCATCTCATTCGTGAGACAGCTGCCCATGCAGCCCCTCTCCACACTCGCTATAGTGTGCGCAGACCGAGAAACTCTCTCTCGGACCCCCCCAACAAGCTTTCGGCTGACCTGAACTGCGTACTGGCGGCTCAGGCCGAGCCTACTTAACACATCCCTTAATCTGCCTTAGTTAGGCATTCTTCTAAGCGGCTTTTCGCCACTTGCGTCCTCCTTTCAGCCAAGGGTCGCGTCCGTATACGGATTAGAGATCTCTCGTCAGATCGGTAAGCCAATCCATAAAGGCCGTGTTTAGTGGGTAAAAGTCTCCACATAACCACGCAGCCGGCTGCGTGGTATGCTATGAGCATTCACCGCCTCCCTCCCCCGCTTTCCGGAGGGTTGCCCATATTTGCTTCGGGCGCAAAAAAAACTACGATTCTTACGATTTAAATTCGCATAGATCGAGATACGCCGAAAAGTAAGAATAATTGTTTTCGATATCTCGCTTAGTTTCCGAGATATCAATACTCAAAAATCGGAAAACTTTATTAACGGTATTCGGTATATTTTTGGAATGTGAAACTATAGACATCCAGTACTTGCGTACGGGAGTGGGGTGAGAGGGTGGGTTCAAGAAAAGCCCCTACCCTTCCCCCCTTGCGGAAAATTATAGTTCATGAGTAATGATTTTTTTTTTGTAAAATCATATTTATAACCCTACTTTTTTACACAGGAATATTGACCCAAAGTTACTTCTGCAACGGCTTCTGCGCTGCGGGAGTGCAGTCCCCTTGCCATTGCATAGCAAATCACAGGCACCCATCACCTCCGCAGCTTTGACTTATTGGTGCAGCCTTGGCCGCTACGGCTCGTACAGGTGTCTGCTATTTGCTACAGCGGGCTGGGGCTGCTCTCCCTCCGCGCTTAAGGCACAAAAACACTAGGGGTATGGCAGATAAGACTACTTGGAGTCGGGGCATGCTAATTCAGTTTAAGTATTCGACTTTTGAGTATCGATAATTCGAAAAATAAGCGAGATATTGAAAAATTTTTTTGCTTTTGTTCGGCATATCTCGTCGAGATCTATGCGAAACCACGTTAAAATTGTGTCGACGTTTAACCGTAGAAGCCCCGAAAAATATATAGTTTCATAAAATTTCGAAATCGATGCACATCTTGCGACATGGCTACTACATCTCTAAGGAAGTTTCAAAAAGGAGTTGTAGTCCAGTCGAAACAGTGACATCATCACGATGGAGAGTAGTGCTGTGGTTTACTACTATTTTATTTGTAATTTTTGTTTTTTATTTATGTACTAAGACATATATAAAAGAGTGGGAAACAGCACAAGCTTAAATAAAATATCCCAGATTATACCAGGGTGGTCTGAAAAGTTTCCGACCTCAACGTGGAGATGGCAGCACTCGTCAATGGAAGTTAGTGAATGTGAAGTGAAAAAGTGAAGTTGTGTATGTTTTGACAGTTACGCACTAAAATTTCAGCCATTTTGGACGTGTAGTTGTTATTTGACAATCGTTCGAACGAGTCGATGTGAGTGTTTTTGTGAAAAAGGAAAAAATTGAGTATCATTTATATTATTTGAAAGACAATACTCCTACGCAAATCAAAGATGAGTTTGACTCTATGTATGGGGACTCTGCACCATCAATTACCACGTTGAAATTTTGGACAGATGAATTTAAGCGTGGCCATGAAAGCTTAGGAGATAATGGACGTTCGGGACGTCCAAAAACTGCAATTACTGACGGTGACATGGCTAAAAATCACCAAATGGTGCTAGACAACCGCTGAATTAAAGTGAGAGAGATAACAGAGGCTGTGAAAATGTCCAAAGATGAGAGAGACGTGTTTGTCTCACATTAAATCAAGATTTGGGCATGAGAAAAATGTCAGCGCGTTGGGTGCCGCGTTAGCTGACGTTAAACCAAAACGTGTTCGAGTGAACATTTCCAACGCTATGTTGCGCAGTTTAGGCGCAATAAATCCGAGTTTTGGCACCGATTAATTACTGTAAATAAAACTTGGATACTCATTATACTCGTACGCCCGAAATAATAATACAGTCATAACAGTAGACTGCAAAGGGGGAACCGGCTCCAAAAAAGCAAAAATATTTTTTTCGGCTGGGAAAGTGATGGCGACTCTTTTTTGGCATAGTCATGTAGTTATCTTAATCGATTACAGGAGCATACTACGTATCATAACTTGCCAAACTGACTGGCTAAAATTGCGGAAAAACGGCCTCATTTGCAGAAAAAGAAAATCCTGTTTCACCATGACAACGCGCCGTCTCACACCTCAGCGGTTGCCATGGCGAAAATCCACGAAATACGGTTTGAATTGCTTGACCATCTGCCTTAGTCACTAGATATAGCCCCAAACGACTTCTTTTTGTTATCATTTAAAATTTGCGCTCGAAGCCTTCGTGGACAATTATATAATAATAATAATAATAATGTCTAGTTAGGTCGGAAACTTTTCAGACCTCCCAAGTAAGTCATTTATTGCATAAAAACCAACAAAAACAAGTCACTGTATGTTACCGATGTATCAACTCTTGGCAACACTATTTCTTTCGTAGGTATTTTTGTTTACTTTGCTTTGGACACGGGAACGCGTTAGTCGCGTGGCGCTCAAAAGGTTAATATATTATACCTAGTTAATATCTGATAAAATTAGTTACTCAATTATAGCCAAAAATGTCGATTGCAATGATTATGACAAATACTATGGTAGGGTATGCTTGCTGAAAAGTGCTTTTTAAGATAATTCACAACCTTTCTCGCGGTAGAGCCCTGCCGCAGCTATATTGTGGTTTTAACACGAATCGGTCGGCTCGACCGGGGAATTACCATGTTCTCACAAAATACCAGAGTGAAGTCACAGCTTAATACGGCTGTTTTTCGTATGGCGAATGTAAAGAACTGGAGACCCATTTTACTGGAAACGAGGCATTTCATCTTAGTTCTCAGGGGTGACATGCATCTGGATTTTGATTTTTGATCGGGGAATAATTTAAATGTATATGGGCCACAGCGTCAACTTACCATTAAGTGGACTACATTCTCGTTTGTCACCCTTAAAAACCTTTTGAAATATAAAAACTAACATTGTTTTTAAAATGACCAATAAGAAAACTGCAGAATAGTAACTTATTCTGAGGTATTCCATCTTGTTTCTGGGCATTCATGGGCTGCTGTTAGAATCAAGCAAGGTCGGTTACAAACCCGTCACTCTAATAAAAAATGGTGAAATTTTAACTTTCGCCTGAACAAAATCCACTCACCAACACACACACACACGCACACACGCCCACACGCACACACGCACACACGCACACACGCACACACGCACACACGCACACACGCACACGCACACGCACACGCACACACACACACACACACACACAAACACACACACACACACACACAGAAAATATAAAAATTACCGCAAATGCGTAGTTAGATCAGTCTTCCTGTAGAACCCTTTCCCACATTCTTCACAATGGAATGAATAGCTTTGCGAATGTCGCCTTTCATGTGCTTGTAAATTAGCGATCGAAGAATTTGCGAAGCCACATATCGAGCAGACGAATTTCTAAAAACAGTTAAATAAATAAATTTTATATGAAGTAATATTGTGAAGAAATGGTGTTATTAACTGTAAAAATGTTTTCACCGTTACGGAGAAGTTTTTTATGAAGTTTAATTAAATGTGTAGTATTCACTTGAATATAGGGTATGTTCCGAAATACAACACAGTACACTGGCCAATGCAAATGACGTCATAAATCGACGTCATTCTGGTGATTCGATAAAGCGAATATGGTGGAATATGCCGTCAATTGATGACGTCATTTGCATTCGTCAGTATACTGGAAACATTTCGGAACATACCCATAAGTTACCATCATGTTTTACCTTTTTATTAACCTCAAATGATGAAACATGCTGTAGCTTAGGCCCATAGCACACGGCGTATTTAAAATGCGCAGGAGACGCTCGTTTCAGGAACGCGCGTCTTCGGTGTGTGCTTCGCGTGTATTTGGTTTAAAATGGAACCCTTCGACACCGACCGCTTCATAACAGAAATAAACAATCGTCCCACTTCATGGAATTCACTACTGCCCGAATATTCAAACAAAGTGTTATAAAGAAATGCTTGGGATGAATTGTGCCAAATTTTTTATAACAATTTCAATGAAAAACCCAGTAAGGAAAAAAACCTGGCAGGTAAGATTTATTATATTTATTTAAAAATAATGTATTTGTTTTAGGACTACACATAAAACATCGCCGTAAAGATAGCCACCTCATGTCGCGTGCCCACGTTTTATGGTGTTAAATCGTTAGTTGTGATAAGTTCTGGTGTAATTTTCGTTTGTTCCGCTTTCCTTCTTACGATTTTTTTACTTATTGGAACTAACGATTTAGCACCCTAAAACATGGGCACGCGACATGGGGTGGCTATCTTCACGGCGCACGTTGGGCCGAATCTGAAAAAAAGGAACTTATGAATTAAAAATTTGTCATCATATCTCATTAAATATTCGTTTTTAGAAAAAATTACAATTCATAAATGTTGATTATATTGACGGCTTCTGTCGATTGGCTGAACAAAAAATTGACGTTTCGAAAAAAAAAATCGTAAGTTCCTTTTTAGGGTTCCGTAGTCAACTAGGAACCCTTATAGTTTCGCCATGTCTGTCTGTCCGTCTGTCCGTCCTCGCTTAATCTCTGTGACCGTTAGCACTAGAAAGCTGAAATTTGGTACCAATATGTGTATCAATCACGCCGACAAAGTGGTAAAATAAAAACTGGAAAAAAATGTTTTATTAGGGTAGCCCCCCCTATATGTAAAGTGGGAAGTGATTTTTTTTTAATTTCAACCCTAACGTGTGATATATTGTTGGAAAGGTATTTAAAAATGAATAGGGGTTTACTAAGATCATTTTTAGATATTGTCAATAATTTCGGAAATAATCGCTCCAAAAGTAAAAAACAATGTGTCCCCCCCCTCTAACTTTTGAACCATAAGTTTAGAAAATATGAAAAAAATGTGAAAAGTAGAACTTTATATGGACTTTCTAGGAAAATCATTTTGAACTTGGATGGAAAGTCGAGTGCAATGTTGCACGCTCCATGTTCGCGCACGTACCCACTACCGGGAGCAGTTGCAGGAGCGCGGAGCGCTGCTGGAGCGCGAACATAATAGATACCCACCTTTAAACACATAAGTGGGAACACTTATTGTGACGGACGGGAAACTACGGAACCCTACACTGAGCGTGGCCCGACACGCTCCTGGCCGGTTTTTTGAGATTCGGCCCACCGTGCGGCGGTACATAGAACAGTAAAACAGTAGAACATGTAATTAGGTAGGTACCCAAAATTTTAGAATCTTGCCATGGTACTGCACCTTCATCGCTAATAAAATAATCAGTGTACATATTTCGTATCGTAGTTCCGCTTAATTGTCCCTGTGACCATCTTGCACCAATCGAAATCAAACTTGCATCTTCAGGAGGATCTCCTAAACCAGCTATACTCAAAGAATTATGAAAATTATAACCGTCACGTTCACGTATGAAATTATGCAGTACACAACAGGCTTTCACAATAGCCACACTGAAGTCCACGCTAACGTTCAGTGGTCGATTAAAGATTTTAAATTTGTTGCTTAATATACCAAATGTACATTCAATGTATCGTCTGGCACGTGTCAAGCGGTAATTATATATTCTTTTTTCTCGTGGCAAGATTTTTCCAGCGTAAGGTCTCTGTAAATGTTGAGATAATGCAAAGCCTTCATCTCCAACAAACGTAAATGGTATTGGCACTCCATTATTAGATATTGGTCTCGCATTTGGTATTGTGGCGGCTTGGGATTATTTTTAAATTATATAGTGGACTGTATTGATATTCAATATCCCCTGAAACGTTCAGTTACCGCAGTCACAAAATTACACCAAGAAAACAATAAAACTACTCACGGTCTTACTAGCCAGCTTCCCAAGATTGGCAAAACGTTTACAGCTCCTGGTGGCTTCTTCTACACGGTAGAATACACTAGTAATTAGATTGTACATGGTACACTCTAGAGTAGTCCTTATTTTTAGTTTTTGAAGAGATATTCACTCCACGATAACACAAAGAGATATAAGCTTCTTACGCTTCCTACCCTCCACTTTTATTCCTTTTTAGTCCGCACAGATTATAGCAGCGCGTTATGCGTCACAAAGTTGCCACAGGTTATCACCGGCCCTCAGATCGTTGTAGATCATTGTGTCTCGGTATAAAATTTGCGAATTACGGTTTATTACTGAACACACCCCCCACCGAAACCATCTTGATGGTTTCTCCAAAAGATAAGATAAAATAATAACTTAATCTCTATCAAGATAACGCTGAGACACAGAATGGTCTCAACGAGAAGGTTATTAATACAAGTAAGCTAATTTGCATAAGGGAGAGGACTCAGTTTATTAACTGGTCTCTGTAAAGTACTCTTTTGGGTACGAAGCGTAACACAACGAACAATCCCATCTGGGCCGGGGTGAAGAGCCTCTATTCTACCCAAAGGCCAATTGCACGGCGGTATGTTATCAGTTTTTATAATTACAAGATCACCTATTTTAATGTTAGATCTATCCGAATACCACTTTGCTTTCTGTTGCAGCGTATTTAAATATTCACGACTCCATCTACGCCAAAACATTTGTGAACATTTTTGAATATATTGCCAACGTGACAATCGATTCATCGTTATGTCTTCTACATTATACTCAGGTACCGCCGTTAACGCTTTTCCTATTAGAAAGTGTCCCGCTGTCAGTACGTTAAATTCATCCGGGTTATCACTAGCTGGTAACGGACAGAGCGGCCGCGAGTTGAGAATTGCTTCTACTTTACAAAACACTGTGGTGAGTTCCTGGAACGTCAAACCTTTTTCTCCGACGGCTCGCGCTAAGAGGTACTTGACGGATTTAATTCCGGCTTCCCAGAGCCCACCCATGTGTGGTGCGCTGGGGGGATTAAATTTCCATATAATTTGTCGCTTTGAGCAACCCTCTAATATATTGTTTTTTTGCTCGAACATAAACCTTTGTATTTCGGTTAAATGCTTACTAGCTGCGATAAAATTAGTATCGCAATCCGAGTAAAGAAAAGAGCATACACCTCGTTGCGCTACAAATCTGTCTAAACACGCGAGGAAACACTCCGATGACAACGACGATAAGACCTCGAGGTGTACAGCTTTTGTCGAGTAACAAATAAATAATGCTAAATATGACCGTTCAATCCTAGCGTTTCGTCGTAAACTTTCTTTTGTAAAGAACGGACCACCGAGGTCTACCCCTACATGCTCAAAAACCTTATTAGGTATCAATCGAGCTGCTGGCAAAGGTGCCATCTCAGCACGCAGGTTGTGCACGTGCACGAGCACGGGGTTGTGTTTAAAACAAGTTTTGCATTTGGACAAAACTGACCGGATAATGCGACGGGATGCTAAAATCCAAAAGTTTTGATTAATAATGTTTTGTAAGGTGCGTGGGCCTACGTGTAAATATTTTTTATGTAAATATTCAATAAGTAATAGTGTAAATCTACTATTTTTAGGTAATAAACGGGAATGTTTCGCGTTATAAGGTAAAACTGAATAATTTATTCGACCCCCCACCCTGAGGTATCCGCGATCGTCAATAAACGGAGATAATTTTCTCAACGACGGAACGTACTTTGTGCCCTTTGACAAATTATTTATTTCATTTGCAAAGTATGAACTCTGTACTAGTTTAATTAAGACGTCTTGAGCGGTATTCAATTCGTTAGTCAGTATGGATTGCTTTGAGTGACCGGATTTAAATCGAAACCATCTCAATATTCGAGCAAACGTACGTTGCAGTTTATAATAAGAAGAGAAATGGGAAAAAATCGGTCACAGAACTCTAACTTAGATTCTTCCATTAAATTATTTTCATCGGTGATTAAATTGACGGAACCCAATGAAGAATTTGATTTTATTTCGGGTGTATTACTTTCATCTTGGTTGATAAATGTTCTAACTGGCCACTGCGAGTAGTCATCATACAACCAAGATGGGCCCCTTAGCCACTGCTCTTTGCACTCCAAGAGCTGTGACGGAGACGCTCCGCGCGAGCAGATGTCTGCCATATTGCACTCACTACTAACGTGACGCCAAAAGTGCGGAGGTAACACTTCGCATATCTGAGTAACACGGTTACTAACAAACGGCTTTAATTTGTAAGCTTCTGTCTGAAGCCACGCCAATACGATAGTCGAATCGGTTAACGCAGTGATACGAGTACGATTAATTTTTACACGAGTTAAAATGTCACGGACATATTTAATTAATCTGCTTAACAAAACTGACGCCATCAATTCCAACCTCGGGATAGTTAAGGGTTTGACGGGGGCTACTTTAGATTTTGCTATCACCAAGCGTACTTTAGTCTGACCTCTGTCGTTACGACTGATCACATATACACAACTAGCGTAACCGCGAGAACTTGCATCGCAAAAGGCGACTAGTTCACATTCAGACTGTTCTGGTAACAGCATGTGTCTATCTATCTTAATTTCCGTCAGTCGCGGGAGATCATCAACGTAATTAAACCAGCGCTTAGTTATGTCAGTTGGCAGTTGCTCATCCCATCCTATGCCCAGCTTCCATAAATCTTGCATTATTTCTTTCACGATGAAAATGCACGGCGAAATAAAACCTACGGGGTCGTAAATAGAAGCTAGTAATTTCAAAACAGAACGTTTAGTTGTTACTTTGTCAGTCTTATCTACTGCGAAATAAAAACAGTCAGTCAGAGGGAACCACTTCAAACCCAGCACTTTGACTGAATATTCGTTACCATCTTTCAGGAATGTTACAGGACACTCTCGGTTTTTCTAACGGAACGCGTTCTAAGACCTTTCCGCTATTACTCGCCCATCTCTAAGTATAAAGCCGCCGGAATTAAACATCGATATAAGTTCATCTTGTAACTGAGATATCTGTGACAAGGAACTACAAGAATATAGGATATCATCCATGTACACGCCCTCGCGCACAACCGTTTCAGCGAGCGGATAGTGTTCTCCCTCATCATGGGCTAATTGCAAAAGTGTGCGGATAGCTAAAAACGGCGAGCAACTTAAGCCGTAAGTGACTGTCTTTAATTCATATACGTTGATTGTATCATTAGGCGAATGACGATATAAAATATGTTGATAACATCTATCCGACGGATTCAGTTTGATTGCACGATACATTTTGCATACGTCGCAAATAAAACAATATTCAAATACCTAAAATTCAATATTATAGCCCCAATATCTCGATACAGATTAGGCCCGCTTAGTAGAAAATCATTAAGCGAAACATTCGTGGACGTTTTTGCCGAGGCATCGGACACCACTCGCACAGGAGTGCTGGAACTACTGGGCTTAAGTATACTATGATGTGGTAGCACATATTTACTCGGAGTGTCACCCGTATAAAGCTCCATATGCCCTAGATGTTCATATTCGCACATGAACTCTGAATAGGCTTGTCGTAATAAAGGTAAACGATTCAACTTGCGCTCTGTGAACAAGAGTCGTTGCTCGGCTGCCGCCCTTGAAGCGCCCAACGGAGGCGGGTCTGGTATGAATGGTAACGGCACTGAATAGCTACCGTCCTCAGTGCGGCTAGAACGAGCCACGAAAATATCTTCTGCTAATTGTTCCAAAGGATTTATCGAAGGCTTGCTGGGCAATTCTTCGACTTCCCAAAACTTACGCAACGTTTGATCTAAAGACTCTTGTTCATCAAACGAGACTGATAAATTATAATTTCTTAAATTGTCCTTTTCATTGCAATAAAGTTTACCACTTACAACAAACCCGAAAGCGGTATCGATTACGCTTGGTATATCCGATGAAATAATATAAGGTTTATCATAAATAAGTTCCGAAACTATATTATCATTGCCCAACAATATATCAATACGTAAGCGCTTATAAAACATCGGATCAGCTAAATTATAATTCTTATATTTTTAATAACATCCGAGGGGAATCGAACGTTAGGCATATCGGCAGATACCTTAGTCACTATGACCATGTTCACTCTAAAACTAGGCAAGTCGGTGTATAGGGACCTTAATGTGCATGAAATCATTCCATGATTTTTTACTGCCACTCCACCAAGGCCATAAATGTTAAACGAACATTTTTTCCGAGGTAAGCCCAAACGTTGAGCGCACTCAGTTGTAATAAATGAGCTCTGAGCTCCAGAGTCAATAACTGCACGGCAGTATTGATACTGACCGCTACTATCAATTGCTAATACACGCGCCGTTCCTAATACGACACCGTAATTCGAGTGAACGTCGTTGTAATGAAGCGTATCTATCGTATAATGCTCCGAGTCGCTCGTAGTCTGAGAAGAAACGAGTGCTTGTTGCCCTTGCGAGTCAGCGCTCAATAAACTGGTGGATGACGGCAAGACCGCGTCGCGCACAGGCTCCCTATGCAATAGATAATGATGTAATGACGCACATACACCACAAGACATCTCACTTTTACAAGTTGAAGTATCATGATTTCCTTTTAGGCAATTATGACACAATTTTAAAGTATTGACACGGTCAATCCTTTTATCTACGGTCAATTTACGAAATTGATCGCACCTGTAAATCATATGATTTTGATTGCAATGCGCGCAAATCAATTTATTTTTATTATAATTAGACACATTAGTATTTAAAACTGTTTTTGATATACTTTTATTGTAGTTATTATTGTTGCTTTTGTAATTGTTACCTGTAGGCTTATTTCTTGATTGAAACGAAATCGCACTTGTATTAGATGAATGTTCAAGTACTTTAACTTGTTTATTTACAAAACTAATTCATTCCGAAAACGATGGAAGTAAGTTTTGATCCCGATTTTCTTCAAAACGCCTCCTAGTATGCGCATCCAACCCACGTAAGGCTAAATGACAAAATAAATAGTCATGCAAATTTTTTATTTTTAACGCCTCGATGGCTTTAAAAGAGTGATCGAATGTTTCAATAAATAAGGTGAGATTTGCGGTAGTATCCTTATTTAACGGCGTAAAGTTTATCATTTTGTCGATGTACCTACCCACGAGTATTCGATCATCTTGATATTTATTACATAAACTTTGCCATACGAGAATATAATTAGCGGATGTTATAGGCAGTTTTTTAACAATGTTTAACGCCGAACCTTTAACACATGAGAGTAAATAGTGAAACTCGTCTATTTCGTCGAAATCTCGATTGTGAATAAGTGATACAAATGTATCGTAGAATGTGGACCACTTCTCAATATCGCCATCGAATTCGAATAATCGCAATTTAGGTAATGATGGCCTTACATCAGTCCTATCTTTCCCACTGATGGGTGCCTGATCGCTCGGTTTTAATCGTAAATATTGCAATCTACATGCCTTATAAAGTTCATCAAATGTATCTAATTCACGGGTTGACAATCTTGTCTCCGGTTTTAATGATATATCTATTTCAATAATGTTTAACACTGTTTCTTCAAACTTTGAGCGGACACTTTCTAATTCGGAATAATCCGCTATGAAATTCTGAATTTGTGCGGAATCATTCATTTGGGATTTCTCAAGATCGAAAACCTTTTGTAATTTAGCAAATAGGTATTCCTTTTTAAAAATAAGTGTTTGCCTTTTTATCTGCAATTTGTCCGACATTATGAACAAAAAACAATAAGGTGAATTTAGATACTTTATAAACGTACCGCAAGCAATGAAAATTTAGGTAGAAAAAGGCGAATTAAATAAGTGTTAAATATAAAATAAAATAAAAAACGCTTAACTCAAGTATATGACGTCCACGGGACGCTAATTAAGGGTAGAAATTTTATATATGAAAATCACTAATTTAAATAAATGCGGCTCGAAGGCCAGAAATGTGGCGGCTTGGGATTATTTTTAAATTATATAGTGGACTGTATTGATATTCAATATCCCCTGAAACGTTCAGTTACCGCAGTCACAAAATTACACCAAGAAAACAATGAAACTACTCACGGTCTTACTAGCCAGCTTCCCAAGATCGGCAAAACGTTTACAGCTCCTGGTGGCTTCTTCTACACGGTAGAATACACTAGTAATTAGATTGTACACGGTACACTCTAGATTAGTCCTTATTTTTAGTTTTTGAAGAGATATTCACTCCACGATAACACAAAGAGATATAAGCTTCTTACGCTTCCTACCCTCCACTTTTATTCCTTTTGAGTCCGCACTGATTATAGCAGCGCGTTATGCGTCACAATGTTGCCACAGGTTATCACTGGCCCTCAGATCGTTGTAGATCATTGTGTCTCGGTATAAAATTTCTCTCTCGGTTTATTACTGAACAGGTATATTATAATTTCCTTGCCTTATCTTTTTGGTCCATTCACTACATTCATTTATTGTTGAGTCTGCAGCCTTTCCATAGTATCCAACATCTATATCGATGAATCTGTAATTTGCGTCACATATTGCAAGCAATACGATGGAAAAATATTTTTTATAATTAAAATACTCTGATCCACTATGTTGAGATTTTATAACTCTATTATGTTTCCCATCGATAGCCCCAAGTAGGTTGGGAAAATTTGCGTATTTCATAAATCCTTCAGCAGTTTTTAGATGTGATTCTTCGATTGGTTCTGGCGTGCAGATGTTTTTTTTTAATTTATCCCATATTATTTTCTCTGTTTCACGGACTATAATGCCTGCCGTCGTTTGTCCACACTTAAAGTCATAGTGAATATCTGAGAAATAGCAACCCGTAGCTAAATACCTGAAAAAAATAACATTATTAAAACTTCTATTGTCATCGTAAATTTTACATATTTAATTAAAATTAACCTACAACTACTTATTTCAAATAAATTAAAATTAACCTAATAAATAACTAAACTATTGACATTATTATTGTTTTCAGTCATTGATCTTCAAAAAAAATGGAAGAGTATTAAGGACGCTTATAAAAGAGACAAAGCGAAGAACAATAACTGTTCCAGTGGATCTGGAGCTAAGCCTAGAAGACCCTACATATATTCCAATTTGCTAACTTTTTTAGACCCGCTTTACGAAATAAGATCTCCAAGTCAAAATGATGATGCAGCACTGGGGCATGACAAAGACTGTGATTTTCAAAAGCCACATTCACCAAAGAAGTCTAAAAAGACTCCAAAACATGAAGACCCACAGGACAAATTGTATGAAGCACTGACAGCAAATCTCAAACAGTCTAAAGCGAATAATACAATTTTATCTGAAAATCGCGACATACTGTTCTTAGTTTCATTAGCTAAAGATTTTTCTACCATCAAAGAGGAATTTAAGTTAGAGGCCAAAGCTGATATGATAAATTTAATTCGTAAATATAAAAATATGGGACAGTCATCGAGAACATTACATAAAAATAGATACCAAGGTGCATTTCAATATGAACATCAGTATGGATACCAGTCTGGATATCAGTCTGGATCATGATATCAGTCTGAATTTCAGCCTCAACATCCAAGTAATCAATCAGCGCCAAGAAACGAATCTGTCAGTTCACTCCAAAATTTGGATAGCAATGAATCGGTTACAAATGACTCCGATATCATATCTGACATGTATGATGATATTGAATAAATCTTTTTCTCTTATTAATAACCTAAGTGCACTTATAACATTTTACGATTGATTTAAAACTGTAACAGGTCAATAAATAAATAAATAAATACTAGTTGTTTTCTTACCTCAATGTGATGAGCAAACGTTCTTCTGCCGATATACATGATCTCATTACTGTATTTTGACGAGTTAACTCCGGTTTTAGAATCAAAAGAAGTTCTTGGAATGACGAATATGACATTCGATAACACTTATAAAATTTCTTCTATCTTCTATGTAATAGCAATTTTTAAAAAACGTTGTATGATACTGACCACTCAATCTTTTTTCACTCGTAAATGGGTCTATCCAATAGATTCGCTTTTTTTTACATTTTTTTCTTTTTAAAAGAAGTACTAAAGCCAACGTAAGAAGTGTTGTCTCAACCGACGCCATTGTACAACAGAAGGAGGAGTCACTGATCTGAAAAACGCAAAATCTACGAGCGACTACAGCGCGTCTGTATCGCTGTATCTGCGCGTATACGCGCAGAAGAGGCGCGTTTCACGATCGCCCCGTGTGCTTACAGTTACAAGGTTGCGATCGAATCTCGTTTGAATCCCGTATACGCGCGTAATCTGCGCGTCGTCTGCGCGTTTTAAATACGCCGTGTGCTATGGGCCTTAGGACCATACTTTGTGGCAATGTAGTGGAGACGTCTATGTTCATCAGTGGGCATCAAAAACAAATGTGAAAATCGGACCTAGTACAGTACAAAATGCGTTCAGGGTTGTTGGCTCCATCGAAAATTTAGTTCTGAATGATAACGGGTGGCACGTTCCATATCAGTCCCTTAAATCGTAGTTATAGGAGTGTGAACACTTCAATTAAATAAGTAGGAAATTTATAATATTCTTTTAAAATGAATTTGTAACTTGACAAGTTTTATATCCAGCAAAAAGTTAAATTTTAGCCTTGTAATAAATAATATCACGAAGTTAAACGTAATTTGTTGATTATGATTAAGTACTGTACTTGAAACTGACCATATCAAAACCACACAACCTTTGATTAACACTGACTGCCTTTACTGCCCTTTAATCTAGTGGTCGTAAATGCTGTCACGAGGTCCCGGGTCCGAATCCCAGGTAGGGCATCGAAAGGCAAGTAAAGCAGTTGGACCTGCACACGATCTCTCTACACACTATAAAACTGCTCTGTACAGATGGCTAGTCTCCGGTGAGAGTGGCCGCCGTGACCGCAATTCTGTCTGGAGAATAAACACCGAACAGCGACAATTTGTAGTTTTCCAATTTTATCATTTTTATGCGCCTAATCTACCTTGATTCCAAATTTTAAGTTGCTAAGTCACCTTAACCACCAGATGCAGGAAGTACATGGATGCAGGTGGCTCTAGACCATGCTTTGTAGCGTTTCTTGGCTTAGGCCTATGCTTTGCATTTGAGTTATGAGGGACTGTAATGAAACAGTTATTAAGCGACAAATGAGTGTATGTAAATCCGGTGGGAATAGTTTGCTGATTGAAATAATTCCGCAATTGCGTTATTTTTATTCATTAGGATAAAATTTCGTAACCTAAAAAATAAGATATTGCTAGCGCTGTAAAGTGGCGTCACATGAATATGAACTACCCCATATCGTCTCGTGGATGTCGTAACAGGCGACAAAAGGAATCAAACCAGGAGATGAGCAGTTTTTGCCTTGGTCGAACTTAGTCTTAGACCAAAAGTTAAAAGTTAAAGCCTATATACGTCCCACTGCTGGGCACAGGCCCTTATTTCTTAGAGGGTTTTAGGGCAAGGAATAATCCGCCGCGTTGCCCCAATGCGTGTTGGCGAAATTCACATCTCTTCGAAATATTTTTTTCTTATTTCTCAGACATGCAAGTTTCCTCACGATGTTTTCTTTCACCGTCGAGCACGTGGTAAATCAGCACTTAAAATTGCAACTAACAATTTCATTGCTGCCAGGCGGGGATCGAACCCGGTTTGCTTGCGTATTGTGAATATTATATAATTACAGTGAGCGCTAACCATCTGAGCTACCACGGCTTAGACCAAATTGTTGGATAATTCTTTTCCATTTCAGGGAATAACGCTTAACTTACGCGGCATTCGCAAGATGGTTGGTGATATCATAGGACGAACAAAAAAGAGAAAAATGTTATGTTGGCAGCAACCACGCATTTTTGGCGGTTCATTCGTAGAGTGCACGCGTTTCGAGAGGAGTTGTTTGCCGGCGCTTAGATACTCATCAATGCCAGACATCGAATAATTGTAAATCAAAAATATCTTATACCTACAAATGGGTAAACTGTACGATACGAGAATATAATACGATGAAGTACGATTGAAAAGGAAACCCACATATTATATTCTCGTGTCGTTTCTATTGTCTGGACCGCAATAAATGGTACTTCTGTGCTCAACGCCATGCTTTCGTCCGACGGTGATACGTTTCGCTGATAAGCTGCCGAGAAGATCTCCCTTGTAAGGCTGCTTACCCCTACATGGATATACAGGCGCTAGAGCAAGTGAGTAAACTTTGCTTATATTGTGGTGAGGAAAATTCTAGCTACAGTAGGCCGACACTAACGGGCGTTTCATTACCGTGTCAAGGTCCGACAAACGGTCGTGACAGTCTTCCTAAGACATTGTTGCTCATCTCTACAAAATCTTCATCATCATTATACAATACAAAATATATAGGACTCTAAAGTTTGATTAGACTTGAACCGTTCAAATATTAATAACCAATTCAATCATAGACTAATAAATGAAAATTTATTTATTTATTTCTCAAAGCATACTAAACTAAACAATAAAGTACATGGAGCCTCCTAGTAAGTATAAAAGAATAGCTGTGTCAGGAGGTCTTGTACATGATATAGAATGTTTTCTATACTGTGATAGTTTATTTTTTTTAGATGGTCGGTAAGTTTTTTTTTCATTTGCGATTGTCAATTAGACTATGTATTGTACTCGTATAATTATGTTATTCATTAGATATTTACCTTTTTGCTAGGGTCAGCAGGTTCCGGGTGCAATTTCATATTATGTGTCGACATATGCACCTTAAGTTTAGATTCGGAGCTAAATTCTAATGAGCAATTTTTACATACATGTCGGGTTTGAGGTTTCTGAAAAAGAAAATTGCAATAATCTAGTCAATATTTATTCATTATCACGGTGACAAGTTTTTACTCGACTTGATCCCATTTATTACCTACATGCTTCATCAAGTTGTCACACTGCACTTTTCAGTGTGAGGCTACCACTTAAAGAATTTTCTGAATGATCTTCAATTTAAATGTGGGTTGAAGTGTATCCCCACGTTAATATACTTGAGTGTTAAGGTAGAATAATGAGGCAGTCTAATTAAAGTTTTAGTACCAACCACACGTCTCCCTCATTCACCTCCTATTACAGGGTAATACAAAATATGAGTGTAATATTCCATCCACTTAGTGCTAAGGGCCGATAACGCATCTGCGTTTTTGATTCTTCGAATAGAAATGGAGAATAGATATAGAAATAGAGGGGTTTACTCCAATGGTAAATTGCATTTGCATTTGGATTCTTAATTGAGGACAAATGTGGATGTCTATGGGCCACAGATCCACTTACCACCAGTTGGACTGTGTGCTCGTTTGTCACCCATTGCTATAAAAAACATTGCACTTTCACGGGTGGATGAAGAAGTATTTTTTAGTGTCCGCCACACTAAGAACCTACCACGGCACAGAGATCAAACTCGGGTAATTAGAGTTCATCGCGAACTATTGAAATTAACGGCGATTGCTTAGCCCCTGAGCTACCATGGCTCTCTTAGCTTATTACAACCTTATTCTGGTCTCGAGATAAAACACCGCCGTGAAAATATATTAAACCAATTCAATCAAATACAAAATTACAGACTTACATTGTGATTTGCGATATGTTTCAGAAAATCTGCTATGTTAATATATGATTTTCCACAATGGTCGCATATTCGAATTTTGCGCGTATATGGATTTTTCCGTTCAATTTTTAATTTGTGCATTCTCATACAATGCACTTTCAGCCCAACAAGATTTTTAAATTTTTTATCACACATTTTACAGTAAAAATTTGTAATGTTTAATAATTTTTCAACTGATGAAGCGTCTTTTACACTATTCTTGTTTTCTGTTATATTTGTTATATTATGTTCATTTTCATTGTTTACATTCTTTACTAATTCTTCCCTCAATTCGGGTTCTTCATTTTCCTTAATTTCTTTTATTTCTATCGTAAAATCTTTTGTGGTTTTTGTGAAAAATTCTTCGAAAATATCTGTATCACCTTGCACAGTTTCAAATTTTTCAATGCATTGCCCCACTTTATGCATACTTGAATCGTCTGAGTCACTATCTAATTTATCGCCAAACAATATGTTTGTTATTAGAGGTGTTGGTGGTCCTGATACATTTGGATATACTGAAAAAATTAAGATAAGATTAAAAAGTCTATATCTAGGCTATACTTTTTTTTATTAAAACTTTATTTTGCATCTTTAAACTTTTAATTTCCATTTGTTATTTTAGTTACCAAAGAGTTGTCATTTATAACACCCCAAGTGGTACATTGTGACAAAACTTACGACATAATGTATTATAAAAAATATAACAAATATTCGGTATTAGTATATGTATTGTTTTCTTACAAGGAGGCGTTACGAGTAGATCTTCTAAAAAGACATTTTTGTTTCCCTCATTTTGTAAGGCATTTTCTAAATTTTTGTCTATTGTACATGTTTGCCCAGTCTCATCTACATTTTGTACAAGCAAATTTTCGACAACTTCCTCGACATTCTTATCTTTAACTTCACTTTTAAAACACTTCTGTGGATCGTCATAATGGGAAGTTTCATCCTGTAGTTTCTTTGGTGTGTAACATTGTTCATTATTTACATACTTAGGTGTTGAAAAGGGACTGAAACTATAAAATAAAAACTGTTATTGTTGAAACATATATAAATATAGTATAAACATTTACAATATAGTATAGTACCTGGATGACCGAGCTTTGCTCGATATTTTTTTTTTTGGAAATCGTGTGTTTTGGAAATTATATTTAGATACAAATTACATACTGATGAAATATGAATAATATTTTTTAATCTTACCGACATAATAGAAAAACTGAACTGGTTATTTGAATAAAAAATCATTTTTCACAAAAGAAGGGAACTTGATAAAAAGACATTGAAGTAATATGTACTCACGTACTAGAACAGCTATTTCAAACAAAAAAATGGGCGCTACTCTGTGTTCGTTCGGTTGGTTTTTCATCATAGAATAAACATATAGATAGAATGATCAATAGGTAATAGTAGATTGTATTGTTAAATACGTAAATTATATAGAGAACAGTTTTTAAATTTTGTCGTTTATTTTGTTAAGTTTTTATTTGTTTTTATTTTGTATATTGTATTTGCTTATTTAATATAATATTACATAATATTATATCCCAATTACATTTTAATGATATTTTTATCTCAATATTTTAAAAGGTATCTATGTCAAATATAAAAAAAACATACTAAATGTATGTTCAACAAAACTTATTAATATAACATTTAAATTACAAATGTATTTATTTAAATTAGTATATGAGTCGTTCATAAATGCTGGGCACGCGAAAGTTAAAAATGGACGAATTTATTCCACTTTGACTTTAATGTGGAAACCTGAAAATAAAATAAAAGAATAATGAGCAGATTTAAATATAAAAAACTTAGCGTAATTACGATAACTTATATATGTTTCTACAAAAAAAATGTGTATAATAAAATATTCTCCTTACACAAAATGTCGCATCTGAACAAATTGATTTCATAATCCTATATTCCATGACACGAGATGGCGTCTTAGGAATAATTTGTTTTATTATTGATATATAATACTTTTTTATTGATTAAGTATCTTATTAACCGATGAAAAGTAATTCATTGTTTTTACCGACATTTCTTTAATTATTTGTGCAATATCTATGTACACAAGACGGCATATTTTTATCAAAAGATTTTTTTAAATCAACACAACACGTGACATCTCTACAAGCGCCTAGCGAGTGACTGATTAAAGTGCGGTGTAAGCACCGCAGTTGAATGGAACAGAGTAGCTGAATGCAGTGTCGCCTCTAGTACGTAGTACATAATAGCTCAATGTAAAAAGGTATAAAGTCGGATGGAAGACAGGACTCGAACCGGGGTATTACGATTTCGGGACCGCCCGATATCCCATTTGAGCTATTATAATCATTAACGAATTGCCAAAATTTACTTTCTTATTCTAATGATATTGTAGCAGTTTTTAATTGCCTGAAAACACGGATAAAACGACACTTTCTAAAAATGAATCCTAGCTATAGTACGTTTCTAGGGCAGGCGGATAAAAGTACATTGACCTTTGACGATATCATCTGGGTAGGCAATCTTTTTTGTTTAGGCTCATTTTTTATCCTTTTATCATTACATACATCATCAGAGTAAAAGATAAGGGTGCTGAGTACGAAGTTCGAACATTTATTTACGGGCCCTATGTCTATTATTATGTAATAAAGAAAGAAGATTATCCTGTACCTACATGAGTTAAAAAGCAAATTAATACTAATTGAAGTTTACTATTTATATATCATGAGTTATTAAAATTTTCATTATTACGTTAATAGTAGGAAAGTACTTTAATAAGTAGGTAGGTAGGTATTTAGTAGGTATAAAACATAACCACTTCTTGGAAGTCAGGTAAAAAGACGAACTTTTAATGCTAAGCATTCTTAAGCAGCCAACCTTAAAGCATGCATCAAACTTCTCATAACAGATTGTCAGAGACACTTGATAGACTATTCATCTGTACCTTTTTCAGAATCATTTTATGATGATGAAGACGTAGAAGAGTCCGTCACATTGATTATAACCTAAAATATCGGCAGTCTTCTTTTTCATATCCGTTTTGGATGGATATACGTCACTACACCAAGTTTCTTTTACATATTTATAGATGTTTACAATCCTTGTTTTTTCGGTTTCCGAAATATGCGACACTTTCCGCTTCTTTCGTGGTGATGTAAAATCTTTATGAGATTTTCATGTTGATGGACCCGATTTCATACTAGTGATAATATACAAAACGTCACAAAACAATAACATATACTTTAATACAAAACGTAATAATACAACTACCAAACAAACTTAATAAAAATTAAAACAACTACTATAACTGAAAATGTTAAATCTTATACTCTACATGCAAGCGCATCCCAAAGCAGAATGAGGAATGAGTTCTGCTCCATCCGTTTTCTCAAATACGCACATCGTGAGACCTACCGCAAATCGCGTTGAAACAGGCTTATTATCTCTGAATGACCGCTTCCTTCACCCTACCCTGTACCATGAGACACGCTTAGCGCATAACGATACGTAATCTATAAAGAAATGTATGGAAGCAATAACTGTCGTTTTGTTTCGATGCTAACATAATACTTGAGGTCAATGTACTTTTTTACCGCCTGCCCTAGAAACGTACTATAGATCGATTTATTGCCCCCGAAACCCCTTAGACTTTACAATAGAAATAGAAGAAATTAAGGAAAATGAAGAACCTGAATTGAGGGAAGAATTAGTAAAGAATGTAAACAATGCAAATGAACATAATGTAACAAATATAACAGAAAACAAGAATAGTTTAAAAGACGCTTTATCAGCTGAAAAATTATTGAACATTACATACTTTGGACCTCCGGTAATCCGACAAACATTTTGCAGGGCAGTGTCGAACTATCGAATTTGTATCCTAATCCAAAATTACAGATCCAATGATAAGATTCTATAGGTTATATATATGTACTCTTAAGTACAGATCATACTTCATTATTTCAAATTTAAACTAAGCAATCATAATTAAGACAATAAATACCCTACGCTTCGAGCACAATAGTGGTGGCGCATACAAGTTACAACTTGTTCAACCATGCATTAGCAAAGAATGTAAAAAAAATATTCAATATTAAAATAAATAATAGACCATGTCAGATTACCGGGGGTGCCAGTTTAAACAGGGGCCGGATTACAGGAGTTCTTATAAGAAAAGGTATTATGTACAGAGTGGTTGTACTCCGTTCCTGCCTCGGGAGCCGTCTAGTTAGGGTGGTATCCTCTTACCTGTTTTTGTCCCCGAGCAGTGCATGCACTGATGCGTTCCAGTCAGAAGAGTACAGAGCAGGTATAATTATAAGCTGTGAGGCATTCGATCTTATTCCTGCAAACTTTTTTGATTCTTAATCGAGGTTATATTATATGGGCTACAACATTCACTTACCATCAGGTGGACTGCATTTGTTTGTCACCTTTTTTCTATAAAAAAAATGTGGTAATAAAGTATAACCATAGACCATAAACGGTTCACAGCTGGGCACAATTGGGCTTAGTCATGCTAGAGTTCTAGTATAATAAGATTATAATACTGTAATTTCTACAAATAGTTAATCCCGAAAAAGTTTGCAAATGATTAAACCAATAAACTTACCTAAAATCTAGCTTAAAATTTGAATCAATTGAAACATCATCTTGAAGCCAGTGGGAGTCTAAAGAGTCATCTAAGACATCTGCCTCTTCTTCTATCACCTCTCGTATGATGCGAGCCTCCGTGGCAGGTATTTCTTCCGATGCCATAATGTCACTTATAAAGTTTTGTATACTTGTACATGTTGATTCTAAAATATTAAAAATAGAATTTAAGATAGCTTCAAGCACTCCTTATCTTATCTATGTAAATTAATGTAAAGAATTTTATTTACTATTATTTTATTTATTCTTTATTGCATACTTTATCGATGAATTTATTTATGTGTGGTAGAGCCATGCTGCAGTTATATTAGTAGTACATTTGTAGCACGAATGGGTCGACTCGACCGGGGAAAGACCACGCTCTCACAGAATACCAGCGTCAAATAGTAGCTTAATGCTGCTGTGTTTCGTATGGTTATGTGTAGAGAACCGGAGACCCTTTTTACTGGAAACGAGGCATTCCACCTAAGTCCTCACGGATGACAACGCATCTGCATTTTTATTCGTAATCGAGGAAGGATGTAGATGTCTATGGGCCACAGCAACCACTTACCATCAGGTGGACTGTGTGCTCGTTTGTCACCCTATCCTATAAAAAAAATATTCAAATTTATATGGGGCCACTCCTTAACTATAAACAAAAAAATCATCTATATTGTTTTACAATTGAACAAGACAAGATATTGTGTAGGTTACACAATATCTTGTCTTGTTCAACATACAGAAAAAACAAACAATTGAATGGTGTACCTTCCCCTTTTTTTGAAGTCAGCTAAAATTTGATTTTCCATTGGAAACAGATGAGCATAATAATATAAAAACTTACCATTATCATCGTCCTTGGGTTTGTTGCTTGGTGTGCTATAACCCAGCATAGGTAGCCTTTAATTAAACATAAAATGATTACTACAACATTACATAGAAAACCATTAACCATTACTTAAATTACATAACAAGGGCACAAGTTTATCATATGGTTCGGTTTTTAAAAAAGAAACTTGAACTAAATAAAAACATAAATTACAAAGATAAGTATTAAAAAAGCTAATAACAAACAGCAACAAAAAAAAATCGAACGAACTGCCATCTGGCACGATCCATGAAGCATTTCTTAATCCAAAATACAAGTCACAAAACCCTCTTGCATACCACACACTTTCTCTTATCAAATTTCTTAACCTTTCATTTATTCACCCTTCATACTCCTTAATGGCCGCATTTCTTCAACATTTATTCTATTCTCATGCTTCTTCCGCCACACTAAACTTTCACTACCATACTTTAAGGAAGGAACTAACACAGCATTGTGCATTCTATTCTATGACATAATAACAATGTTTAACCCATTTCCCGTTCCATGTACTACATATAGATCATTGCTATTGTCTTGCTATTGTGTCTAACATTCGGACAGTGAAAGTGTGAAAATAGCTGATTTTGTAACAGTTGAAAAAAAGAAAGAAAGAAATAAAGAAGGAAAAAATATTCGAGACTTCAATATGATACGGGAGTCTTACTAATAAAACAGGCATTGACTATATTATACAAGTAACAGTTAGTAGTACTAGTAGTTGTATTTAGTATACAAGGCGTTCCATCTTAGTACTCAGGGGTGACCATCACATGCACATTGTATTCTTGATGTAGATGTCTATGGGCCACAGCATCTATTTAATATCAGATGGTCTGTGTGCAGGTTCGTCACCCTTATGCTATAAAGAAAAAGTATATGTATTGAATTCCAGCAAAAAAAATGGTTAACGACTCAGCATGATGCTACAGCATTGTTTCCATAGAAAATAACGTTATTTGGTCGACACCTGTGACTTGAACACATGAATAGTTGACAAACATATACATTTTATTCATGTAATATTTAATAAACAAATATCAAAACCTAAACTAAACAAATAAAGATAAAAAGCAAAATCTGATACTAAAATAGTTATAAAAACAATAGCACAACTTTTACCCTGGTGCAATTATACATTATATAAGCAACTAATTAAACAGAGTAACTATGCATATAAAAAATAAATTCAACTAGTAAAACTTCAAATAAAATAATAAATGAAAAAAAAGAAATTGTGTAGTATAATTAGCGATTATTTTAACGTGGTAGAGGCATGTTGCAGCTATAGTATGGTTGTAGCACAGATGGGTCGGCTCAACCAGGATAGTACCACACTCTCACAGTGTACCAACATAAAATAGCAGTTTAATGCCGCTGTGTTTTGTATGGTGAGTGTAGAGAACCCTTTTTTACTGGAAATCAGGTACTCCATTTCAGTCTCCAGGGATGACAATGCATCCCTATTTTATTTCTTAATTGAGAATAATGTAGACCACAGCATCTACTTACTATCAGGTAGACTGTATGCTTATTTGTCACTCATATTCTATGAAAAAAAAACCGATGAAACTTTACCCTGCAGTTTTATGTATGCTTTGGAGAAAATTCAGAGTACAATACAACACAACTTTCCAGAATTTTCACATATGAAAGGGCCAATCAATGGAGATGAGGAAACATTTTAAGTTGAAACTATGTATTACACATGTTATAGAAATAATTTATATGTAATAAAGAAAAGAAATAACTTCATAAATAACAGGCTGTGGTTCACATTCAGCAATTGTTATTAATAATAATGTTAAAAATAAAAAAACAATTATGTACAATATGGTGTGCTTATGTGGCGAAATAAATATTCTATTTCTTTCTTAATAGTACACATACACCAAAAAAAATCTAAGTAAATTACTTAAAATTACCTAAACATTAGAGAGTCATCATTATCAATATTCTTAACATAAGCGTAAAAATCGACATTTTCACCAGCTTCTTTTAATGCCTGATAGTTTTTGAATTTTCTGTCAGAATTTCTGCACATTTTTTTAAATTTACATCCTATTTTCATATTGAAATAACAGTTTTTACACAACTGAAATGTAAATAAATCATTGCGCTTAACCTGAAACATACACAAAAATTAGTTAAATTTTTTTGTAAAAGAATAACCTGAAAAACAATACCTTCTTTAATAATTTTTGACTTTCATTTATTACAGTATGTCAAAAGTCTACTGCTGAACATAGGCCTACCCCTAGAGCCTCATAGGGGGGATTTTGCCATAGTTGGCACTCTTTGCAGGTGGATTGATAACTGTGTGGCGCCGCTGTCGTCGTGCCACAAGCGAAACACATCGAAGCCTAAATTGCACTATCAAAGTTTCGAATCAAAGTCAGTATATATAGAACAGCTCCTAGAAGAATAGGTAGCAGCTGTTACTAAGGCCGTGATAGATAGCTACCATGAATCATGTCCAGAAATCACTCCACCAAGGCATGCTGAGGTAAAGCAACAGTGGTGGGGTGAAGAACTCGATAGGAACGGAACGGAACAGATAGAATGTAAGAAGGTAAGAAAAGCCCTAAATAGGGCCATGAATACCTCAATGGATGAAGACTGGCTACTATATAAGAATGCTAAGTCTGAATACAAAAAATGTATCAGGTATCGACGCTCGACTGGGTGGCGTAAATTCTGTGGCAACATAGAAACCTGCGAACAAGCAAATAGGATAAGGAATATTCTAGCTAAACAGAACACGTCGGGATCCATGTCTCTAAAGAAACCCGACGGTAGCTACTCAACATCGCCGAATGAAGCCCAACGCATCCTAATTGAAATGCACTTCCCAGATTGCTGCGTAACATAGGAGTCAAACCGGCATGATGACATACTGACACCAACAGTAGAAGACTGGAATTTAGCACAGAGAGTGGTAATGATGGACAAAATCCATTGGGCCATTCACAGTTACCTCCCCTATAAGGCGGCAGGACCTGACGGCATATTAACGGCACTCCTACAGTGGGGGGGTAAAGCCCTAATAGTCAGACTTGTTGCCATAATGAGAGCCTGTCTGGCTCCTTAAACTATGTTCCTAGGGGATGGAGGGAAGTGAAAGTCACATTTATACCCAAACCAGGTAAGAGCGATTACACTGACCCTAAATCCTACAGGCCCATTAGCCTCACATCCTTTCTCCTAAAGACGATGGAGAGGATGTGGGAAAGGGAATTAAGGGGGTCGGCGCTAATGAACTTACCACTACACGACAAGCAACACGCCTACAGTCTAGGCAAATCTACAGAATCAGCACTTTATCAGGTAATTACAAAGATTGAAGAGGAAATCCAAAACAAAGAAATATGTCTAGGTTCCTTCATAGATATAGAAGGTGCTTTTGACAGAACAAACTTCTCCAGCTTAAAAGGTGCACTCAGTAGACATAAAGTTGAACCGGCACTGATCGACTGGATAGTTTGCATGCTCAGTACACAAATAATAAAGATTGCTGGTGAATCTCAACCAATCCAAATTAAGAAAGGCTGCCCGCAGGGTAGGGTTCTCTCACCTCTCCTGTGGAATATGGTTATTAATAAACTCATCAGCAAATTAAATACTAATCACTTCTATAAAGTAGGTTATGCTGATGACCTGACAATACTGGTCTCTGGAAAGACAGCAAGCATAGTGTGCGACCTGACCCAAGCGGCTCTCCGTATAGTGGAGAGATGGTGCAGGGAATACGACTTAACCGTCAATCCAAATAAAACGGTTTTAGTAATGTTCACACAAAAACGAATGCTGAATAACTATCATCTTCCAAGTCTTTTCAGCACAAAACTCCAGCTATACTCTGAGGTAAAATATTTAAGTCTTACCTTGGACAGCAAACTTAACTGGAATAAACACATAGAAAACAAAATCAACAAAGCTAGTATAACTTTCTGGCAATGCAGAAACACGATTGGCAAAAGATGGGGACTGACGCCAAAAATCATACTGTGGCTTTACAAAACTGTAATTCGGCCCATGATCACATATGGCGCTCTGGTATGGTGGACCAAGACAAATGAAGCCATCACAATTAAGAAGCTTCAGCGCTACCAGAGACTGGCATGTATGGCTGCCACAGGCTGCATAAGAACTACGCCAACAGCAGCCTTGCAAGCGATGCTGGAGCTAACTCCGCTTCATCTACATATACAACAAGAAGCGACTTTAGCTGCCATCAGACTCAAGACCCTAAATCTTTGGAGTAAGAATAGTGTCCCTCATACAGGCATAATTGATAGAATTCACTCAGAAATTCCTATCCTACAAGCCAAATACGATAGGATTCCTAAACAATTTATTTTCGATAAGAAATACAAGATACAATTAAATGAAAACAGCCAGCCGGAAGGATTAAGCCTAAAAGAGCTTAGAGTTTTCACCAATGGTTCTAAAACAAATGAAGGTGTAGGTTCTGGAGCTTTCTCTGAAGACCTCAATATTCACATATGCACACCGCTGGGTACCTACCTATAACACGGTCTTTCAGGCGGAATGTATGGGTATCATTCAAGCGGCCATAGCAATAGATGCTAGGAAGGTTAATGACTTCCCCATCAGAATACTGACCGACAGTAGGGCGGTACTACAAGCTCTGAGTTGCAATGGGGTGAACTCGGGACTAATATATGAATGCCATCAACTATTAAATGAGGTATGTAAAAAGAACAATGTGACTCTGCAATGGATAAAGGGACACAGTGGATCCAGAGGCAACGATGCAGCGGACGAACTGGCCAGAAGAGGATCGGCTCTGGCCACTATAGGGCCGGAACCAATCATACCAAACCCCTTTGGTAACATTCGTTCATTGGTACGTAGACACTTCACTAATCAACACGCTCAGCTTTGGAAAAATCTAGTAGACAAGCTAGGGAGGCCCTACCTGAAATAAACAGTCGCTTAACCAAAGTTTTAATGAGACTGAACAAGCCGCAGATCAGGATAGTAACAAGTGCTATCACAGGACACGGCACCTTTAACAAACATTTATTTACTATAGGTGTTACAGATAGTCCCCTGTGCAGGGCATGTATGGGGAAGGAAAAAACGGCGGCCCACGTGCTACTGAAATGTCCGGAGGTCGCTACGTACAGGGCTAAACATCTCGGCACACCGGGATCACTCCCCAAAGTTGCATGCAACATCAAGGGACTGTTGAGCTTCTTCGGGGAGATCTCATGGCTCGAATAATCACATTATTCCTGCCCACACGCAAAATACGCGCATAGACGTGGAGTTGCGGAAAACAGCCCGTCGCAAACTAAACTAAACTAACTAATATAGAACAGCTCCGAACTATCACATGGAGCGTTGGCTGCTCCCCGGGCAGAACACCTTGCCCAGCAATCTACCCTTTTCCTTCCACCAACAAAACTGTAGTTTTTATTATTATTTTCAATGTATCAGAAAAGCAGTGTCCATTAATTACGTGAAGTGTTTAGGGGGAGTGGGGATGATGGGGTCAAGCCAAATCCCACCCAATCTCCTGTGAGGGACAGGGAGGGTTTGGCAAATATCTCCAATTATTTTTTATAAGAAATAGTGTAAAAATTCGGTTAAATTAAGTAAAATATAGCTAAATCCTACACAATATTTATTGCGGTTATACAAATTTTATATAAATAATTAACCAAGTTGTTTTCTTTAAATAAATGCAACCAAGCTTACATCAACCTATCTATACAAATAATAAATCTGTAGAAAAAATTGTGTGTTTGCAATTCATGGAAAAAGTGCTAGACAGATTTCCATTAAATTTTGTATGTTAGCAGTAAATAACCGTATATGACATATAGGCAATTTTTTATCCGCTTATGGAAGAATAAAAAACACACTCCATGAGATTCAATAATTCATTCATGGGGCAATGTACACAATATCACATAATATTATTATGCAAAGTCCCAGAAAATATACAAGGTCTCCCTATTAACAAGTTTAAATATTTTATGAAACAAAAACTGTATAAAAAGGGTTAATATAATATAAATGAATAAATGGTTGATAATAATTCCTGGGAATGAGGCGGTTACTTCCAATCTGTCTCAAATAAGTTTTGTAAGTAGTTTATACAGCTAGAGTTTCATTGTAAAACTTTACTTTGAAAAAAAAAGTCCCACTGGGTTTCTTAATGGTTTACAGAACAGAGATTTTTACAAACCAGTGGTAAACGTAAAAAATATTACTTAATAAGAATAATCTATAATTAATTTAAAGATAAATTTATTACCTATACTCTACACAGCAGTAGGATGTTTAAAGGCTCTATGACAGTTACCCTGAGATAGCAAGGATTGTGATAAAATGCAAGATTATCCATTAAGACAACATAAAAGAAATAAAATCAGTAATAATTTTAATAATCTCTAACTGCCTACCTGTATACCAGTAGAATACACAAATAACCTTCTATTTTTCTCAGTGTACTGTAACAACTCGGCTGGTTCATTGTATTGAATCAAACAACCCCTACAAAAGCCTTCTATTAGCATTTTGTTTGTGTTTATAAAATTAAGAACTCCACACTGTTATTGAACTTATTGTATTCAAAGACTATATTGTATACACTGTACGATATATTACTTTCCTCTATGGTATACACGGAGTAATAGTGTTCTGTGGTATTCACAGACTAGATAGAGAAACTGACGTTTAAGCAATGACGGGTGAGTGACATTGACATCACTTAATGGCGCGCAACATAAAGATATAATACCTATGGAGGCGGCGTATTCTACTATAGAAATAATAGTTAATACAAATATCTATAATATCGACACACACTTGTCAAAAATATTTTTGTTTCTTTTTAACAAAGCAGTAGGTTCTTTAGAAAAGGGAGACAACAACAGTTTGTAAATTGCTTATATTGACAACACTTTCGTGTGACGTCATTAGCTCATCCATGCGTGACTGCATCGCCATGTTAAGCGCTGAGTTTTGTGGTAGATCTGCTGTCAAACTGTTGAATGCTAAAAGTTTTTTTGTTGTGTAGTGCAGTGCCTTCATCTTATCTTATGGTAGGTGTTTTTCTTCTATTTATATTTTATTATGTCAAATAAGTGTCTTACAGTTTATTTCAAGTGTTATGGTAGGGATGTATTTTTTAATTATTACTTTATGTAAGATGCATAATTTTGTAATATATATACCGCTAAGAAGTTTTGTAATTATTAAAAATCACAGTAAATATATGTTTGTCGCTACCAGTTGGGGGAGAAAAAACAAAAATTTTCAGGAGTGGTCTTCAGTACGCCTCTATTAGAGTCGTTATTTAAATTGTTAAAAAACCTTATCAATTGCTGTATTAGAATATATTGCGGTATTTGTGGCAGAAAAATGTTCAGATACCATGCAAGAAGAAGCAGTGACAAACTGTCATATAGAAATTATACTAAAAAATAATTTTGTTCAGAAATGAACAAATAATAATAATAATAATAATAGTTTGTATAAAAATCTATCATGATCATGAAACGGTGGATGAAATATTATATCCAGGATGTTATCCTGCATATCATATTTCGTGATCATGCCAGATTTTCAAATTTTTTGAAATTTGGTAATATTTTTCATTTAAAATCCGAATGAATAAATAAAATATGATATACAACTTGCTTGTATAACTTACTATTTGTGATGAATTATGTACAGAAAAATTAATAATAAATAATTATTGATTTTTAAAACAGTTCATTTCATTTTTACTCAACTAATCATTATTATTTTAAATTAATAATATGGGATCTGGGATCACCATCCCAGTAATACTTTCAACACAAAAGATGGATTTAATTTCTATCTACACAAAAGCCATAAATCAGTCAGTCACATTTATTCGCCAGATATTTAGTTATTTGACGATTGAATATTCAGCCCTATATCTGTAAATACCTACGGAATAAAGTAAATTAAGCAACAAATCCAATTATATAAAATGAGAAAAAAATTCATATTCGTTAAAATATCGATATCAGCTGCGCATATTGCAGAGTTACAACCCTATAAAAGGCGGCCATTTTATGCGTTAGATTTTTGTAGGTAGTCACGCTAATTTTGTAGGTATGCCTAGTCCATATACTTCTAAGTCAGTGGCGCGCAAGGCGTTTGCGGGGGTGAAGAAGGCTAAAGAGGCTAAAAGTAGATTTGGTGTATAAGTGTCGTTGTGTTTTTGGCTATTTCTTATTCTGAGAGCTGTTGAATTACCTTTTTTTGTTTATTATTTCTGTTGGTGTTGGTTTTAGTAGTTATAAATCCGTAAGTGTTTAGTAATTGTGCCGTTTTATATGTAATTAGTTAAAATAAAATGGAGGAAGATCCTCCCGATCCCGACGGGGTTCCATGTGACTCCCATACTGGTACGGGAAAAAATAATAATATTCCTATCGAAATTGATCAGTCGAAGCGTAAAAGATTGCAAGCAACCAATAACTCAGGTCATCCTCAGAAAAGATTAATTACAGATCCATCTCAACCTGTTCCATCTATTCAGACCTCTTATACCCACCCTGAATACATAGAAAAAAAAACATAAATATTCTAATAACGACAATGCGCCGTTTATTGTACATGTAAGTAAGAGAGTAGATGATTTATCAACTGGAGTAGTTTTAAAACCGATAAAGTTTGGTTATTTTCTCTACCATAATAATATTAAAAATGTTGTAAGTGATGGTGTTAAGCGAGTAGGACGCAATAGAATTTCAGTCGAGTTTAAAAGTGCAGCTGATGCAAATTGTTTTATTGAGAACCCAGCCCTTGCAGGTGCTAAATATGATACTGTTACCCTTCTTATAATGTCACACGCATGGGAATAGTGAGGCAGGTCCCTGTAGAATGGACATTAGAGGAACTCATCTCATCAATCGAGGTCCCAGCTGGTTTTGGCTCAATTATTAAAGCTCGCCGATTTAATAGAAAGTCAGTTAATGAAAAGCAAAGCACTGTGTGGATTCCCTCTCAAACAGTTGTTTTGACTTTTTCCGGTCAGAAACTTCCTTCTAACATTTATTGTTTTTTTACCTCAATGCCTGTTGAGCCCTACATTTTACCTCTTATTCAATGTCACAAATGTTGTCGTTTTGGGCATGTAACCTCACAGTGTAGGTCATCTTCCCGGTGTTTTGTGTGTGCTCAAAATCATGAAGGAATATCATGCACAAGACAGTCTCCCACGTGCTTATTTTGTTCAGGATCTCACACAGCTAAAGATCCTTCCTGCCCTGAACACTCTAGACAGAGATCTATCAAACTTACCATGTCACAGGAAAATATTTCCTATCTAGAAGCATCTGCCCGTTTTCCTTATGTCCGGAGATCTTATGCAGATGCTGCTAGAATCCTTCCTTCGTATGATCATCAGAGTCCCTATCCTATTTCAAATTCCCCTTTACCTTCAGTTGTCCCCTCACAATCTCATTCTTACAGGAAGACTACATTTACTCCAAGACTTCCGCCAAATCCAGCATCAAGTCATGGATATGATAAATCTGCCCACGAGGCAATAATAGATACCCCTTCTTCTTCAACTACTAATGGTTGTGCTTTAATAGGGCGGAGTATTTCCCCTAATGACAATCTCTGTGAGTTAATGATCTCCATGCTTATAAGTATGCTTTCCCGTTTCAGCGATATGGATCTCCCACTTGACCTCCGCCAAAAACTTACTGAGCTCACCTCATTAACAAATAACCTTCCCTCCAATACTTCA
Source organism: Parnassius apollo (assembly GCA_907164705.1). Taxonomy (NCBI): domain Eukaryota; kingdom Metazoa; phylum Arthropoda; class Insecta; order Lepidoptera; family Papilionidae; genus Parnassius; species Parnassius apollo. The sequence goes on from CAJQZP010000929.1 coordinate 5,836,166, forward strand.
GTGGAACTGCCGGAGCATTAATAATAAAAAAAATGAATTAATTTACCTTATTAATAAATACCATCCCCTCATCCTAGCCATTCAAGAGACATGGCTTAAGCCTGGGTCCCATTTTAGGATTTCAGGTTATTCATGCCTCAGGAATGATAGGAATGATGGTCATGCTGGCTCTTTCATTCTTATCTCAAAATCAATTACTTATACATTAATTTCCCTCCCTTCTCATAGTCCTTCAATTAATGTTGTAGCAGTTAGAGCTCATAACACTTCTTTTCTTTCTATTTACATTCCCGAACCTAGTTTAAATGTTTTATCAGAACTTACGAGGATCATATCCTCCATCCCGCCTCCTATGGTAATTCTTGGTGATTTTAATATGCACCATACTTTATGGGGCTCCCATTTTTGCGATCCCTGGTCTTCTACATTTTTAGACATCATTGATGATTTAGATCTCTGCCTTCTTAACGATGGTTCACCTACACGTAGAGTATCCCCCCTCCAAAATCCTAAAAGTGCAGTAGATCTGTCACTCTGTTCTCCTGCTCTGTCGTCCCTTCTTTCTTGGAGAATATTACCCTTTTCCCATGGCAGTGATCATTTCCCTATTGTTATCAATCCCCCCTAGCTCCTATACAGTCAATGTTCCATTCAATCCTAGGTTAAAATATAACACATCCAAAGCAAACTGGCAACTATATTCCACAGTTCTAGAGGAAGAACTTTCAGCCCTTCCTCCTGTTCAGAAAGATAATGTTCTCCAGGTGTATGCTTCTTTTAAAAACGCTATTTTATCTGCTGCCAATAAGACAATTCCCATCAAAAAACCTTATAAAAATAATGCCCCTTCACCACCTTGGTGGGATCAAGATTGTTCTGTAGCATGTAAGAAGAGAAAGGAAGCTGAAGTAAGATATTCATACTCTATGAATTTTGACAACTATATTTTTTATAAAAAAAACTGCTGCTGAAACATTAAAATTATTATCCGGGAAGAAAAAGGCTGGATGGCTTAAATTCTGTGAGTCACTGTCGCCTAGGACCCATCCATCATTAGTCTGGAAAAATATAAAAAAAATTCCGATGTTCAGTTTTGGCCCCTGAAAACACAATTTCTAATGATCAGTCTTATTGGCTAGAAAATTTGGCTAGTAATCTTGCTCCTCCTTCAGTACCATCTTACAACGAATGTATAGCATTTCAATCACAGTCCTTGCACTATCAACACAGTTTTGACTCCCCTTTCTCTTATGAGGAGTTATATGCTGTTCTTAGTGCCCTTAAAGACTCTTCACCAGGAATTGATGGAATTCCTTATTCTTTTATTACTAATAGCAGTGAACCTATTAAAGTCCATCTTCTTTCTATTTTGAATTGTATTTACATGTCTGGTATTCCTCCAGAAGAATGGAAATCCCAAGTTATTTTACCTATTTACAAACTAGGTAAGCCTTACACTGATCCCTCAAGCTACCGCCCTATCGCTCTTTCTTGTACCATGGCCAAAATCCTTGAACACCTAATAAAAAATCGTTTAGAATGGTTTCTTGAAAGCAAACGCCTTCTAGCAACAAGCCAATTTGGATTCCAAAAGGGCTTAAGCACCATGGATAGCCTTGGTACTCTAGTTACTGATATTCGTTTAGCTAACTCTAAACATGAATACCTTGTTGGAGTCTTCCTAGATATCGCGTCTGCATATGACAATGTACTTCTTCCTGTGCTCAGGCAAAAAATGCTCAATCTGAGTATTCCAGTGAGGATAGTAAATTTTGTCTCTAACTTTCTCTCTTCTAGATCCATTTATATTGATAGTCAACATTCTCTACTCCCACCAAGAATAGTATGGAAAGGTCTCCCACAAGGCTCAGTACTTAGTCCTTTGCTCTATTCTATCTATACTTATGATCTAGAGCTTTCTGTTAACTCATTCTGTAACATCCTCCAATATGCAGACGATATAGCTATATATATTTCCTTGGATAACCTCCCTGCAGCTTGTTCCCGCTTGAATTTATCAATGTCCTATTTACATGATTGGTTAACTGATCATGGTTTGTCTTTGGCTGTTCCCAAAAGCAGTGTTGTGATCTTCTCTCGCCATAGGCAACTCCCTGAAATCAACATTCTCTATAATAATGAACCTATCCCAATTAGGGAGAATGTAAAATTTTTGGGAGTTATTCTTGACTCCAAACTAGCCTTTTCCCATCATATCAACTATGTTTCCAAAAAATGTGAAAAAAAAATATAAATATTCTTCGAGCTTTATCGGGAGTTTGGTGGGGCTCCCACCCATTCTCTCAAAAATTATTGTACAATGCCCTTATTCGTAGTCATTTGGATTATGGGTGCTTTGTCTTGGAACCCTGTAATAAGTCTTCTCTAAAGAATCTAGATAGGATTCAGACCAAAAGCCTTCGTATAATCATTGGGTCAATGAAATCTTCCCCAATAAATGCTCTCCAAGTCGAATGTGTACATCCCCCTCTTTACCTAAGAAGACAATATCTTTCGGACCGATTCTTTTTTTAAAATCTACCAACTCTCTTCCCACCCGCTCATTTCTAAATTACACCTTCTTTTGGAATATATTTCATCAAAGCATTACTGGACTCATAAAGAATCTCCCTGCTTATCCAACAGTTTGGTAACATTACTCCATCTACCACACCCAGTATCACAATGCAAGTCCTGTCCCATCTTTGATATCCCATATGATGCAATTATTTATCAACCAAATATCCACCTCGACCTTGGTATTGAGAAAGATTGCCCTATAGCAAATAGTAAACTAAGTAGAGTCATAGATAACTTATGGAAAGGCTGGCTTATTATATACACTGATGCCTCCAAAAAGTCAGGTGAAAGTTGCACTGGAGCAGCCGTTTGGATTCTTTAATTTATATAGAAGCACACAACCTAAATAAGTCAGTTATTCTTACCGACTCCAAAAGCTGTTTGTTAGCAATTTTGTCAAACCAGTTCCAAAGTAAATATAAGAAACCCTTGATCCTCAAAATTAAACACACATTGTATACATGTCATCTCAAGGGTATTCAGGTTTCCTTAGCTTGGATTCCAGGTCATAGTGGCATCAAGGGCAATGAAACAGCTGATCTGATGGCTAAAAATGCAAGTCGAAATGGTTTGCCATGTAATTTAGTTTACTCTTCAGACATAGTGTTACTTGCAAAGAAGAAGTTAAATAATAATTGGAATACATTATGGAAAGCCACTCAAAATATAAAAGGTAAACACTATGCTGCTATACAAGGTGTCATCCCTCCAAAACCATGGTTTTTCAAATTTAATAAAGCTAACAAACAGTCAACATCAACTATCTGTAGACTTCGAATTGGCCATGCTTGTACACCAGTACATTTAGCCAAACTGAGGATTAGGGACAGTTCCCTCTGCGAATGTGGGTTAGATGAGGGAACTTCTGACCATATTTTTTTTAACTGTCCTAAATTATCTTCTTCACTCTATGATCACCTCCCTCCTGACATCCCTCGTCCTATAAATTTTGATTCACTTTTAACCTACACAAACACTCCTTATGTATATATTCTGTGTGATTTTATTAACTCTAATAGTATAAAAGTTTAATGTTTGTCAATACTAATATACTAAAGTAGTTATAGCAACTGTGTTTGTCATTTGTCCCAGGTAATTCATCAGTACAACCACTAGTATTATAAGATAAAAAGGAAAATTTAATTGTGCAAATAAAACAAGACACTTGTATTATCACAATCTTCTTTAGTTCATGGGCATAGTATTTGTAACTACTGAGCTTGTACTCAATAAACACTTCCACGCTGACATTGGCGAATAATCAAAAACCGCCATAAAAAAAGAAAGAAGAAGAAGGCTAAAGAGAGGCACGGAACGTCAGATTCAATTCTTGCAATGTCATTCTATACGAACCATTTTTTTTTGTTAGGACATTACCTGGCGTGATTGTATTTATCTGTTTATCTATGATTGTATTTGAAATTTTGAAAGGAAGTCATTCTTACGCTTAGAGATGGAAAGATCTCAACGATACATTGTTTTTTTTCAAACATCGATATATCGTTTATAAACATCGATGTTGAAACCCAAAACATCGATAACATATCGTTCTTCATGAGCGATGTTTCGGCCTGTCGTCAAAAAAATCAGATCCACGAGTTTCTGAAATAATCAACTGCATACCGAGCAGTATCGGTGAGTGCTAGATAAATGTCACTTGACTATTTCACTTGTAGTTTAAGTTGACGATAATTCTATGAAGTCGACAAATCACAGATTACAAACAAGTTCAAACTTGAATTCAAAGAGTATATAATAACTAGGTTTTACAAGGCAGGACTTCCTCAGTTAAAATAAATGTATGAATATAAAACAAACAACCTACAATTGTTACCATACCAACATTTATGGAGGGAAAATGTTAAAATTTAGCGCTCTAATATTTTAACAGGTAATGTCACCTGCAGGAAAAAATTAATAATGTTTACCAAAATAAATCAATTACGCAAAGTATAAAATCGATAAAAGCTGTATGGCACATTTGTGCTTTGTCTATCAAGGGCTAAAAAAATATATGAAAGCACCTTTAAATTTTTAATAACAATAAAACTTGCAAAAGTTGAAAACCATTTTATCAAAAAAAAAAAACTACGCTTACTAGGCTATTGCTATAAAATAGGGAACCAATGAATGTAATTCTGAAGCTAATAAAAAAAAAGTCTCGATACGTCAATTTTTGTTGAAGTCGGCCAGCTGCTGGCCCCTTGAGTTCCGTTGCCCTATTTCAAATTTCTCTACCTTCAGCTCACCGCTTTCTCTTGTACCTAGTTTTGCGTTGAAGTCTCTCATCAACACCGTATAGTGGATTTTGGAGGAATGCATGGCTCTAGAGATATCCTCATACTATACCTCCACCTCCTCATCGGGATATGCCGAGGTTGGTGCGTAAACCTGTATACCCTTCAGGCCTTCAGCGAATATCGTTTGGGGATTCTGTATATCAGGTACGCAACCCTCGTTGACACACTCCCAAACTTTGTTTGTGAGTAATGAAGAATAGTAAATAAGGCTATGAATTTTAATATTTGAGTCAAGTTTTTTAAATAAATAAGACGTGAAACATCTACACATATCTGTTAAGATTGGTTTAAGGAAACCGAAAAGTGACACAAAATGTATAAGATTTCTGGCTATTTTTTACTGGTAGCTATGACCAAGGGATAAGCTCTTGAAAATGTAGTTAAATCGTAGTATAATGTAAAGAACTTTAGAAAACCTGCGTTGGGAAAGGGACTAACGACATCGAAGTAACCGATGTTGGTTAACAATCGATTATATCTACTAACGGTAGCATAGTGGTATAAATAAATAAATAAATAGTACGGTTGCAACCTGTTTTAATAAATAAAATAACCAACTGTAACCAATATTTATCTAATCGGTACTTGCCGCAACGGCAATGACCGAGCTTATTTCGAGTCGATAATTTCTGGCAGTACACACCTTTTATAAAACGCTTGTAACTTGGGTAACATATTCAAATTCCAAAATTTGTCGTCTTTGTAGATTTTTAGTACTTTTACTACAAAAATTAATTTTTTTATGTTTTTAGCATTAATGGGTTGACTCGACCGGGGAAGAACCACGCTCTCACATATCACAGCTATTTTTAGCATATTCATGTTGCTGTGTTTCGTATGGTGACTGTAGAGAACCGGATACCCGTTTTTACTGGAAACGAGGCATTTCATATTAGTCCACAGGGATGACAACTCAGCTGTATTTTTGATTCTTAATTGAATGTAGATTTCTATGGGTCACAGCATCCACTTACCATCAGGTGGACTTTGTGCTCGTTTTTCAGCTTTATCCTATAAAAAAATCTGGGCCAGTCCATATGGCAAGCATGCATACATTTTTATTCTTCATTATTTTTTCTCCAGATATAGGATATTTCTGTTTTTACGTTAAGTGACACGTTGATACTTGTATTTATTTTTCCCGATTCCGACTGGTAAGAGAACTCAGCTACAATCAAAATAACTATAATGAGTTAACCATCTAGTATAATAGTAATGTGCGAAATTATAGTAATTGAAATATACTGTACGAAAGTAAATACTTCCAACCAAAGATTTAAATAGTTAGATGCACCTTCACCTTGAAAACTGTGTCGCTGACGTGCGCACACTAAATTGATTATTAGAAGAGTACTGAGACAATAGTGTCATATCTTACGAATATTGTGTATAGTACTTTCCCTGTCTACCACGGCATTAATGAAGGCTTGCAACACTGCTCCCTCCTAAGACATGCTCGTCCCGAGCATTATCGGCCCCATAATAACACACCAGTTGATCCACATGGAAGATCTTAGGCGTACCTCTTGCACCTTTCTGTATCCGGTAGGTTACGTCATTGATCCTTGTCATAATTCGGTACGGTCCGTCCCATTTAGCTTGAAGGTTAGGGCATTTCCCTTTGCTGTGAACTGGATTGTGCAACCACAATAGTGATCCTTTGTCGAACCCTTTATTGTTCATTTTGCGGTCATACTGGGTTTTCATCTTTTCAGAAAAGATGAAAACCCGGTATTTGCTGACCCGATTGTCTGATGTGTCATTCATTTTGTTCAACAAGTCATTTGCATAATCGGTTATACTGCGTGGGGCATCGGGTGGTATTGCGGTGATAAGATCTGCAGGCAGCCGTAATTCTCTTCCAAAGTTTGCGAAAGCTGGTGTCACTGATGTACTTTCGTGAACAGCGCTTCGATATGACAATAAAAACGGTTGTATTTGCTTGTCCCAGTCTCATTGTCGAATGTCTGCAACTTTTGCTAGATAACTCTACAATGTCTGATTAAATTTTTCTACCATTCCGTCTGATTGTGGGTGGTAAGAAGTTGTTCTTGTTTTATAAGTACCCATAACTCGATAAGTTTCCTGGAATATTTGAGACTCAAAATTCCTTCCTCGATCGCTGTGAATCTCTAAAGGTACTCCAAAACGACAGAAGACTTCATGAACTAGTTTATCTGCAACTGTTGAAGCTTCTTGATTTGGAATGGCAAAGACTTCTGACCACTGAAGTAATCCATCACAACCATGAAATATTTGTCACTTTCACTTTCCGAAAACGGCTCCGCCAAGTCAAGAGCTATCCTCTCCCATGGTGCACCATCATTGTACAATTTCAATGCACCTCTACTATGAGTCTCAGCTCCCTTCACAGCTGTACAACTTGTACATTTACGACACCAATCCTCGACATCGTTACGACAGTGGACCCAGTAAAACCGTTCTCGGATCTTCAGTAGAGTTTGCTTAACTCCCAGATGGCCTGCGGAACAATCATTATGGTACAGCTGTAGAACATCCCATAATTTAAGTTTGGCGACTACCATTTGCAAATGACACCTGTCTCCCAGACCATCTTCTCATTTATGGCACAAAATTCCATCCTGAATCAGCAAGCTGTCCCATTGGGCCCAATAGCTCTTCGTTGTCGAACTCATCGCTGAGACGTCGCTCCACTCGGGCTTGGAAGCATTGGCCTTCATCCATTCCCGAATTGGCTTGATATCCGAATCTTCCTGCTGTGCATGTTGTAGGTTGTCCTTCCACTCGTTGCTGAGATGGTCCGTCCTTAGCATCCTCACAGATACCACTTCCTTACCCCCTAGCCTGGTACAATGTTTGCATTCTTCAGGACAAGGTCTTCTTGACAATGCATCTACGTTGCCATGAGATTTTCCACTGCGATGTTCGATCACAAAGTCGTATTCTTGCAGTAGTTCAATCTACCTCGCACACTGACCTCTATATATACAAGTACGCTGGACTGGCTATACCATACAAAATGACTGTGCCAATTCAAAGCACCCATAACAGTCGTCTTGGAAACTAAAATTGACATAATATCCCAGTCTGTTGTCTTAGGTATTTAAATTGTCTAATTTAAAAAATCTGTATTTTGAAGTTTTAAATTAAAAAACGAAAGTATTTAATGTTGTTTGATTGTGTATAATATTAGTTACATAATAAAAATTATTTTTAATAACAATGAGAGTGTGCGTAATTTGTAAAACTTATTACCAAAAGGGAAGTGGTATAACATTTCACAAGTAAGTGAATTTGCAGCTAATATTAAACAAATTAAAACTATTTGATAATATAAGTACTTAAAAATTTGTTACTAATCTTAATATCATATATACGAACATGTTTCGCTGTATATTACTGAGTTTTGATAAACAATAAAATTCAATAGGATTGTCGAGTTCGTCTATAATACTTATCGATGTTCTTTCCTATCTATATCTATTAACAAACAAAGTCGCCAACAACAGATGATTATCAAATGTTTATTAATTAACATGTTTCCAACTGAATCTAGACTAACATTATGGCTTAAAGGCATAAATATTGTGAATTGGCGTTGTAAACAAAATAGTCATATTTGTTCTTAACATTTCACAGACGACTGTTTTATTAGACATGAGAACTGCACCACTTTGAAAAAGTTCAACTTTTCGATAATATTTTCTGGTAGTACCACTAAGTATAAAAATATTAGATTATTAGTTCGAAGGTTTTTTTTATTTCTTCTTGCCTCATTTTCCACCAAACTCAAGGGCCATAGCCAAGTGTCGAAAGATCGCCTGATGATGTCTAGCCACGTTGGATGTGTGTTAGTAGGCTGCGGCTAGAGGAGATTCCTCTACCTGTACCGCTGTAATCGAGACGGATCTACGGTGAGTCGAGATGAAGACAAGTCGGACTGGTTTGCAGGAACTGAAGACTGCAGAAGACGATTCTCAGTAGTGAATGTTAGGGGTTCTTGAGGATAGTGACGAAGACTTGAGGTTGTAGTTTCCGAAGGTTTTTGGTTGTTCAGATCACGTCGGAGTCACCACTGTGGCCGTAGAAGGAAAGCAAGGTGTTCTGCCTGGGGAGCGGCCAATGCTCCGAGTGATAGTTCGGAGCTCTTCTATATATAATGTTTATGATTTGATACTTTGATAGCGCGATTTAGGCTTGGGTGTATTTCGATTGAGGCACGACGACAGCGCCGCCACAGGCAAAGTTCTTCACAAATCGCCGATAATAGGAGCACAACCCCAAAAATGCTCTTACCTGCGTCTTGTCTTTTGGAACCGGCCAATCTTTGACAGCGGCAATTTTCTTTGATTCAGTGCGGATACCTTTTTCCGACACTACATACCCCAAAAAGCTAACTTACCGTTTGAATAGTGAACATTTCTTCGGACTCAACTTGAGGTTGTCACTGCGGATCTTCATGAGCACACGTTTCAGGTTTTGAAGGTTTTCCTCAAACGTACGGCCTACGATGATGATGTCATCCAAGTAGACCAGACAGGCATCGCCAATTAGCCCGGTAAGTACAGTTCCTTCAATCTTTCAAACGTTGCTGAAGTATTGCACAATATAAAGGGCATAGCTTTAAATTGCCACAGACCCTTTCCTTTCGAGAATACAGTTTTCTCCTTGTCTTTAGGATCAATTTCAATTTGCCAGTAGCCACTTGTCTGATCCAACGTGGTAAACCATTTTGCTCTTGTAAGCATGTCCAGCGTGTCATCAATTCTTGTCAAAGGATAGCTGTGCTTCTTTGTAACGTCGTTCAGACGGCGGTAGTCTACACAAAACCGCATGCTGCCGTCTTCTTCTTTACCAGCACCACAGCTGAACACCATGGACTAGAGGTTCAATAACACCATCCTACACCATTCCCTCAATCATGGTTTCCACTTCCTTTTCATGTGCAATCGGCAATCTTCTTGGCCGCTGACGGATAGGCAATGCTTCTCCTGTGTTTATTTTGTGTTGAACTAAGCCAGTCTTCCCTATGTCAGCATCGTTCTACAAGAAAACATCGGCGTACTTGAGTAACAACTTCTTCGCCTTGACCATTTTATTCGGGGAGAGAAGGCTGCGACAGTCTTCTAAAAGTGTGCTTACTCTCGTTTGTGCATCCTTGCTGGGAGTCTAAGTCGGCAGAAATTGGCACTGACGCAACCAATCCACTTCCTCACAAGTACCAACCAGTGTGCCTTTTTCTATAATCTGTTCCTGATCACAAAGGTTCAACACACGTACTTCTGAGATGTAAGTGGTTCTGACTAAGATTCGAGCCACTTTCCATGGAAGATCTTTGTCTTCCCTTTCCACGAGTACACAACGATGAGCTTGCTCAGGATTCCGAGTAAGACTAACCGACGCAATCGTTTCCGATCTCGGTGGAAGAACAATCTTCTTAAGGCTGTACACGTTCCACGCCCCTTCCACAAAACGTTCCTCCTGTCGACTTTTCAAAACACGTTGCTTAACGTCGATCTCACAACAATTCTTCTTCATAAAGTCCAGGCCCAGGATGCAGTCGACCATTACATTAGCCACGATGCTATTATGCAGGTAGGTCATGTTGCCTAGCTTCAACTCTATCTCCTTCTTTCCATGGACGGGTATACACTAACCGGTGGCTGTTACCAAATTAATGCGTTCTCGGTTGTACGCGCAGTCCTCACGGAACTGACTTATAAGTTGGGAACCACAAACTAATAAGAGTACTAACGTACAGATGACAATCTTCCATACTAAAAAATTCGTAGACAGAGAAACCTATAGACAAATTGACGCGTTCTTTCGCATTCGCACACAAAAAAGATAGATTTATGCATACGTCTTGCATAGAAATGAGATCGAGTGGTGTGATTGTTTGTCCCTTTCTCCGTGCCGGTTTTTTTGTTTAGCAAACTCTACAGTTTGCTAAACAACTTAAACAGCGTAGCGATTTAAGGAGTTTACAAGTTGGCTTAAGTGAGAAAAAAGTGTTTTGTGGACTTAAGATTGGTGAATATTGTTCAGTTCATTTCTTAGAACAATTAAATTTTTTGTCTAAATGTGTTTAAAAGTCATAAAGATTATTGTATAACCTAAAAATTCGTTATCGTCCTTTCTCACTCGAGGTCACGCCGATCATTAGTCTATAGGTTTCTCTGTCTACGAAAAAATTGGTCTTTAACGAGCCTCAAAAATTGAAAGTGGCATTTAGGTTTTTAAATTTATCTAAGGCAAAGGCATTTATTTGTTTCAGCCTGGTAGCCAGTGGCTGTAAATAATCCTCCCAGAACTTTGAAAATTTATTATTATTGGTTTAAACTTATGTACGTGTTCACAATGTGACCACGTACATAATATTAAACCATTATTAAGGTTTATTTAGATATGAATAAATAAAGTACAGAAATACTTATTTAATAAGTCTTTTATTTTAACATTTCAGTGTAAATTTACAAGTGCAAGCAAATTCTTACCTTCTAGGCACAAAACATCAATTTCTTTTAAATATTGCCACAGCCATAGAAACCTCTATATTTACAATCTAATTTTTTTTTCGAAGGAACTGATGGTTCTTTGCACATATGTCACATATTCAATTCAATTGATTGATTTTTGATTGACAACTTTTCTCAAATTTTTCTCCTTGTAGTATTTATGGTTTGTGCTTGTTGCTCCCTCATTTACCAAATATGCAGAAATATTCAAAGCTTAAGCTATTTAATAGCTGTGTGCTCCTAGGCAGTTTTTAACCTGCAACAAAAATAAAATTTATTTAAAAAAAGTAATAATGAGTTGATAAACAGTAGCATTTTATTTAACATTGTGTGAGTATTGCAAAGGTCCTTTTTAGATACAATCAGTCACTAAGGGTTAATTTTTCAATGATCACATATAAGTTATTCATAAAATAAAATCCAACATAAACAAATGAGAATTAATGAAATAGTTCAATTGTTTGACTTCACATCAGCTTGTAAACAATCAACTATTGTACTCGGCAGATTAGCATTCACATTCTACTTTTTCGGTCGCCAGTTAAGATATGGCTATATTTTTAGATATTCTACAATCTATCGAAAATCCATAAGATTTCCATTAATAAACACAGGATAATATAGATAGGTGTATTTTAATAGCTACTTTAATTTGCTTGTTTGTATAATAAGAAAAAGATGTGAGAAAAGTATAAATGAATATTTTCCAATATTGATATTCATTGTCAATCCTCCTTATTTCCAGAAGTAGATAGCATTGGCATTTCTGCATGTATCAAAATATTATTAGTATTATTATTAAGAATACTGAAAATAGATTAAATATTAATACTCTTTCCTCAGTTACCATCAGATTTGCATGAATTAGATATAGGGTAATATTCTATTCTGACTAAAAGAAATCTCACTTTGTAGATTCATAATATGCGCCTAAAATGATCATGCATTTGAAAGAGAATCGTCAGGAGTTTAGTCAAGTCAGTCACACACCATTTAGGGTCACTGCTACTAGTTATGTCAAGTGTAATAAAACAATTTATTAAAAGTCGAAATGCCATCTTATATCTTTAGACATTGTAAAAATGGTTGGGAACTGTCAACCGTGCGAGAGACGCCAGTGTCTATGGTCTGTTTACACGGCATTCCATTGATCTCGCCCTTAATGATTAGGCTGTTCCCATCATGAGTTTATGAGATCGAAATCCTTGGGGCTCTTTTAACATCAGCCAGCACTCACCCCGCAGTCCAGCTTTTACTCATTTCCCTGCTGCTGCTGGGTGGTGCTGTTAGGCGCACTACCCTCTCGAGATCGATTACCTTCCTTTTCTACAGTTTGCTTAGGGCAGCTGGATCGAAGATGGCCGCTTTACCCACAGCCATAGCACCTAGGGCTGTATCCTTTATTGCGGTCGCGAACTGACCCTCCCCTGACTGAGGAATTGACTATCCCTGATGTGATGGGAACTATGATCCTGCCACATGGCTTCCACCTCCAGTGCATGGGCCAAGGCGTCTTTAAGCGTCTCGTGGTGTCCGAGCCTCACAGCAGCTTTGACTTCAAGGTCACTGATGCCGTCGATGAATCTCTGCACCAGGTTCCATTCAATGAGCGCAGATACAGACTGGTATGCTTTTCGAACCAGCTTCTCCTTTCAAGGGCCCACTGCTGCAGGTTTTTGTTGCTGCGTTGCACGCGATCTTTAAGCTGCGCACGAAAGACGTGTTTCAGATGAGTGTCACCTTATCTAGCCTCCAATGCCTAAAGGAGCTGCTCGTAAGTCACTTCCTTATCGAGAGCTTCCAGAACGGTTAAGGCCTAGTCGCGCAGGCCTATTGTTAGAGCAGTCATTGTCTGACTTTTATTCCAGCCGTTCGCTTTCATGACAGCCTTAAACTGGTTTTTGTAGGCCGACTATGATAGCCGGTGAAGAAGAAGAATAAGAAGGTGTTGTAGCTACTACGCCAGCAGTAATTCCATTCCCAAGTTTGAGATCGTCCAGCGTTTTTTTCATGTCAACCATCACGTTGTTCACTTGGTTGATTCGGGTTTCAGCTTCCGACAGACGGTTGTCATATTGAGCAACCCTATCCTTCACCTCTTTTATCTTTTTATTTATCTAGGTAGTGTGAAGGTCCTTCATGAGGGGCATCTGTTCTTCCTAATCTCATTTGAGCTGCTCTTCCAAATGACGGACCTGTTCCTCCTGTCCACGCTGCAGCTGTTCTTCCAACCCACGGGCCTGTTCCTCCTGTCGACGGGTCTGTTCTTCCTGTCGGTGGGCCTGTTCCTCCTGTCGGCGGGCCTGTTCCCCTGTCCACGATGCAGCAGTCCTTCCAACCGATGGACCTGTTCCTGCTGTTGGCGGGCCTGCTCCTGCAGCAACATCATCAGAGCACCTAAGTCAGGTGCTGCAGATGTAGGAGCTGCTGACGGACCGGCCTTCGTAGCCGGCAGCTGGTCCTCCGACGTCTACGGCGTTTCGCCACCAAATCGTCTCTGGTCCGTCTCCTGCTGGCGTTGACTTCGTTTACGGACACCTTCCGTCTCGTCCTTCAGTAAAATCGGCATGATTTGATTCCACTTCTGAGATCAATTGTTACGATCTTCGGGTTCATGACAATAAAAACTGCCGATTGAATTACCAAAATTGATACTTTAATTACCAAACACCAATTACAACTTAAAACACACTAATAATTAATCACACTTAACACTTTAGTTAAATTTCTTTCGCTCGGAAATCTTCGCTTGAATCGACAATTCAATATTGACTCGGTCGCGGTTCTGAACGCCTTTATATAGGACCTTTTCTACTGAGACATCCAGAATACTCGAGGTCCCGATCGACTATGTGTAGAAAGTTCTCTCCCAGTTCCACCACTCGGTACTAGACGGCACTAGTGGAAAAGTTCTAGCATGAAAATTTCTAGAAAGCTCTCCTCACTCTGCTACCCGACACTAGATGGCGCTAGTGACATTAGTTATGCTTTGCACCAATACTATGTTAAGGGCGCATCTAACTCCTTAAATATTTGTTTCCAACGATCAAAAACTAAGATAGTAGTTACTATTATTTTTTTTATAGAAGAGGGGGCAAACGAGTATGCGGCTCACCTGATGTTAAGTGTCCACCGCCGCCCATGATCAACCGCAACACCAGGGGAATTACAGATGCGTAGCCGGCCCTTTAGAAAGGAGTAAGCTCTTTTCTTGATGGTTCCCTGGTCGTATCGGTCCGGAAAAATCTCCGGTGGTAAACTATTTTACGACGAACGAACCCATAAGTTCATTGAGGTTAGAGAGAAGGAGAACGATCGCCTATCCCTGAAAATTTTTTGAATTTATAGTTCATTTTTCAGCCACCAGCCGCACTGCCGTCGGTAAGTAGTATCTGCGAAGTTAGCTGTTTATGAGTACAAGTAGATGAAGATAGTTGAATAATGTACAAATTCTTCTTTCGCGGGTAAGAAAATAATTGTGCGCCGTAACTTTTTAATTTTTGACAAAAAGAAACATTAAAAATGGTGAAATATTGTATTGTGCGTGGATGTGCAAGGGGTTTGGCATCTGATCGGAAAAATAAGCTGAAAAGCAATTTGCGTCAATCAACATTATTTAAAATACCAAAGGTACTATCTTCATACGTTATCGATTCATAGATGCACATCGAAATAGTGAATATGTAAAATCAGGTTTTTTTAATAAATTAATGTTTATTGAACTTTCAAGAAATTGTTGAAATTAAGGTTAATTACAGGATTTGCAAGTAAGTAAATTCTCAAAATTTACTCATTCACTTTCAGAGTAACGTATTGAGGGAAAATGTTTCTATTTTGATTACCCGAATACGGTAAATTTATTATTTATATTACCAAAAAATAATAATAATAATAAATCAAATTATTCGCCTCCAGTCTCTCCCATCTTATGGAGTTGCTAAACATCACTTGTGAATTTAGCAATTCTATTAGATTGGAGCTGGGGACGGATAGGTTTGCGGTCCTCCATGTTGAAAGGGGAAGGGTTGCTAACTCTGAGGGCATAGACTTATCTATGCCCATCAACTTAAGGACCCTTTCCAAGGTTGAAACATACCGATACCGGGGTATGTCACAGAACATCGGTATCGATGAGGCTAGTATGAAACAGTCAGTTTGCGACGTGTTTTATGCACGCTTGACCAAAGTGCTTAACCTCCTCAGACCCCCGGTACACATACGTGTACCTTAGAATTTTTAAATAAAACTAGTGATTCCATCTTGTGACGAGTAGCTGTACTTTTATCGCCTTCCTAAAAGACTGTATTACCCTAAAATTACAATAGATAGCAGATCCTGTCGAAATAGGTTTATGAAAAATCTTATTCAAATTCAAAGTTGGCTGATTTTTTTCGTGTCACCCGCGAGGAAACTTACAAAATCAGGTAAAAATATTAACCGTTGTTTTAAATCATTTGTTTTTACGATTATTGGTGCACAATTAGTAGTAGTTTACACAGCGAATAATGGATTTCCGAAATCAATAAATTTTGTAGTTAATTTAAGTCAATTATTTTTGAGTACACATACGTGCACCTCAGATCTAGAACATTATTTTATTGTTAGTATGAATAAATTGAGATATATTTTTATTGGCTATAGATCATGGATGCTAAAGCAATCGAAGAAGCACTTAACAACAGCGACTTGGACTACTCTGGAGATGAAGATGACGATGAGTTCTTGCCGCCAGATGCTGTACCACCTGAAGTATCGGAGTCGGAATGGGACTCGGAACCAGAACAGGGTAACATAGTTGAGATGCAGCAAAATGTGCCTGGTGGATTCTGGCGGACAAACATACAAATGGATCACATAAACAAATGGATCTTCTTGGACCAGACATTACTGATGATGTGCTCTTGTCACAAGGTACCTCATCTACGAGCTGCTTATATTCATTTTTGGAGTACCTAGATCTAGATTTCTGGAAATTAGTCGCTGAACAGACGAATTTATATTCTGCGCAAAACAGAAATTTAAAATCAGTGTCAACTGATTATATTGAAATAATACGTTTTGCTGCGTTGCAAATTCTCATGGGCAGGTTAAAATACCCACAAGGTAGACTGTACTGGAGCAAAGACCTGTGCGTACCATTGATCCAAGACACTATGACAAGAGATCGGTTTTTTTAATTGCGAAATCATCTACATTTTGTAGATAATTCTGAGAGACGAGATAATGATGATAAACTCTGGAAAATACGGCCAATAATTAGTAGAATTCAGGAAAAATGTCAAAGCTTACCTCGATCCAATTATATTTCAATAGATGAACAAATGATTTCGTTTTCTGGAAGGTGTGAATACCGCCAGTACGTACCCTCAAAGCCAAATCCTCTTGGCTTGAAAAACTTTGTATTAGCGGCCAAACATGGCCTCGTTCTGGATTTTGAGATATATGTGGGATCAAATACAATACC
Source organism: Parnassius apollo (assembly GCA_907164705.1). NCBI lineage: Eukaryota > Metazoa > Arthropoda > Insecta > Lepidoptera > Papilionidae > Parnassius > Parnassius apollo. The sequence continues at coordinate 5,853,010 of CAJQZP010000929.1, forward strand.
CCGCCAGGGTATGGAACAATTAGGACTTGGAGCAGGCATAGTGAAGCTGTTGTGTCGCACTGTTCCCAAAAACTGTGTCTTATATGCCGACCGTTTTTTCACAAGTATAAAACTAGCGGACTATCTAAATAAAAATAAAAAGAATGTATATCTGACTGGGACGGTGATGAACAATCGATTTGGGCCAGTTGCTAAAAATTTAAAGAATGACAAACAATTGAAGAGAGGAGAATGGGACGGGAAGGTGAGAAATGATGAGCAAGTTACTGTAGTGAAATGGAAGGATACCAAAGCTGTCACCATGCTGTCTACGTGCGTAGGTGCTACTCCAGTAGGCTGCTGCAACAGATGGTTGAAAGCACAGAAAAAGAAAATTGACGTGCCACAACCAGCTGTAGTAAAAAATTATAATACCTGCATGGGTGACGTTACGATCATAACACGAACCAAAAGGAGAGAGACAAAGAGAAGCAAAAAACAATGGGCCTGCTTCAGTACAAGCTGAATCTAGCTACAGGATTAGCAAGATACGATGGTGGCTGGATAAACCCAATTTACTTGCGAAGCAGCAGCCGTGGCATTGAAAATGAAAAGGAAGCCAGTCCACCTAAATCAAGAGTCGAAGATGAACCGCCAAAAAAACATAGAGCGGTTGTGACACATCCGCCTCCTGATGTAAGGTTGGACGGGGTAGGGCATTTGCCCCGATACCTGGATGACAAGTTCGCATCAAAATGCCGCCATAGCCAATGCTCATCCCGTTGTCGCACTATATGTATAAAATGTAACGTATATTTATGTATTTTAAAAAATAACTGTTTCCAGTTATATCATACAAATAAGTGATATTTTTATTAAGACAGTTCTGAGGTGCACATATGTGCACCCATGATATTTATTTTTTTTAAACCAAATAAAAAGAAATTTTGTAATATATGTTTTGTTTGCTCCCTATGAACCTGGAAAAATATTCAAAAGTCATTTAATCCACTTCCTTTCTATCTGGGTCTGAAGAGGTTAACAGCCTTTTGTCCGGTGTGAATAAGACACACGCATATAATGGCTGGGTCATGCCTGTCTTCATGTATACCTTTGGCATACTCAGGTGGAGTCAGACTGAACTTAACGCCCTGGATAGAAAAGTCCGCATTACAATGACGTCCCATAGGATGCATCATCCGAGATCGTCGGTAATGAGGCTCTACTTGCCGCGAAAGCATGGTGGGCGTGGCTTCCTGAGCACGCTCACCGTGCATAATCGCGAAGTGTGCAGCCTCCGTCATTACTTCCTGGAGAGATCGGATGATGCATTCTATAATGACGTCATTTCTAGTGACAAAGGACTTACCCCTCTATCCTTAGCCAACGAGCAATGGCAGGACCCGACAGTACAGAGCATTTCCGACCGGGAGACCGTATGGAAGAAGAAGGAGCTCTACGGGAGGTACTACAGGGCTCTACATGAGCCCCACTTAGATACAGCCGCCTCCCTCAACTGGCTACCTTTCGGTGATCTCTTCGGGGAAACCGAGGGTTTTGTCTGTGCAATACAGGATCAGGTTATTAAGACCAACAACTATCAGAGATACATCCTAAATGATGGCACTGTCGACGTCTGTCGAGCTTGTCGCCATCCCGGTGAGTCACTTAGGCATGTCATCTCCGGTTGTTCGGCGCTTTCTAACTCCGAGTACTTGCACAGGCACAACCTAGTAGCCAGAATTCTTCACCTGGAGCTCGCTCTGAAATACGGTCTCGTGGACCGGAAATTTCCGTATTACAAGTACTTGCCGGAAGCCATGCTCGAAAATGATCGCGCCAGGCTCTAATGGGACCGGGCCATCATCACGGACAGGACTATTCTTGCGAATAAGCCTGATATTGTGCTGATGGACCGGGCACAGTCAAGGATATTTTTGGTCGACCTTACCATTCCGTACGACGAGAACCTCGTGAAAGCCGAAACAGACAAACGAACAAAATATCTGGACCTGGCTCACGAGGTGACCGACATGTGGGATGGTATGCCGGCCGAAATTATTCCTGTAGTCGTCTCTGCGAATGGGCTAATCCCAGTCAGCCTCTCGGGTCATCTGAGGTGACTGGGACTCCGTGACGGACCGCTCCGGGCTCAAATGCAGAAGGCGGTGCTCTTCGATACCGCCCGCATCGTCCGCCGGTTTCTTTCCCTTTCCTCCTAGCTCTCGGCCGTTTGGTCTCCCCTGTCGAGGGCTTCCATCTGGTTGGGCTTTTATTTATTTATGTATTTTTGTATATATTTTATTTTGTTGATATTTATGTATATTTATCTTTTTATTTTAATTTATAATTATATATTTATAGAACCCAACCAGATGAGAAAACTATATAGATAGTAATTATTAAAATTATAAAAAACATAATTTATAATTTATTTAATTATAAATAATAATAATAAATAATAACTTCGTTACTTTCTTTTTTTTAATGATATTATTTGCACCTGATAACTGATAAGAATCTATAGACAAATTGACGCCTTCTTGCGCATTCGCACACGAAAAAGATAGATTTATGCATACGTCTTGCATAGAAATGAGACAGAGCGGTGTGATTGTTTGTCCCTTTCTCCGTGCCCTGTTTTTTTTTTTGTTTAGCAAACTACACTTTGCTAAACAACTTTGATCTAAGGAGTTTACAGGTTGGTTTAAGTGAGAAAAAAAGTGTTTTGTGGACTTAAGATTGGTGAATCTTGTTCAGTTCAGTTCTTAGAACAATTAAAAACTTTATCTAAACATATTTAAAAGTCATAAAGATTATTGTATAACCTAAAACTACGTTATCGTCCTTTCTCACTCGAGGCCACGCTAATCATTAGTCTATAGGTTTCTCTGTCTACGATTTACACGTATATTAAACTTTGATAGATCATTTCAAACCAGCGCACCACAGCCCGCTTTTATTGAGACAACTTAGCGATCGCAGTGTCTCACATATTTTGTCCACATTCCTGCCACACTATTTTCTACAGCGATCGTTTTCCTGGCTCATTGAATTTAGCCCCCCCCAATATATTTTATTTTTTTAAATTTCATTATTACATATCGTTAGTTCGTGGTTTGTTCTTGATTGTTATCTACCAATAATTGTTTGTAGGTCAATAATTTATTTGTAAAAAAATTAACTATCAATTTAATTGTTCTTAAATCATTGTAGCTTTCAGAATTACCTGCTAATCTCCGGCAATAAGCGAAATAATGACCCATAAGATAAGCTGCTACTCAAGATAATCTAAAAATGGATAAATGAGTAATGAATCAACTATACCAATATAATACAATACAAATGTTGTAAAGAGAAATAAACATACTGATACCGTAGATTAGTTTCAGATTCTACTTTAAGTTCAAATGAATAGGAAGTTTCTTTTTGTTCGGCTCGGTACGCCGTAGTGAACAGTCGTGTCTTTGCAAGTTGCGCATGTAAGACCAGTGTTATAGACCCTCCGATAGGAGTAATAGTGTTCTGTGCCCCTGCCCTACGAGTAATATACGCTCATATCGTGTCTACGGTCGCTGGTTATCACTGCCGCGGACTGTCCGACGACGTTGATCTCAGGCTTATGGACTTTAACGTGAAAGCTCGGTGTCTCGCACGATTGGTCTCGTGAGTTTATTGTGTTCGTGCACGGTGTTGAACTGTTGAGTGACGTTTTAGCCAGTGTACTCTGCGTACACCGCCCACTACACCGATTACGTTAATGCAACCCCATTCAGATCCAAATATCGCTGTAATGAGCAATACGGCTAAGGAGAACATTAATGTGAATCCACGTAATAAGCGCCCAAGGTGTGAAGCTTCCCCCATCAATGAATTACATTTTGTAGAAATTATATATACAGTAATCTATGGTAGAAATATTGTCATATTGAAAGATAAGTTTGACGTTAATTTTGTTTTCTGTATATATTACTCTACTCTATGGTATTTGTAGACACAACCGTGACCACAGAGTACATTGGGTATGTTCCGAAATACAACGCAGTGTACTGTCCAATGCAAATGACGTCATTATTTGACAGTTTGACACTTTATTGTACTAGCGTGCCGCCGCCATATTGTATCGGATATCCGGCCATAATAAAACAATTTTTAATTGTGTGTTTGCCGAATGAAGCATGCTAGAATTTGTTTCTATTTATTCAAATACAAAAATTATAGAATAATTGATGGTATATCCATTAGGACGATATAATGATCTTTGGAACACAAAATGACAAAATAATCGCCAACACTTTTCCAAATAGCGCTAAAGTATGACGTCATATACTGTCCAATGTTTTCGAACGAATCACCAGTATAGCGACGATTCATGACGTCATTTGCATTGGACAGTACACTGCGTTGTATTTCGGAACATATCCATTATATATACCTGGGACAGAATTTTCAACACAGAACACTATTACTCCTATCGGAGAAGAACGACAACTTCATACAAAATTAAAGCAATGGGTGCGTTTGGCAGAAAAAAGCGCTAGCAAGCGCTTGTAAGCAAAATGGCGATCGTAAGCGGTAAGCGCTGTCAAATCGTAAGTAGCTATTTTCCTCCAGGACACGATGTTAGTTTTAACCGGGGAACCTAACCTAATTTAAATATTTGTTTGTAAAGTATTCATATTAAAAACTTACCAATCGTGAATTTTTAATAACGTGTATATGTTTATTCACGTTATTATATTACTTAAAACTAATATTGCACAAAACAACTTAAAAACTCTACTTCAAAACAAACAAATTAAATAAGCAAAATGGCGGATTGTGTCAGCGCTACTGAAGTAGTATCGTGTCCTGGCCGAAAACTATTTCAGCGCTTGTAAGCGCTTGCTAGCGCTTTTTTCTGCCAAACGCACCCACTGATATATAACCACTAGTGCCATCTATCGTCAGCCTCCTGCACTTCTCGTGTGGCGGGAAAATTTGAATATGGTCTTTTTCGTTTTTTTTTTATTTGAGGTATTTTTGGGTTTCCTATCCCAGCGCTAAATAAAAGAACAAAAATTACAAAATGTCTATTTATTTATTCAAAATAAAAATACAAATTGAAATAAAAAACATGCATAACTTAAGAAACAAAATTTCTCCAGCAGCTTAGTTCTTTCTATAAAGACATTTGATGGGTTTAAACACGAAAAGAAAATAAATATTGATTACAACATTTCAATTACTTAAGTAAACAATGATAAAGAATTTAAATAAGATTTACAATCATGGATGAATTGATAATATGCACAATGATTGTCTACAATAACCAAAATATCAATATTTAATCAAAAACAAGTTTATTAATAAATAAGCTCCTACACACAAGTGCAAAGTGCAACATTCACAAATAATAATTTTGTTTTGATAATATTTGGTTGTCTATCTATTTCCCTGAATTGAAACTAAAAATTTTGTCTCTATATTATATGCAATATATTAAGTATTGAATGCAGCCTATAAATAGAATAATTTTAATTCAAAATTATAAAACATATTAAATATTAGATTACAAAAATATTCCTTATTTCATTTTAAAAAATTTCATATAGAGTACTTTCTTTTTCAGGTTCAACATTATGTGTTATGCTTTGATGTTTGTGGTTGTTCTTCAGTGGATATAATGTTGTCCTTTTTGAAGATCCTGCTTGTGGTTTTGCAGCAATAATTTGCGAAGGACCAGCTTGTGATTCCACAAAATAAAATGGGAATACACTTTGTTAGTCTGGAAATAAATAAAAACTGAAATAAATTATAGTATCATAAAATTATTATATAAAATTAAATTAACATTATATTCATTGACATTACTTTCATAGTAAACCAGTCCCTACTCATGGCACTACATTACGCTTCTACCAATACAAAATAAATGAATGGATCTTGTTCATCCAACTTGCTCTATAATACACCCACTATTACAATTAATATAACAAAATAAGATAGTAAATACAATAAATATGTGAAAAGAAATCTTGTGTGTATCTATTGTTTGAGAACCATTTGATGCATAGAAGATGTAAATTTACAAGTTCTATCTATCTTGGGTGCAAATGTGCAAGGACTATATTTTGCATTTCATAACAAAGAGATAGTGACCCTTTGATACAACATATTTATTACAAAAGGGATCTTGCAATGGGGTTAATGCATTTCACATTGAATCTTTGTTTTGCAGAAGAGAGCCATGAGAGCAATTTACAACCTAAGTCCGAAGGAGTCTTTTCAAGAAAATTGTTAAGAAGTAAATATATTAACTATAGCGTTTTAGTAATTTTACAAAAATTTAATGTATTTACACAAAAACAACAATAGTTTTTATTAAAAATAGTAATGTATATTCTGTTACTAGGAACAAGTACAAGCTAGTTATAACAGCTATTCCACTTCAAAGAATAAGTTTTCCTTCATGGGGCAAAGTATATGCTTTTAAAACAAGTCATAAAATATGCAGCCTATCAAAACTGAAAATTTTTAACTAAGCGAAGTTGTTTAAAAAAGGTTATTACAGTAAAATATATGATTGAAAAACTCCTGGGAATGGGGTGATTAATGATGTTTCTAAATGTTTTAATATTTAATTGTAAAACATTATATTCTAAATAACATTTTTTTTAAATGACCCGCTTGGACTTCTTGCTTGTTTTCTACACAGGACAGAGGCTTTTCCCAAACAAGTAAAAGCATTAATGACTTAATGGGTTTTGTAATCAAGTATTCTTTAATAAGTTTTGTAGTTTTGAATAAAACTTATTCTGTTTACGTCGTAACTACAAGCATATAATATAGAGACAAAATTTTAAGTGTTTAAATCAGGGTCTGACAAACAATTATTATCTAAATGAAATTATTATTTGTGGTTTTTACTCTGCTTGTACACAAACATGAGCCTATTTATTATTTAACTTGTTTTTGATTAAAATATTACTATTTTGGGTATTGTTGCCATGCTAGAGTTTGTAATTGTGCATGTTATTATCAATACATTCATAATTGTAAATAATTATTGTAATTGAAATATTGTAATCAGTATTGATTTTTATTTTCTTGTTTTAACTCATCTAATGACTTAATAGACAGAACTAATTTCCCTAGAGAAATTTTGTCTCCCGGAAGTAGTGTTCCAGTATTATGCAGGTTTGAGAAATGTATTTCTGTACCTTAAAACCACCTGCTATTAGGCGGCCAGTATACAAATACTAGTCGCCGCGGCGATGTCGGATGCATGGCTGTCATGTTCCGCCTGGACTGTAATACTAAGCCTGCAAGACCCAACATTGTAGGCTTAGTATAACGATCTTTTTAACACCCTTTGGGTCTAGACTAATAAAATGATAAATGTTGTTGCCATTATATACATATTATATTATATTTTTCAGAGTAATCAAATTCGAAACTTAAGCTACATAAATAATGATATAATGTTATTGCAGTTTTTGAAAATATCAGTAAATAAAGCTTCTTCTTTTATTTGCAACTATCCCAAATTGAATCCGATTTATGGGCAATAACGTTTTTGCCTACCGATCGACTAAAATTTTTCAAATATAAGCAAGCTCTAAGTTTTTAATGTCTTTATCTTATAAGGAAACTGAAAAATTATTAAATATAGATAGGTAAAAATGCAAACTGTTAAGCAAAATAACAACACACACTCACTCCTTCTTTCACACACACACACGCACTCACACTCATATACTACACACTGGCATCTACGTATTTTACACTTCTAAACTTGTAATATTGATTTATGTTTAACAAATCTCCAATATTAAATGAACATTTTGAATATATTTTATTGCTTTTAGAAAATGAAATATTAACTGAGTCACTACTCACTAAGTTTCAATTATATTTATGTGGAATATAGAATAAGTTCTTGTAAATGTTTATTATAACATTAGAATATTAATATAAATGTGTGACCCATCTATAGAATATCTCCTGCCTTACTCTTGTAACATACAACTAAGTATTTAGCTATAATAGTATTGAGCCATTTGTCGGATTAGGACATAGCACATAGCTAATTATTTTACTTCTTCCCACTTTTATTCATTTCTTGATTGTGGTAAAATTGTTTTTATGTTTTTGTTTTTCTATTTGGTATCTATTTAATGGGGAGGGCTTAGCAGCTGTAACACAGGTCTGTGACCTAGCATGGTTGCTAAAGATACCTTAATATAGTACTGAGTTAGATTTACGTCTAGTCAATGTAATTTTATAAGTTTTTGTTTTTATATAAAGTATGTTTGGATTCAATAAATATTATTATTATTACTCTTACGAATGTTTTCACTTAATACCATACATTACTGCGCATTTTGAATTTAAGAGATAAAAAGGACACAAAGTTTAAGATTTTTTAAAATAGATTTTTCTTCAGCGTTAGCCTATATTAATTATTTTGAACCTTTTCTGCAAATTTGACCGGTTATCGCAAAATGACCCGGTATATCTCCAAGGAAACACAGATTATTGGAATAAGCCTAAACTATGGTAAGCTTTGTAAAATTTTGAGAGAAAAATGGTACATGCTTTCATATTTCTTGCTCATATATAAGTATATAATTAGTAGAACATGTGGAAGAAAAATTTCTTATCACTTAAAACACATTATGAAGATGGCAGTAACAAACTAAATTATTTGATAAACAGTTTTGTACAGTTCTTTTTTAAGTTATGTATTTTAATTGAATAAATAATTAGAAATTTGTTTTGTATTTTATTATGTTCTTTTATATCGAGCTCTGGGACGGGCAACCTCAAAAAATGACTAAACTTTTCCACCACACGAGAGAATTGCAGGTAATCTGATTAATTATAAAGATGAAGTTTGTGGAGATATATACCACATTTATATTCATACTGGTAGTCAAAGTGTAGGGTGAACCCCACTAGATGGAGTGACGACCTGGTAAGCCATGCAGGAAGTCGGTGGATGCAGGTGGCTCAGGATCGTGCTTTGTGGCATACCTTGTGGGAGGCCTATGTTCAGCAGTGGACTTGTAAAGGGCTGTAATGATGATGATGATATTTTGTATAAAGTTATCGTTCATCTCCGCTAGGGGTGATAATGTTTTGTGATGTTTATCAACTAAATTGGATAACAAATAAAAAAACACGATTTAAAACAAATCGCGAAATGTAAAAAACAACAGTGCGAACGCTAACGTTGACAAATCTAGAGATAAACAAATAGATGTCTATATTGTATTCAATGCGAACACAGCTAAAAACAAATCTTAATATCTGTTGAAAATTTTACACAGTTTTTGTGAGTGCGAACGCCACCATCAACAAAACATGTTGTGTGATTTATTTTATGCGATTTGTTTCAAAACATTACGTGTTGGATGTTTCTCAGTGCAAACGTACAGTAAACAGCTAACTTCGCAGTTAGTACTCACCGACGTCAGCGCCGCTATACATTCTACAATTTCAAGGACAGGCGGGCTATGCTTTAGTACGTAGTGATCAGTGTTGCCGTTCTACAAATTTTAAAGTCCCTAGACTAACAGAAAAAATCCGCCAGAAACTGGATTTTTCTTTCTCTTAAAATCCGCTAGATGTCCCTAGGTACATTTTCGTGCTACCATTGGACTAACTGAAAAATCTTGCCAAATGGTATAATATACAATGAATACGTATGAATTCAGAAAAACCTTAAAAAAACGGATCTTTGACTTTGATTATAGACCTGGAGCGGACTCTATTTCATATAAATCAGTTATTTATAGTGTAGGTTAAGACATTACAACCAAAACAAAAATTATTCATGTACAAAATAAAAAAATATTGTAAAAAAATTAATCTTTAATCTTTAAACCACGTTTAAACATTAGTCATCTTATTAAAAATAAATCAATTAGCTCAGTACTTTCTTAAACCTTAATTTTAAAATTTATTGCGAAGTATGGATCCAGATCTTCAAAAAGAACTTCAGCGGAAGTTAAAGCTTCGCCAATCTCTCCAGTTCCCATCTTTGGTTTGCTTTACCGACTTGGTTGACAACATCTTCAGGAATATCATACGTTACTCAATTCTTTTTTTTAACCCTTAACTGATTTCTAATCAGAAGAATAGAATTTAAAGTTTTTTCTGATAGCTTGTTTCGCAGTTTGCTTTTAACTACATTCATAGCACCAAATACGCGTTCAAATTCTGTGTTGAGTGCGATATTAATAATATTATTATTGCAAAATTACATAAATCTTCGAATATGCTTACTCCTGCTGCATTTTTGTATGTCGAAACAAATGAAAGTGAATGAACGACATTGAATTGGTAGTGTATGTTCGGGAATTCCCTTGAAATTATATTATATATACAGCGTTACCAACGGTAGATTACAAAATTGGACATACAATAAATCACTTATTTGAAATGGATTACCTTATAAAAAGTCGCCATCTCAAAAGTCCAAATGTCGCTAGAACTCGCTAAATAATTATTTCTCGCTAAAACGATTTTTTTATCCGCTAAACACTGTTAAAATCCGCTAGATCTAGCGAGAAAGTCGCTAAAACGGCAACACTGGTAGTGATCGTTCTCCTGTTCTCTAACCTTCATGCATGTCTATTTCAAACACAGAGTAGGGATGGGCAAGTAAAAAAAATATATCGATATATATTGTATCGATACTTTTAAGCAGTACCGATAAATACCGAGTGATAAATATCGATATATCGTCGTTTTACATAATGAAGTAGGACAAGGCCTAAAATTATATTATTGGACGGTTGGACGACGAAAACAAATACGACAAAAGCACATGAATGCTTTTGTAGCTACTTTTTTTGCTTAATGTTTGTCGATTAATACATTTTGCAATATATCAATATTTTCTCATGAAAATATCGATATTTATCGATTCGACATATATATCGATAATCGATTGTTTTACCCAGGTCTAACAAAGAGTACTTGTTGTATATATTTGTATTGTTTATAATTATAATTTCAAATAATCAAATCGAAATTCTTGAACATTACTAAAATGAAGACGAGTGATGCTTCAGAAAGTTCAAACGCTCAAGTAAATGTTACAATTAACAGACCAATCAGAATTTTACATTTCAGTGATGGGGTTGAAGAAGAAATTGAGGAAGCAAAATTTAATGAACTAGCAAGCGCATTTACGGGTGTAAATGAAGATAATATTGACCCAGTGAGTAAGCAAATGAAATTGAAAGTACTTTAAACGTTTATGGCGGGATTTTGTGTGTTTGAAATGGCTTATATTTATAAATTTATATATTTATCCTAAACATAAGTGTTAATTGTCAATCTGTGAGCTAAATAATACATTTTAAGGTTTTATGGCTTTACTTATTAATATATCTCAAAATATCTAAACCAAAAACAATATATACTAAGTTCATTCAGATTCATCCCTAACATACCTCTTAATTATACTGCATTTCTACAGCATTTATTATACTCTCATGCTTCTTCTGCCACATCAACCGTTCACAACCATGCATTACGGTAGGGACTAACACAGCATTGTGAATTGCCATTTGCATTGCACACACTTGCATTTTTTGACACATTTTTACTTCCCACAATAGAGTGTAGAGCACCATTTACTTTATTTCCTGTGTTCACTTATTGTTTCCTGTATATACATAATACAGTGCAACCTCGATATAACAAATCGGAAGGGAACAAGTAAATATTCTTTATATCAAGTAATTCGATGAACTGAGGTTTGTTATGTTGAGGTTAGGTTGGTCTAAAATTTGTTATAAAGAGAGAAAAAATTGTTTTATTCACAACTTTTACTAATAAACTTTATATAAGGGTTTTGGGTTGACAAAATTCATTATAATTAAAGTATTTACACTTTCTTGATAGTTGTAAATTTGTTATAAAGAGGTTGTTCGCAAGAAGCGTTTATTTTGTATTGAATCTAATGGACAATTCAAGAGGATCACGAAAATTATGTTAAATCGAAGAAGTTGTTCTATTGAGGTATGTTATATTGAGGTTGCATTGTAGTATACTAAGTTCTTACTTATAAAACTAATTGAAGATAGTGACTACATATTTAATATGAAATGACAATTTTGTAAAGAAATTTGATGTCTTGCATTATTGGATACGACAAATATTACAGATTTCATTGTGTTTAATATATTTTAAAATAATTTACTTCTTAAGTTAATCAGTTAAATTAAATTTGATAAAATACCATAAAATTAGATTTATTTAATGTCTTTATCTTGCATTGTTGCTAAATGTGTGACATTGCTTTTAAAAAATTAATGAAATTACTTGTTCAGTTTGTTTACCTGGGTGGATTGAAAAGTACTCGGCCTAACACAGATCCATTCAATTCTAAAAATCAAATCTATCCACATTATTTAGTTCAGTTCAGACTAGTTCATTGTGTGAAGTTCGAAACGTGTGCGATAATTAGTTGTGATTTTATAAATTTATTAACAAAGTAATCGGACATAATTTCCGCAAATGGAGCAAATCGAGCAGCGTGCCGTCATTAAGTACCTCCATAAGAAGGGGCTATCATCAAAAGCCATCCATGATGACATGGTCAGTACATTAGGCGATTGTGCTCTGTCATATTCATCCGTCAAAAAATGGATAGCAGAATTTAAGCATGGTGGAGAGAGTGTGAAAGATGAACCCCGCTCTGGAAGGCCTTCGACGTCAACTACTGACGAACATATTAAAAAAAGTACTTGATTTAATAATGGGAGACCGCAGATTAAAAATTAGAGAGATAGCCGAGATTATAGGCATCTCTTATGAACGAACTCAAAACATCATTGTCAACGAGTTGGGTTTCCACAAGATGTCTGCGAGGTGGGTTCCGCGACTGCTTTCAGTTGAACAAAAAAGGACGCGATTGACTATTTCACGCGACTGTTTGGAGTTATTTGAAGCCGATGCAGATGATTTTTTGAATCGTTTTGTTACTATGGTCGAAACATGGGTTCATTACTGTACACCGGAAACAAAACAACAATCGAAACAGTGGAGAAGACCTGGTTCACCACCCCCTAAAAGGGCTAAGTCGATTTTGTCGCCAAATAAGGTGATGGCTTCAGTATTCTGGGACTCGAAAGGTGTGATTATGATTGATTATCTTGAAAGGGGTCAGACTATAAACTCTGATTACTACTGCACCTTACTACGTCGTTTACGAGAGGAAATAAAAGAAAAACGTCGAGGAATGCTCAGAAGAAAAGTCCTGTTTCATCAAGATAACGCCCGTGTTCATACGTCAGTACAGTCAATGGCTGAAATTCACAACTGTGGCTTTGAACTGTTACCGCATCCGCCGTATTCACCTGATCTGGCACCATCAGACTTCTTTCTATTCCCTAACCTAAAAAAGCACTTGGGAGGTCAAAGATTTTCGACAAACGACGAGGTCAAAGCAACTGTAGACGCATATTTTGACTCTAAGGAAGAATCATTTTTTTTCAACAGTCTAAATGCTTGGAAGGGGAGGTGGCAAAAGTGTATTGAACTTGATGGTGATTATGTAGAAAAATAAAAATATAACTGATTTAGTATGTGTTTATTTTCTTGGTTAGGCCGAGTACTTTTCAATCCACCCTCGTACCTTTGCTTCTTTACACAGCTTACACTGCGACCATGAGAACAAATAGAAAACTTGAAACTAATTTTAGAATATGAGTTTATTAGTGGTAAATAGGGAAAGGATGGTGCAAGTAGTAGATGGATACAAATGACTCAGGGCTGTTATTTGTTGCATTGGTTTAGGGGAGGCTTATTTAGTATTTAACAGAAGCGCACGGTATGTAGTGATGAGGATAATGAAATAGGGAAAATAAAAACTCCCAAATTCTATTTACACACTTCTAACATTTGTCATCATGATCATCCGCATACACACATTGTCAATCCACATGCCATGCATCATTTCGGAAACCCCCCCACTAATGGGAGAGGACCATATTCAGCAGTGGTCTTTTACCGGTTGATAAAAAAGAAACTCTTTCCAAAAGTCTACACATGTATACATAAATCAATATTTTTATTAATGTAGAATTAAATTGGTTTTAGACAACATTATCATGGGGCCCATGGTTTTCTCATTATGCAATGAAGTCAGGAACCAAAGTATTAAATGCAGTGGATTATGCTGGAGAATCACTCGCTAACTTTTTCGGTATAACCACTCCAAAGTATCAGATTGAAATAGATGAATATGAAAGAATTAAGGAAGAAAAAAAGAAGATGGAAGAAGAATCCATTGGATGGGTGCCAAAAAATAGTGGTGGCAATATACCATTGGTGTTAAATGAACCAACAAAAGTATTACACCAAACAAATAATAATTCGTCATAACATTTTTTAAATTTATGGTGCACTTAAATAGTAGTACTGGTGGACATAAATGCATTATTTAACTTTTATGGATGATGATGAGGAGTCAGGTGTGGTTTACTGCAATATTTTCATACATATTTTACACTTCTAAATAATAAGTTTGTTTAAATCCTTAATATTTAGAAGTTACCATTTATTATATTATATATTTATATATTATTTATTACCAAATATACTATTACGAATAGAGTGAGTAAAAATTCCAATTAGGATGAGAAATGGATGTATTTTTACATACACATAGTAAGTGTACAATTCGTCCAAGTCATCCAAAATTGCTAAGCATCTTGGAGAGGTCTTTATTATTTGCATTGCAGATGTCTTACTTAGGTTGATTGCTTGTAGTAACTCCCCGGAGTAGAGTTCACTATAATATGAGAAACTTAGAAAATTCTTATTTTATTGTTCAATTCAATTCATTCAAACATTCCCTATTTGAAACATTGCTTTACTTATATATTATTCCAACCCCGAAATTAGTTTGTACAGAATTTGGCACTCTTTTTAAATTTATTTTTTTAGTAGGATATTATTAATTTTTTATTGGTAAATAAATAAATGACCTTCAATGTTTTTCTAGTGTTTTTTCTCATGGATTTTCTTTAATAATTAACATAAATAATTATAAGAATTAAATGTTACAGTTAATGTGACAGTTAAGTTGGTACTGTACTAAAAACTACCTAATTGCTGCAATAAATTTTGTCGACATAGAACATTGGTAATAGAGAAAAAAAAAAAAAAAAAATTGTAGTTTTCAGTTTTTCCTATGTATACACATGACCTATCTTGATGTGAAATTTCAAGTTTAAAAGTAACCTAGATGTGGCTTAGATTTTGATGAGTGAGTAATTAAAAATCGCACTTCAAATCTAGCTCAAAATAATATTCTAGGTATTAATGGAGACCGTATGCAGTATTACAAATGTGTAGGTATAAATATTTTAGAGTCATGATGGCTCGAAAGTGGCTTGAAATTGTTCATGTAAAATAAAGAGAAAAACAGTCGGCGCGTCGCCTTTTTGAATGAATAACTTTATTTCAATTATTAATGAATATTATGTTATAATATATTTCGAACTTGACTGTTATACTGCTGTGTGCAACGTCGTCTCAAGCC
Source organism: Parnassius apollo (assembly GCA_907164705.1). Classification (NCBI taxonomy): domain Eukaryota; kingdom Metazoa; phylum Arthropoda; class Insecta; order Lepidoptera; family Papilionidae; genus Parnassius; species Parnassius apollo. The sequence continues at coordinate 5,868,536 of CAJQZP010000929.1, forward strand.
ATACTGGGGCCCTTGCGCACTCAAGAATTAGGGTCCCTGTTGGAAAGTAAAAAAAAAGTAACTGACAAAAACATTTTTCTGTTATGATCTTATATTTATTATAGTTAATTTGTAAAAATCAAATAATATGTCATTTAATGACATCCACTGGCATCCACTGGCATAATGGCATCCAATAGCATCCACTACTTTTTCTGCCACTAGGGTGGTGCCACTTTAAAATGAGGTAAAATATTTGACCGATATCATAGCAGGGACCATAATTTCTTAGGAAAATGTACTTTAATGTTTCTTTCCGTATCATTAGTTATATTTTATATTAACGATTTTTTAAATGTGCATATAATGTATCGATTATAGGAATAAACGTATCATCTACATGATAGTTTTCTTTGCCATTTAACTGTACAATCTCTGACAATCTGAAATTTTTTGTTGAATAGAAATTCTATTCAATAAAACAAAACCACACCACAAACTTCACCGTACAAGTTCAGGAAATCCCACAACAATGTCGACTTCTATGTAGTGCATTGTACAGACTCTGTGATTAGATGTATTAATGCCATCTAACGTCTTCTTTCCGTACCACCAGTAGTCAATCAATTGTCGTTCGATAAAATGATTTTACTTATAGAATGGACTAGATGGCGGTTTACAAAGCAATTTTATTCGAAAAAAAATTCTATAACATCATCATTATGTGTATTCTTTTTATTTATTCCATTAAAATTTAGGCTTCACATGTATAAAAATAAGGATCGTAACAATTATTTGCTATGAAATCTAATATTTGTTGTTGAAAATTATCATATTAAAATCATTTGTCGTTAAATCTTTTGAAGTTTTATTTTAATTAAACAGTACGAAATGATATTTTTATGTTATAGACATTGAAGTAATATGTACTTACGTACTAGAACAGCTATTTCAAACAAAAAATGTGCGCTACTCTGTGTTCCCGCGGTTGGTTTTTTTATCATAGAATAAACATAGGTAGAATGATCAGTAGGTAATAATAGATTGCACTGTTAAATAGGTAAATTATATAGAGAACAATTTTTAAAATTTTGTCGTTTATTTTGTATATTACATTTGCTTATTTAATATAATATTACATAATATTATATCACGACTACATTTTAATGATATTTTTATCTCAATATTTTAAAAGTTCTCTATCTCAAATATCAAAAAAACATACTAAATGTATGTTTAACAAAACTTGTTAATATAACATTTAAATTACAAATATATCTATTTAAATTAGAATAAAAGTCGTTTATAAATACTGGGCACGCGAGAGTTAAAAATTGACGAATTTATTCCACTTTGACTTTGATGTGGAAACCTAAAAATAAAATATAAGAATAATTAGCGGATTTAAATATAAAAAATTTGGCCTAACTATGATAACTCATAATAATATATTCGTCCTGTACTTAAGTACCCACAGAAATGTCGCATCTAAACAAATTAATTTCATAATCGTTATGTCATTACGTGACACGAGATGGCGTCTTAGGGATAATTTGTTTTATTACTAATTTATAATACTTTTTTATTGATTAAGTATCTTATTAACCAAAGAAAAGTAATTCCTTGATTTTTACTGACATTTCTTGAATTATTTGTGCAATATCTAAGTACGCACGACGGCATATTTTTATCACGAGATTTTTTTTTAATCAACACAACACGTGTCAACTCTACAAGCGCCTAGCGAGTGATGACTGATTAAAGTGCGGTGTATGCAACGCAGTTGAGTGGAACATAGTAGCTGAATGCAGTGTCGCCTCTAGTACGTAGAACATAATAGCTCAATGGTTATAGATTATAAATACATAGATTCCCGAAAATTTAAAAAAATCCAGGTTGTAAGTAAGGCCCGACTGTACAGCCCGACAAAAAGCAGAAAGGTTTAGATGGCGGCGAAACGCAGAACTACATATTTTCTACCTAGGAAATCTGTCAATGACACTTTTTCTGGCTAACTCGGCAATTTGTGGCTTGTCACTGCTCAGGGTTGCCAGAAAGTCCTCATTTACTCTTAATTTTTTTGTCGTGTTATATTTTCTTAAAATAGAAAAAAAGATTGTATAGCGTAAGCGAATATAACGGCCTTTCGTCACGGCGCCACCCGTGACGAAAGGGGCCATGAGCACGGGCTCGTGTTTTTATGGTAAAGACGGTACTGGCCGTGTGTCTATCTTCGCTCGCAAGCGGTTGTCGTAGTGCCGTGTCGTGACTACGTTACACCACTAAACGTGATAATATACTCTTGTACACAAGTGAGTAGATTCAGATTGAAAAGAGATACAAAGTCTTTAATAATATTGCACGCGTATGTATACCTATGTTCACTCGATGGTAAGAAAGTGGCTACAGCAGTCTGCAGCTTATGGATATCTGCAACCAACTTCAAATTTTGTTTAGTTTTCAGAATTAACGTTGTATAACCATTATAAATTGTTACTGAAGTAGTACCTAGTTGAAAACATTATTTTGCTGGATCAAATTAAAGGGGACGATTGATGTTTTATCGAAAATTCTTCAAAGCACGCAAACACAATATAGCGAGTGGCTATTTTTGTAGGCTACACCACGGAGTAAATACAAAGTTTGCTCCTGGTGAGTTACACCCTTAGAGAGATCAGTGAAGGCGTCTACAACTTTTTCTGCAACCAGGGCGGTGTTACTTAAAATGAGGTGTAATATATGACAGATTTCATAGTGGGGAAGTTAATTTTTTCGAAAAATGTAAAGGTTCATGTTACTTTCTGAGCCATTAGTTATATTTTATATTAATTAGATTAATAATAAATCGCCACGCCACTGAAGCATTTAAAGAACAAACCACTGAAGCATTGTTGTGTGTATAAATATAATAGAAATTGCTAAAATTTTATTTAAAACTAAATTATCAATGAGATTACATCATTGTGTAACAAAAAAAACCTCAACTCTGTGTCAACTAGCGACATCTGGTAACCGCAATGATATAAGTAATTTCTTATAATATCATTTTGGTGACCGTAACATTGATAGTCTTCATTGCTTCACCCGACTGTATGCCTTTAACATCCGTGATGCTAATTGATGATTTTTGGATGAGATTCTAGCGGACCGATTGATGGTCGCTCGTTCGGCAGAAATTTACAACAAATTTCACCTAAAAAACGTACACAAACTGTTATGGAACAACCTAGTAGATATTTATATAGCATTATCTCTGTTCATAGAATCCTTCATCGCCTGCCTTCTTTGCTTTTTTTTTAAGTAAATATTTAGTAAATGTATGCAGAATTGCAAAGACATAAAAAAACTTGATGAAGAAATGTGAAACATATTTTAATGAAGCCTGTATTATTTATTTAATAAGGTTTTTAAATTTTTGTGTTTTTTGTTAAATGACATCTAGTATTTAAAAAAATTTTGAATAGCATCCACGATATTTTCTGCCACCAGGGCGGTGCCGATTTGTAATGAGGTGAACTGTTTGACAGATTTCTTAGCCAGAAAAGCATGAAGTATAGTACCTTTACACTCCACGTATTACACACTTGTGTGTAATACGTACACTTGAAACCGAAAAACTTTTTTCATTTTCAATGATTCACACTTTTATTTACCAATATAAATATTTTTTTTATAAAAATAACCACTGACGATCTATAGACAAGTCTTATACAAGTTCACTTTGGTCCCAACTAGCGACATCTAGTGACCGTAAGGTTATTAGATTTCATGGTTGACGTCAAAATTCTCGAGTAGGTACATTGTATAATCGATATGATTCTACAGATGGCGCTTTTGTACAACTGCCTGGTAAGTTAACTATCCGTTAGATGGAACTAAACTTTTTTTCACTGTCCCTGTACACTAATATTATTTTTATCTATAGTAACTAAGCTTAACTTTTATAAGTAAAACGATAGTAAGTGGTTCATCACTCGAACATACTTTTATTATAATTAGTGTAATATGTTGCGTAAATGTAATTGTGCAAATAAAATGTATAAACTTTATTTACCTAAGTAGGTACTTTCTGTTCTATCCGTCCGTCCGTATAGTTAATATGTAATTTAACGACTAGGGCCATCATTAGCTGAGTAAGAAGCTTGAATTAGTAAATGATAAATAATATTATGAATTTCTTTAAGTGTAATTTTCTCTCAAAACTGCCTTTAGAGCATACGATATAATTTAACCTTTATTGTGTCCAAATAGAGTATAAATTACGTTGCGTGATGTTCATGTGTTTTGTTTGTCGGTGCTTAGCGTGTGATATGTCGAAACGTAAACTGTTCGAGCGGTGTCCGCACTCGGCAGATCGATAGCGTGTTGCGCGAGGGTGTTCGACGACGTGCGATTGGCCACCATATGTGGGGCGGAGCCCGTATGTGAGGCGGTACGCGCTCGAGAGGAACGCCGAATTTTGGCGCCAACCTGAGCACAGAGCAGAGGCAGAGCGTTCAGCAATCAGCATTCCATATTTAAATTTCGGGCGTATGGATTGACACGAACGACTTTTGGATTTGTATGATAATGTACTATACTGAGAATTAATCGCTTTATCACAGTGCGGTAACACTTGAATCGTGTCACTATTTTATCCTCTACTTAGGTATATATATATATATATATATATATATATATATATATATATATATATATATATATATATATATATATATATATATATATATATATTTCGCAAGTTTATGACAACAAGAACCGGAAGAAGACAAAATTACTGCCGTACTTTATGTTACCATAAACCTGAGAAAATGCTTACTAGACTAGTTTAGTAGGTATGATAAAATAAATGTCGGTTGATATTCTTTTAAATAAATAAAACAATTAAATAACCTAAGCTTAAATATTATTATAAACGTAAACAAGTTCAGGTCTTTAATCAAAAAACACGATTATTTCAGGTTAATGATGAGTAATAATTTTGTCTTCTTCCGGTAAAGCCAAGGTTTTTGATCAAAAACCTGATTTTATCATAAACCTGAGACATATAGATAGATTAGCTAGCCCAAAAAAAAGTGACCGAGCGTGGCTCTACCACGTAGGTATAATTTTATTATTTACCTGTCCACGTATTACTTATCTTCTTAATTTACTCAGATGCCCTTACATAGCTTTAAATCATTTTATTAAATACAAATCATTAGATACCTACTAATATGAATATAAAAACACAAATCAGTCATGCTGCATAGGTATTATAATTGTAGATATTGTTGGCTCGACCGGGGAAGGACCACGCTCACACAGAATACCAGCGTAAAATCATAGAGCTGTGTTTCGAATGGTGAGTAAAGACAATCCAAGACCCATTTCACTGTGAACGAGTCATTTCATCTTATTCCTTAGTGGTGACAACGCAACTGAATTTTGATTCTTAATCGAGGATGGATCTGGATGTCTATGGGTCACAGCAACCCCTTATAATCAGGTGAACACTGTGCTCGTTTGTCACCCTTATTATAAATTAAATAGACGATGATGGTATCACCGCCATCTATCGAAATCGATGGGATTTGCTCTGACATTTCCATGGTCACCTCTTATGATCACACGTGACGAAATCGAGTTGATAGATCTTTAACGCCGTCATCACTCGTACCTACTGAATGTGCAGCATTTGTCAAAATATAAGAAATCATGATAATATAGTGTAATAGTGACTTACGACTTCTCGTCGTTTATCTCTGCGTTCCTCACCTACTTTAGGTTCTTGGGTAAGACGTAGATTTTTAATTTTAAAAATGCGCTTTTTTAAGGCCGACTTTGGCTTTATATTTTTTAATTATATGTGTTACGGAAACGAACGCTCCAGAAAGTCTGCAGTCTGTGAACATGTTCAAGATCGTCCCCACATCAGATTTGATAGACCACGAATCCTCGCAAAAGAACACCGATTCCTACCGAGGATGATACGCGGGGGGCTATTGAAATTTAAAAAAAAAACCTGATTTAAATAGAGAGGATGGATAAGTGCCACCATCTGCTTGGAATCCTATAATTAATAAAATTAAATCTAAACCCAAGCATACCACTGCAAGACTTCACGATACTGTATCTAAGCTCGTTTTGCGGAGATCGGACCAAAAATTAATATCTATTCGAAAACTGAAAGTAGCCAAGCTATGATATTGGGATATCAAACAGTTAGGTCCCACCACGTGACCATGGGTGCTGTAAATCACCCGAAACGTCGGGAATTAAAAATAAGTTAATTCAGCGCGATAAAATCTGTACCTGTAAATAGTTTTATGCAATACGGAAAGAATTGTACAAAGTAATTATACGTAATGATAGAAAGTCGATATAAATAATATACTTATTTTTTTATAGGATAGGGTGACAAACGAGCACACAGTCTACCTGATGGTATCTAAGTGGTTGCTGTGGCCCATAGACATGTACGAGGGTGGATTGAAAAGTACTCGGCCTAACACAGATCCATTCAATTCTAAAAATCAAATCTACCCACATTATTTAGTTCAGTTCAGACTAGTTCATTGTGTGAAAGTAATCGGACATAATTTACGCGAATGGAGCAAATCGAGCAGCGTGCCGTCATTAAGTACCTCCATAAGAAGGGGCTATCATCAAAAGTCATCCATGATGACATGGTCAGTACATTAGGCGATTGTGCTCTGTCATATTCATCCGTCAAAAAATGGATAGCAGAATTTAAGCGTGGTAGAGAGAGTGTGAAAGATGAACCCCGCTCTGGAAGGCCTTCGACGTCAACTACTGACGAAAATATTAAAAAAGTACTTGATTTAATAATGGGAGACCGCAGATTAAAAATTAGAGAGATAGCCGAGATTATAGGTATCTCTTATGAACGAACTCAAAATATCATTATCAACGAGTTGGGTTTCCACAAGGTGTCTGCGTGGTGGGTTCCGCGACTGCTTTCAGTTGAACAAAAAAGGACACGATTGACTATTTCACGCGACTGTTTGGAGTTATTTGAAGCCGATGCAGATGATTTTTTGAATCGTTTTGTTACTGTGGACGAAACATGGGTTCATTACTGTACACCGGAAACAAAACAACAATCAAAACAGTGGAGAAGACCTGGTTCACCACCCCCTAAAAAGGCTAAGTCGATTTTGTCGGCAAATAAGGTGATGGCTTCAGTATTCTGGGACTCGAAAGGTGTGATTATGATTGATTATCTTGAAAGGGGTCAGACTATAAACTCTGATTACTACTGCACCTTACTACGTCGTTTACGAGAGGAAATAAAAAAAAAACGTCGAGGAATGCTCAGAAGAAAAGTCCTGTTTCATCAAGATAACGCCCGTGTTCACACGTCAGTACAGTCAATGGCTGAAATTCACAACTATGGCTTTGAACTGTTACCGCATCCGCCGTATTCACCTGATCTGGCACCATCAGACTTCTTTCTGTTCCCTAACCTAAAAAAGCACTTGGGAGGTCAAAGATTTTCGACAAACAACGAGGTCAAAGCAGCTGTAGACGCATATTTTGACTCTAAGGAAGAATCATTTTTTTTTCAACGGTCTAAATGCTTGGAAGGTCAGGTGGCAAAAGTGTATTGAACTTGATGGCGACCTATCTATACTTATCAAAACAAAAAAATGTTTCTACCTATGTCCATTATAGACTTTAAAACTATCTAACCAATGTGCCCTAAACCGATTTTGTTAGAAAAGCAAAAATGCGGAGATTGTTTTAGACCCAAAAAACCACGAAGTAGGCACTGTATATAAAAAAAAAACAAACAATAATAAAATTTCCTTTTTCCCAAGAAATAAACAAAATTGTATTTCTTTTTTTAGCGTAGTAGCACACGCTGGGTAGGTATCGGGTAGTCATGAATAGAATAGAACAATTTTTAGTTCAATATAAACTATAAAATACAAATCATTATTATAGAAAGTATTTTTTTACTTTTACCACTAGTTCGAAAAACATCTCTGTCCTGGGATAAACCAGCAAAAAATCTAGCGTGACTCTTTTGTACTGTAGGTATCTAAACTAAATACAAACATTTGAATCACTTTTGTGTTTTCTGTATACTTATTATAGACGATCCCAGAGATTATTGATTGAAATTTGGCAAAGTCAGTAAAGTAACAGTCTCCAATAGGAACAATCACTGTGCTCTGGCTTCTCATTTCTGAGAAGGTTTTGAAGTGAAGTAAAACCACTATGAAGCAATCTGTGTGTGTAATGATTTTCTGACTGAAATGTGTGGATAAATGAATTAATTGCAAATAAAATTGCAATGGTAGTGATGGTGATTTCACAAGGTATCTCGTGTTATATGAAACTTACGGTGAGCGCTTTTCCCCTGAGCTACCATGACCACGACCCAATTACATGCACTTATACGAATACATAATTGACAATCAAAGTTAGAATTTTTGATTACACGTAAGGTACCTAATGATTATTTAATATCTGGTCGTTTCAAAGATTAGTGAATGTATTGCAGCATGACCACGTATAAATCGCTCTATATACCTACTCTTTAGACCAGAATACAGAAGTGCAAGCACTATCGTTTGAGTAGAAATAGATGAAAAGGTGATACCCACCCAGACGGTCTCTTTAGCAGAAGAAGACTCTTACCGCTTGTTATTCATCATCATCATCATTGCAGCCTATCAAAGTCCTATTTGCCATCTACTGAACATAAGCCTCAACCATAGATTGCTTTAGATGGGGGAACTTGCCACAGTTGCCACGCTTAGCAGGTGGGTTCATAAGCGATCATAAAGAGAGTTTACACTCCTTAAGGAGTTAAATCCGCCATTTTTTAAATAAATAAATAGGTAGGTACACTCAGTGTTCACCAACTGGCCTATCTACCTAGGTGAGTAGGTATGTGGGGTCTACGTGCATATTTTTCACGAAATGCTATTAGCTCATTCTTAAAAGCGTCTATAGATACAGAAACACGTAATGTGAAACCGAGTGGACTGACGAAAATGATAATTTTTTACGTTCAACGACCTTCATTAATATTATTCACACTGAAATAGCCGATATATTAACAAAAGATAATTTAAAACCATCTGCCTCACATTGGTCAGAAATTATAACAAAATATTTATTTACAATCAAACACCGTGAACTGTTGTAGAATGGGTCGAACAATTGGCGCTATTCAAAATCATTATGTTTAGCAAATCCGCGCAAAATAAAGCGCACTGCGATTTTGCTAAAACCAGTATATCTAGTTCATTTGCTGAGGAACGGGTTTGACCACGCGCCTTTTATAATTCGCAATATTTCTTTCTAAAACTCGCTATAAAGCAGGGGAAAAGCTATCGGTGGGTTGACAGCACTGGTTCTATATAAAGAGTGACATTGTCCGGAATGACCCGCGATGTTAACGAATTATCGAATTTGTTAATAATTACAGCACGCGTCGTAAATAAATGTAAATTGAAATGAAATTTGATTTATTGTGTTCTACTTTAGTTTACAAAATGCCGGGTTTAGTTATGCTACTGCAATATTTTTGTAGATGTTACCAGATAAAATAACGCTATGATGACCGCTTGGCGTACAATATGCCGAGTATGTCGTCGTCGGTAATCATATAAATAATAATAAAAATAATGTCGTGGGTAATCTTTTTCTTCTTTTTCTTGCCCTTATCCCAAATTATTTGGATCGACATAATATGTCTACCTCTTCATTCTACTCTGAAAGTTCAGTCTTATATATCATCCCCGATACAGTCTATTCATCTTTACTTAGATCAATTTCTACTCTTATACCCACCCACTTTCATAGACGTTGGTATATATTTCGAATTTAAACTGAAACTTATTTAAGTCATTACATTAATGGATGAATTTTAGGTTATTGAATTTAATTACCCCTTTATGGACCGGCCAAAGACTAAAGCACCGCTAGATCAGGATTACGATTGTGTAACTGATGGGAATTGGTAGCTGGCTTCCTTTTGGCGCTGGATGTATTCGTTTTGTTGTTTGTAGTATCGATTATAAGACAATGTCTTTTTTATTAATATCTTCATTCGTTAGAACCCATTAAAAGTCCACTGCTGAACTGCCTCCCCACAGTTTTTTTTATAGTATAAGGGTGACAAACGAGCACATAGTCCACCTGATGGTAAGTGGTTGCTGTGGCCCATAGACATCTACATCTATCCTCGATTACGAATCAAAATGCAGATGCGTTGCCACATCTGAAGACTAAGACGTAATGCCTCGTTTCCAGTAAAAAGGATCTCCAGTTCTCTACACTCACCTTACGAAACACAGTAGCATAGAGCTTCTATTTTAGGCTGGTATTCTGTAAGAGCGTGGTCCTTCCCCGGTTTAGCCGACCCATTCGCGCTACAACCATAATATAGCTGCAGCACGGCTCTACCACGTATAAAAATTACCCTATAGCGGGCATATTTGCTAGAATTGCCAGGTTTGGCAGTCGGATTAATAACCACAGTATTGTATTATTTTATGACGTTATCAGGAAGATGTTGTTATCCATCTCATGTTTCACTTATTTGTTGTCTCTGAAGACCTGGAATGAAACTGGATGCTATGGGGTAGATTATCTCATGCCGCCACTACACGGCCAGTTAATGTCTTATATATTTGTTTATTATTATTTTATAATATTCATTTGCAACAAAGTTTCACGGTCGCATTGTTCGAATTTAAGACTCCTTATGAGCAATTTAATATTAATTAATATTTAAACTATATTAAATCATTTTTTATCTTCTTACAAATCTTTTTAAAAATTTTGATTTATTATAATTGGCTTAATCTCAAATAATAATTAAGTAGTTATTAGTTAATAACTATATAATTTCGCATTCAGTTGCCCTACCATAGTTTAGGAAAAACCTACTATTTCATAGATCTAATAAAACAGATGCCTCTATGTGTCATTTTAAAACGTTTTGAAATAATAATAGTTGATAATTATGCAGGAACCATTCAGGTAGGAAATGCAAAACGAGACATTTGCAATATTCAAATTTCGGCACACGCGGACCTAAAGGGTTTACGTGGCAGATGTTCCGAAACACAACTTCGCGCGCATTCGCAATGTTGTTTATTAAAAAAAATCTTTTGTGGCCATTTAAAAAGTAAAACTTCCCTTAACAATGCGCCATGCAAATTAGATGGCGACTCACATTAGAAGGACGTAAATTAAATTAATCTGATATAATAAAAGCAACGTAAACGTACTAGAAATTACTGTTATATTTCCGTGACGAATTATTCAATGCAAATATTATTTTCATACAATAGCGCTTTATGGAAGAACAATCCTTGTTGTTAGGATTTAAAGTCGAAAATAGCACGAATCGCGAGTAAAAATTTGCATAAGCGATATCGCACACCTTTGCTGCTGATCCATTCTATGGCAGTTTGACTGACAGGGTTTAGTTTGAATGAAACACAAATCCCGTAAAAGAATGCGCCATTTACTTAAATTATACATATACATACGCGTATTTATTTATCATTGTAACGAAATTTGTTTTACTTTCAAAGTTGTTGAGCTTCATACAACACAATTTAGGAAATATTTTTGTATACCTACTTATAAAGAGTGTCGGCTTATTTACCTACCGTCTATCTTACAACTACTTTACAAACATTTTTACAAGAAATTAAATCTGAAAGAACACCAAAGTAATCGATAATTAATTTAAACGTCCCCGTTTATTTTCAAATAAAATCAAAATTAATAAAATTAAAATTAATTATGATACCCATTCAAAAAATTGAGTCATTGTAAGTTGGATTATTTTTTAATTTAAAAAACTATTGAATCAATTTTGACGAAAGCTTAAACTAGTGCTCTTCAAAAGTAATGTCAATTCTGTATTCTGAGGTCAAACCTTATTCAAATAACAATGAGACAATTATATTACAAATAAATAAAAAGTCCAGTAATCGTAAGCTCGTAAGAACGCCTAATGATCGTGAGGGTCGAGAGTTCAAATCCCGGGTTGAACAAAAATATCAGCCATTGCAATAGCCACTGAGTCAGTAATAGCTGACAACAACTTCCTTCCTCCGCGGAGGTGTTCACCCCCGTGATTCGGAAAGCACGTAAATCCGTTAGTAAATCGCCTAATCTGTCTCCGGTCGAGTCGGGTTGCCGTCCCATCGGTCTATGAAAGTGAGAGCACAGAATAAATAATAGTACTACGTAGTGAGAACGTAGAGAAACCACCATATACTCGGAATATAATCCTGTTCTGCGCAGATGGCTAGTCTCCCTTCGGACAGAGCACGGTGACCGAAATTCAGGGACACATCAATTAACGCATCTTTTGATTTTTTTCATATTTTAAATTTTATATAAATTTAGAAAACGTGCTGTTTTTGGTGTTATTTTTATTTAAAGTTTCAAATGTGCACCGTGACTGTGAGTATTGCGCCGACAAGGACGCACTGAATTTTAGACTGTGTTCGTATAACGGAAATTTTTATGCAAATGCGAAGGGCTGCATTTCCGGTGTAATATATTGTGTCTAACAACAATGTAGTTAGAAAGGGTGTGAGCTACAGTATATTATGCAAAATAGTTACGCAAAAGCGATATATACAAGTATACGCCAGGCCGTATTAATAAGGATCTACAAAATTATAAAGTGTTGTTTTAGAAGATTATTATATGTGGTATAGCCATGCTACAGTTATATTAGAAGTATAGTTGTAGCACGAATGGGTCGGCTCGAACGGGGACGGACCACGCTCTCACAGAATACCAGCATAAAATAATAGCTTAATGCTGCTGTGTTTCGTATGGTGAGTGTAGAGAACCGGAGACCTTTTTTACTGGAAACGAGGCATTCCATCTTAGTCCTCAAGTTTGACAACGCATCTGCATTATGATGCGTAATCGAGGATAGATATAGATGTCTATGGGCCGCAGAAACCACTTACCATCGGGTGGACTGCGTGCTCTTCCAGCAGCACTTTCCAGGAACGTAAAAAATTGATATTGTTAATTCACCTGCTATGGAGCCTTAATAAAGCATGCTGGAAACTTATAGATGCAGTTGGCTGAAGATTGTCTTTGTGAAGTTTTAGAGAAGGCTTGATAGTAAAGATGCAAAACAAAAAGTTTGAACTATCGTCTTTATTTATACGAAAACCAACGGTAAAAACTTTTACATCGGTTTGACATTGGCCTCTGTATAATGCTCCAATAAAAATTACTTTTACACTTTATATACTATATACTAGCTGGGTTTCATCTCTTGATATACATAGTTAGACATAAACTAGGTCCGTTAATTGATAGTTACCTTGATCACTATTTTTTACCCACAAGTACCCAAGGGTGACAAACGAGCAAATAGTTCAACTAACGGTAAATCAACATAACGGCATCGCCATTTATCCTCCATTAAAATTAATACTCGTAATGCATTTTCGTTGTCATCCCTGAGGACAAAGATTGAATGCCTCGTTACAAGTAAAAACGGACTCTGGTTTTTGTTTCAAACACAGCGTATAATATTTATGTTACTATACTACCGTGCTGCAGTCGTTCAGGTTATTACATGAAACGTGGCTCTACCATTTGAAAACAATATTGATTCTGAAGATCGTTTACGCATTTACAGCCTTTTCGTTTTAGTACTTGTAATATTTTCTATTCTGTGGTTTTAATGTGGTTGTTATTGCAAACGAGTGGAACTGTTAGCTCGTGCGCCATTTTGTAGTCATAAAAAATTGGAAACTTGCAAAGTGCAAAAATTGTTTCGAAATTTTAAAATTATTAAAACAAGAATTTTTTCAGAGATAAACATATAGAATATGAACGTTGAATTTGCCTATTTAGATTCCGGAAGATAACTAGTTCTGATTTAAAAAAAAATTGCAAACCGGCTCCGGTCAAACCCTAAACTAACGAGGGGACACTTAAAAACTTTTAATTCAAACACAATGAGAAATGGTCGTGAATAACGGATGGGCAGTGTCCACTACAAAGGTATACCAGCCGATTAATTCACTACACAATGACCGAGGGCCAGGCCTAAAGGTCATATTTAGGTAGGCAGGGTTAGGGGTCAGTTAGGGTTACCAGTAAATAGGAGCGTGTCCCGCGAATTCCGAGGGAGTGACGGCAACACCGAAGTTTGGAAAACATGTCGCCGCTATAGGGTTGATGAGATTTATGTCTGTGTTTTTGTTTGACCAGTAAGATGGGATTTGTAGTTTTTAGTGTCGATATGGTCTTTGTCCTTGAAAAGTAACAATTCTACAGCATTTACATGGTATCGGTTTTATAGAATAAGGGTGACAAGCGAGCAAACAGCCCACCTGATGATCCTTGATTAAGAATCAAATGCAGATGCGTTGTCACCCCTGAGGACTAAGATGGAATACCTCGTATCCAGTGAAAAGGCTCTTGTGTTCTCTACACTCACCATATGCAACACAGCCGCATCAAGCTGCTATTTTATGCTGGTATTCTGTGAGATCGTGGTAATACCCCGGTCAAGCCGACCCATTTGTGCTACACCTTACGCAGTAATATTATTTAATCTGTGCTACAAACATAATATAGCTGCAGCGTGACTCTACCACGTATGTTTATTTCTATTATAACTGTGCAATATAAATTAATTATTAGTCAAAATAAAATAATTTCAATAATTAAATCAATATAAAATTTCTTAAAAGTAGTCCCCGTTGATAATAGTTAGAAAATTTAAACTTAAATGTTGGTCATTATATTAAACGAGTTAAGCTCGAGACGAAGCTGTACTTTTTATAGTCTGTTGAAAACTGTGTGGACGAGTGATGTCGTGGAGAAGTATTAGAGTAAATGCAAGTCTTGGTTGTAAGATAACGATTTCAACGTATACCTCATCAGTAATTTTTGTGCCAGATTATAAGAAGCGCTAATAAATAATTTTGGCACAGGACTGCCACGGTTTGGATATCTTCCCTAGGTCAAACCATTCCTACAAATGTTACCTGTTACCTGTTATAATACGAGATTCACTCTTCATCATAAGTGACAATCCACTTCGTGTATCAATTCAACACATAACGGCAAGCTTCGACGTGACTCTGCTTTTGTCTTTTCAGTAAGTTCTATGGTGTCGCGTTCGGAACTTCTTTAATTTTCCACCCCGAAGCATATGGACGAGTTTGAGATAAACTAGCTCTATACTACAGCTTTAAATTCGCCATCATCGACTTTAGTCCATTGATGAAATCGAAATTTTGAAAAATGGAATCGGTTACACTGCACTGTACGATAATTTCAGTATTATGTATGGTATATTATACCATTAATCATAAGTGACAATCCACTTCGTGTGTCAATTCAACAAATAACGGCAAGCTTCGACGTGACTCTGCTTTTATCTTTTCAGTAAGTTCTATGGTGCCGCGTTCTGAACTTCTTTAATTTTTCACCCTGATGCATACGGAGTTTCAGATAAACTAGCTCTATACTATACAGCTTTAAATTCGCCATCATCGACTTTAATCCATTGATGAAATCGAAATTTTGAAAAATGGAATCGGTTACACTGCACTGTACGATAATTTCAGTATTATGTATGGTATATTATACCATTAATTTTGTAAAATACCTATACCAAACATAGTTTTAATATGACATTAATTTGATTTTGGAATTTTAAGTCGAATTTAAAACACAATCTGAAAATATAAAAATACATTGTAAAAATACATCTACCAAAGTATTAGAAACAGTCAGTTTCATAGGTAAGGTCAAATAGTTGATAACGAAAATCTGTACCAATGTACAGATTTCGTCGTCATCGGCTTGTAACAATCCAATATTTAAACATAGGCCTCAAGGGCCGCATTAGCTGGATTCGTCGATATTCATTTTAGTTCTGTAAAATCAAACATTGAAATTAATATCAAAATAAATTTAGATAAGTGGCTTATATTCATACGTGGTATCGCCACGCTGCAGCTATATCATGGTTGTAGCACGAATGGGTCGGCTCGACCGTGGATGGACCACACTCTCACAGAATACCAGCTTAATACTGTTGTTTCGTATGTTGAGTGTAGAGATACGGAGACCGTTTTTTACTGGAAACGAGGCATTCCATCTTAGTCCTCAGGGGTGACAACGCATTTAAGTTTTGATACTTAATCGAGGATAAATGTAGATGTCTATGGGTCACAGCATCCACTTACCATCAGGTGGACTGTGTGCTCGTTTGTCACCCTTATTCTATAAAAAAATATATTTGAGATGGAGTGAGTGGTCACTTACTGGTCAATGTTGGCTTTTTACGTTAAGGATCTTAGTTTTTTGTTACTGTCAAAAAGGAGGAGGTTTTCAATTCGATTTTATTTAATTTTTTTATGTGTGTTAGAACTTTTCAGAACCTTTCTCTGGGTGAACCAATTTTGATGATTCATTTTTTATCTGAAAGCTTGTCTTCTCGTGTGGTCCCAAATAAATTTAATCAAATAAATTTTAATCGTATGAAGTCGGTTACACAAATTTTTTAATTTTACCACTTGTTTAAAATTAGAAATAAGTCTACTCTTGATCTCCATATGGTCTAAGGGCAAAGATGAGGTCGACGATGGAACGAGTTTGCCCAGAAGAAGCCTGTTCACACGCTTCTTAAAAAGTTTCAGGTTATAAGCACTCGGAAAAACAGGCCATTTCACTCCTTGGCTGTGCGCATTATAAAAGATGACTTATAGCACTTAGTGATACGGAATCTTAATGAAGTGTGGATGGATGGCGTGGTTTTCTTGTACTGGTAAATGCAGACATCCATACACAAAAGAAACTTTAAAATGAGTTTACAGAAGTCAATAGACTCTCGACTATAATAACGATGTCACATCGAATCGGGGGCGATGTTATCGGCGCAAATAAAGCACTTTTATCGAATTGAAAAAAGCACCCGAGGTACCAAGTGTGAAATTGTTGATATTATCTCTGAGCTTTTGTCTGTACGTTTTGTGTGATAGTACAAAAGGTTTGTGAATGTCTTCTCACATTTAAAATATAACACGCAATTCGGATATTTTCTGTCTCTTTCGTAGTTTAAGGTTTTTGTTTGTATTTCTTGACAATAAAAAATTCTTATATTAAGACACATAACATCATATATTAAGACAATAATAAAATAGTAATAAGCCATGGGTTATTTTTCTTTTATCTTCTTTTTTTATTTTGTTACAACATTGATGAAAAAATAGATACAATGCGTTTTTTGTTATAAAGTTTGAGTAACTTTGTAAAGGTGTAAATATTGGCTTTACATAATTAAACAACAATGACAAAATAATTTCAGTGTCCTCATGCGCCGTTTTGAAAGACATAGGTTTTAAATCGAAAGTGCGAGGTCTAAACTATATTATATTTTTTATTTAATTACTTAGTAGCATAAGTTTAACAAAACGTTTTGTACTTATTAAATAAATAATTATAATATTTTTTAAGCAATCGCATACAACTATGCCACGGAAATAACAGACTGTTGCGAACTACCAGTAGCAAAGGGTTAAATTAAACACTATCGGAAATAAAAAAGGTTTCAATGCATCCATCCAACGTGTCTAACCCTTTCACCGTGCATAAAAAGTCTAATTTTATATGCGGATCCGGTGTCTCATTTCAATATAGTATAATAAAAAAGATAAATTTTACCCACGATTCTTTGGGGTCACATTTTTTTAGAACTGAATACTTAATTTGCAACAAGGTGCATCGAGCAGGGGATCCATCGAGATGTTTAAATGAGTTCTATAGAAAAAAAAATCGAAAGGGTTACCAGGGTGAGACTCTCGGTGATTTTTCCCAGAGCGTTCACAATAGATGTCAGGTTTGTTTGACGTAGATGAGCTCGGCATCTATTATTAATGGCATCTTAATTTTTGATTCCTCGTGTAGTAACTTTGCTGAGTTTATTTAAAAACTTATAATGTTATGTTTTATCCATTTACGTTAGCCGCAGGAAGTGGATAAGTGAAATAAATAGAAACGCGTTGATAAAGGGATGCAATTTTTTTTTTACTTTGGATGCCATAGTTTCCAACAGAAAAAAAATGAAAATATAGGAAAAAAAAATAGATAAAAAATCAATTGGCAATAATTGTCAATTATTTAAAATCATTAATGCATCTTCATTCATCAAAGTCTACTGCTGAACACAAAAAAATCAATCAAATCAAATGAGAAATCCTAAGTGTTACATTTAATTAGCGCTCCTTTAATTTAAATAATAAAATTTAAAATTTTCTTACTGATAAAACTGCTCATACCCATATCAATAGGTCCGTCAAATCTATAAGTCATGGGGATGAATTAGATTTTATATTGAAACCTCCTTACTTTGAGATTGAAACCAATTTTCTTTCACATTATTATGATTGTCACCGCTTCGCTTGGAAACAACGCAGAATGATGGCGTCGCTAAAGAGTATCCATTTTCATTGAATATGCTTTCGGATTTATTTAATTGTAATTGCCTTTGAAGAGCATTATGAGCGCCTAGTCCCCCGGATTGAGAGGGTGGCGTGTGCTATGCACAGACTGCTGCCCAGTCTAGGGTGACCGAAGGAGGAAATCCTCCGTCTCTATGCTAGGGTAGTGCAGTCTAAGGCTAGCCATCCAACGCTGTAGAACTAAAATTTACAGTGTCCAGCGGAGATTGGCTATACGGACTGCACGATGTCCTTTGAGGCGGCAACAGTCCTGGCTCGCTTTCCCCTAGATATACTAGCGGATATGGATGCGAGGGTGTACAACCGAATGTGCATCCTCCGTCAGGGAGGTTGCAGTGAGCCAGATGAGGCGCTGAGTCTCTAAAAGGCAGGAGCAGTAGAAAGCTTTGGAGACATGGCGCATTCGACTTAACGAGGAGCTCTATCCAGGGAAACGCGTCATTGGCGCAATCCTGCCGGTTTTTGAAGCCTGGATGGAGTGACGAGTAGGAAGACTCACCTACAGACCTACAGACAGATAATTACTGGGCACGGGTGCTTCGGTGATTATCTGTGTAAGAACGGACGCGAAGCGACGGCGAACTGCTTTCACTGTGGTGGGCTAGACCAGGATTCCGCGTCCCATACGCTTGCAGTTTGCCCAGCATGGGAACGGGGGTGGATAATCCTGGCGAGCCGTTCGGTTGGAACCTTTTCCTGTCAGCAGTCGTGTCGGCGACGCTGAGCAAGGATTCGGCGTGGAGGGCCGTAGCCACCTTCTGTGAGTCCGTAATGGTCCAGAAGGAGGCTACTGAGCGGGATCAGAGGAGGATAGATCCCACTCGGAGACGACGCCATCAAGGCGTTCGTCACGGCCCTCCCCTTGATGATGGTGATCCCCTACCAGAAACGGGGCCTCTGGGGTTGCAAGCATTTGGAGCGGGGGCTCCGAATGCCTAGTAATGTAACCCCTGAGGAGGACTATGGTTCGGAAGTGGTCCCGAAATATCGCGATAGCACTGCGAGGGTGCTGGGGTTAGTAAGTACTGCCCCCGGGGCGTGCTTTCAATAAAGCAAAGCGAGAGAGGGGCCCCGGTTGCGTTCCAAACGGAGATCCCAGGACCCCCCTTACACGCTGATGGAGACCACCGTGGGGTTTTAGCCGGTAGGAGTCCGGCACAACCTTTCAGGTGGCCCCGCAGCCAAAGGTGTCCATGAGGATTTCCCCACGAAAAAGAAGACCACTACAGAATCATCTTATGACATGCCATCATCATGTGAAACGTAGCAACATTATGCTGTTATTTCACGCTGGTATTCTATAAGAACGTGGTCCTTCCCCGGTTGAGCTAACTCATTCCTGTTTCAACGGCTCTGATACTTGAATATTAATAGGTATTATTCATTTATTTAAAACTTTATATACCCACGTGGTATATATGCTGTAGTTTCTGCCTACCCCTCTGGGTGACAGGCGTGAGTGTTTATGCTATGCTAATTAAATTATGTCGCAAAACCTATCCTTACACAATTAAATATGGCTGTTTAAAAATTCTCACATTTTATTAAATCAATGACTCAAAAGCTGAAACCTGTTTACCGGTTGCTATAGATGTCTTGAATGTTAGGTATGTTTCCATAAAATGTGACGTCTCATTTTTAATCTGTGCCATACTCTCAAGTAATCAAGACCGCAAAAAAATCTCATCTTAGCAATGAGAGCTTGTGGTATAGTGAAAGGCTTTTTCGTAAGGTTAAAAGCAAAGGTAAACACCGCCAGCCTGCGTTCGCAATCAGAGGGTAACCGGTACTATAGATAGGGGACGTGTGACCGCGCGATCTCTTTTCTGCTAGTACAGTGCGCAGAAAAGTATTTTATCAAGCAATTTCTTTTGGTTGTGTTCATCATTCATCATCATTACAGCCCTTCACAAGTCCACTCCTGAACATAGGCCTCCCCCAAGGAATGCCACAAAGCACGGTCCTGAACCACCTGCGTCCATCGACTTCCTGCATATCTTACTAGGTCGTCAATCCATCTAATGGGGGGGTGGGGGGCGTGCTATACTTCGCCTACCGGTGCGAGGCTGCCACTCGAGAACCTATTTTCCCGTTGTTTAATTTGTTTATTTGGTTATGTTAGCCATTGTTAATCGATCGATGTGATTTGACTTAATAGTCTAAATGGCTCTCAGATTTAAATATCCACAGTCGATTGACTTGTACTTTGATCAAGCGCAGATTAGCAAGTCTGGCGGGTTGCCTCTAGAGGATATGCATCATATTATGTAAGAATTCGTAGTTTTTACGTTTCATTTTAAGATAGTGACGTCTTTCGAATATTTACGAAGCGTTTTGACACGTCGCCCGTAGTGTCTTAGGATTGATTGGATTTATTCTATCTACGTCAGTCTTCTCGACCTCCAGAACGTGAGGTCTTTAAGACAGGATTCTGTATTTATGTATGATTTTGTATTGTTTTATTAAGTATTCTGTGAGAGCGAGGTCCTTTCAAGGTTGAGCCGAACGATTTGTGCTACATCTATACTACTAATGTTACTGCAGCATGCTGCATGTATTTGAAATTACAGCATATGAGTAATATCATATCAGTGCTAAGTGGTTTGAGCAGGTGACAGTGGGTTTTAATAGTCTCTTAACATCAGTTCACTGATATCGAGTAGTTATTAGTAGCATATTTGTCGCTAATGTCATAAAAAATTAAGAAAATATGTAGTTGCAACGATAGTTTAAATAAGTATAGAAAGAGATGAAGCGAATATGGATACCGTTGCGATGTTTGGTAGTTATCACACAACGGTGCACATTGCGAAATATAATATATATATAGTAAGTATTATGGATTTTGGCATATATTCATAGAAAAATCTATTATTGTCCAAAGTGACTCGTGTTCGGGGTCATGATAGAATAAGTGTATTGCGTCCCGGTTAGTGTTACATTGCAACAAAATCATCTGCGATATTATCGCAAAACCATTAGCAACGAATCTCGCTTTATTAGTTATTACTCATGTAACGACTCGGTGGCAAAGTTAAAGCGGAATACTTTGTCGTAATCAAAACCGTAGTTCAAGCGTTACTTTAGTTACGGCTTTATAAGTATGTTAGCGTGATCTAGATCTGATCTAGATCTAGAGGTTTTCATTTTAATAATATTGCTGTCCTCGACTCTGTACCTTAGTCATCGACAATATCATATATGAGTTAAAAAAAGAAAAGGTAATCTAGAACAAGTGAGTGGACGCAGTCACTATATAATGTAGTAAGTAGTGTTTTATTGTACGTGGTAAAGTATGGGTCAACTCGACCGAGGGAGGACCACGCTCTCACAGAATACCAGCGTGAAATAGCATATTAATACTGCTGTGTTTCGTATGGTGAGTGTAGAGAACTAGAGACCCGTTTTACTGGAATCGAGGCAATCCATCTTAGTCCTCAAGAGTGACAAGGTATCTGCATTTTGATTCTTAAGCGAGATTAAAAATGTACATGTCTATGGGTCACAGCATCTGCTTGCCATCAGGTGTACTGGGTGCTCGTTTGTCACCCTTATACTATTAAAAAAAATTACACGACCCACGGGACGAAATAGGTTGACGAATTTCGTATCGCTTCGTTGTCTATCATAATGAAGTACAGTGGATACTGATAAATTAAAAGTTCCGATCATTTAGAACCATGGACCTATGAGTGTAGAGATCCGGAGACCCCTTTTTACTAGAAACGGGGCATTCCATCTTAGTCCTCAGGGTTGACAACTCATTTGCATTTTGGTTTTTATTCAAGGATAGATTTAGGTGTAAATAGGCCACAGCATCCACTTACCATCTGGTGGACTGTGTGCTCGTTTGTCACCCTTATTCTATAATAAAAGTAAATATATATTTTGTTTCATCATCCATATATCGGTAAAGATAGATCGAGTAGATAAACACATTTGTGGCTCTACAGTATACTATAACTTCTGCCCCTACCTTCAAATCACATAGGAATTATGTTTGAAAAATATATCTATGTTATATTATAGTTTATTATATAGTAAACGTCCAAAAGATTTCATGAAAATCCAACCGTAACCATGAAATAATATAATAAAAATACTCCATGAGTACCAGTACAAGAAATAATCACAAAAGGATCAACATATATATATATATATATATATATATATATATATATATATATATATATATATATATATAAATTGCTTCCACACCACGTTTCTTTGTCTGTCCACTATGTTTTCCGGAACTACTAAATGGATTGTTCATCAATTTTAAAGAACCTATAAACTATCTATATCTATCGCTATCCTTCACCTTCATTGGACTGGTTATTTTACGCATGGCATATACCAGATATTTGTTCTTCTATCTATGAGGGGGTTACAAGATCTTTATAGTATTTCCCAAAGTCGGCTCTTACAGCACCAAGGAGATGAGATGATGACTAGGCGTGATGGTTTCTTTTAAGCCTGTATATTTGTTGTTTTTTTTATAGACTTTATATTTTTTTAATCAACGTTAATTTGTTGTTACTGCCTGTTTAAGATGTTATAACTTATATATCGATACAATAACAATTTTAATTTTTTTGCCGTCAGTACTGCGATAGAAAGATATCTGCGTACCTCTATCACAAGCGGGCAATTTTAGAGCTCTGTCCTGTACAGGATTTCCCTTTGCGACGTGTGCCTTCAAACAGGAAAATGTAGCTCCCTCTACACCCCCACCCGTTGCTTAGTTGACGAGCGAATATAGCGGGATAAGCTAAGAGCAGAAGCGGTTGTAATTTAAAAGTATGAAATTAAAAAATCTTTCTTATTCGCAAATGTTGAACATACTCGTAGTTCCAATGAGAAATTGGATAATTAAATACACGGATAAATTAAATTTAACGTTATTGGACATTAATATAGTCTTTCGTCTATCTAAATTTAGGGGGACTAAGACTAAGTATATCAATCTCGACTTTATAGTACATTACGATACAAAGGACTTAAGTAGCCGATTATTGAACCGTGCGAAGTTAGCGCGAGAGCGTATAGAGTATACTAACTTTACACGTTTTAATAATCGGTTGGTTAAGTTCAGTGTATCGTACATTATTTTATAGTACAATTGATTTAAATCCATGAAAATTTGACTTTAATCCAAATTAAAGTAAAACATTATTTGAAATTAAAACCGAATAAAAATGTTCTGTACTATGAGAATTCTAGATCTAAAATATCAACATCATGTCCGAATGAAGAGGTTTCGTTAGTAAATACAGAGAATCAAAAAGTTTCATTGGAAGAATTACTATATCAATTTAAAGATTTAATTAAACGTGACCAAAAGTGCAACGAGACTCGATTTACAGAAGTTTTGTATGATCCAGAGGTTGGCTTATATGTAAATGATTTATCAAACCTGAATTCACAACGGTTCTATTTTTTTAGCAATTGTAATTTGACGGTAAAAAATAATAATTGTGTTTTTAATAATTGTAGTTGAAAAAATACAGTTTAAGCTAAAATGTACAAAAAATTTTAATGACTTGGTCAAGTATTTTTTATTACGGTTCAATAAATGTTTAATTTTTTTTTAAATTATAGAATATAAATTATAAATTTTATGCGTGACTTAAATAAAACATATCATACCATAATCGGCTATTTAGATCCCGCATGAGTGTGGTTTAAATATAGTTTTAAGTCACCGTGTACTATAAAGAATAATATTGGGTGAAAATAAAAACACTCATGAAAGGTTAACTGTGGCCAAGATACTTTATAAGATAAATTACACCTTATTCTATATCCTTCATTTATAGTACCTATAAGGGTAAAAAACGTGCACACAATCAACCTGATGGTAAGTGGAGACAGTGGCCCATAGAACTACGGGCTACAACCATAATACAGCTGCATCACGTAAAACAGGTAGAAATAAATATCATTTACAGTGTGAAATAATGATTAGATTAATTTAAAATATTCTATATTTCATTGACAGGTGACGTATAACCTAGTCGCTCGAAGTGCGTAGCTTTCACCATTCTACTAAGCCCGATAGAGCCACCCTGCTTAGGCGACCAAACAGCAGGGTGGGCTATGTACCATCGCATGATATATAGTGCCCCTTAAACTTAAACGGATTACCTTTGATATATTACGTGGATTCGCAATTCAATCTCGGATAGTCGATCTCTCACAGCGCTTAGATGTGATTGGATTTTGAGTGAGAAACATTCCCGTAATTACATCCGTGAAACTGATCCTGCTGACATCGATTAATGCACATGTTATCTTTATTTTGTTTTCATATTTTATAAATGAAGTATTAAAAAAAAACTGACTTCAGTAACTAGCATCGAATCTAGTCGAAGTTAATACGGGACTAGTTTTTATCCACATCTACGTTCGAGTAGAACTTAAACAAACAAAACTGCAGTTCTTTAGTAATGGTTTTTACTTAGTTTAGTTACTGCTATTAACCCAAAAAAATATAATAAAATGTTTAAGATGATGGTCGAAGTTAAATTATTTTATCTAAAAAGTTCCTATTAACATATGATTCTTAAGAGATAAAGTGTAAGAACCTTTTTGAGTAAAGTTGTTAATCAAAAAAGTTTTGCTCGAAACTATATTTTATATCTCGTTAGTATACGTGGTAGTCATCATAAACCATCGATTTAATAAATTTTTGGGTTTTACCAAAAATCCTGCATTTTTCTCGGACAAATAATGGACGACATCGTCCATAACAACCAGTTCAAAGCTGGCATTGCCCAGTATATGTTCAAATTTACTACTATATGTCAAAATTGCATTACAATCTGTTTAACCATTTCGAAGATTAGCCTGGACGGACAGACATATATATAATTTTTTTATAAATGTTTTGCACAAATAGCCCCCTGAGCTTAAAAGAAATCACTTATTTGGAAAATACAGACACACTTCAATTTCGTTCATATGTTTAGATGTACAGATTACTGTAATGGACGACACACACGGTCAGTTCAACTGATCAGTTCAAACTAAGACAGTTCATATTTTTTAAAATATCAGATTTTCGATATATTAAACTTATATATAAAACTCCGATATTGATACATTTATAAAACGAATTAACCAAGTTAATTCGTTCAAGGTGCCACGTACATGTAAGAGTAGAATAAGGTCTATAATGTATTGTGCACGTACAACCAAAATGTAGATGCAACATGGCTCTATTACGTATAACTATTGATAGTAAGAAATAAGAAACACAAAATACTATATACAGATGATACTAATGATTTTATATCGTCATACATTCCTTTTAGCAACTATTTATTTCTAAAATACATATCGGAGACCGTCTCGGAGTGTCCTTTGGCAATGAACGTAGCTGTATTTAGAGAGCAAGAATCTCATCTATTTCAATTTCTGCACCATTTTACCGCGTCAGGTGGGAGTGCTCGGTAATGGCGGACCCTCCCGGCCCTCGACAGGTTGGTTGCCGAGATACAAACCACAATAGAGGGGTACGCATCACACGTCCTTTCATCACTTGCCAAGGAGCGAAGGGCATGCGTTACTTGATCTATGAATAAATATATTATGGATACGGCATTTAACTTTTCTCGTGATATTATTGAGTATACGTTAGAAAAGAGTGTAATGTAAACACAACTGTACTCTACCCATCTCATTGCCGAACATGGGCGGTAACATATTTGGCCCGTGGTAGTCCTACGTTGCCTAAACGATAAAAATAGTCCCGTCAATCCGACATTTCCCTTTGTATGCGATGCAGAAAAATCAATTGATTATTAGTTTTACATTGTGTCCACATTTTATATTTTCTTAAAACAATAAAATAGAATTTTTTTGATGGATCCAACTGTACATAGCATAGCCAGACACTGTACTAGCAAAAAGCCCTGTTAGTTCAGAGGCTAAGCGGTCGCCGTGAATTTCTAAGTATGCGAATTACTCGAGTTCTCGAAAGAAATAATTGTTGATTACAATTTTGAGTTCCGATTCACTATGTGCTTATTAGTATTTACAGTGAAAGGTTAGCCCCGGGACTACCAAGGCTCAATTACCTGATACAATACGGTGATGGAAAACATCGCGAGCAAAACCTGCATGCCTAAGAAATAAAATTTTCGAGGCCATGTGAAGTTCGCTGACACGTATTGTGGCCCTAAAATTCACTCAGAAATGAGAAGAGGCCTGTGTCCAGCCGTGGTACTAGCATGGAAGCTGTAAATTTACTTTAATTTTATAGTCTAATAAAATATATACATAATGAATATATATACAGGGTTATTTTGCAATAACCGGCCAAATTTGCAGTTTCAGAATAAGCTATATATATATATATATATATATATATATATATATATATATATATATATATTATTTCTTTTTATCTTTTAAGTGCAAAATGCGCGGTAATGAATTATTTTAACTGATTTTACTGCGCACGCATAAGTTCTTAAAGGTTCGATCGGTGGGCAAAAACGTTAATCAAATTCAATTTGGTACTAGGAAAAAAAGAGACTGTGAGGATAAAGCTCAGGAGTAACATTGCATTTGTGACCTTTTTTGTCAGAAGTCGTTCCATGGTTTGCAATACCTACTTACCATCAAGTGGAATGTAAGCTCGTTTCTCAATTTCAAATTAGTCTAATTTTTGCTAATGCTATCAACACAATGTAAGTCGAAAAGGGAAGGGTAAATAAAACCACTGTGAAAATCATCATTTGGTTTATTTAAACTTTATAAACAAAATTTAATTTAATGGACATTTATTTACTTTTTACGAGTATATGTTAGTTATGCCATATCCAAAAACTTACTGGCTTTGCGTATATACCATATTTCGAGGATGCAGGGCGTGTACATGCGAGGGAACGGGAGGCGGCGCGTGGACAGGCATTTGAAATGAAGAGTACTTCACAACTAGTCTGTCTGTCCTCCGTTGTCCTATCGCATGGAGACAGACTACTGTAATAAAATTCAATAAGTAAAGAAAATGCTATATGAATATAAATAAAACAATATTGCGTAGAGTGCATCTATAACGTGACAGTGTAAGAATATCTACTAAGGCAAGCCATCCCGTGCAGCGACAGATAGCAATTGAACCAGGAGATGGTCTGCGGCATCTTTGCTAACCCCGCTTGTCAAGTGAGGTGCCATTGGCAAATGACCTATATGAGCCATTGTTTAGGAAAAACTCTGTGTTCAGTAACGGACTTTTGATAGGCTGTAATGTATGAGCGTTAGTAAAATTTTACTTTAATCAATTAATATCTTTATTTAATGGACAATTTTTATTATTATTATATGTGATAAACAACTTGCTTGTTTATAGTGGCACAACACAGTAAAATTTAGCATTACAAAGTTATATGTACGTACTTATACGTATACGTTTTATATATATATATATATATATATATATATTATAAATATTATATATTATAGATGGTACAGCCAAAACTATATTATGGTTGTAGCACGAATGGGTCAGCTCGACCGGGGAAGGATCACGCTCTCACAGAATACCAGCGTAAAATAGCAACTTAATACTGCTGTGTTTCGTATGGTGAGTGCTTTCATTATATACCTGTGTATAATCAAAAAGTGAGTGTAGAGATCCGGAGACCCTTTTTTACTGGAAACGAGGAATTCCATCTTAATCCTCAGGGGTGACAACGCATCTGCGTTTTGATTGTTAATCGAGGATGAATGTAGATGTCTATGGGCCTTAGCATCCACTTACCACCCTTATTCTATAAAAAAAATGTAAAAGTGCTTTGCTATATTTTTTCAAGAAATAGAAAAATCTTTTGCTACCAACATTTACATCCGCAAACACTTAGTTTTATTACTTATTATATTATATATACTTGGATTAGATTATTTCACAAAGTAATTTTAATTTTTCTTTTAATTACATTAAAAAACTAAGATCTGCGTAAAAAAATAAAATGTAGGGTATACGAGTATTACCTGGTGTAAAGAGCATTTCTCTCTCTTCCATAATTTCGTCGTCTATTTCTCGAAGGATAGTGCCAAGGACGTCATATGCGTTTCACGACTGAATACCTGTACATCACCTTTGAACAATAAAAGAACTTATCTTTTCACCAGTGACTACCATCAGTCATCGAACTTTCTTTTCTTTTTCAGAAGTGCGCAAGGTAGTGCAATTTCTTATACAATTTTTCCTATATTAAGTAAAGGCATAAGCATAAGTACGTCGTATTTGGCAGCGTAAGAATCCACTGCCCCATATCCTATGGGTTTCATAAAAGGCGACAAAGGGAAATATATCAAGCGGTGGGTAGCGACATCTTCCTCATAACAATTCACAAAACCTGAGTTTCTCTACTCGCCCGTCGAGTTTTACAACTAAGGCAAATAAAGGGTATATTTATTTCTACGAAAGGAAGCTTTACTTCTTTTCTCTAATATTCAACGGTGGACTTTTGATAGGCGTATATAATGCAACGAAATTCCACTGGTGAGGCTTAATTGCAATTTTAAGTACTCGGCGGTGAAGGAAAACGTGAAGATACCTTCATGTCTGAGAAATAAGAAAAAAATATTTCGAAGACATGTGAAGTTCGCCAACATGCATTGGGGCAGCGCGGCGGACACTTCCTTGCCCTAAAACCCTCTCCGAAATGAGAGGAGGGCTGTAACTTCAACTGGTGGGATTTGATAAATCGCACACGGTAAAAATTTACATGCCTTCATTTGTGTGATACGGTCGGAATCGGAATCTCTTCCATCCTCATTTGGAAAATATGTTTGTAAATTCACTTTACACATCCTTTACGAAAAAAGTTCTTAAATTATTACCTGCAGTCTAGGATTGTAAATAAACCCAGAAGTATTAATAAATATTAAATCCATCTCCATACTTAGCGAGCTCTTAGCCGTGAGGGTAGTGAGTCCTCATATCTTGAGCGACCCGCCCGCGCACGTCGCCTACTAATGGCGGACCGCTGTTTATATTGAAATACTCCGCCGAATTGTTATGTATCCTTGGTACTGAAGCAGGTACGGTGACCCCATCATACACCTTAGTCTTAATTGGCTGTGGGTAGTTTAGCCTTGTTTTTCAAATTTGTCTAGGTGTAAACCTCTAAAAACAATACTAATTGCCAATTCAAGCCAATTTAAAATAAGGGCCCATTTTTCAATCACCACCAGATATAAGTTATTAATAGGATGAAATACAACCTAAAAAAATTAAATATCATAGTTATATGGATAAGATAGTTCGATTTTATTTGCAGTCAGGTTATAATTTATTCGGTGGATAACTTTTATCTGACTATTATAAACTCTGCTCTACTATATTATATATATACTTCAACACATATATATATACATATACATATATATATGTATTATATATATATATATATATATATATATATATATATATATATATATAATATCTATCCTTTATAGGATTTTTGACATTTTGTTATTGCAATTCTTTTTCATTTGTTTGCTTGGCATATATTTGAGAGATTTACATACTTAAAACATATCTAATGATAAGTATTTTTGCAGGACAAAATAATCTTTTAAGCAGAACAACATACTGCGCTGAAAACCTGAAAACCTGTGAGCGACAAGATATACTAATTCCTACTATGTGGTAGAACTTATGTTATGCCTAGGTGTTATTGTTATGCTCCTGTTAAAGAGCACTTACCTCTCAGTATAATCAAAGGCTGCGGAGTATTTCATTTTAGTCTTCAGGGGTGACAACGCATTTCTTGTTTTCTTTGTTTGAAATAATTAATGGCAGCTCTTGGTCGAAAGGAGCCTCTTACCATCAGCTTTACTGTAAGCTTTCGTCACTTTAAAAAATTATTTAAACGTACGGTGCGATCTGCTTCACTTCACAAAAGACGCATACCTTATTCACGTTTTGTATGTAAATGTTAAAACCGGTGGCCTTGATAACATACAATGAACATAAAACAGGTGGAGAACAGTGGTTTCGTCCGTAACTACTACTGAAAAAGTAAAAAAAAAACATATTCAGATAATTTATTTTTTGTAAAATAATTTATTCAATTTGCATAAAATTTAAAAATTGTGTTAGAACTATAAATAAATAAGATTATATCATGTTTACCCTTGCTGATTACACTTTCTTATATTCGATAAAGATGTCTTGTCTATTTAACCAACCCATGTCTATGCAACCATCTTCCACCATCATAAGTCTAGTTTGCGGTCAGCCGCCGTAGAGACTAGATCACCTGAAGATGCCTCGTGTAGAGACGAAACACGTATCGTATTATCGTCGATGGTGTGTTTTTCCAAGAATAGTGGTGATGAGAGTAGTAGTGCTGGGAGTAGTGGTTATGGGAGTAGTGGTGTTGGGAGTAGTGGTGCTAGGATTAGTGGTGACGGGATTAGTGCACGCAATTGAGGGAGGGCGGGAGGTGCTCTTCAATCTAGGTAAGACACATCATTGTATTTAATTGAGCGGATTGTTGCAAAGTAACTATTAATATCTTTATTATAATAGATTTCTGCAAAGTAACGCCTGATTCTATCAATTATTTAATTTATTTAAGACCTTGAGGTAAGAGTTGCTAACTTTGGTCTATATGGTCGAATAGGTGGGAATATACTCGCCTTTTCTGCAATTCTGCAATTCGAAGTAAGTTTTACACAAGTTACACTCGTAAACAACCTAACAAAGTTATTTACATTTCAGGTAGTGAACAGACAATCCGTGGGCTGTAACCATAGCGACAGCAAGATGGCCGCCGTCTGCTGCGGTTTCCAACTTCGTCTCTAGTTCCAAATTGTTCGGGTATTTTAGAAGGCTGTATGTACGACCGTGCATAATTACATTATATACGACGATCTATATACCTACGCTCCTTGTTCTAATTACTTGTAGAGTCAGCATGTGACATATGTAAATATATTTGATATGAATAAATTATAATAGATTCCAAGTTGCAGTTTTATTGCTACTAGCAACATCCAAGCATTTTACACAATAAGGGTTACAAACGAGCACTTAGTCCATCTGATGGCAAAAGTGAATTCTGGGACCCATAAATTTCTATATCTATCCTCAATTAAGATTAAAAGTGGAGATGCGTCGTCTCTCAGGTATTCGGACTATGATGAAATGACTCGTTTCGAAAACAGAATACAGCAGCATTAGGCTGTTATTTCACGCTGTTATTTTGTTAGAGCGTGGTCCTTCTCCGATCAACCCATTAGTGCTACATCCATAATAAGTTGCAGCATGACTCTAGCACGTACAACGAATACATCTTTAAATTTGCTTTGTTATGATTTTTAATTGTAGCGGATTAAAAGTAAAGCTATGGTATTGGCAAACTATAGTTTGGATGCATTGATAAAAGTTGTATGCCATCAAGATCTGTTGTTATTTCCATGGTAAAGTCGATTCTAAATTTGTCAAAACGCAAAAAAAAAAGGAAATTAGAGCAGTTTTTAATTTATTTAACACATAGGAAACTAATCTTTTAGCATTTTAATTTATAGATAGATATATAGATATTCCCATAGAAATATTAAATATCTATGTATAATCCTCACTGAATTCTATCACGAAAATGTACTTTTGTCATTCATTTCTAGTCGATGTTACTTTTAGTATGTTGTTTGATGCATACGTGAATGTGGAACGTCATGGTATCGGCGACACGTTCGAATAAATGTTTTTCCGATCTATGAGTAGATTGCTTGAGGTAAAAAATAACACTGAAGTAGCGTAGCCACTGAATAGAAAATAATAATACTATAATTATTAATACTAATAACCAGTACTTTACTAAAAGCAGGTTCAAGATATAGTTGAGATTAAATACAAAAAATATTTTTGTGAAGTTGATTTATTATGTTAAAATTGCAATATTTAATTAATTGTAACATTTGATAATATTTTTCTGCTGACCGTAAGCATCTTCAAGGATTAGTTAAGGAGGATTTAATAAGAGTTTCTTAGATAAGTGTAGCGTAAGCACCTCTATCTAACGTTCTTCAATTTCTACCTACTTTGTACTAAGAATTGCACCCTGCATGATGTGCTAAGGAGAAATAAGTAAGATGAAGTGTGTTCTTGTTTTATTATGATTCGCGTTTGAAATGTTGAAAAGATTATGTAGGTACTTATGCTTATAAACCTAAGTATTTTGTAACGAATAAAATATATTTAGTTGATTACAGTATGTTGGCTTTTTCATAAAAAGTGTGTAATCTAACCTTTACGAGCGATGAAAGTAAAATTTATTAATCATTAAAGTAAAGTAAAGTAAAGAATTATAGTCTATATACGTCCCACTGCTGGGCACAGGCCGCCCCTCATTTCTGAGAGGGTTTTAGGGCAAGGAAGTATCCGCCGCACTGTCCCATTGCGTGTTGGCGACCTTCACATGTCTTCGAAATATTTTTTTTCTTATTCCTCAGACATGCAGGTTTCCTCACGATGTTTTCCTTCACCGCCGAGCACGTGGTAAATCAGAACTTAAAATTGCAATTAACAATTTCATTGGTGCCGGTGGGGAATATAACCCGGGTTACTCATGTTCTGTTATATTTACAGCGAGCGTTAACCATCTGAGCTACCACGGCTCTCATAATTATTAATAATTAGTTACATTAATATGAGCGCTGCATTATCGATACTATTTTAACAGTTGACAATATGTAAATATTTTTGTAGCTGCTAGACTAGCGACTTTATTAAACGTTACTGCCTACCAACAAAAATACTGAGTTATCCAGAAGGGGCACCCAAAGAAGTTTAATTTCAAAAATATTATCTGAAACATTAAATATAATAAGTAAATTTTTCTGGTATCGACTTTATCATTAACGTTATCATAAATAACCATATCAGCGTTTTAATCGTCTCGTTTCCGGGGATGGACCAGGCTTTTACAGAATGCCAACGTGAAAAAGCAGCATAGCGCCACTGTGTTCTGTATTGTGTATTCTGTAAGTAACAAAGAATTTAACCTTAATTCTAAAATTATTGATTTTTAATTATGGATGGATATATAAATTTATGGACCATAGCATCCAAAAGGGAGAGACTGTATGCAGTGTTAGAATATTCCTCACTATATATCGTTCGCCACACCACAGCGACAGTGGGAAACAAAACAAGAGAACTAGGTGCCTGCCAAGGGTAGCATCTATGGCAAACACTTCCCTTTTGAGGCTTTCTATGGGAGAGTCCATGGACTTTTGACAGGCTGATATAATGATGATATAAAATATATGAACAGTTTATCTTGTGCAATATCTTACAAATTTCTTAAAAACCTTACATTAATAACAAATACTAGCCCACTGCTCGATACTATAGATTTCTCGTTTCCTTACTCTAGCTGACTCCGTTATTATTTATCAGACATGAGAGTACTCTCAAGGCATTGCAAATCATAAGCCTTAAGGTATCTGTAACGGGGCATAATCTTTCTTTACCTTTTAAGCTACTAGAACTTTGGCACTTTGTGAATTATATGAAACCAATATAGAAGATATACTGGAGATATACTGATATAATATATATATATATATATATATACATATATATATATATATATATATATATATAGATAGATAGTGCCCAAGTGTATGCGCAGGCACAGGTGCACTCTCTATTCCCTCACTCTCATAACCGACGGTAAACCGACACGACCGGAAAGAGATCAGGCGCAGGACCAACGGCTTAACGTGCTTTCCGACGCACGGGGGGTGAGACACCGCCAACTTCCTGACTTCGGGCTATATATATATATATATATATGACTGCCTCGTTGGTCTAGTGATTGTAGTAGTGCGACTGCTGATCATGAGGTCCTGGATTCGAATCCCGGGTCGGGTCAAAAAATCAGTTATTGAGTTTTTCTGTCCAGAAATTCTCAGTAGCTGCCCGAAGTCAGGAAGTTGGCGGTGTCTCACCCCCGTGCGTCGGAAAGCACGTTAAGCCGTTGGTCCTGCGCCTGATCTCTTTCCGGTCGTGTCGGTTTACCGTCGGTTATGAGAGTGAGGGAATAGAGAGTGCACCTGTGCCTGCGCATACACTTGGGCACTATCTATCTATCTATATATATATATATATATATATATATATATTATATCAGTATATCTCCAGTATATCTTCTATATTGGTTTCATATAATTCACAAAGTGCCAAAGTTCTAGTAGCTTAAAAGGTAAAGAAAGATTATGCCCCGTTACAGATACCTTAAGGCTTATGATTTGCAATGCCTTGAGAGTACTCTCATGTCTGATAAATAATAACGGAGTCAGCTAGAGTAAGGAAACGAGAAATCTATAGTATCGAGCAGTGGGCTAGTATTTGTTATTAATGTAAGGTTTTTAAGAAATTTGTAAGATATTGCACAAGATAAACTGTTCATATATTTTATATCATCATTATATAAGCCTGTCAAAAGTCCATGGACACTCCCATAGAAAGCCTCAAAAGGGAAGTGTTTGCCATAGATGCTACCCTTGGCAGGCACCTAGTTCTCTTGTTTTGTTTCCCACTGTCGCTGTGGTGTGGCGAACGATATATAGTGAGGAATATTCTAACACTGCATACAGTCTCTCCCTTTTGGATGCTATGGTCCATAAATTTATATATCCATCCATAATTAAAAATCAATAATTTTAGAATTAAGGTTAAATTCTTTGTTACTTACAGAATACACAATACAGAACACAGTGGCGCTATGCTGCTTTTTCACGTTGGCATTCTGTAAAAGCCTGGTCCATCCCCGGAAACGAGACGATTAAAACGCTGATATGGTTATTTATGATAACGTTAATGATAAAGTCGATACCAGAAAAATTTACTTATTATATTTAATGTTTCAGATAATATTTTTGAAATTAAACTTCTTTGGGTGCCCCTTCTGGATAACTCAGTATTTTTGTTGGTAGGCAGTAACGTTTAATAAAGTCGCTAGTCTAGCAGCTACAAAAATATTTACATATTGTCAACTGTTAAAATAGTATCGATAATGCAGCGCTCATATAAATGTAACTAATTATTAATAATTATGAGAGCCGTGGTAGCTCAGATGGTTAACGCTCGCTGTAAATATAACAGAACATGAGTAACCCGGGTTATATTCCCCACCGGCACCAATGAAATTGTTAATTGCAATTTTAAGTTCTGATTTACCACGTGCTCGGCGGTGAAGGAAAACATCGTGAGGAAACCTGCATGTCTGAGGAATAAGAAAAAATATATTTCGAAGACATGTGAAGGTCGCCAACACGCAATGGGGCAGTGCGGCGGACACTTCCTTGGCCTAAAACCCTCTCAGAAATGAGAGGCGGCCTGTGCCCAGCAGTGGGACGTATATAGACTATAACTTTACTTTACTTTACTTTAATGATTAATAAATTTTACTTTCATCGCTCGTAAAGGTTAGATTACACACTTTTTTATGAAAAAGCCAACATACTGTAATCAACTAAATATATTTTATTCGTTACAAAATACTTAGGTTTATAAGCATAAGTACCTACATACTCTTTTCAAGATTTCAAACGCGAATCATAATAAAACAAGAACACACTTCATCTTACTTACTTATTTCTCCTTAGCACATCATGCAGGGTGCAATTCTTAGTACAAAGTAGGTAGAAATTGAAGAACGTTAGATAGAGGTGCTTACGCTACACTTATCTAAGAAACTCTTATTAAATCCTCCTTAACTAATCCTTGAAGATGCTTACGGTCAGCAGAAAAATATTATCAAATGTTGCAATTAATTAAATATTGCAATTTTAACATAATAAATCAACTTCAAAAAAATATTTTTTGTATTTAATCTCAACTATATCTTGAACCTGCTTTTAGTAAAGTACTGGTTATTAGTATTAGTAATTATAGTATTATTATTTTCTATTCGGTGGCTACGCTACTTCAGTGTTATTTTTTACCTCAAGCAATCTACTCATAGATCGGAAAAACATTTATTCGAACGTGTCGCCGATACCATGACGTTCCACATTCACGTATGCATCAAACAACATACTAAAAGTAACATCGACTAGAAATGAATGACAAAAGTATATTTTCGTGATAGAATTCAGTGAGAATTATCCATAGATATTTAATTTTTCTATGGGAATATCTAACCGAAATTACAAATATCAAATGCAATTGAATAAACACGTAAATACGATGTTGTTTATATAAAAAGAATTCCTCTATCTTTTTTTAAATTAAAATGCTAAAAGATTAGTTTCCTATGTGTTAAATAAATTAAAAACTGCTCTAATTGCCTATTTTTCTTTTTGCGTTTTGACAAATTTATACCTAGATTGAAGAGCACCTCCCGCCCTCCCTCAATTGCGTGCACTAATCCCGTCACCACTAATCCTAGCACCACTACTCCCAACACCACTACTCCCATAACCACTACTCCCAGCACTACTACTCTCATCACCACTATTCTTGAAAAACACACCATCGACGATAATACGATACGTGTTTCGTCTCTACACGAGGCATCTTCAGGTGATGTAGTCTCTACGGCGGCTGACCGCAAACTAGACTTATGATGGTGGAAGATGGTTGCATAGACATAGGTTGGTTAAATAGACAAGACATCTTTATCGAATATAAGAAAGGGTAATCAGCAAGGTTCCACATGATATAATCTTATTTATTGATAGTTCTAACACAATTTTTAAATTTTATGCAAATTGAATAAATTATTTTACAAAAAATAAATTATCTGAATATGTTTTTTTTTTACTTTTTCAGTAGTAGTTACGGACGAAACCACTGTTCTCCACCTGTTTTATGTTCATTGTATGTTATCAAGGCCACCGGTTTTAACATTTACATACAAAACGTGAATAAGGTATGCGTCTTTTGTGAAGTGAAGTATATATATATATATATATATATATATATATATATATATATATATATATATATATATATATATATATATATATATATATAGATAGTGCCCAAGTGTATGCGCAGGCACAGGTGCACTCTCTATTCCCTCACTCTCATAACCGACGGTAAACCGACACGACCGGAAAGAGATCAGGCGCAGGACCAACGGCTTAACGTGCTTTCCGACGCACGGGGGTGAGACACCGCCAACTTCCTGACTTCGGGCAGCTACTGAGAATTTCTGGACAGAAAAACTCAATAACTGATTTTTTGACCCGACCCGGGATTCGAATCCAGGACCTCATGATCAGCAGTCGCACTACTACAATCACTAGACCAACGAGGCAGTCATATATATATATATATATTAAAAAAATAAAGCACATACATCGAACATTTCTTTGAAATAAAACTTATTTAGCGTAAAGCATGAGACATGTCCCGGATATTGATATACATAATCCTTCGATTGCCCAAGGTATGAACATGACAATAACATGAGTGTACACGGATATGTGAAGGGCACGTTCGTCGGATATTGCTTGGTCTTTGATGATGTCGTGCGGGATATTGCGAAAGTTTTGTAACATTATGTTATTATAATAAAGCCATATTTTTAATGCTTAGAATAGCACCCCTATTCTACAAACGAGCATACAGAGCATACACTTGATGGAAGGCCCATAGACACCTACATCTAGCTTTGATTAAGAGTCAAAATTTAAATGCGTTGGCACCGCTGATGACTTAGATACAATGCGTGTTTACAAGTTAAAAGGGTTTTGCGCTTCTCTACAGTCAATACTATACAGTCAATAGTATTAAGCTGTATATTACACTAGTATTTTGTGGGAGCAAGGTACTTCCCCGGACGAGCCGACCTATTCATGCTGCAACCATAATATAGCTACAACGTGGCTCAACCACTTTCACTACATGTAATAAAAGTAACGATTTTATATCAAATCACACATTTTTTTAGCCGTGGTAGTTGGTTAGCGCTCGCTGTAAATTTGACTGTACGCGAGCAAACCGGGTTCGATCCCCGCCGGCAGCAATGAAATTGTTAATTGCAATTTTAAATGCTGATTTAACACGTGCTCGGCGGTAAAAGAAAACATCGTGACGAAACCTGCATGTCAGAGAAATAAGAAAAAAAATATTTCGAAGACATGTGGGGTTCGCCAACACGTATTGGGTCAGCGCGGCGGATAATTTCTTGCCCAAAAACCGTCTCAGAAATGAGCGGAGGCCTGTGCCCAGCAGTGGGATGTATATAGGCTGTAACTTTACTTTTACTTTACTAACACCTTTGTCACGTGTTGATCATCCAACAAGAATTTGTTACCCTATTCGATCCCGTGGGTGTTGTAAGAGGGGATTATACTAAATGTCAGAAGATTTTATGTCTTCTAGTAGTTGAGGGTTTAAAAATACTGGGCTCAATTGCGGTATTTTTGTAATAATATAAAGGTGACAAACGAGCACACAGTCCACCTGATGTTAAGTGGTTGCTGTGACCCATAGACATCTACATCTATCC
The DNA here is from genome assembly GCA_907164705.1 of Parnassius apollo. Classification (NCBI taxonomy): domain Eukaryota; kingdom Metazoa; phylum Arthropoda; class Insecta; order Lepidoptera; family Papilionidae; genus Parnassius; species Parnassius apollo. The sequence goes on from CAJQZP010000929.1 coordinate 5,907,504, forward strand.
TCGATTACAAATCAAAATGCAGATGTGTTGTCACCCGTGAGGACTAAGATGGAATGCCTCGTTTCCAGTAAAAAGGGTCTCCGGTTCTCTACTCTTGCCATACGAAATACAGTATTTTACGCTGGTATTCTATGAGTTTTACAGAAATATTTGCGGAGTAAACTAAAAGATTTTTTTTAATAAAGATATATCGTTAGTACTTCAAATAAATCCTTTATACTTCATAAAGGATTGAATCGAATTACTATACCAAAATGTAAGCTAGTAAAAATGTTACTTTATAAAATCGTTACACAACAAGAACCAACACAATTACTCCTAAGCGTAACCGGTCCCACCACAAAGGTTCGTCTAAACGCCGAATTTACCCGACACACGGCCTCGTAAGGCGCCCACCCACGCCATTAAAGGGGGGGCACCTAACCTCCACACGCCGGGCTCACGTCTATCCATTTGCCAGCTAGTTCCGAGCTAAATTAATTTCAAAGCTCCTTATGTTACGTGCCTTGCGGCTTTACTGTGCATGTGTGCGTGCCTTGCTCCAATGTATGCCGAGATCTACTTTCGGAAGGCTTAACTGAATATATACAAAACTATACATGTTATATATAAGTATTACCAGTATACCTTTAGCTACGGACAGCATCTTGTTAAGGGTTGAATTAGACGGGATAAATTAGTCTGCGAGTAAATGAGCGTTTCGTGTCAATTGGTTTGCGGGTAAGGTATTTCTCTAAATAAATACCGATCCTATTTTAGGTGAGCTTTGAATTTAGTTCCATTGGAATTTCTAATAATTTATTAAAGGTAATTTAAAGGGTTTCTTCATTTTATAAAGAAAAGAACATAATGATTATTGTTTTTAAGAGAAATCCTGATTTTGTATAAGTTTGCCTACCTAGATGTAGATCGATTTATTCGGTTTACTGTTTTAAATGTTGTTGAGGCAAAAAAGATCGGCTTCGTGAAATGTGAAAATTAGTGCACAATAAAGGCAATAATGTTTGTGGTATATTTATGAAGCTATTTTTTATAGGATAGGGTGACAAAGTAGCACACAGTCCACCTGATGGTAAGTGGTTGCTGTGGCCCATAGACATCTACATCTATCCTCGATTATAAATCAAAATGCAGATGCTTTTTGATTTGTAATCGAGGATAGATGTAGATGTCGTTGTCACCCGTGAGGACTAAGATGGAATGCTTCGTTTCCAGTAAAAAGTGTCGCCGGTTCTCTACACTCACCATACGAAACACAGCAGCATTAAGCTGCTATTTGACGCTGGTATTCTGCGAGAGCGTTGTCCTTCCCCGGTCGAGCCGACCCATTCGTGCTACAACTATACTACTAATATAACTGCAGCATGGCTCTAACACGTATAAAATTAAATTTACGTATCTATTTTATTATTTTATTTATATATTATCTATTTTTATTACTTATTCTATTTATTTATTACATTACCTAATGGAATTCATTCGTTAATTACGGCTGATCAAAGTACACTACTAAACATAAGACTACATAAATTTTGTAAAGCTATAGTTGAACGACTGGCAGGCGGATTGGCATTTGGCAACCACAGTTTTTTAACTTGACGCTAAGAAAATTGAAAATTTTCAAAAATAGGGAAGTTATCGGTTTCACCCCGATTTTCGAAAATCGAGTTTTCGTCGGATCTCGACGTTTTGAGATCCCAGGAAGCTATTCTGACTAATTTCACGTGGATGTCCATACGGATGTATGTATAGTGTTGTTGTGGGGGGGGGGTGTGTGTGTGTGTGTGTGTGTGTAAGTACGTAAACCTTTCATCATTTCTGAACGTCTTGATCGATTGAGATGCGATTTACGGCGTTCTAAAGATCTCAATCTGGAATAGATTTGGTGATAATATAAACTGATTCGGACGAGTAGATTTTGAGGAATCTCGAAAGTAAAAATTTTAAAAACCGTTTTTTGGAATAACTTTTAAACGGGTTTACCGATCAATTTCAAAAACTAATAAGCTCTTAACCTCAAAAAAATGACGTCCAATGCCGTTTGGAAAATAAAAATCGATTCATTCGTTCGTGTGATATCGAAGGAGAAAGAATTTGAAAGAAATGTTTTTTTAACATAACTTCGAGATTTCGCAACATAATTTGGTGAAATTAGGAGCGCTTTGCATTTGAAATTAGCGGCAAGTTTCAGGGGTCAGGCAGGGTCAACCAATTTTTTTTATTGTTATAAAGTTAATATCAGGAAGAGGCTGCTGTACATTCTGTTCTTTAACGGAATGGAATTACATATTTTCCAAATAAATTTGCGTCATTTGTTAATTTAAAGTTACGTTGGTTCATAGTTTCTTCGTCCATTGTAATTGTACAGAAAGGTGATTTTCATCATTCATCAGAATAAATCAGTATCGTAATCCGACTAGTTAACTTTTATTTTTTTCTCTTAGTTGTGACTATTATGGAAGTAGTTATGATGCCCGATTTACGCCCATCATAATTACTTCTCAAAACTAGGAAATCATAGAATACCACAAAATAATGTCCGAAGCTATCCAGCCTGAATTCGATGAATTGAATAATTCGCTGTAATTAATGATTGATCCCGTCAGGATAGGATCGGATATAATTTAGGATGCAGTGTTAGAGATACAAGGACAATCGGAACATAATAAGACTGAAAGTCTACAATTACTTGAGGTTTTACATAAATGTAAGTAAAATACTTTAAAATTTTCATTACATATGTTTAATATCTGTAAACATGATACTCGTAATTTAGGTACGTAGGTACTCGTATTTGCACATTCCTTAATTTTTGGAATGTAATCAGGTTATAGTTAGTTAACCATTAGCAAGTTTTCTTTTATTTTTAAATCTTATTCATTCATTATGATTTAAATAAAAACATAAAAGTTTCTAAAAACATTTCAACAGATTATTTTTGTTTGGTATTTCTTACTGGTTTTTTTGTAAGTGTGCTCATTTATTTGTAGATTAAAAAGGAAGAGGGAATGCATACTGGCCAGTGATATATTTGCTTTTTTTTATAAATTAAAATATATTTTTAATCACAGACTTACTTCGTCGGATGTGTGCCAATAACATGAAAAAGGATTGAGCTCCGTGTTCATGTTTGTAAGTTAATTTATACAACGGGTAACAAGCCCCAAGACATTTATTAGTCTTCCCGCTCTGAGTTTCAGCGGCTTATATTTTATTAGTGCTGTGAATTAGAATGAGAATGTCGCAGTGGGACCTAAAATTAACATGATGTAAAATGTCGATGACATGTGTAATTTCTTTTTAATGCTTGTTTATTGCTATCGAGAGCATTTTTAGTATAAAAAGTAAGCCTACACATGAACCACATCTGAACATAAGCCACTCGTTATGAGCATGGAAGATTCTGTCCCCGAAAATGTTTTTAATTTCTTGGACATGCAGTTTTCTTATGATGTTTTCCTTTACCGCCGTCGCCGATTCCGTGGTAGTTAGCACTTAAAATTGCAATTTACAATTAATCAAATTGTAAATTGCAATTTTAAGTGCCGTAGGGTATCTTACTCGGTTCGGTCGAATAATCTTGAGGCGAATATTTATGAGCTCTCTGAGCTACCATGAGATCCCCTTTTTTGTAGAATAAGGATGACAAACGAGCACACAGTCCACCTATGGTAAATGGATGCTGTAGCCCATAGATGTCTACATTTATCCTCGATTAAGAATCAAAACGCATATGCGTTGCCACCCCTGAGGACTAAGATTCCAGTAAAAAATGGTCTCCGGATCTCTACACTCACCATAAGAAACACAGCAGTATTAAGCTGCTATTTTACGCTGATATTCCGTGAGAGCGTGGTCCTTCCCCGGTCGAGCCGATCCATTCATGCTACAACCAAATATAGCTGCAGAGTGGCTCTACCACGTATAAATGCTACCATGCTACCTGTGAGACGTGGTAACTAAGAAAAGCCCCTTTTAAGGCAGTCTATAGGAGGGGCTATGTTCAGTAGAGGACTTTTACAGGCTATATTGATCGATACCATGTCATAGTTAATGATTTTAAATGGTACTTTACCTAAATGCTAAATAATAGTGAACTTCTTTTATCTAATTAAATAACAATACTACACGATTCAGCACTTTTTTTGCTTAGAAGTTGGCCTATGTTGGTATTAATTTTATACTCGTATACTATTTCGGCCTCAAGCAGCAGTCCCCCCATTATGTGTTATAGTTTAAGGGTAAGAGACTCAGTAAAGTTCCAGACTGTGAAATATTTAATGTTAGTTCTCATGGATGATAACGCATGTGTGGTATTCTTTGCGTAATTTATTGCAAGAGTCTATAGGTTAAAGTAGCGTCATTATATAATGGTTGAAAGGTATGAGTATTAAATTTAAGTTAGTAATCATCTGTACGTCTATACAAATAAATAAAATGAAAGTGTCTGTTTGTAATATCAAAATAATGGTTATTACTAAACAAAAAAACAATTTTTTAAATTCTTGTCTGTCTGTGTATTTGTTTCGGCTAATTTCCGGAACGGCTAGACCAATCTCGAGCGACTTTCACTGGCAGATAGCTGATGTTATAAGGAGTAACGTAGGCTACTTTTATTTTAGACAAAAGAGGGCATATGGTTTCGCACCAAAACAAAAAATTTAAACCCATGATTCCACTCGGGCGAAGTCGCGGGGAACAGCTAGTTGGTAAATATGTGTGCAGCTGCAAAAATAATTTAGACTTGTTACAGAAATTTATTTCTAAAACTTTAAAGAAATTTAGTATTAAAGCCATATTTGTTTGGTTATACATACTTCTATTAAGAAAATATAATGTTCATCACATTTTATCCCTCCATCCTTCCACCCCGTAAATCTCCACATGTAAGAGTATAAATAAATTGATAGGCTCGACGATACGAAGCGGATATTACATCGCCTCTGGTAATATCTTATAAAATAGATGAATAGGTAGGTTTTATATGTATGTGTAAATTTATTAAATAGATTTAATCGTAATCGAAAACGGTTTTAAAATCACTCGAATTAAAAATAAAAAGTTTTTTAATACAGTTATTTTTATCATGTCTGTGAATTTCAACCTGGACAAAACTCTCCTATTATTATTTTTACTTCTTTTCGTAGTAGAATAATTGGATATATAAACTTTGTGTTATCAATTTGTGACAACTCTCTGTTGGACGTAGATCTCAAACAAGGAGCAACAATTACCCTGATGAGATGAAGGCTTAAATATACTATTGACGCCAGCCGTCTTTTGCAAATCATTAATCCCTTAAATCTACGCAGTATGCAGCGAGTATTAACTTATAATCAATATGAATTTCTACTATTCTCCGAGAACTAAACTTATAAGTTAGTTTCATTCTTCAACAGCTACTTGACTGTTTATCTACTGCTCAGGTTATATGAATATTCATTAAATAGGTATTACAAAATACAAATGTCAGTCTTTGATTTAACAGAAAAGACTGAAAAGAGACATAACATAATATCGTAAACTCAGGCTCGGTTTACATTTTTGAAATGTGTTACTTGTCATTTGTTAGTTGCACTTGCCACTCGCACTCGTCACTTCTCAAGATGTAAACCGGGCCTAAATCCAAAAACCGGAAGGAATGTACTTCATTCTAGACGTAAATCCTTACAAATTGGATATATAAGTTACCTATATGTATTTGAACGGCTCGATAGCGCAGTGGCTAAGAGTTTGACTGCGGTGCTGCGGAGCCGCAGTTCGAATCCAACACGAAAGAAGTATGTATGGCCTAAAAATGATTGTCCGGGCCTGGATGTTTGTCCATGTGCAATTTATGTAAGTAAAAATTCTCAACTGTACAGGAATAGCTGGAAAGACTCCTATTCTGCCAGGGTGTCCATCTGAGGAGGTATCGTCCTCTTACCTATCGACCGCTGAACAGTAGTGCTTTCACTGCTGTGTTCCAAAGTAAAGGGTAATGGGAGCCAGTATAATGCAGGCTATGAGGTATTACAACTCAATCCTCTCTTAATTTATACGGGGTAGAGCTATGCTGCAGTTATATTAGAAGTATAGTTGTAGCACGAATGGGTCATACAGAATACCAGTAAAATAGTACTTAATACTCCTTTCGTATAGTGAGTGTAGAGAACCGGAGAATCTTTTTACTGGAAACGAGGCGTTCTATCTTAGTCCTCAGGGGTGACAACGCTTCTGCATTTTGATTCTTAATCGAGGATAGATGTGGATGTCTATGGGCCACAGCAACCACTTACCTACAGGTGGACTGTGTGCTCGTTTCTCTCCCTGTCCTATAAAAAAATCCTAAGAGGCGACTTAGCTTGTGCAGCCTTCTTGGCTTGAAGTTGGCTGAAAGTGTCAAGGGACTGCAGTAGCCACTTATCAACGGGTTGACTGTAATTGTTTGTCACAACAGTTTTATAAAATAAGGGAAAAATACTAGTAAGCAGGGAGGGGAGGCGGGGGGGGGGGGGATGGAGTTCGTTACGTTTTTGTACATCAGAAAGATAAAATTACGATTATTTCGCTTTTTATCATGTTTTTCTAATTAGTTCTTCATAAATTATGTATCATTTAAAAAAATAATTTCAAAATGTTTGTAATGAGTCTGAAAATATGCTAGGTACTTTAAAGTTATTTTAACAGTAGACAGATACTTCAAAACAACTTTATTGTATTAGAAATAAATTTAAGTGACAACCAAAATAATTAAAAGAGAGATTCCATCGTGCATTCTGTTATTTAATGTGTGGCATTTATTTCTCGGCTTACGATCCAAAAATTTGGATTAACGAAATTTCTCACAGGTTTACAAAACAATAATAGTGACTGGCCAGTCACAAAACATTTGCCCGCCATTTACATATCCGTCATTTCATACCTGTCAGATGGAGTCCTTTATTCCAAGCATCACGATCAAAGAAATATACTGAGATTAATTTTCGCCCTCTGAAAACAATGCGGAATCGTGCGTTAATAGAAAGGGTTGACAAAGGTTAACTGAGTTTAGTCTATAACTCTGCATGTGACTCAAAGTCATTGTTTTACGGGCGATTGTGACCAAAAACAATGCCTGAATTAAATTCGTTTCAATGCCATTGTTTTCGAATTTTGAATTTAGTGTTTTGTTTTGGAGTTCATGGGCAGTAAATAGATAAAAATAGTAAATAATAAGAATAATACTACTTACTTTTATTGTCACTTACCATCAGATGAGCCGCATGATCGTTTGCCCTCCTATATATAAAAAACAGTGTCTAAGTAAAACAAAAAAAATAATCTTTTTACAATAATAATTATTGTAAGTATTAGTATACATTTTACACAAATAAAAGTGATTTTTGACGTGACGTTTTGACGCAATCATAATTTAGGGTTGGCTCGATCGGGGATGGATCACGCTCTCACAGTACTCCAGAGTAAAATAGCAGACCCTTTTACTGGTAACGAGGTTCTATCTTAGTCCTCAGGGTGATAGTACATCTACGTTTTGATTCTTAATCGAGAACAGATGTTAACAGTGGTAGAGCCACGCGGCAGCTTTGCTGTTGCACATATGGGCCGGCTCAAACCGGGGTGGTACCACGACCTCACAGAATACCGGCGTGAAGTGGAAGCTCTGCTTCCGCGTTTCGTCTGGTGAGTGCAGGTGGCCGGAGGCCCAAATCCTTCCCCCCCATCAACATGGTAGCGGAATTAAATGATAATAGACTACCCCAGGAGGGTACCAGCACCCCTGGAGATACCCTCGTTGAGCATCCACGACCATGTTTCTCCACTTCTGAGCGTGGGTGCTCAGGCTGCCCCGCGTATTCTGGGGGGGGGGGGGGCAAAATTCCGCTCAAGACTACAACTGCTCGGGGCAAACGGAGCAACAAGATCAAGGCGACTCCTGCCACGCTGTCCGTGAATTTTTGCAATATCAGGGGACACACTCTCTCCTACACACACTCACACACACACACACTCTAACCTAAACGCCGTCCACTACCATCTCGAGACGGCGAGGCCGGCTCTGCTCTTTCTGACCGAGACGCAGGTATCCTCTCCAGCTGATGTCTCGTATCTCTCCTACCCGGGGTACAAACTGGAACACTCTTTTGTGCCTCGGGCTGGAGTTTGCGTTTACGTCAGAGAGGACATCTGTTCTCGACGCCTCGGCAGACTTGAAAGTTCGGACCTGTCCATCCTTTGGCTACGCGTAGACAGCAACGACTATACGCCTCTATAGGTCCCATAGCGGTAATGCCGAAACAGACCGACTCTTCGACCACGTCCAAATGGCTACAGATCGTTGCTACAGCAGATCCCCTCCGCAGAGATCGTGATCCTCGGCGACTTTAACGCCCATCACGCCGAATAGCTTGGTTCACGTTTAATCTAAATAGATCTGTTCATGATTTTGCCTTGGCATATGGTCTGACACAACTGGTTACTTCGCCTACGCAGATCATGCACCTTCCCTGTTGGACCTTCTGCTGACCTCTCACCCGGACGGAGAGAGAGATTTCCGTCGACGCCCCTTTATGCTCCTCGGACCATTGTCTTGTTCGGAGTGTGGTGCCACTCACGCTGAAATCGCAGTTGCAATCTGCAGGCTGCCGCCGTGTTTGGCACTATAGGTCAACGAACGGTCTCTCTTTGCATTCTACCCTTGGGGGCGGGTTTGCTTCTCGCCGGACGATCCCAACGTAGTTGTGGATTCTGTCGCTGATGTGGTACTTCAGGGTATGGAACTTTTTATTCCTTCCTCTGTGGTGCCCATTGGAGGCAAATCTCAGCCATGGTTTGGTCGCTCCTGTAAAATAGCATCATGCTATAAGCAGGAGTGCTACCAAGCCTGGGCTGACGCATTAGCGTCCCGGGATGTAAACCTGTGGTAGCGCTCTAAAAAAAGAAGTACAATTCCGCCTCTAGGTTCTTCAAAAGTGTCATTGCCAAGGCAAAGTCAGAGCACATAGGCAGAATTGGCGAGAAACTAGTTCGCCTTCCTTCTGGAACCCGTGCATTCTGGTCTATCACTAAGGCTGTCCAGGGGAATTTCTGTCAGCCATCTCTTCCATCTCTGCACGGGGAGGACGACTCACTGGCCCATACCGCAAATGAGAAAGCCGATCTTCTAGGCTCTTTCTTTGCGTCCAACTCGACTCTCGATGACGGGGGGAGTACGCCGCCGAACATCCCGCGGTGTGACTGCTCCATGCCGGAAGTGCAGTTCACACAGCGCTCGGTTCGCAAAGCACTCCTCTCCCTGGACATCCACCAGTCACGTGGGCCTGACGGAATTCCCCCAATTGTGCTGAGGACGTGTGCTCCAGAGTTGGCACCGGTTTTAACGCGTCTTTTCCGGTACTCCTACTCCCTAGGCGTAGTCCCAAAATCATGGAAGACGGCTTTCGTCCACTCGATCCCTAAAAAAGGCGACCGCTCAGACCCGTCCAACTACCGGCTTATCGCCATCACCTCCTTGTTCTCCAAAACAATGGAGTCCATTGTAAACTGCCAGCTCATGAGGTACCTTCGTATTGAGGATCACCAGCTGATTAGTGACCGCCAATACGGTTTTCGCCGTGGTCGGTCAGCTGGTGATCTTCTGGTCTACCTAACTCACAGATGGGCGGAGGCAGTAGAGTCCAAGGGGGAGGAGTTGGCCGTTAGTTTGGACATTGCGAAGGCCTTCGATCGGGTTTGGCACAAAGCGCTTCTTTCGAAGCTCATAGGAAGGGCCTATGGGCTTCCCGAGAAATTGTGCGATTGGATCACCAGCTTTCTTGCAGATCGGGGCATCAAGGTCCTTGTAGACGGTGCAAGCTCCGATTGCAAGCCTATTAATGCTGGTGTTCCATAAGGCTGCGTGCTATTGCCAACGCTGTTTCTTCTGCATATTAGTGATATGTTGCAAACCCGTAACATTAATTGCTATGCAGATGACAGCACTGGTGATGCTCTTTACACCGGCCGAGCCAATATTTCTCGGGAAAACGTCTCCGAGTGCCGGGACAAATTTGTGTCTGAGGTCGAGTCTTTGCTGAACAGAGTCTCGGATTGGGGGCTACTAAATCTAGTCCAGTTTAACCCCCAGAAGACACAAGTTTGCGCGTTAACCGCTAAAAAGAACCCCTTTGTCGTATCTCCTCAGTTTCAAGGCACTCCCCTTGTTGCCTCAGCCAGTATCGCAATCTTCGGCGTCTACATATCGAGTGACGTGCAGTTTCGTGGTCACTTGGAAAAGAAGGCCAAATTGGCCTCTAAAAAGCTTGGCGTGCTCAGCAGAGCGGGACAGTAATTCATGCCGGCACACCTCCTGCAACTTTACAAGGCGCAGGTTCGGCCGCATATGGAATACTGTTCCCAACTCTGGGCTGGGGCTCCCCAGTACCAGCTCCTTCTACTTGACCGCATCCAGCGCAGAGCGGCTCGAATCCTCGACGACTTGGTCGGCTTTCCGATCGGCTCGATTCACTGGCACTGCGAAGAAATGTTGCATCTCTTTGCATTTTCTATCGCATATACCATGGAGAGTTCTCTGAGGAATTGTTCGGATTAATCCCAGCCGCCAAATTTCGTGAAGGCACTACGCCGCAAACGTCTCGGTACCATCCACACCATCTGGATGCTTGGCGGTCCACCACTGTACGTTTCAAGAGGAGTTTTCTTCCGCGTACAACCTCTCTGTGGAATTGTTTACCAACAGCGATTTTTCCGGACCGATACGACCTGGGGACCTTCAAGAAAAGAGCGTACTCCATTCTAAAGGGCCGGCAACGCACCTGCAATTCCCCTGGTGTTGCGGTTGATCATGGGCGGCGGTATTCACTTAACATCAGGTGAGCTGCATGCTCGTTTGCCCCCTCTTCTATAAAAAAAAATGTAGTTGTCCGTAGGCGACAGCATAAACTTACTTGGACTGTGTGCTCGTTTGTCACCTTCATTCAAAAAAAAAAGAAGATGAAATAGTCAGAAAAATTGCAAGTTCATGTACTATATATACTGTTTTTCAGCTTCATATATTCAGCTTATAGTGTATGTCTTTTGCAAATTTTAGAGGGCGGATACACGAAACAAGTGGTGATTATTATAGAGGACTGAGTAGCAAGTCTAGGTTGAATACAAAGTATTCGTAGATATTAAACATTATTGCCAGTCGCAATGCGGTCAGAAAAAATGAGCAATTCAAATAAAAAGGAAAAAGTAAATAGGTAAGTACAAAAGTAGCGGCAATCTCTTTTTTTTCTCCGTACGGCATAGCTTCAAAAAGTCTATCGGAGTGGAATATTCAGTTCGTCAAATGTTAATCAGAGGGAGGCATTATACATTATGGTTCAAATATCAAAAGTGTGCCTGCTATGAGAATTTTTGCTTGATAAATGAGAAAATAAAATGCGAAATTATAAATATTTAAGTAACGAATATGGAGTAGGTAGAAGTGGCTCTCTCTCTCTCTCTATATATATATATATATATATATATATATATATATATATATATATATATATATAATATCTCTTAAAAGGCCTATTTTAAGCAACAATATTTACCAATTTATTTCAACCCTCTTAAATCCTTCTTTCAATAGATAATTGTTTCAAGATTCGTGAGCTTGAAATAGAAACAGATTTCTAGCGAACATAAAAAAATAATAACCGCTAAAACTACATTTCACTGTTTGTGCAAAGAGAAAACATAAAATCTCAAGCACGCGCGCCTACTTGAAATTATTTTATTCTATTACAAATTTTTGTGTTTGATACTAAACTTTAATCTAACCGAATAAAGTAGATAGTGGAATGATTTACTGCGACAAAGAGTTAAAGATTTAATACACGTGTAGAGCGCTAGTTGGAGCTGGTTGTAACAAGGAGAGGCTTCAAAGGAGGTTTTTCAAAGCGAACGTGATTCTCGACCGATGCTTCTAACAAGTCTTGAGGCGACAGGGGAGATGCTGTGGTGTCTTACTGAAAATCTTTCAATAGATATTATTTCACAGAGCTAAGAAATTATTTTATTCAACGACTTTTTGAGTCACTACCTTAAAACATAAATGTTATAGTATTGTCTTAAGACAGTGGAAATATATCGTTATTCTCTCATATCGTTAACATCCATGCTAGAAATGGTGATTTATGTAAGTCTTACAAAAATTTTGTCTTATAAAATGATCCAGGACTTATTTATCAACTTACAAATTACCATTATCAGGCAGACCGGGGACAAGCGCGCAATGTCCGGCGTCGATGTTAAGTGCTATCATCGCAAATCCAATTAAACGTTTTCCAGCTGAGTAATTTTTAATAAATAGAGACGAATAGTAACAAAAATAAAAAAAAATATTTATCGATGAAATTATAATAATAATAATGTCGTCTAGGCCGAATTTCGGCCACGGCGGCCTGCCTCAGCGGAGGCTAGCCATCGGCGCAGAACAGAATTATAGTGCTAGAGTGTATGCGCAAGCACAGGTGTACTCTCTATTCCCACACTCTCATAATCCGATGGGACGGTTAACCGACACGACAAAAGAGAGAGACCAGGCGCAGGACCAACGGCTTTACGTACTTTCCGAGGCACGGGGGTGAGACACCGCCAACTTCCCAACTCCGGGCAACTACTGAGAATTTCTTGACAGAAAAACTCAATAATTATTTTTTTTTGGCCCGACCCGGGATTCGAACTCAGGACCTCATGATTAGCAGACGTACTTACTACAACCACTAGACCAACGAGGCAGTATCTGAAATTATACCATACTAATGACGCCCAAACTCCCCGTTTTCACTGAATATACGTCGCTATCACAGTAATTTTGATACAAGCGTGCGGGATTAAAACCGGGCATAGGTAACGCTCCATATGAATGTCACCTTGAGTAAAAGTTCCAGCCTACAAAGGTGGTGCCTGATGAAAACGGGAGAGCTAAATTGTAATGTGAAGTCCTTTCCTTTTCTCATAACCTTAATATTTCTAAGATTTTGTTTTGGTACTACGCCTATAGTTTTAATCAGTTGTTTTTTTTAATTTCCAAATTAATAATTCTATTAATGACGGTCAAAACTGAAATTAAATTTACTAGACAGAAGTTTTAAGCGAATACACAGACAATCACAGTTTTGCTATATTTATGTTGTAATAATGTATTTTAATAAATTTTAGGTTTTAAATAATAGCTACTTGACATTTAAGTAACTGCATAAACATAACGTCCGTTTTTTCTTTTTGTACATGTGCATCGTTTTTGTTACGGTTATTATAAACTCGTAAATTCTAGAATATTTAGTTATAAAATAGTGTTGTCTATTGCAAATATACACTTATCATAATATGTACATTGCAATATATTGCTTTGCTGACAAACCCAGTTTCAAATAGTAAATGAACCGGCGAACAGTTGACATGAAGGCACACGCAATTTATACTCGTAAGATGAATTGGTCGTAATTGTTCTATTTTACTTTTGACTCCCATAATGTTGCCTTTCTGTCGTATAATGTAAAAATAATATTGTTATACCCCATTTCTAATATTTTTAAAAAAAAAAAAAAAAAAAAATAAGCTTTTGACTTTTTTAATGCCGTAGTAGCTCAGGCGATAAGCGCTCGCTCGCTTTAAACTACACAGAACGCTAGTAACCAGAATTCGAACCCCGCCGGCATCATTAGGACTGTTCATTGAAATTTTAAGTGAAGAAATTAAAAAAAAAAAATATTTCGAAGGCAACCGAAGTCCGCCAACAAGCATTGGTGCAGCACGGCGGATACTTTTTTGCTCTAAAATCCTCTCAGAAATGAGAGCAGGCCCTTGCCCAAGTGTGGGACATATATTATTGACTGTAATATTTGTATTTGTACCTACTTAAAATTATATATTTGTATTTGTACCTACTTAAAATATATTATTATATATGCAGCTTAAAGATACTATACTCTCAACGCTTACTTCTTTTGTGTATTTACGGTTTTAAACACGGAAGGTTAGTACAAATTATAAGAATAGAGTTTATATAAAACATATGTATGAAAATGAAAAATCTACAAGTGCGAGTAGGACTAGCATCCTAAGGGTACCGTATAAATTAATTATGTATGTAGATAATTAATTTATTAATTCATTGAGAGTTATAAGTAAGGTACCCAAACAAACATTGCTATGAAAAAGGTTAGTTGGATTGAAAGGACAAATTTAACTTTAGAGTGAAAAAAATGTTCTCCCATAAATCGGTCTACATGGCGGTCGATGCTCCAACTGCAAATATATTAAAGGTTTTCGGAGTTTTTTACTTTGCCATATTTCGTGGTTCTAGGTCACATAAAGTATCTTATGCTACAGGTTTTGATGAGTAAGTTTGTGAGTATCAAAATATATGTCATAAATTAACAATGCTATAAACATTACTAATATTCCCCTTAACCACTCGTGGTAAGCTTAAATTGCTTGTGTTACGAGTGTTTCACGCCAGTAGTCGAATGGCGGATTCGAAACCACGACCTTTTTGAGTTCGCGGTCCGCGCCCTGCCATTAGGCTACTGTCGCTTCATATATGGCAATATCATTTTGATTGCGTTGACTTAGAAACTTGAATTTTTCACATCTTTAAGGGACCGTAAACCTTAATTTCAACTTGGTAACTCTATGTGTTCTTGAAAAAAAGGTCTTGACATACGTATAGACGTACGGACGAACAGCAAAAGATATTTATTGTTTTGTTATACGGAACTCTTAAAGATGAAATTATAAATTTCTTTATAGATATTTAAATAAAATATAATCAATATCAACTTAATATCATACTCTTAGCTGAGCTTAAAACATTCCTATCAAAAGCCAAATTACAACACGTGCTTCTAATATTTTACTTTTGAGAGACCTAATTTATTTACTTTGAAGTGTACATCGTGTGTCATATAGGGTGAACGCGTGCTCACATATACGTACGCATGTAGAGATAGAGCAGCCCCGGGGCCCGTCAAATGCTCTTAGAGTCACGTATGGCTGGTAGCCGCGCAATGTTATTATCCAACACTTACGAGTACGCGCGAGCTCCACGCATATATACCTACATGTATATTCGTATATGCGTAAGTGTAGGCAGGCAGAAAGCCCGGGCATCAAGGCCCACACGACCCCGACCAAAGGGACAAAGCGAAACGGGTTTGTCCCAAGGGAAATTCAATATTCGGGACTAAACCTTAACTCCCCTTAAGACACCCCGTCTGCCTCCCCCGGAATGCTTATATGGCCACGACGTGTATCGATTTTCTTGCCAAATGGAAGATTGGTGTCGAACCGTTCTCGGCGGACGAATGAATGATGTATTGAAGTGGCGAGTGATTTTACTCGTGCGCTTGTGTGTGTACACCTTACGGTTTTGTGTTTAGTCACCGTATCGTTTTAGATGGAAAATTTCCTTTTGGAATTTGAGGTGAATTTTTTATTTTGGTAATGCGTTGCGACGTTGGGGTGTTAGGGAAAGGCGTGTTTTTCGATGCCAATTATCTTTGAAATGCGCTTTGAAGTGACTGATTGGATCTCCTACTCTCGATATTCGACGCTTTGTTTCTAAAATGCCTGTTTATTTATTTACAAGTATTATTTACTGTTAATTAATAATCATAAAGAAAAGATGGTTACAGCCCTTCAAAAAAGTTTTATATTTTGATATGTGGTTCTCTTTTTTTAGTATGGTTTGGTGATCAGTGGTTCAATATAACCTACTGTATCATCATTATAACAGACTATCACAAGTTCACTGATAGGCATAGCGCTTCCCAAGGAACGCAACAAAGAACGGTCCAGAGTCACCTGCCTCCATCTACTTCCTGCAATTCTTACCAGTTTGTCGCACCATCTAGTAGGAAGGCCACCCTATACATCGTTATCTGTACAAGGCTGACTCGAGGACCTTTCCTCCTCACCAGTCGTCGGTTCTTTGGGTTATATGGTCGGCCCGTTGCTACTTCAGTTCACTAATCCATTGGGTTATGTCGGTTACTCAGTTCTACTGCGAATGTTCTTGTTTCTAGTTTATCACGCAGAGAAACTTCGAGCATAGTCCTCTCCATAGCTCGCTGAGCCACCTTGAGCTTCCTC
This sequence comes from Parnassius apollo, assembly GCA_907164705.1. Classification (NCBI taxonomy): domain Eukaryota; kingdom Metazoa; phylum Arthropoda; class Insecta; order Lepidoptera; family Papilionidae; genus Parnassius; species Parnassius apollo. Next base: position 5,923,611 of record CAJQZP010000929.1, read on the forward strand.
ATACAGCTAGCATGGAATGAACCCGTCGCTGATCCATATGACATTAGTATTACTCACAACTTCAAACAAGAGTGGTACATGTTTTAAAATAATTGAGTTATGCATGACGAGAGTTGTGCCATTATCTCCCCATCCAACCGAGTTGGATCCGTCGATTATCCTCTTGATTAAAGTTCAAATTCAAATTGTTTATTGCATGTCACATTACACATTTAAGATTGAACATTATTGATAGGTACCTAAACATGTGAAGCACATAGCAACACTAGAGGGCTAACGATTGTTTCATCTAATCTATTAGCATTTAAACATAAATTATAAAATATCGTATCATAAACATTCAATATTACCTAATATCAAATAAATGAATTAGAAAAATAAAATATAATACAGTCGAAGTACTTATTCTTTCTTTGTCATTATTTATCGTTAAAAATTAATAATTTTACATACAATAATTTTACGAAAATAAAAAAAAAACAATAGAATATAGGAAGTTAAAAATCATTTAAAGTATAATAACATTTATTATACTGCGCAGGGTTTTCTAGGATTTTTATATAATTAGATAAATGGTTATAAGTTTTTATTAACGTAACATGAGGGTTAGTGGAAATTAATTTTAATTTGGAGAAGATTATCCTACGCTTAAATAAATTTCTATTATTTCTTTTAGTTTTTGTAATGTGTTAGTAGAGTTTTGGGTGTTCCCTGACGAATTTATAAGACTCGAGAATGTAGATAGACGTAAGTTTGTCTGTATTTTATGTTTAAAGAAGTGAGGCTTACATGATTGTTGATGAAGTTGAACTTACTTTGTAGCATAATTTGTCTTAGGTAACTCGTCAACAACAACAATAAATAATAATTGATCGTATTTATTCTTTTATATTAGTAAAAGAATATTAGAACAAACGCGCTAAGAGTCCACCTGTTAGCAGTGGCGGATCACAGCACCACAACTGATTTCAAACAACGAAATATAGGCTATATAATATGCATTGTCCCCTTGAGGAATAGATAAAATTCCTCATAATTTTTAATCTTCTCACTGCTTTGGGACAGAAAAATGTATGTAAATCGATGGTACAAATCTATATGGAGTAAGCAATGTTTACAGCCTTCTTAAGTTAATTTTTATACCAAATTTATTTAAAATAAAATAAAAAATAGTTTAGTAGTAGCTATATTTTGGCTCGTCTGGGGTTAGAAAAAACTCTCACAGAATACCAGCGTAATGCAAAATGTAAAATAGTAACTTAAAGCTGCTATGTTTCTTATAGTGAGTGTGGAGAACCATAGATCCTTTTTACTGGAAACGAAGCATTACATCCTAGTCCCCCAGTAGTGACCACGCAGGTACATTTTGATTCATGTATTCATTCATCATTTTTGATAAATGTAGATAGATATCTATGGATCACAACATCCACTCACCAAAATATATTACTTTAAATATATATATATAAGTATTATGTATTCTCATTGGAAATATATTTGGTGTTTTAAATTTTTTATCAAATTAAAGAGATCAGATCATTTATTTGTTCTCAAAATAATTAATGCAACTTCTTAAAAAATAATTAACTAAAAATGAGCCGTAGTTAATCAGGGGTTCAGCGGTCGTCGTAAATTTCACAGCACGTGAGCAACCCGGGTTTGATCTTGGCCGTCACAAACTGCCAATTCAGTCAAGGAAGAAAACTCGCAAAAATGTCTGAGAAATAAAAATCTTTCAGTGACATGTGTATTCCGCCAAAATGTACTGAAACATCACAATGGACTAATTTCTTTTTGCAAGCAGTGGTACGTATATAGGCTTTAACTAACTTAATATTACTTTACCAAGGAAAGTTTAGAAGAAACACCTTAGTCTTATTTCCTCTCTAAATCTGTGTTTACTTTGTTAAACAGCACTTTTACCCTGAGGACACTATAGTGGCTATAATATTATATATTAACAATAAAAATACTGTTCCCGAGGTTGTGGCCTATAATCCATTGAGTGAAGTGGGAAGGCATGCAGAAAGTCTACGAAGGCAGGAAGCTCAGGAACGTGTTTTGTAGCAATTTTTAGGGAAAGCCTATTTTTAGCAATGAGTTTGTAATAATAATAATAATAATAATAATGAGCGTAGTAATGATGTCGGCACAATTGTAAGATTTAAAAAAACGAACAAAAAATGTTTCGTACTAATTTTTTAGTGAAATAAATAGATTTTTACCAAGCTATTAAACTAGCAGTAGCTCAATGCGCTTAACAATCTCGCATCATTATTCATATGATTTATTCTTTTCTTTTGTTTATAAAGTATTATTTGTGAATATTATATAGTTTATGATATTACTATGATGTCTTGATAGTGTTAAATAGTCATTTATTATTACCCCCTTTTCTTTTGTTTATAAAGTATTATTTGTGAATATTATATAGTTTATGATATTACTATGATGTCTTGATAGTGTTAAATATTTATTTATTATTATCCTGTAAAATCATCAGACCTCAAAGTCTACGGTTGGATTAAACCTCTCCCAATTCAAGTTGTTTTTTAAATAATCATGAATTTTTTTATTAGTAATATTTATTTGTGTAACGACATTCGCTTTTTTTAAAAGATATATGAAAAATAATAAATAAACTCGAAATACGGTGTTTGACGATAAAAGGTTATGAGATCTTTCGGGTAGTGATTTAAGTTGTGCTACCATTAATGGCCGTATCTCAAAATGAAACTACGGAAACATTGTAGAATTAGTTTGATAATTGTCCGCTTGTTATTTACTCAGGAACGGTTTGAGATAAAATTCTTCTTGGTCTGCGTTTGAGTGATTTTTTTTATTTGCTCTTTAGTGTAGTTGTTTGTCTCATGACGCTAATCACCGGAAAGAGAAAGTGTTGATAGGAAGCTGTAGGTAGAGTTTAGGATTAAAAGTATTTGAGCAATCGTAAAATTTGGCAAACCAGTCGCTATTCACTCTAAAAAATATATTTTTTACATTAGAACCCATGATTATGATAAGCAGTGAATGCTCTTAATATAAAGAAAGAAAATATGAAAGTTTATAAGCTACAAATTTTTATTTCATTTTTTGGACTGGCCGAATTCCTGGAGACGGTTTCTTTTACTGCAGAGCATACGGTAAATCAGTATTAGTGATGCAATGGAGAGTGAACTCGAGGGGCTAGCCCTAAATTTTTACAATATTTAAATAAGTTGCTAATTTATTGCATTAAAATAAAAATAATTGTAATTTTTATATTATATTACATACAACATATATAAAATATGGAGTACGAGAGCGAAAAAGAAGACTCCATCTTAGTCCCGAGGGGCGACAACGCATTTACATTTTTTTTTCTTAATCGAGGATGGTTGATCTATGATGAACGTACTATTAAATGGACTGTGTGCTTGTTTGTAGCCAATGCTCATGTAAAAAAGTGATTTAAATAAATATAGATTGAGCTTATACACATGAGATAATGGAAGGAACCCACTAAGTTATACATGACAGTATCTTTTAACAGGAAATCTCCACTTTTATGTTCGTAACATGTCATAAAGCGAAGCTGTAAACTCGTGTCGTAAAATTGCGGTTTGTGGTATATCAGAATTATTATAAATATTTATTTTCAGCAAATTTTATTTATATTCCAACAATGTACGAAATATTGTTAACGCTTTTTCTTGAAATAAGTAGGTATACGATATTATCATGTAGACCAATTTGCTCCGAGCCTATTTTAATTGCAGTTTTTAAAATGTAATATTAAAGATAATTTGATGTATTAAACTTTATGATTGAGACTTTTTAATTTAAAAATTTATAAGTTTTTTGGCTATAAGAATAATTTTGTACATTTTTAAGGAATCTAAAAGTTATGTCTTATTCACAAGACTCCTACATCTGATTTAAAGACAAACATTACGAACGAAAATCAAATTGAGCGCAAACAAGACATGAGCCGAGTGTTACACCTAACACACGCATACATAGAGGATATTAGTATTAGTAGGTTTCGGCCTTTCAAAGGCCCCTTAGATTGAGGGGGCATGTTTGGGGTAAGATTGAGCGTGGGCGGCATGCGGGGGAAGGGGAAAATTCCAAGATGGCTGCGGACCGTGCCGGCCATAAGGGTAAAATAGGAGCCTTTATATATTTATCTCATGTAGGTATGTACTTGTGTTGGTCAGACATTGATATCGATTTTGATGTTTCCATTGTTTGTTCAGGACAGATTTCGTTGATTTAATTTTTATTATTAATGCACATATTAGGTACATATTGTTTGAATAAAGTTTTTTACTAATATGTAGATCTAAATTAAAAACTAAATGATAATATTTCGATATTTTGTTATATGTTGTCTGTAAGAATACATGTAATTAATGCAGACAATAAAGATATCGCAATCAAAAAGAATTGGGTTCGAATCCGCCTGACTAACGGGTACGGGTAGTGACATAAACTTAATGTGCCACTATTCATTTAAAAAAGTTTTAGTCGATGGTTTAATAATTTATTCAAGATTTTTGTATTAAAATGTTTATGTATGAATCACAACAAATAAACAGCTTTCGAATAGGTAGGTAGGTACTAGAACTTTCCGGCAGGGAGAGAAATAAGAATAAAAATGAATTTTAATATAAATATAAAAAAATGTTTTTATGAATATATTATATTATTTATATCTATTCAATACTACCTAATTTCTTGACAATTAATTAAATTATCATTTTAAGGTTATTTAGAAACAGTGCCAACCACATTAGCAAGGGCTAAACGTGTAATTTACTAAAAGTTTGCGGATATAAAAAATATACCCGAAATTCCAGAAAGCAGGGTCCATCCGGGGAAGGGTTCTAGGTGTCATAAATTACGACCCTGTTTATCAGGGTGGGGGTGGCTGCCTCCCGCGGTTTTACAGTTTATCGTCCCTCTGTATGAGCCCTCCTTACGAAGGGTAGTGAATTATTCGACTGTTATTTAGTGGAACGCACCCTTAAACTTTAGGTCTCCCTTTGCTTGGACTCGGATAAGGAATGTTCTTTAGTTTTAGGTGTGTATGTATTTTGAAAAATCATATCCACCTAATGTTTTGTTGTTGTGTATTTAGGAGTTCTTGTCTTAAAATACCCAAGTAACGGACAGCTACTCGTAACACGTACGTTGTTAACATTTCTTAAAAGCAAATAGCATTTTTATGGTAACATGATACGGTTCATGTTTTAATTGAAATATACATTTATATAATATATTTTCATTGCTGGAAAATTTTAATCGATTAAAAATATCGTAAATCTACATACTGTTTTTTTAAGAACGTTGTGTTTTAATAAATATAACTGATAAAATCCTTAAGATTCATAAGTCATTCAATATGATTATGTTTTATGATTTATTAAAATATTAGAGAAAGAAAAGGATTTAATCCTTTTTTTTTAATTTACAAAAGAAATAAGATTTACACGAATTTGGCATTAGAAATGAATGAATGAAATTTAGAGTATTAATTAAATTTCTATTTATTTTATTCCTCAAGGGTTTATAATAAAAAGAAGCCAGTTTTTTTTATTCTTTTTAAGGTGGAGTTTGGCCCTAAATTACGATTTCCGTGTCGCCAATATCATAATTGTATTTCTAAGATCTCTCGCTAATAAATTAATAATGGAAAATTATTTTTTTCTATTTAACTTGCTAAAACATCTCATAGCACAAACAAGACTTTATGGGCATCTTAATAACTTTCTAAACTACTTCTTTTTCTTCTTATGTAGGTATTATTTTCTAATCTACTTCCTTCTTTTTCTCATAAGAAGAAAAAAGAAGTAGATTACGAAATAACCTGGTTATGAGCAGAAGAAAGAAGTATGTATGTCAAACTGTAGGACATGTGCCTCTATCATCGGTATAATTTACAACAGTACAATGACGATGACGATGTAATCTACTATCAGGCGTTAAAAATGATATGAATATTAATGTTACAAATGCCAGAAAACAAAGTCAGTCCGTGCCATTGTTGTATAATAAACACGTGTGTATACTGTTCTATACTGTTACTCCATAACTTTCTTATAAATGTGGAGCCTGTTTAAGCTGTGAATATTTGTGTACGTTAATTTTTCTTTTTATGATTTACTACATTCCTGAAATAAACTTCATAGAGTTACAAGGTACAGTTCGAGTTTACAGAGGATTTGCTAAATGGATCTTAATCTAGCCACTATTTTATGTGTTGTGAGGCAGTCTCTGGATCACTTAGATTTACAGAGCTAGTTTGGCAAAAGAGCCTAACATCGGTTAACAATTATAAACTGCGGTAATCGGTTAAAATTAATGTTGTTAATTATGATGTTACACAAAATTAACTTAAAGTTTTTACAGATATACCTACTACATTTATAAAAAAAAAACTTTTGTTATAATAAGTATATAAGTTCTGTATTAAAATATTTGTCTCATAACTCAAACTATATATTCTGTTCAGTGAATTCGATTTGAGTAAAAGATAAGAACATGTACTTATTAGAAATCTGAATTTAGTGGCGTTCATTTTTAAAGTTACGAAAAAGAACTTTTAAAAAGTAACTAAAGTATCAAGTTTATTCGGACGAAGTCGCGCTGCGCTTTCCATACGCGCGGTCAAGCGGATTTTTAACACAGAGTAAATATATTCAGATTTTGCAGTGTTTTTTCAGTCTACTTTTAATTTGTTTTAAATATTTTACATATTATTATTTTCAAACATATATGAGTAATGTTTGTTTTATACGATTATATATAGTACTATTTGGCATCTCTATATATTTTTTATAGTAAAAACAAAAAGGATTGTTAAAATTATGTAATAAAAAATATAGATTTAGAAATAACAATCGCCATTTTTATATAAAACCTAAGCCTGCCATCTTTTTTTATCAAGAATATCGAATTCTATTTGAGTAAATACCTAATTTATAAAATATCTTGTATAGTCGGAATTCTTTTAGACAAAATAAATTTGTAAAATATAGTATTTATACCTACTTGTTCTTAAATACCCATTGTTATAATATTCATTACAAATTCTATGTACTATAACATTGTTACGTACATGGGGATTTGTGTAAGAACAATTTCGGCAACCTGTTTTACTCTATGGCAGTTGACAATGTAGGTAGGAGGCGTGCGGTCTGTGGGCCTAGGGGGTGAATCGAGGGGGGAGGAGGGTAGTGACACAGGCTACCGGTCACCACCGCTCGTATTGATTTGTTGTATCGCTCGTCCTGCAACGACCGTCCCTCTCCCACACCTTGATTTTCCATCCTATCTCGCTTACACACGTGTCCCTCCCGCGTACACGTGGCCACATACGGCGCGTATGTGGGCGACTATGTGTTACACAAGAGTGTGCGTCGGGGTCCGAATATTATGTATCTACGCAATGTAATTTATTTTATGGTTTAATTTTTAGAAATAAATATAGAGTATTTATTAATTGTTACCATTTCCAAATTTAATCTAAAATCATATTACTGAAATAATGAGAATATACATATATTTGTAGCTTTTTTTAAGAACAAAAGAAAGTATTTTAATATTATTTATAAATTTCGTTTAAAATAATAACTATTCCAAAGCTTTAAAACTTGCCATGTTTTAGTGCTAACGAAAATTATACGATTTTATAAGTTTTACGTGACCTACATAGCAATGAAGGCCCAGGACCACTCTATGTAATGAATTAAATTCTAAAAATAACATTTTCGAAATAATGTGAGAGAATTGTTATATTCAGTTTATTAAAAGTTAACTTTGTAGAAATAAAATAAAATAATATTTTTGTTGGTGAAATAAGTTATTTCGTAACAATTGAAAATAATTAAAAAATAAACGTCAAAATGGAGTTTTGCAAGGACTTGACCGCCGGCGAATTGCTGCTCCGGTAATAATGTTTAAATAATGGTTTGAAGTGTGAGTGTTTTCTTAGGTGATTACTGTCGTCATGCTAGCTCAAGCTGCTGTCAAAATCACCAAGAAAACTTCGCCACATTGACGCATCAACATTATAAAAAGAAGTTCTTTAAGAAATTATTATAAAGAATAATTTCATACTAAATGAAACAGGCAAAACTGGAACCTTTCTATCTTATTTATGAGTTGCTATTGCCAAGGAAAGAAAGAGAGAAGCTCCAAAAATTCATAGTATTGTGATTTCGATACACTCGTTGTGGTAAAAATTTGTACTGTCCACTGTGCTGTATTAAAATTTAAGATGCATCTCAGGTGGCAGATTCTTGAAAAGGCCTATCGTCTAGCAGCGCAATTAAAAATGGCGGATATTTAATATACCTAATAGAATTTTGATTGCTTATAATTTCCTTAAAACTGCCTAGGAGAAGGTAGTTGAATTTTATTTGTTTTAGCTTTAAAGACATATTTTAAATATCGTCTTGTACAAATCTTAGAATATTCTCAACACATGTTTATCTTGGCTCTTTCAAAGTCCATTTAAGTTTATAGGTGTATCACGGAATTGTGTGCGTAAGATAAAAATCAAATGAGATAGCGATAGAAAATATACCATCGTTCCTTTACACCTTACGTTTAAATAAAATTATTCAATATTTAAATTCACAGCGTCCAAATATTCTGCTGAATATAAAATTTCATTTAACTTCCTCTTATTTTTATTTATTCGTCTCTTTCGAAATCAGCTGTCAGATGCAGGCCTTTTTTAAGAATGCGCCACTTGGCGTGCGTTGATGAGATTTGCCCATATTCATCACGCTGAACGGCCGGGTTGACGAGCGCAAAGCCGATATTCCCGCTCTGGTAATGCTAATCCGAGCTACGAGTACCTATCTGCGGCATGTTTTTTTAGAATAAGGGTTACAAACGAGCACACAGTTCACCTGACGATAAGTGAATGCTGTGGCCCATAGACATCCACGCACATTAACATTTATCCTCGATTATGAATCAAAACGCAGATGCGTTGTCGCCCCTGAGGACTTATATGGAATGCCTCGTTTCTAGTAAAAAAAGAGTATCCGGATCTCTATACTCACCACACGAAACACAGCTGTATTGAGCTGCTATTTTACGCTAGTATCCGGTGAGAGAGTGGTCCTTCCCGGGTCGAGTCGACCCATTCGTGCTACAACCATAATATAGCTGCAGCGTGGGTCTACCACGCATATTTCAGGGATTTGTGTTCAGCGTACTCGAATTATTATACTGGCATTTCGATACTTCATTTTAATTTTTAACTTTATTTAATATTATTTTATCGCGTTCATTTTAAACTACTTTAAACTCTCGAATTGAATTCGAAATTGGTCAGCAGGACTTAATCAATCATTCAAAAATCTATGGTACACAGGTATATGTGGGTGTTAAGGTGTTTAATACGTCCCACAATAATGTGAGCATATAAATATATACCTAACCACTCCGGTTGCAGACAAATGAGAGCTTGCAAAAAATTGTGATTATTATATTATACCTGTATATATATTAAACTAATAATAAATATGATTAAAACTACTTTTACGGATATGCAATGTTCGCGTAAATATAAGAAATCATTATAATAATAAATATTTAAAGTTGAAAAAATAAAACGTACTACGTAATCCTGTGTGTACTTAACCTTGTTCGTATTAATGCACCTGAATGACGAACGTCACGAATGCTAAGCGCCGAACTCAGGAGACAGTCTTAAATGCCTTATGAGAACCTTGGGAGAGCGAACGACAAAAGTATCACTTGAATTTAAGCTTTAAGACTATCTGAGATAACATATTCAAATACGGAGAAACACCTTTATATGTTGTCCTCAATGATGTATCTATTAATGACGTTAAGGATTCTTAAAAAAGAAAACGTTTCTTTACCCTTTTCTTGGTTTACAACTTTGTATTTAAATGTTCATTATTGTAATGCAAAGTCACGCTCTCATTATCGGTTTAATACATTGAACAATATGAGTTGTAGTGCGAAAACCCAACATCAATTTCAAGCAGATTTATTACTGAAATAATTACAATTTTATGTCTTGATTTAATTACTTGATACGTTGTAAAGAAAGACATGCCCTGTCTGCCAATTCGCGCTGTAGCTGCGGTCTCCTTTGACAACCCTGTCAGAAATGGGAAAAGGCCTGTTTATGTTACAATGGGTTGTATTTTAAAATGCATGGTACTAATGAATATAACAATTAAGTATTGTAATGATGACATATTAATGTTAAAATGTGGTACATGTACCGTTACCGTTACAGCTTGTTAATAGTCCACTGCTGAACACAAGAATCTCCTCCAAAGATTGCCACATAGTGGGGGACCGGGGGGTTGCCGTAGTTGCTACAGTTGCAGATATTTTTTATTCTAATTCTAAATACGATTTACGTAAATACGACGGTTGACTCATATAGGTACCAATGTAGAAATACTCTTTCCGATTGTGATATGATTCTGTTCATGTTACCCTTTTCAGATATTAAAAAAAAATTAAAAAAACAAATTCAATAAAACGGGTAGTTCCTAAATGCAATAATAAATAAGGTATGAGGTATACGGAGAATGAAATAGAATGTAATTGAAAAGGAAATAGATTTAAATATGTTATTACGATAGGATTCGAAAATTACTAATTTATTACATATTACTCATTGAAACGGAAACAGAACGCGAGTAACCTGGGTTCGATCCCCGCCGGCACCAATGAAATTGTGAATTGCAATTTTAAGTGCTGAATTTATCACGTGCTCAGCGGTTAAGGAAAACATCGTGGGGAAACCCGCATGTCCGAGGAATAAGGATAAAAAATATTTCGAAGACAAGTGAAGTTCAAGTAAAACCCTCTCAGAAATGAGGAGAGGCTTGTGCCCAGCAGTGGGACGTATATAGGCTGTAACTTTAACTTTTAACTCATTCAAAGTCATTATAGTACCTAGTTTCAGTTAACAGGAGCCTCCTTGAATTATACATAAATCGTATTACTTTTGTGTATTTAGTTTAGTTCTATACAGCCCATTACTGTTCAATCCTGGGAAATTATAGGATTACTATGCTTTTTGTTTGAGTATTTAACATCATTCTGGTAGAGGAATTTTACAGCACACAAAACGTATTCGGTAATGGCACCACACAGCAAAAACAATAGTGAAAAATAGACAGTAAAAATAATATAGTTTTTAATGTTAATATTAACCGCAAGTTTTTTTTAATAAGATAGGGTGACAAACGAGCACACAGACCACCTTATGGTAAGTGGACGTTGTGGTCCATAAACATCCACATTTTTCCTCGATTAAAAATCAAAACGCACATGCATTGTCATCCCTGAGGACTAAGATTGAATGCCTCGTTTCGTTCCCCTTATATAGCTTAATATAGCCTTAATATAGCTGCAGCGTGGCTCTACCACGTATAAAGTAAGTGGTTGCTGTGGCCCATATACATCTATCTACCCTCAAATACGAATGATGCAGATATCTTTTTGCAGATATGTTTTCAGCAAAAAGGGTCTCCGGTTCTCTACAATCATCATACAAAACACAGCAGCGTTAAGCTGCTATTTTACGTTAGTCGCAGGATTATCTCTCTCTCTCTCTATATATATATATATATATATATATATATATAAACGGCTCCAACGATTTTAATAAAATTTAGTGTCCAGGTAGTTTCGGGGGCAATAAATCGATCTAGCTAGGATTTATTTTTAGAAAATGTCCTTTTGTCCGTGTTTTCAGGCAATAAAAAAAACTGTTACAATATAAGAAGGTAAATTTTGACAGATTGCTAACGATCGTAATAGCTCAGGTGGGATGTCGGTCGGGCGTGGTATCGGAGTTCCGTGATTCGCGTCCCGTCTTGGGTCCGACTTTTTTCCCTTTTTTTTTGCAAATTCTCTTCTTTTGTGAGAAAATCTATTATTTCGAGCCCTTTTTTTAGTAATTTTTAAAAATAAGAAAAATTTTAATTAAACTTTTTTTTAGTAATTTTTAAACACAAGAAAAATTTTAATTAAACTAATTGCACTCATGATTTTCATTCAAATAACCAGATCAGTTTTTTCTATTATGTCAATAAGATCAAAAACTATTTATTCATGTAATTTGTATGTAAATGTAACTTAAAAAAACCGTCATCCGGGTACTATATATACATATATATATATATATCACATCGCTTTATTGTGGGAGACTTTAAAACTGACCTTTTAGAAATCTCTATCAAATCTCGCACATTTAGGTTGACGATGATGTCAAACGTCATTATTTTGGCTCTAAACGCAACACATCGCAACTTCGACTCTGCAGTCACCTGAATCGACCTTATGGTCGAAGCTTAAGGGTGATGTTGGTGCTATTAATTGGTCATCTGTATATATTGCTTCCATAGTAGATGAAATAGTCATTTTTAACGGCAACGTATTAAGACTTTATAATGAATACGCTCCTAAGCATGTCGTTCAACTTAAGCGCTATCATGTTTTATGGATCAAGTCTGGGGTAAGAATGGCTATTGCAAAAGCGATAGCAGGTTTTGCGATTTTGAGGGGAATAGTACTGAAATAAATAAGTAGGTGTGAAATGATGCAATTAAATAAATCCACGAAGTAGTGCTTATTTCATCTACGGCTGATATTAAGTTTCTCAAAACATACCTGAGAGAGCTACGTTGCAGCTATATTATGATTGTGGCATGAATGGGTCGGTTCGACCAGGATAGAGCTACGCTCTCACAGAACGCTAGCGTAAAATAGTAGCCTAATGCTGCTGTGTTTCGTATGGTGAGAACCGGATGCCCTTTTTTACTGGAAATGAGGCATTCTATCTTAGTCTTAGACTTAGACAACGCATGTGTATTTTTATACTTAAGATAGATGTAGATGTCTATAGGATACAGTATCTACTTACTAAGAGGTCGACTGTGATGTGTGTGCTCGTTTGTCACCCATATTTTATTTAAAAAAAAAAACGCTTTGATATGAAAAATAGATATTAGTCTATAATAGTATCATCTTTTCTCCTGACGATTTTAATCGTTACTTTTTTCTTCTCTTCCATGCCTCTTTATTATAAAGAAAGTTTTGCTTTTGCTCCTGCTGAATTTGTCAAATAGTGTTTTGTTCTTTTGTACCATAAACGGTAGAGCGTATTGTTTATTTTATTGTCGCTATATTGCAACGTAATAATAAATGTAAATGTTTCAATTTAATAGATTTGTATAACTTTTATTTTCACTTATAATATTGAATATAATGTTCAATCTATTTATTACCTTGCAATTTTCCATTTTGTGCGAAGTTGTTTTTATTCAGGGAACGCATGAATTATTGTTATTATATTCGCTGCTACATCGCAGGTCATGGAAGGAAATCCAGCCATAGCCAAAATGTATGTAAACACATATTTTTTTTGTTTTTGGGTACCCATAGTTATTTAGTTAGTATACATTTACCAATTTCGGTATCTTTAATTGTTTATTCGCAAAACTTAATGAAAAATGCGTAAATAAAAATATGGGTGCGCAAAACATAATGCGTGGTAAAGGGCCAAAATTTGATTCAAAAGTTATTATTCCATAGGAAATTTGAGATACGACCCTCTACAACGCCCCCGAGTGAAAAACGAGGAAACTTTCCCTCACCAAGTCTCTGTTTATTTTTGCACTAGTTATGTAAAATGTAAGGGGATGGAATCGCTTTTTTTCCTAGGAGATATTACTTTTGTGGGGTTTGTGGCAGTTTTCTAACGCTTTACGTGATTAAATAAAATAGAATTAACGATTTTAAGGCATTTTTACGACTTATTTTCATTTTCATTTCAAAATTTAAAATATCCATTAAAAATCCCTAACTATTTTGATTATATTGTTAGATTAGAATATTTTTTTACTCATTATCCAAGTTTATATGTATTTATTATTTTACGCTATTTTTTCTTTTATAATTATTTGTACATAATGAGACCTTGTATTTACATAGTACATACTCATTTATAAATAAAGTACTACCTACCTATTTAATATTTTTACTACGCAACAACGAGAAAATTATTACAATTTAAAATAAATATGGAATAAGTGAAAAATACTTGTGAAAAACTTAATCTTAATAACTAAGCGAATATAATGTAAGTAGCATTCGCTGTTTTTAAAAAGGCGAAAATTTTTAGTAAATTCGCTACAAAAAGTACTACTTTAATACCGAAATTGAAAAATCGAACATGTTCAATGAATGCTTGACTAAATATTGTTAAGTAAATATGTTTAAATCTACTGATAGAAATATATTGCAGTGATTTAAATTTCTTAGAAGCTTGGCAACGCTAAGTCATTAACCCCGAACTATTCACTGACCCCTTAACAGTTAACGCGTGCGTTTAGTATATCACAAATTAAACGTAAAATCTCTAATAATTTGGAACCTTATACCGGTGCAACTAGTTAGAGACGACACCCAAGCTGTGAAAATATTACAATTTTTGTACATTATGTAGCAACGAAGGAAGGGTCAGCCGCCTATTCGGTACCCTTCATATGACCAGTGGCGACCCCGTACGCGCGCCGGTCAACTCTGTATAATGTTATTCAAAAAAGGAAGGAAAGGGCCCGCCAATCAACAAACCGTATATCATTCCTTATTCAAATATATTTTCGTTGAATGGTTGACCCGAAAGTCCACGCGACCATTTGATAGTTAAATATTGTTGGTGGGCTTCTCCGACCACGGATGTAATTTATGATCTATAAATTATGGGAAAATATATGCGTTTACAATTTAATGTTAATTTTATTGTTATATTCTTTAACATTGTGTTTATTGTTATGCATATATTTGCGATTATATATTAGGTACTTGTCACGATATAGTTTATGCTAATAATATATCAATTGTTTAGTTTGTAGTGTCACCTATTTGCTCTTCTATTAAATAAAAATCTTAACCTACTTATATCATTTGTAAATCAAGAATTTTTTTAAGAAATATAAATGTCTGCAACTGTCTCCATTATTTAAATAATAATAATCGTATCGCAGTTCAAATGGACGTAACTGTTTTTTTATTTTATTTAAAAAGCACGAGAAAATTATTTAAAGTTTATTAGCTGTTACCGCCCTAATTGTAACGACGTTCTTTATTAATAAAATGGCACGTAATTAGACGGGGGAGAAAAAGGCGGGAAAATTGTATTACTTTGGCTTTTAACACGACTTTAACTCGGTGTTTTCTTCCCCGATCTTCTTCCCGAGATCGTAATTGTGTTAATTATTGTCTGATGCGTTTTTGATTTATTGTTACTTGTTAGGGTTTTGAAAACCGCTTGCGTATTCAATTATTACTACTGAAGTTACGTTTTTTTTAAACAGAAAGTGCTTTTTGATATCATCATTGTCAATTTTTTGAAGTAGTTTTTTTTCTGCTTTTACTATTAACTTACTATGTAAAATTAAAAAAAAGGAAGGTGACAATCTGTGTCGGTGTCTAAAACCCTCATAGCGAGCAGCACTGCGATTTTCTTCCGTAAATCCTACCGCGTATCTTAAATCATATTTAAAAATGTTGTATTTGTTTATAGATTTTTGTTATAACTGTGTAAAAAATATTTAATATTAATTTTTTTAACTCTGCGACATGAATTAAAGGTATAAACATAGGCGTACACTGATTTATAACAGAGGGACAACATTGAAATTAAAGCATGGGACATAAATTTCGAATATTACCTATATTGGAACGACTCGGATTGTAAAATTAAATTTTGCATGCAGAACGCCGACGGTAAGGGGACGTCGCGACGCTTTATTTGGTAGGCGTATATAATTTTATTGCAGGGACCAATGGTTTGCGAAACATGTCGGGCATTTGTCCCGGCGAAATTAAAATATTTTAGATGCTATCTTTGTTTACTGAAAGTAAAATATTTTAATGAGCATACTTGGACTCGAATATATTTTGACAGTCTCAGTGAATCAGTAAGAATAAGATTTCAAAAAATTAAATAAACATTTAGAAAAATTTTGATTCAAGTTATTCATAGGTATCTCAATGTTTACAAACAATTTAAATACAAATATTTTATTTATTGGGATTATTGAATTTGAACTATTATTTATTAATTGAATAATTCAAATAAATTACTCACATTTTTACGGAGTTAATTAAAAAACATATTTTTTTTATTTAGTGTATTTTCAAATTAATTTACCTTGAAACTTAAAATTAAGTATTTACTACAATATGTATTACAAGATTTTAAACTAGTACTATTAATGCTGAAGGAAATATGCTGTAAATTTTTATTCAGTGGCATTCTTACAGACCTTCGCTTACTAAATAAAATCTTCGATGTAACAAAAGATAAAATACACAATATAAAAACCCTTTCAAATCGAAATACCAAAAATAAAAAGAAAGCTTGAGCTTCGCATATCCACTCTAAAATAATAACATATTATGTCCCTTCAAAGTGCTCGAGAGAAATCTTCAAACGCGACACCTCCATTACCCACCTAAGGTAGCTCCCGACCCCCCCCAAACCCTCTACTATAACTTCACCCTCACATGGTCATAACGGCCCCCGATAAGGGTCTCGAAGGCCCCCGGTAAATCACTCTGTATCTTCTAGGGCGACTCCCCCGCTTTCGGGTTATATACTGTTACAAACATTTGTATGTAAAATGAGTTGGACATCAGAATGTAGGCTGGATTTATGTTAAGTAACAATGTTAATGTGAAATATTTGCAGTTAAGTAAAATTTATAATGCTTTTTCACATTTTCTCAATAATCTATTAGTAATCATTATTACACGGAAAGAGCGGGGTATCCTTATAGTCAATTCTATAAAAAGAAATCAGTATACTCATTTTAAATAACGTTTTCATTTCAAATTTTATAAATTAAATGTAAAATTTCGTAAGATATTAAACCGAGGCTTATAATTTTCTTTAAATATGGTATATTATATAAAATTATAATATAATATTTAATATTTTTGTTGATTATTATGTCTTGCGCGTGAATGTAAATAATTCATAAGAAAATAGAACGTAATAAAATATTTGTACCTACCTACATTAACATGTACAAAATTAAATACCTACAGGCCTGTAAATTTTGAATTAAAATATTTTATATATTAGGTAGTAAAAGTATTAAAAAATAATATATATATATATATATATATATATACTGTATACTGGTTTTCTTGAATTGGAAAATAAATAATTAAAAAAAATTGGATCTATAAATAACAACCAGCAAGTGGTTTGCAACTAAAGATCACTGCCGTTTTTCCGTACAGAAAAATTAAAAAAAAATATTTTATGTCCTCCCCCGAGGTCTGGCGAGCCTAATGTTTTCTTTTTACTCCATCACGCTACCGTAATCCGTCAAGAGGGTCGAAGAGGAGGGAGCTGAGGTGGTGTGATCGATTTCTCATGGCGAACCCCCGTAAAACTATGGATATTGGATATTTTAGGCTTAACGACATCTTGAGACGCTTTGTTTGTTTGTTTTTTTCATCGGGTATTTTAATTGCAGAATTGAATGGATTCACCTAATTTACGAAGACTCCAAACTGCTTGTGTCGGATATAATGTCGTATACAATCACATATTAATTCTGGGTTTAAGTTGATGACTTAAAAATTTTCATTGCGTTTGCAGTGTTAAATTTTACAATTAATTGTGCTTAAATTTTAAACTTCAAGTGCCAATTTTTTCTTATGTTTACGTAGAATTCATAAAAGTAACGAATGAGAATGTTGATATAAAATGTTAAGGAATAAGAGTCAGTTGGAAAGCAAATGGCTAAATACTCAAACGCTTCTCAATTTCAAGATGTCGTTAAGTCTCGTGACGTCACAGTCACTTTGACTTAAACCAATAGAGACTGCACGAGACTAAATGGCATCTTGAAATCGACCAGCGTTTGAGTATTTGAGCCATATAAGTACATTTTGTAGCGTATCAGAATAAGCAATTTAAAAAAAATCTTTTTAAATATTAAAAAAAAAACGAGCTAACATGTTCACTACGTGGACACCTGTAGCTTCAATCAAAATGTTATTCAAAATAACTCTTTTTTTGTAACATTGCGAGCGTTTTAAAACAGGGGTGGATTATGATAAACGGAAATGCCTTCGTGAAATGGCGTCCTAAGCCTTAAGATACGGCTCGCACGTTAACCGTAAATACGAGTACATGACTTGTGTGCCAGTAAAGGCTTTGTGCGATGTGGGACATGGTGCGAGACTTAATAATTCCTA
Organism: Parnassius apollo; assembly: GCA_907164705.1. Classification (NCBI taxonomy): domain Eukaryota; kingdom Metazoa; phylum Arthropoda; class Insecta; order Lepidoptera; family Papilionidae; genus Parnassius; species Parnassius apollo. Next base: position 5,941,887 of record CAJQZP010000929.1, read on the forward strand.
CTCGTAATGCAGCCTCTGTAAAGCTGTTTTGTGAAAGCTAAACGTATTAAATTAGTTTGAAGTTATTTTTTATTATTAGTCAGTATAATATATTATTATATAAATCTTTTTAAATATTATAATGAATGAATGAAATACAAGACACCTGTAGCTTCAATCAAAGTGTTATTCAAAATAACTCTTTCATAATTTTTATAACATTACGAGCGTTTTAAAACAGGAGTGGATTATGATAAACGGAAATGCCTTCGCGAAATCGCGTCCTAAGCCTTAAGATACGGCTCGCACGTTAACCGTAAATACGAGTACATGACTTGTGTGCCAGTAAAGGCTTTGTGCGATGTGGGACATGGTGCGAGGCTTAATAATTCCTACTCGTAATGCAGCCTCTGTAAAGCTGTTTTGTGAAAGCTAAACGTATTAAATTAGTTTGAAGTTATTTTTTATTATTAGTCAGTATAATATATTATTATATTGTATTAATAGAAAGTTTGGGCTTTATGTACATTTTGACGTGGTTATGTACGTGAATACCAGCGTAAAATAGCAGCTTAATCCTGTTTCGTATCGTTCCTTTTGTTGGAAACGAGACATTCCATTTCAGTCCTTAGGGGTGACAATGTATCTGGATTTTGATTCTCAATTGAGCGTAAATGTACATGTTTATGGACCACGGCATATATTTACCATTACTTACGTGGTAGAGCCATGCTGCAATTATATTAGTAGTATAGTTGTAGCACGAATGGGTCGGCTCGACCGGGGAAGGACCACGCTCTCACAGAATACCAGCGTGAAATAGTAGCTTAATGCTGCTGTATTTCGTATGGTGAGTGTAGAGAACCGGAGACCCTTTTTACTGGAAATGAGGCATTCCATCTCAGTCCTCACGGGTGACAACGCATCTGCATTTTGATTTGTAATGGAAGATAGATGTAGATGTCTATGGGCCGCAGCAACCACTTACCATCAGGTGGACTGTGTGCTCGTTTGTCACCCTATCCTATTAAAAAAAAAAAATTCCATCAGGTGGTTTGTGTGTTTATGAACCTTATTCTATATAAAAAGGTATTTTAACAACATTTTTGGGTTTTATTCAGGCATTTCGGGATAACCTCACCTTCATTAAATAAAAATTGAGTGAATAGCAAGTCAACAGTGCATTTGATGGTAAAAGGCTACTGCATCCTAAGGACACCTGAAACCAACTTTAAACTAAGACGATGAACCACTCAGCAATATTGAGGAGCAATACCGGCTCTTACCCTTCGTACTGAAATACAGCAATGGGTGCAATACACCAGAAGTAGGAAGGAGGGTGGTACTTATTGAACCAGCAGAAAACTGGTCATACCAGACACTGACAGGAAGTAATGTGGTATTTTAGATGCCTATTCGATCTTGCATTGATATTGATTACATTGGTTTTTACGTGGTAGAGCTACGCTGCAGCTATATTATAATTGTAGCACGAATGGGTTGGCTTGACTGGGGAAGGACCATGTTTCACAGAATACCAGCGTCAAATAGCAGCTTAAGGCGCTGTGTTTCGTTTTGTGAATGTAAAGAACCGGCTACCTTTTTTACTGGAAACGAGGCATTCCATCTTAGTCCTCACGGGTGACAACACATCTGCATTTTGATTCGTTATCGAGGATAGATGTAGATGTTTATGGGCCACAGCAAGTTACCATCAAGTGAACTATGTACTCGTTTGTCACGCTAACATAATTTGAAAGGGAATACAACCGTTATCTGGACATGGGTTTCTCACATTGCAGGAAGGATTTGTCATAATCGCCAAGTTTTTATGAATTGGCGATTACAGTAGAAAATACGTATATAGCATAATGATTTCTTATGTTTACGCGAAGACTACACATTTAAATAAAATTAGTTTATACGAATTATACTACGTATATATTATATTCCCGACGTTTCGAGCACTTTACTTTTTTTTAACTTAGCCGTGGTTAACTACGTAGGTCACATGTACATTTGTCCTCGATTAGGAATCAAAATGACCATGAGAAGCGTGGCCATCCCTGAGGACTAAGATGAATTACTTCTTTTTCCTGTAAAAAGCGAAACACAGCAGCGTTAAGCTGCTATTTGACGCTGGTATTCTGTGAGTGCATGACTCTTCCCCGGTTGAGCCAACTCATTCGTGCTAGAACTATAATAGCTGCAGCATAGCTCTACCACATATAAATCTTTGATGTTGTTCCTCGACGTCGATTACACTATTTTACATTCAGATATACTAAATGCTATAACGACCCATCTGAATCCATTAGATCTGACAATGGCAAAAGTTGCCTCATACAATATGTACGGGATGAAATGGGGTGTTGGATTATCTTTATTTTTGAGAAGGTTTTTACAAGACAAGGAAAAGTCCGCCGTGCTGCCCTAATGCGTGTTGGCGAACTACACCACATGTCTTTGAAATACTTTTTTCTCATTTCTCACACGTGCAGGTTTCCTCACAACGTTTTCCTTCACCCATATGTAAAATGTGGTAAGTTAACACATAAAAGCGATGAAGCCATGTCCGAAATTGAAGAAAATCCTAATGAGAAGCTACTAATTAAAGCCATAAACTAACATAGTGGAATTAACCTAAAGGCAAATCTGTCAATTACCTATGGGCCTGAGATATATACGTGAGAATGGTAGTCTGAGTAAAACAAAGGAGCCACGAGACATCGATTTCTGCAGGAATTAGTGCCTATGGTCCTTGTTTCGGTTGGCTTACACCGTAACCTCTGAGCCGAATAGTCACCAAACTAGAATGTTCGATTCTTTTCGATTTCTTACTTAGTTTTTTTTTTAACAACGACATAGTAGATATCGATTTTAATTTAGACTTTTTACCATCTTACACAAAAAGACACAAATGTATTTTTATACACGTACAAAGTTCATGCACCTTAAGTCACAGTTACTTTTTTATTCTTGTAATCAATTATAAGCACATCGTTTCCACTTAAGTAACATTTAACTTTTAAAAACCGAGAATACCGAAGAAACCGACTAGTCAAATCAAACATTAGAAACAAACTAATCTATGAACTGTACACGAAGTTAATAAATGCAACAGCATGCATTGAAACTGTGAATAAAAACGTTAACCCCTTTGCTACCTCGGCGTAAGCGCATGGAAATTAGATCAGTAGGTAGCTACAATTGGACAGTGGTTCTCAACTTTTGATATAATGTTGCATAATTATATTTATATTTTTATAGTTAATTTTGTTATGTTATTTACTTATACAAGAAATATCATAAAATGGTTAAAATAATTTGGTGAATTACTTTTTTTAATTTAATTGATCATTATTAGAAAGACGCTGATGCCCATCTCCTGATTTGTTTCCCTCTGTCGCATCTTAGGGTAGTGACTATGCTTACACCGCCATCAATACTCAGTATTATCTATTATATCAAAATGTATCATTAGCCTTTGAAAAGTGAAAAGCCTGTCCCAAATTAGCACGGTGTTTAAATTAGATTGACCAAAAATGTATTTATAAAATATACATTTTTAAATATTTAGATTGGCAGTAATTTAAAACATAAATAAAATTGTATTTCGAGGGCTCTAGTAGTTGTAATAGACTTACCTGTAACAGTTTGAGCACCAGCCGACAGATCCTATTTCGTGATTGTGCTACATTTTTTTGCAATCGCTCATTAATTTGGAGTAGTAAGTTCAGACAATGGCAACCCTTCCAATGCGCACCGCGGTCTCGGGCACCCATTGTGCCATTATCACTGTATTTGTGTTTCCGGGCGCTTCTTTTTATTATGTAGATTAGAGGCTTTATCAGTACCGGATTTAGATAAAGATTTGCGTACTAAAGCTTTTTATTAGCATAGTATTTTTATTACTTTAGATAGAAATAGATAGTGTGCATATTTTTATTACACATCAGAGCCTGATTTTTAATATTTAAAATGCATGCGGGTTCACTGTAATATTTATATTAAAATTAAAATTTTAAATCACCCTCACAAAGCAACAAACAACACATAAAAGAAACTAACTGCCAATGGACATGACCGATCATGCGTAACGCGATATCAATGTAAAAACAGAAGTCAAATAAATCTAACGAGGACTCTTACATCTGCATGTCAGTGGAATAAATCAAATCACCGTTGAATGCATCCGTAAAATATTTTGTGAACTATTTTGAATGTACGTCGCGTCTGATAGTCGTGTTAAAAAAACGCGTCCCTCGTAAGTCAACCCGTTCACTGACACGTATTCAGACGGTATAGAAAAAAAACGTTACACCCATATTTTGCACTTCCCGATACCCAATAATAGGGTCTATTTATGCAGTCTCAATAAATGAAGAGTTTTTTTTTCACTTGCGTTATAAATCAAAATGTATTATTTATCTTTAGATATTCAGAATCTGCATCCTATTGTTATTCGAAATGTGCGGTGTGTCTAGGGTGTAATGTTTTGTCGAATATATTTCGTTGTTGCTGTGCGATTACTATTATTACTTGACTCGTATCAAATTTTTTATAACGTATACGCACTATTAGAAGTAGTTCTGCTTTTAAATATCTTCATCCGAATTTTCAGCTAACTGATTTTATCGAGCAATTTAAATTCGGAACAGATCGGCCATTTTGAATATTTCAAGAACCGAGGGTGTAGACCGTGGGGCAGTAATTATTTGATTGAAGTCAAGAGGTTGCACGCCGAGATACCGACCCGATTGTATTGTGGACCACGACTCTGAACCGAAGCGTTCACTCAAGTATTTTATTGTTTGAATTTGTTACGTTCCAGATTTACACCTACGGGGTTCAAGGGTTAACCGTTAGAATATTAATGCGAATTAACCAAATATATTTATTTAAAATATTTTTTTCAATTCAAAAATAACGCATTAAAAGCAGCTTGCTCTATAAATGCACATTATTAAATCTCTAACAGTATCGAAATTTGATTGTAAAAAAGTTCACAAACATCTGACTTAGCAAGGTGACAGGAACAGAAAAAAATATGTCACGAACAGACCTCGTAACCCTTAATCCGCTCTATTATGCATATAATTATTATTTCCGATACGCTATCAAAGAAAATAACACAGTCCTTTTTGCATATACGTTATTGACGGAAGTGTGAATAAAAAATGTCACCCTCAGGTAGAGAAAGGGTGACCCGAAGGGTTTTTTAAGGGTACGGGTAATCCGAGCTCAGATGTATTGGAAACTTATGCGAGATGATTATTATGCATGCATTCTCAGGAAGATTTAATCGACGCATAGCCGCAGGCATGTGTGAAGAAGTATGAAAGTACTTCCTACGGATCAGAATTCACAGGGCTTACATTTGAGGGTTAACAGAAAACCAACGACGGCTCTTGTTAAAAGTTGAATAAATGTTAATATAATATAATAACGTTTGATTTCGTAAACGCATATGAGGCAGCAGGTGCGACATTGCAAAGTAGCGTAGGGCAAGAAGTCCATGCTAGGCGGCTAAAACGTGCTGTATACAAAAGGGCGCATAATATGTAGAAGTGCCGATCCGGCGGAATGCATCACTTCTACGAGCGCCGCTGCGTCACTATTTTTATTAATTGTCTTTACAAGATGATACTAAATACGCACGGCACACCTAGTTACTGAGACTTTGTCAAGTGCATTAGACTTCTTCATTATTGGATGCAAAGTAACAGCGATAGTATCTGTCAAACTAATACGTGCTGCTCTGCTCTAGTGCGTAGAATTCACTCAGCAAGTGCAGCGCAATAAGTACTTTTCTGCTGTATAATCTCCCAGAAGTTAGAAGAGGACAGGAGGACGTTGTTAGACTATTACTGCAACATTTCACCGACTTATAAAACGGAGGAGTTACTGTTTGTTCTTTTTTATTGTACGTTTCAGTATAGCTCCGAGGTTAATTAAGGGGTTTAACATATTTTTATCCGACTGCACCTGAGTAAGGGTAATGTATTTCGAGTGTATGCATATCTATGTTTATTTGTTCACAATCTCTGTAGCCTAACTGGCTTGTGGACCTTACCATATGGAGTGTCGTTACTATCGTGTTAGTTGTAGAAGTGACTTAGAATGTAATTTTTTTCTCTTTTGAATAAACTTTTTACACAGTCAAGTTTTTTATATCACTCTTTTAATCTTTGAATTTGTTTGTTTATCGATAAAGTATACTTCCACAGTGGTCCTTATAAAATAAAATCACGTATTTTGTTTATATTATTTTTAAATTATTGGTTTTTTAATTATTATTTTTTTTATTTAAAGATATTACTGTTTATATAAAGGTCAATTTATTTCAAACGGTTCTGGGGATAGAGTTTACGTGAAACTTTAACGAGACTTCTGTAGGCGTACGCGTACGCATATCAAATTATAATTGGATTAATCCAATTTATTATAATTTTTATATAATAAGTTGGTATAAGTAGTTTAATATTAGTTAGTTAATGATTACGTATTATAACTAAAATAAACATTACGAACTCTATTTAAACACCGCGTTTTTTTCGATGCTGCTACAAAAACCCAAATCGATCGAGGGTAACCCATTGTGGTGTTTGTTTGGATTTTTTATGAGTTTTAGTCCAAGTAATCCCGTGTCCTCTCACCGTTGCTGAATGCGTTGTGACATATAAAAGGATTATTCTTAATAGATAATTAATGATGTTACGTTACAGTTGCGGTTTTCGAATGATATTTTAAAATATATAATACCTACCTATTGCGCTGTTTTCAAGTTCTTTTATTATAGAACAAGGGTGTCAAACGAGCACACAGTCCACCTCATTGTAACTCATCTAACTTAGTGGTTGTTTGTTGTGCAGTGTGTGGTCTTGCGTTTTCTTGAAGCAGCAGTGACCTAGAACGATTGACCAATCTCGGTTGTTTAGCAGCTAGTTCTTCCTTCATGGTTTGCAGTTTCTGACAATGGATATCTGCCGTAACCGTTTGTCCAGATTTTAGAAAGCTGTAGTGAACGACACTGCCGCTAGTCCACCAAACACTCACAAGTAACTTTTTCTGGGTCAGTTTTCGTTTAGGACAATATTTGGCTGGGTCTCCAGGGTTCAGCCAATATAGTGAACAACCTTAAACTTATCTTGGAAGATATTGCTGTTGGTGGCACATCTAAATTCAGTCATTAAAATTTATTAAGGTGTTCCTTTCCTTCGATTGTCCTAAGATACAACATAACCCAATAATATATTAAAAAATTTAGCATTAATTTAAACAGCTCACGTCGCAATCTTCAAATACTTTTACGGATAGGATTGTGGTATTTAATGTTTTTCTCGCGCTTGTCGATTATAGGAGTCAAAGATATATGGATGTGAGGATATATGCCAGGATCTGCCCACAGTCAGAGCTCTTACAGTAAACGCCACCGACGTGGATAGACGGCGGAAAAGACTTAATACTTTTTAACCTAGTGCGTTCGTCTCTGCGAGCAGTGTTACGCGTGCAAATTGCCGTACCTCAAAATTTTGGACACAAACGATATATAATAGTCTGTGTTGCTTAGGAGACGCGGAACAGGTCAGAAGCTGAGTGCTCACCGTAAATTTCATAATAAGTGATAACCCGGGTTCGATCTCTACCGTCACCAATGAGATGGCTAATTACAGTTTGATGTGTTGATTTACCAGTAGTTTAAAAGTTATAGTTTATATATACGTCCCACGGGCATAGTCCTTGTCTTATTCCTGAAAGGGTTTTTTAGCAAGGAAGTATGTACCGCCCTGCCCCAATGTCTGTTAGTGGATATCATATATCTCCGATTTTTTTTTAAATTTCTCAGACGTCACGACAGGAAAACATCGTGAGGTAATCTGCATGTCTAAGAGATATATTATTAGAGGTGTTGGTGTGTTGGGGTAAGGGAAAGACGTACACTTGTGATACTTAAATACAGACACATCAAAAAAGTTTGCGATCAGTTTGAATCGAAATATTTTTATTACGGTAGACTATATTATAACTTCTTCTTAAAGTAAAGTAAAGTAAAGTTACAGCCTATATACGTCCCACTGCTGGGCTCAGGCCTCCCCTCATTTCTGAGAGGGTTTAGGGCAAGGGACTTCTTATCCTTAGTTTTTTTTACTTAAAAATATAAAATTAGAATATAAAACAATAAAACAAATTAAATTCTTTTTCCATTTAAAAATAAATTTAATATAAGCTTACGCTTATTTAGAAATCTGACTTAGTCAATTTTAACGGATTTAAAATATTTTTCGAGGAAAGTTGTGATTGAAAAAATGTGAAGAGCACTATCAGAAGTTTTACGAGCAAGAATTGTAACTTTGAAAAGAAGGATATTCCACGAGAGAAATAGCACGCAGAGTTTCTGTATCCCAATCCTGTGTCGTGGATACGTTGCAGAGGTACCACGGTTTGAATAATTTAGCTGACTGACCCGACAGTGGTCGCCCAACTGTTCTAACTGCAGTGCAGTGCAATATCAGATTGCTGGCTGCCCCTGACCCAACAATTAACGCCAGTACAATAAAAGCAGAAGTTAGGCCATAAAAGCCAGGCACAAAGGGCAGAAAATTTGGCAAAACTGTCGCTTCGTTGACAAATCGCGAATCAGTACTCATCCAGATAACAGACGTGTCTGTGTCTGGAGAGGACCTGGAGACTCTGAAACGCAAAGAACTGTTCAGCAAGGCGGGAAATCGTTGTCCTTTTGGGGTGGAATTATGATTGGAGCTAAAACGCCTTTGATCCCGTATCGAGGCTCCATGACAGCAGATGACTACGAAACAGTTGCTATTGATGGAATTGTTAGACCCGTAGAAGCCTGGCGGCTCGCCTGACTTAAACCCAATGGAGCACGCGTGGGATGCTCTTAAACGAGCTGTTTGGAACCGTGTGTGAAGCCAGCTCCACACACAGTGACAGAGATCAGGGAAGCCGTTATTCAAGAACGGGACAGGTTACCGCAAGAAATGGTTTATAACTTGATCCTCTAGCATCCTAGCATGCCCAGGAGGATTTCCGCATGTGTTCGAGCAAGGGGAGGAGATATATTATATTAAATAAAAACTTTCTATTAATAAATTCTTGTATAAGTTTAACAATCTTTTTCTTTCCGTCAAATTGTTAAACTGTTACATTAGGATAAAATTACTCAATTTTTTAATTTTAAACAGTATATTTCTATTAAAAAAATAACGTATGTAAACACTTTTTATTGATAAATTTAAATTTAAAAATATTTTTATAATGTTAGAATTTTCTTTGTTTTGCCAGTGATCACAAACTTTTTTGTGTGTTTGTACTCTTACGTACGCAGGTAAACGTTTTTAGAAATCACCAGTGATTTAAATGGATACAAAACGTTAGAAAAATTAGCACTTGAATTTTATAGTATGTATAGCGCAAGGGTCTTAATGTATTATTAAGGAACCCATTTAGAAATATGCAAATTCGATTATCACTGAAATTAGGTTAGGTTCAGTCGCATTGTAAAACTACGTTACTTCTGAGAACGTGAGTTTGATTATAATAAATATGCTTATTGTATAAAGTTTAGTAACAACAATTTATTTGACGTAAACAAATTTTATCAAGTCAAAACACTGGTGAGATGTCAACAAAAACAAAAGACAGCTGAGAGTTCATCGACCTACGGCAACGTGGTCGTAACTTTCATTCTTAAAGCGAAGCAAGTTAGTAACCTACTTTTCATTAATAAGAAGAGCTAAAAAAATGCACGAAGAAAGTATCAAAGATTGAGCGGCGCGCGAACTTTGCTAACAGTCTACGTTAGTTTTGTATGGATAAGACACACTTTTAATAACTTTTTTTTGGAGAATGATATGAATAAACAATGTTATTAAGAAATAATAAATATAAATAATATGGCTCTAGATAATTTATGCGTTTCAAAATGGGCTCGATACGTAGCTTATCACAAATACGGAATACTATATATAAAAAAAAAAAAAAAAAAAAAAAAAATATATAACTTCTATCTATCCCTCATAGCCTATAAATTAATTTTATTGACTGCCTTGTTGGTTGTGGTTGTAAGCGTGGTACTGATTATCAGGTTCAGGGTTCGGCCAACAAAAATTATTTATTGAGTTTTTCTGTTAAGTAATTCTGTTACGCAGCACATAGGCAGGAAGTTCGCGATGTTTCACTGCCATGTCTCTAAAAGCACGCAAATCCGTTATTCCTGCGCCTGATTTCTCTCCGGACGTGTCGCCTTGATTTTACATCGAACTATAACTATACGTGGTAGAGCCACGCTGTTAGCTACAGTAGTACTACTGTTATTGTTGTAGCACGAATGGGGCAGCTCGACCCGGGAAGGATCACGCTGTCACAGAATACCAGCGTAAAATAGCAGCTTAATACTGTGTATCCGGAGACACTTTTTTACTGTAAACAAGGCATTCCATCTTAGTCCTCAGGAGTGACATCGCATCTGCGTTTTGATTCCTAATCGAGAATAAATGTAGTATGTATGTGTTTGGGCATCCACTTACCAACAGGAGGACTGTGTGCTCGCTTATCACCCTTATTCTATAAATAAATGTATGAGAGTGAAGGAACAGAGAGTGCAACTGTGTGCACACACTTGAACACGAAATTCGCTGTGTAGTTGTTATTACAGCTTATAAAGCTCTACTGCTGAACATAATCCTCTGCTATAGATTGCTTCATAGGGACGATTTTGCCATTGTTGCCACGCTTGACATACAGGTTGGCAAATGAAGATTTTTGTTATGTTAAATTTTTATCAGGAAGATAGCAGCATATTCCTTATGACAATTTAACATAACAAAAATCTTAGCCTAGTTTCCCTCTGTCGCCTATTACGACACACAAGGGGTAATACGTACTAGTGAAGTTTGTAAAGATCATTCATATGCTTAAGCCCTTTCAAAGGACCTTTATGTAAGATTTCTTGATATAAAAAGAACTTTAAGAATTACGCCCACATTAGGAATTTCTCCCGTGTGGTGGAGAAATTTTACATACATAAATTTCACATGGACGAATGTAAAGTCTAGGGTTGCCACTTTTTGTAAAATAAATATAGTACGTTTCCCAAAAAAGTCGCAAAATATAGTACTATTGAGAAATTCAGAAGAAAAAATGAATACATTCATTTTTCATCTTTATTTATTTCGCCATATATATTTGTTATTTCTCTTTGCTTTAACTATATAATATTTTTAAATAATTACAGGAGTCTGAGCAATTTAGATTCATACTAAAATAAATTAACAATTAGGTAGCTTTTATTTAAATTAATACACTTTTTCTTTCTTCTTTCAATTTTTCGAATTTACATTCATGATGGAAAAAATTCTTTTCGTAAAACTTACTTGTTCCGGGCTTCCAATGACAGTTAATATAAAAAAGCGCGACAATTGAATTAGGGATAAAAATAAAGTATATTTCGTACTATATTATTTTTCTATAATATATACAATTGACTGAAACATAGTACATAATAAACATAGTGAAACATGGAACGATACTGTATATTGTAGTACGGGTGGCAACCCTAGTACAGGCTAGGGTCAATAATTTGCAAGTTATATAAATATTTGTTTCGTTCGGAATTCAAATCCGCGGCTCGCAGCACGCTGTCTAAACCTTAACATATGTGCTACTGAACCACTACATTATTTTAATATAATAAGTGATCTATTATTCTTTAGTGATTAAAAAAGGCATATATTTAATTATATTTATGTAAGAAATACGCCCTTTTTATACGTTATTTTTTTATTTACACTTCAACTGTCGTCAGTCACGTTTTAAATGCTATACTCCATGAAAGCCAAGGAAAAAAAAACTTAGATATTTTTATCAGTAAATACAATGCTGTATATTGAAATCAGACACGAGCTGACCACAGAACAGATATTCTAAATACGGCGGATCGTTCCCTATAGCGGATGCCCTTAAGATTGGTGGTCTATTTGAAAATGTAAAATCAAAGCAATGGGTGTTTTGTTATCAATATAATAATTGGCATATTGCTAGATTAGGATATATTAGGCCTATATCCAGCTCTCTCTCCATATGAATTGATTCTCTATTAATATTCTTAACAGCACATCCTTATTGTCTCAACCTTGGATTTTTCCCAGCTTCCCGCCAGACGCCGAGACGCTAAAAAAATAATTAAAACGAGCGGCGGCGAGAGTGAAAGCACGCCGTCTGCCGTAGCCGCGTAATTAGCACAATGGAGCTCCCCGACTTTGAACTTACAGTTATTTGCTCTTTTTATTATTTTTTAAACTTCACCAATGTCGCCAGTTCCTAAACTTTTAAAGGATTTCATTGTTTCTACGATAGATGTATAAACTTTAACTTTTTAAGGTTTTATTTAATTTTGCATCGACGTACCAAGCTATTAATGTTGTTTAAATATTTTATGATACAGACATGAAATACAGAGAATGGTGCGAAGTTTGAGGTCAAATTTATTTTGACCGATTAGTCATCAAAGGAGAGGGTATTTATTTTATAGTTTTTATGAACACAGTAGCTTATTTATATTTCACAGTGGTCCCATTTAACTTTAAGTATTTTTTTTACAATAAAGTTATAAATAGCTGATATACATTACTTAAGTATAATATGCTTGCTCCCGTATTAACCACGAGATATACGTTGTCAGTTTGAAATAACTTAAATAATAATATAAATAATATTTTTATAGTATACCTTAGGGTTACAAGTGTGCACACAGTCAATCAGATGGTAAACGGATGCTATAGCCCATATTTATCTACATCTTTCTCGATTAAGATGCAATGACACTATCAAAATGAGGATGTCTCTGGTCCTTGTCACTAATTATAGGAATTACTGCCACAATATGCTGCTATTTCAAGTTGTTTTGCTATGCGAGCATAGATATTCCCCGCATGAGTCTACCAAATCCAGCTGCTGTATTAAACTGCTGCAGAGTAGCTCTGCAAAAAACGATTTAAATCATAACAATTAATATGATGTTTTTTTAACCAATATTGCAAAAATGTTAACCTCTCAGATATTTAAAAAGTCTTATGTTTTACAGTTGGAAGTTATGTTGTTATGTTAAGCTTATGACACTTCTATAATTATTAATTTAGATTGTTAAAGATTTTTTTCATAAGACCTACTGTAGGGACTTTGAAGCATTTGCGTAACTTTAGACTTTCAAAAAGTGTTTCGTAAAGCCCAATTTTGAATGAAAATATTTTGATTTTATCACGACATTTCACAAATATGATCTTTAGATAAACTTTAAATTCTTGTTATAAAATTACACAAGAACTTAAGAATTTTTGTTCTTGTAAACTTAAAAATAAACTTATCTATATAAAAAAATTATTGGAAGGTTGATGGCATATTTCCTTTTAAATTTGCTCATATTAAAGCTAGGTATAGAAAAGAAGCGACATCCCGCAAAACTAATTTAACGAGATAAAACGTGAATTGCTTTGAAACCCTACATAACCTTAATTTGCGTCGAAGCCACACCGATACTTACACAGGCAACATCGCAAAAATTTCTTCTCTCTATAGAAAACTTGAAATTAATTCCGCAGCCTAATTTCCTTCACGTGAAATATGAGGTGTAACGCACACACGGCTACGTCACGGGAAATTTCGTTACGTAGACGTCGGGTTGCCAAAAACTACCCCCGTTTGTGCCCGTGGCATCAATCTTCCCCCGCACCACCTACGATCGTATAATACAATAATATATGTCTAAGTTTCGGACCGGCCCTGTTGGTAACCCCCACCCGCTTCCACCCTAAAGATAAGCGGCCGATGGAAAGGGATGGAAAGTTCGGGGTGCGTCCTAAAGGGTGTAGGGAGTATGTAGGGGGCGCTATTGAAATTGAAGCGGGGTTTAGGCGCGGATGACGGCTGGCTGGAGAATGGATGGAAATTTCCTCAATTTAGCGTTTTTGCCAACAAAGAATGTTGTTTAATTTTTGGTTTTTGTTGGCGGTTTCAGGTGTGTGGCGATTCGTAATTTTTTGTGAATTGTTTTATTTTATTTTATTTTCCACAACGAATAAATCTGTCTTTAGTCTTTGATAGCAGATATATGTAGAATGTGGTATGTGTATATATAATACAATTTAGATTGACACACATTTCTAATATCTTACGTAGGTATTTTTCATTTTTTATATTTTAACATAGATCAAAAACGATCTATCTTCTTGATTGAAGATTGAATCAGTATTGATAAAATCATTGCTTAGTAGTATTTTGCTTGTAATAAATTAACCTATAGTTATCCATGAAGATAATAATAACTGCATTTCCATCGCTAATAGTACCTCTAACCGTAAGAAATTCAAACATATAGATATTAAGTATCACTTAACAAAGGAAAAATAACTAATATGATAATAAAGTAAGAATATATATCCTTAGGGAATAACTGGCTGATATATTTAAAAAAGTTGTACCAGCCGCTAAGTTCCTAGAAATAATACAAACGTTAAATTTGTCTAATCATGATCACGTTTTCATCAAAAAATTGGATTGTTCATAAAAAATAGACTCCTATTTTTGAAAGGGACCGTTGGCATATAGGTTCAAAAATACTAGTCAACACAAAGTCTCTTTATATCTGACGTAGTTGAAACAAGTCTGTTAATATTTTTTTTTTGTAAAACGATAAACTTTGTGTTAGCATTCTAATACAGAATTTCGTACAGTACACACCGACTTTCTTTAACTACATAACCATAGAGCAGTTTAAAATAAACATATCATAACGTATTCGTTTATTTAAAAATAAAATAGCATGTAACAGGTGAACGGAGTAAAAGTGTATGGCACTGATATTTTACTACTTTTACTGATATTTTATAATTTTACATTATCATATTATGAAATTGATCTGTTAATAAATACTACTAATTGGGTATGTATTCTTTTAATTTCGATAGTTTTTAATTGAGTTATTTATATAGTTCAAATATTTTGTTTTTGTTTTGTTTTAATACCGAAAGATTATTTCAAATTAATAGTATTTATAGGAAGACCAATTTCATAATATGTTAATGTAACATTAAAAAAACATCAGTGCCATAGGCTTTTATTCCATTCACCTATTATTTTCCAGACGATAAAAAATCAACCAGTATATAATTATAGTAAAAAGTACTACGTATTTATTAAAACTGCGGGTGATTTATAAAAAAGAGATTTTATAAAGAAAATTAACCTGTTTTATAACTATCGAAAAAAAGGTGCATTTAATATTATTGCAGGACTACCCAAAACTAACTCGTTTATAGATATTCGGCGTTCGGCGGACAAAACAACTTTAGCAAAAGCAAGACGACGAAGGATTATGTTGTATACTACCGTCAACTACCTCAAACGCTTTCCACCCAGGCTGCTTAACCTCTCAACTCCTAGCGGACTCATGAGACCGCGGCCATATTCCGTCAACTCCCTAGCGGTCTCATGAGGTCGCACCCACCCACAGCACTTTAACCCATAAAACTTATAAATAGTGACTACTTTTCTATGAAGAAGTTTGGCATTATATAATTATTATGAAATATTCTATCCTCTAGTGGAATAAAAAACTGTTATGCTATGAATATTTATTTTGTAATCTACGTTCATTTCGTACACCATTTTCGCGTGAATGTTATTTTGTTGATTTTTGGATTTTTCTAGTGTTTTATTAGTGTTTTAGTATATAGTGTTTTATTATAAAATTGTAATGAAAGTTTTTGTTTGAATATAATTTATCTTTTTACGTAAATAATTTCCAGTAACATATATTGAAATAATTGTGATTTTCACGCTGCCGACATCCGCTTGGTATATTTTTTTTTGTCATCAAATTCAATAAAATATTTTTGTAATGAAGTAAAACCTGACTTTTGTTTAGACCACAAGATAGAGAATTTTGTATAGATTTTATAATGCTAAACTTCTTCATAGAAAAGTAGTCTCTAAATATAAGTTTTAATGGTTTTAAGTGCTGTAGGTGGGTGCGGTCGCATGCGACCGCTCGGGATTTGCTGGGCGCATGCGACTGTATGAGATTTTTATGGCGCTTGAAGGGTTAACTGATATTAAGGTTAACTCGGATGCAATTTTTTACGTGTTCAGTGAATTCGATTTCTGGTGGCGGTGTTAGGGAACCCACTACCCCATATAATCAAGTGTAGGTGGTAAGAATCGACAGAAGGAAATTGATACGTGAGATGGCCGGCAACATCTAAATAATAACTCAAAATAATATAAACCTGCAGTTGTAAATATGCCTGCCAAGCGTGGCAACCATGGAAAATATTTTCCCTATGGGACAATCTATGGGGGAGGCCTATGTGGACTTTCTAATAGGCTGTGATGATAACGAGCCGAATAGAATAGCAACAAGGCACTCGCGTTGTCCTTACGTAATCCGAACGCAATTAATTAAGCCGCGCAAACTTTTACTGCAGCCATTTATATTCCGGGCGGCCCTCGGCCTCAGCTCTCGGCGCACCTATTTGTTTGCCTACCTTTATCTGTTTGGAAATTTGTTGGTTTATCTTCGCTCGCCGCTCGCCGTGGAGTTGATTTGTATTGTAATAAAATGACGTAATTTTATGTCAAATTTAAGCGTTTCTGTCAGATTATGTCAGACTAGCGATCCACCCCGGTTTCGCAAGGGTGATTTCTGGATCTCGACAACAGCGCCACCTGCCGGGTCCAAATGTGAATATAAAACATCTAGGGACCCATTGAAACACACAAAAAATCACCAAAAAATTTCATCAAAACCGCTTGGATGATTTCAATGTTTATAAGGAAACTCACAAAGTCACATATTCTCAACATTGGACCTCACAAAACCATATGCATCCATCGACGTCCTGTACGTCCTACCAAGTCATCGGTTCTTTTAGTAGGGGACCGTTCTACGCATCACTTACCGATACGAGGTTGCAACTAAAACAAATTTATTATAATTTTTGGTATATTTTATAAATAAGTATGCTGTGCCATTTGCCAATTATAACCGTAGCGAAATTTCAAAAGAGTGTCTGTTGGAAACTCGGAAGTCATTTGCGAAGCCGAGCATATTTGGTAGAAAATTCCTAAAGGTATTAAGTCCGCCTTTTGTGTCCTTTCTTAACGGAAATCCAGTAAATATTAATAATAAATAAATAAACACTGGATCTAAAACTTTTTATTCCTTTATTTAACCAGATTCAAAGCTCATGAAATAAAATTAAAGATGTGCGGTGACGGCAGAAGAGAATCCAGCATCGGCATTTCGTTCCCTGAGTGTCATTAGAGGCAATCATTAGAAGGCCTATGGCTTCCGATAGATAGCTACCGCGATAGTCAATTCATACGTGGTAGAGCCTCGCTGCAGCTATATTATGGTTGTAGCACGAATGGGTCGGCTCCACTGGGGAAGGACCACGCTCTCACAGATTATCAGCGTAAAATTACAGCTTAATACTGCTGTGTTTCGTATGGTGAGTGTTGAGATCCGGGGACTCTTTTTTACGGGAAACGAGGCATTCCATCTTAGTCCTCACGGGTGACAACGCATTTGCATTTTAGATCTTAATCGAGTATAATTGTAGATGTTTTATGGGTCACAGCATCCACTTACCATCAGGTGGACTGTGTGCTCGCTTGTTACACTTATTCTATAAAAAAATCAAAGAAACATTCTTTTTTATTTCACAGAAGACTTGTTGTGGCGACAAAGTAGCGGCGTAACGCTTCGAATAAATGTGCTTTTTTTCTTTCTTTAAAATATTATTTACAGCTGGATTGGTGAGTGATGGACTGATGGCTAATGATGACGATATGCTCTCGATAGCCAACTAAAGGCTGCTTGCTCGTAACCACCTGGTGGGACTAAGTTTTAGCTATTCTGATAGATATTTTTTAAAGAATATTAACAATGCTATAAACATTACTAATATTCCCCTTAAGCACTCGTGGTAAGCTTAAATTGCTTGAATGGCGGATTCGAACCCACGACCTTTTTGAGTTCGCGGTCCGCGCCCTGCCATTTGGCTATTGTCGCTTTTTATATGATGATGATATATAATCGTTTATTATTTGCCAGATCTGTCATCTTTGATCATTGACTAAATTATTTCCTATTATATTTAATATTATGTCATATAAGAAAATGATAGTACCTCGGATTCGATTTCGACCGGTAACAAAATTGCATATTGCTATTTAAAGTGCGGATTTACCACGAGCTCGACAGTGAAGGAAAACATCGTGAGGAAACCTCCATGTCTCAGGAATAAAAATAAAGAAAGTCATTTGAAGACCGCCCACAAGAGTTGGAGTAACGCAATGGACTGATTGCTCCAAAAACCTCCCAAATATAAAAGAGCCTATCCTAAGCATGGGGATATAAAACAACAATCGCTTTTGAACAATTTAAAATTTATGTATATTTTAATATGCCATGATTCTCAGCAGCATATATAGAATTAAGTATTATTTTTTTGAACAATTTAAAATTTATGTATATTTTAATATGCCATGATTCTCAGCAGCATATATAGAATTAAGTATTATTTTTTTGAACAATTTAAAATTTATGTATATTTTAATATGCCATGATTCTCAGCAGCATATATAGAATTAAGTATAATGTTTTTGAACAATTTAAAATTTATGTATATTTTAATATGCCATGATTCTCAGCAGCATATATAGAATTAAGTATTATGTTTTTGAACAATTTAAAATTTATGTATATTTTAATATGCCATGATTCTCAGCAGCATATATAGAATTTAGTATTATTTTTTTGAACAATTTAAAATTTATGTATATTTTAATATGCCATGATTCTCAGCAGCATATATAGAATTAAGTATTATTTTTTTGAACAATTTAAAATTTATGTATATTTTAATATGCCAAGATTCTCAGCAGCATATATAGAATTAAGTATTATTTTTTTGAACAATTTAAAATTTATGTATATTTTAATATGCCATGATTCTCAGCAGCATATATAGAATTAAGTATTATTTTTTTTGAACAATTTAAAATTTATGTATATTTTAATATGCCATGATTCTCAGCAGCATATATAGAATTAAGTATTATTTTTTTTGAACAATTTAAAATTTATGTATATTTTAATATGCCAAGATTCTCAGCAGCATATATAGAATTAAGTATTATTTTTTTGAACAATTTAAAATTTATGTATATTTTAATATGCCATGATTCTCAGCAGCATATAAAGAATTAAGTATTATTTTTTTGAACAATTTAAAATTTATGTATATTTTAATATGCCATGATTCTCAGCAGCATATATAGAATTAAGTATTATTCTATATTAAGGGCCAATAACAAGAAACTTCAAGATATATTTAAATAATATTAGATCCCATATCATCCCGTGGGTGTCGTAAAAGGCGACAGAGGGAAACAAATCAGGAGATGGGCAGCAGCGTCTTCCTAATGACGACTAAAAAAGAAACTGCGATTGCGAACCCGCTTGCCAAGCGTGGCAACTATGGCAAATACCCTATGAGGCAATCTACGGAGGAGGCCTACATTCAGAAGTGGACCTTAATAGGACGTAAAGGTAACGGTAAACGATCCACCTAATGTTAAGAAGCTTTTGCAGCCCATGAAAACCGGAGTCAACCAAACAAATAAGGCCACATATACTTTATAACCCTTAAGGATTAGGTTGAAACCTCTGACAACTATAACTATCTGTGTTTTTTATCCTTCAAACCGAAACACAAAACTGGTAATGTTTACAGAGTGAAACCGAAACAAAACCCAAAAGCGTAGCTAAAGATTTTGTGCATGTTGCAGCTATATTATGGTTTTAACACGAAATGGTAGGCTCGACCGGGGAAGGACCACGCTCTCACAGAATACCAGACTGTGTTTCGTATGGTAAGTGTAGAGAACCGGGGACAGGCATTCTATCTTAGTCCTTAAGGGTGACAACGCATCTGCACTTTGATTCTTAATTGAGGATAAATGTAGGCGTCTATGGGCCGCAGCATGCAATTACCATTAGGTGGTCCGTGTGCTCGTTTGTCACCCTTAAATTTAAAAGTTAAAGTTACAGCCTATATATATCTCACTCCTTTGAACAGCCCTCCCCCCATTTCTGAGAGGGTTTTAGGGTAAGAAACTGTTCGCCGCGTTGCCATTGGCGCAACGCGGCGGACAATTCCTTACCCGTGCTGCGTGTTGGCGAACTTAACATGGTTTCGAAATATATTTTTTTCTTATTTCTCAGACATTCAGGTTTCCTCACGATGTTTTTCTTTACCGAGTACGTGGTAAATCAGCACTTAAAATTGCAAATATAATTTTCATTGGTGACGGCGAGATTGAACCCGGTTTGCTGACGTGGTAAAATGGCATACCTACTGTGAAATTTACAGCGAGCGCTAACCACCTGAGCTACCACGGCTCTTTGTCACCTTTATTTTATAAAAAAAGACCGGAGTCAACCGAAACAAATAAAGTCACATATACTTAGTTACAGGGTCAAACAAAAGCACAGTTCTTAAATCGTAAGGTTTAATATAAAGTTGTTTGCATCTCTATCCAAATTACATTTCTTATCTATCCAATTTTATCGATATTTCATAACGCTCCCTTAATAGAAAACATGAATATCATTCAAAAGCGTTTTACCTGATACGTATCTATATATTTTATGTACGTGTGCACAACACCTATAGTCGTTAGGGACCTGTGTAGCCTTATCTACCCCGTCAGGCACATCTTAAGCCTCTTGGGTAACTTGAAATAGGAATAGTCGCATTAGGCCCCAAAATTACAAGCGACCGTCGCAGGCTAACGTGGTAAAATGGCTTAACCACCTAGGGAGTTAACGCTCACCCACCCACAAACCACTCGAAAACATTATGCCTTTTATCACAGCATATTTATTTATATTTTCAACTGTAGTACATCGCGTTAAGGTGGAATTTCGTTTGTACTATACTGGTTATTGGTACATTAGGGTTGCGGGGATGCGTGAAGCGTTTGACCCCACTTCGTATTTCGGGTCCGCGCGGGCGTACGGGGGTGGGGGTTGTTTTAGTCATCAATAATGTTAGGTAAGCTCTAAAGACATACACGATTCGTTGTGCCTCAATATGTTTGTGATCATATGCTTTTGTTAAGATTTCAGTTAACTTTAGTGAATTTCTCGCAGACAGGAATCATTAATATCCAAATGTGTATTTAGAAGATATTTGTATAAAAATATTTTTGAAATTTAACACTAAGTATAACACATAGATCACCTTTAGTGCAGAGCTATTGAATATTTCATCAATATGAAATATTCAATAGCTCTATAGCTATTGAATAACTGGCTAAAAATGCATTCTATATTTGCACTCGTGCAACTTTTGATTTAGACCGGTCGTTATAGATACTTGTACAATACAAAAGATATGTGTAGCCAATAAAAATATTTTCAGTGTTTATTAATTAATGAGAACCCTAATAAACACATTAGTAACACTTTTTAATTGCTACCAAGCCAAGCGTAATAAATATGGCCCATATCCCAAACTGGATTAAAAAAGGCTTTTATAGAAGAATTATCTGTTTATAATAGATAAAATATTGTAATGGGGTTTATTTTAATATCATCTTCGTCATTTTGATTGGTAGAGTAGTGGCAACACAGAAAAAAATGAGAAACGAATTTTAGGTACTGCTTTACCAAAAAAATTTTTTAATGATTATTTTTCTTCATATGCCTAGGTATTTGATAACTTGATTATGGTAATAGGAACGGATCAAAAGTCACACTTACGAATTTTTTATGACATTAAAATCACTTCTAATGATATTGAAGTTAACTGTCCACCCGTAAGTAAGGATGCTGCGTCCTATGAACATTAAACTTTTAACATTAAAGGTCACAGATGTTGTGTTGTTACCTCTGAGGACTAAGGTGGAATGCCTATTATTAAGAGGATAGAGTAAGTCAGCTAAAATTCTAATTTCGCCCCCACTTCCCCGCGCGTCGTATGCTATGTACCGATATGTTTGTAATCACTAATACCGTAAGTAGAAAGGTCGTTAGACACTTATTTCATTAGGATTATCATATTAATGCCTGTTTCTTAACGCCAAGCCAGCCGCTTCTTATTTTTATCACGGTTATTTCCCATTTTAATTTTACGTCGTACTGTTGCGTAATGTATATTCTGATCGTAAGCGACACAACTTCTCCCTTCAAAAGCCTAAGCGATACTAACGGGGCGACTGGAATCAAGCTCAAGACGCCGATAGGTTAGGTAATTTCTTTTTACAATAAAAATAATGGTATTTAAAAAAAAGTAAATAACATAAGCACTGCTTTATAGTTAGTTCAGTTAGTATGCAAAGTTCCATGATCTTATTTAAAGTATTTTATGAATAACAGCGGTTTATTGTTTATTTTGGAGGTAACTTTGGATTTTTTTTCTATCGAGAAAATTTTACGAAATCGTGTTTTCGTCTAACATAATCATTAACATTAATCCTCAACTTTACCATATATTTATTTCAAAATTAATGCTGCAATATTTTCGGCATAACGAAGGATCTTGCTAAGCCATTTGACATTATATTTCCCCTTAATGGGTCTAGTTAATTTACAATTCATTTACATTAACAAGTCACAAAAGTAAAAGTCAAATAAACGTAGGTACCATATATTCACGGATATAGAAAAGAAGGATATACTCTATATCTTTGATGACTATAATTGAATTCTATGTAATGTTGTCATGTTTTAAATTATGCGTATCTACACGTTAAATATTGTTCAGACCTGTTCTTATAAAAGAAAACAAGAAACTTAAAAAAGAAACTGTTCGTATAAAAATATTTTAAAAAATGTACGTACAAAGAGATTGTTTATAGCAGAAGTAAAACTCCGACTCCAGAGGCATTTTTAATTTTTTTTAGTTTATTTTTTATCCGTTTGTATGAACTAAGATATTGATATATCTTAATTCATCGCTAAATAATTTTTTTTATAACAATAATAGTTCATAACTGAACAATCACCTCTGAAATTAAACTATTTAATCATCATTAACGTCAGTTTATAAACAAGGAAGTTATGCCCGAAAATCGACAAAAATATTGATGACAAATGATGATGAACGAATTATTTACCACAATCAAAACACTGACATGTTCAGCTTGTAAGATAAAGGCCTATTAATTTTTTAAACCCTATGTTTATTGCTTATGATCCGCATAATAAATACATTTCTCGAAGTTGAAGTTAGTTAAGTAAGACGTACGTTAATATAAATTATTAGTTAATAACCATTCCAATTTTTTTTTAATATACAAATACATATAGGTATGTGTATATACACACAACTTGAAATTTCTTTTCCTTTTAGAAGTTATTTAAAAATGTTTCACAACAGCATTTTGTTATACGAAAAAGATTTGTTTCTCATATGTTAAATGACACCGACGGATCGCAAAAACATTTATGACAGCTATCATATATAAAAGCATTTTACATTTTCGATAGTGCTACCACAAACGAAATATGTAGAAATATCTAACACTTGCAGGGTGATATATCGTTCTTTGGCGTTGTTTTGACACATAAAAATGTTATCATTTTATACCGAAACTACACGTTGGTACAACTGTACTTATCAGTACGTATATAAGGTAAAATTATTTATTGTTACTTGTTACTTTTATTTTATTGTTACTTGTATTTTAACCCATTATAAGCCAGTGTTGGAATACAATCTTATACGATGTGTTTACTGAAATAAGTTCCACTCCTTTGGAGTATGCATTACGAATGTCCAAGCTACTTGATTACGAACCAACTACTGGGTTCGAATTTCAACAACAAAGGGCTGGAAACTAGCCGTATGGTAGTCAGATGTTGGAAGGAATTGAATCATCTGATTGCTGTGTATATTGCCCCAAAATGTATCCGGCAGAAATGTAAAATACCAAGAGTTGGCTTGTGTGAAAAGATATTGACGTTACAAAAATATGTTGGAATGCAACCCACTAAAATCTAATAAGGACTTGTTGGCATGCAGAAAGTTGATGAATAGAAGTGAATCAGGCCTAATCTAGTGTCTGTCTATGTGTAGGCTATTATATTGTTCAATACTGAACATGTGATAGATTTTAATAGTAATAAAATGATGTATGAAAATATAATGTGTAATTTTTTAAATACTACTAAGTTTGTGTACACAAGGTAAACAGAAAGTGATAAGAAATAATTTAACTTTTGTAATGAGAAAATACATATCTTATAAAGAAAAATACCAGAAAGAATTTGTTAATCACTAGAGATGAAAAATTGCGTATGCGAATAGGATATGTTGTACAAAGTTAACCAATTATTATCAAACTTGGCGGCAGTACTTGTTGGATACCTGGATAATATCCAGCGATGGATTAAAATAAAGCCAAATGTATTTATTGCTTCAAGGATAAAGGTAAAGGTATTTGTATTGAATAGTTCCTTATTGTGTATATAAAAAGGAAGTTTGTAGTTGCGTGCATATAGAGACTGACAGGTTTGATTGGCAAAGGCTTTCTCATAGTCCACATACGCCAGGCAAACTGGCAGATTGTACTCTTCGGACTTCTGTACAATTTGCCGAAGGGTATGTCTATGGTGCTAAAGCCTTTTCGGAAACCGGCTTGTTCGGGAGGCTAGAAGTCGTCGAGTCTGCGTGCGAGACGATTCGTAATGACTCTCGAAAACAGCACGTAGACGCGGCTCAGAAGGGATATCGGTCTGTAGTTCTTCAAGAGAGCATTGTCACCTTTCTTGAAGAACAAGACCACCGCACTTCTGCTCCACGCCTCGGGAGTAGTGCCACCATGGAGGACGGAATTAAAGAGCTTCTGAAGGACTTTAAGTACCGGTGTTCCACCCGCTTTCAGAAGCTCCACTGTAATTCCATCTTCTCCCGGGGACTTGCCGTTTTTAAGGTGCTGAAGAGCCATTCTAATCTCACTCAGACTGACGTCCGGGGTGTCATCGGAATAATGTCGGATAAGACTTGCTCTTGGATCGTTACTCACACTTGCGTGTGGCTCCAACGATGATGTGAACAGCTGCCCATAGAACCTCTCAATCTCCCTCAAAATCTCAGGTGACCCAGAAACGATGCCGCCACACTCAGTCTTCAGCTTTGACAGTTGGCTCTTTCCGGCAGACAGATCTCTGGCAAAGACTTCTTCAATACGTGCTGTATTGAAGTTGCGTAAGTCCTGCCGCATCCATTTGGAGATCTGTCTGTTCAGTTGCCTGTATGCTGTCAAATATGCTGACGACTGCAGTTTCATCTCCCGTCTAACATCCATGAGATTAAGTTTGTGATCGGAGAGTTTTTGTGTTCTTCTGCGGCGGGTCTTGTAGAACTTAGCTCCGACCGCATGGACAGTTTCCACGAGCTTGTCATTCATATCGTCCTCTGTATTGCAGTCATCTAGGCACTGAAAGCGGTTTTGTAGCTCGAGCTGAAAGTTTCGGGATTCTGGATCAGAGCACGAGGGGGACGGAGCGTTGACTTCATTAGACATGACATCTCCAACTTAACGTTTAGGTTCAGTGTTCCTCTAACCTTTCGGTGGTCGCTGCCAGATTTCACCCTTGAGTTTACTCTACTACTACATCACTGAACAGTTGGTGTCTGGTTGTCATAATAAAGCCAACCTTATTTTTTGTCGAGCCGACGGGGCTCGTCCGGGTCCACTTCCTGTGGGGCCGCTTTTGGCAGAAAGAGTACATCATAAAGAGTCCCTCTTTCTCCATAAAGTCGGCCAGCTGCTGGCCCCTACGGTTCCGTTGCCCTACTCCAAATTTCCCTAACTTCAGCTCACCGCTTTCTCTTGTGCCTAGTTTTGCGTTAAAGTCTCCCATCAACACCGTATAGTGGGTTTTGGAGGAATGCATGGCTTTAGAGATATCCTCATACATTTCCTCCACCTCCTCATCGGGATGTGCCGAGGTTGGTGCATAAACCTGTATGACCTTCAGCGAATACCGTTTGGTGATTCTGAGTATCAGGTACGCAACCCTCGTCGACACACAATCAATCTTTACAACTTTGCTGACAAGAGACTTGTGAACGATAAATCCGACACCTCCTTGGGACAGATGGTCGCCCTCCCGGTGATAGAACAAGTTGCCGGACTTGAGGATTTTCACCTGTTTCGGTCACTTCCGAATTCTTTGGGTAGTGTTAATGTAATATCAATAAAGGACTGTCAAAACTACTTGTCGCTTTTTTTGATCAAAATGCCAAAATTTCTACAGCAACGAGATTATGTCATCTACCTACAAAATGGTAACAAGTTATCGAACAAAATGGCCCATACTCGTATATTTGTTACATTTAACTGTAATTAAACTTTGAAAAAAAAAATTGTGTAGGTATATGAAATACGAAGAAACTTTTTCCGCGACCTATTAAGTTCGCCGAACTAGACAAGAAAAAGCTTATATTAGATTTGAATTGTTTAGCTAGCTTAGTTCCTAGTGGTATTAATAGCAAATATTAACTTATAATCAATATATAATTTTTTCAATTTCATGCGAGCTGTTTCGGGCCTTTCTTTGGGCCCCCCAACAAATTTTGATACAGGGCCCCTCTAAGGCACGCTACGCCACTGATTATAATCCTGTCCAGAGCAGATGGCTAGTCTGCGTTGAGACTGGCGTTTGATTCCGTCGAAATTTGGGCGGTGCTACAGTCCCTTCAACGGTGCCAAGTTGACTGTCGGTATATCGAAGTGCTGAAGTGTTTGTACTGTATGGCTACGATGGCTATCCGAGTACAGAACTTAGGTCTTAAGATGAACATGGACAAAACAAAGATCATGATTAATGTCCATGTCACACCTATTCTAGTAGTTGTTGAAAGCACTAAGCTCGAAGTTGTTGACAAGTACGTTTACCTGGGACAAATAGTCCGACTAGGTAAGTCCAACTTCGACCGAGAGGTCAATCGACGGATTCAACTCGGCTGGGCGTTCGGGAAATTACGTGTAACGTAATTTCCCGAACAACGCTGCCCTGCCGCTGCCATGCTGCTTCTCGTCAGGTATACCACAAAACCTGAAAACGAAATTGTACAACCAGCGCGTGTTGCCAGTGATGACATATGGAACTGAGACGTGGTCCTTCACTGCTGGCCGTATGAGGACACTCAAAGTCGCTCAGCGAGTTATGGAGAGTGCTATGCTCGGGGTTTCTCTGCGTGATAAACTTAGAAATGAGGATATCCGCAGTAGAACCAAAATGACTGACATAGCCCAACGGATTAGTAAGCTGAAGTGGCAATGGGCCGGCCATATAGCTCGAAGAACCGACAACCGTTGGGGAAGAAAGGTTCTCGAGTGGCAGCCTCGTACCGGTAGGCGTAGTGTAGGGCGACCCCCCACTAGATGGAGTGACGACCTGGTAAGACATGCAGGAAGTCGATGCATGCAGGTGGCTCAGGACCGTGCTTTGTGGCATACTTTGGGGGCCTATGTTCAGCAGTGGACTTGTGAAGGGCTGTAATGCTGATGATGATGATGATGTCTACAAAGTATCTTGGGTCAGTTTTTTTATCATATTTCTATTAATGACTGTACACAGTAGAGGGAGAAAATCGGAAGAAAAATAGTATATATGGATTCCGATTATGCACCCCGTCTAGGCAACTATTAATTTAGCCCCTGAAAGTAGGTAGAAGTTTTCAACTTAGGGGCTAATAACCGACGTAAATTTTGTGCTTGTAATATGTTTATTAAGATTATTATTTCTTAAAATGCATTATCATAATTTTCTGTTATTGAGATGTATCGAAAAACTACAGAAAATTGGACAATTTCTGACAGGTCTTCTTTAGGCACGTTGGGAACTATTTGATGATATGATTATTTTTTCGGGAACTACGGCCTAAGAGTTCAAGTGGATTTGTGATAACATTTTGCGAATTTTTGATCATACACGTTGATCCCCTGTAGCCCGGGGCCCCGTATCATTGATACGGCTGATACGGCGGTAGCTACGCCTCTGATTATAATAGTTATAATGTCCGAGTGTATGCGCAAGCACAGGTGTACTCTATATACTTCTCACTCTCATAGTCTGATGGGACGGCTATCCGACACGACTGGAGAGAGGTACGTAGATTAATCGTTCATTTTTTTGTACGGTGGGAAGTTAGGATTGGCAAAAAAAATATTTTGTATCTAAAACATGAATTCCATTCACCGTAACTAAATACTCGCGCTTTCCCAGATGGTTTCGCGTTATCCTAAACAACTTTTGTTTTAATTTGTTTTGTAATATGAATTCTATTATCTTAAATTCAAATTGCAATAGTTGATTAGAATGTAACGGTAAGAATTAGACCACAATACCAAAATTAAAAGTGTCTCCATCTATATGTAATTGTTGAAAGCAATTTTTGGTTTTCGGATATCGTATTATATAACACATATCGTATTATATATCGTATATAACAGACTATCGAACAACAGATGTCGCTCATAAATAATTCCATATTATATTTAATTTGTTAGGGTTATAATCCTACTAGAGTTTATTTAGTGCGATTATATGAAGTGAACGGATTCTTAATAAAAATATAAATATTTAAATTCACTTGAATTATATCGTGTTAAATATACAATAGATTAAATATTTTAGGTCGAAATTTTGATTATTATCTCGAAAAATGACCTGCGTGGTGACCTTTGACTTAAATTGTTATTATTCCTGTTAGATACGAGTAAAACATATCCGGTGGCTACATCTAATAAGAATTCTTTTATATTTTAAACTCATAGTATTGATGTATCGTATCGTAAATGTCCCTGAATATATTTATTCTCATTTTATTACCAATAATTTTTCAAACGAAATTACTAATAAAAACGTTAAACTATACTTAAAAAATTTTTTTGTATTGTAAAATTTTCAACAACTAGGGTTCTAGCCACGGGTTTATAATAGCATTGAAGAAATATTTACACGTGGTAGAGCCGTGATGCAGCAATAATATGCTGCAGATAATGGATCGGACCGGCAAAGGACCACGCCCGCACAGAATACCAGCGTGAAACAGCAGTATAACGTGAAAGAAATATACTGCATTTTCTGATCTATTTCTTAACTTTTTTTTTGAATTTGTGTTACTATACCAAAAACTAGTTTCATGAGCATCCATACGTCTCTAGTATTGAGATTTGTCTAAGCGAATTTTCGTACTATCATGTACGACGTCTATTTCACTCATTCATTAATTTCAGTCAGTTCAGTCATAATCTTATTAACGCATGAGCGTTGTGCTTGTCACGCGTGTGCCGAATACCCTGGCCCCAAATACGTTTATCAATTCTGCAGATCTTCAGAGACAATCGAGCTCAAACTCGAACTCTGCAATGTCAAAATTTGTGTAACCCATTCTATGGCGCGAACTAAAATTTTGATCATTGTAAAGTTTCAGTTAAACCTCAATGTTGTCTTTGAATACCGTCCTTAGTGTCTATATTTATATTCTGGCAGCTGGTACGCTTTGATACGCGTGATGAGTGACGAAAACTAGATAGATATATATTTTACTGGTACGAGGAAATCTGTCTTGGACTTCATATGTAACAACACACCTGTATTTTAATGTTTAATCGAGGATTGATGTAGGTATCTATAAGCCGCAGCACTCACTGACAAGTTCTACAAAAATATAACATTAGTTCTTTGAAATTGCTTATGTTAACGCTGATTTAGGTATGATACAGTTGAGCAGGGAATACATTTCATATTTTGAAATTTATTTTAAAACTGTGTGTCAAAATAGGTACCGCTAAATAGTTATTAGCTTTTCTTTAATCAAGTTTATTTTAATATTCAAATTATGAGTATAATTGAATAAAAGACAATGCTTTAGTTATCATGAGTTTGCTCAGAACAAATACTCTGGATCTCAATTTCCCGGCAGGTGAATACATCTGTCGAGTCCCGGCATCTTTCGATTGGTAGACGGAGAATAATGTAACCATATATTGCTTTAATTCGTTTAAAATGTTGGTTTCCGAGTTATAGGTAAATTTTTATGTGGGACGTATAAAAAAAAGAACGTGACAACCATTACTTGCCTGACACGTCGTCAAAAACAACTTTTTTTTATAGAATATGAGTGACAAACGAGCACACAGTCCACCTGATGGTAAGTGTATGCTATGGCTCATAAACATCTATGTCCATCCTCCTGATTGATTCCCCTGAGGCAATCTTTGGGGGAGGTCTATGTTCAGCTCAACTTTTGATAGACTGTAATTAATGAATGAATTCTATTCGTGCGTAGTTGACATGACTGAAATCGACCTGAAGAAGGTGCAAGTTTTAACTTTCAAAGTATAGTACATACAAAGTCTTTGTACTAAAATAATTACACATAGCATGGTGTCACTAGTTGCGAGACTATTTGTCTTGCGGCGACGTGCGCGATCGCTTGCTACGACATGTTTGCTTTATTTGCGTTTAGAATTGTTTATTGCGACTAGCGAACTTGTTTCAGTACAAGTTGCTATGTGGTAAGTGGGTTCGGAAATACGCGTAATATGGAAATTGGAGAAAAAGATACGAGGATCGGAGGAAATATTTTACCACTCACATAAAAAGAACGTTATGCCAATACGCTAACGATACGATATGGTTAAGTACGGAAGCGGTTTCTAATACGTCTAGTGATACAATATGCTTCACTAGACGTCCATGTTTAAGATACAAGTAATCGATACGATACACGTCAAGACGATCAATGTGAATTCGGCCTTAAATTTTGGAAGTTATAGCGAAGCTTCATGTGAAATCTACATTTAGCATACCTTATTGATTAAAATCATTATTTAGCACACCTCGTTTTAAATGATCGGAACTTTTAAATCATCAGTATCTAATGTACTTCATTATGATACACAACTTCCATCCAAACGAAATCCGTCACCCTATTTCGTTCCGTGGGCCTTGCAATTGTAGAAAACCCCAGAAAGATCCCATCGCTACTTAAGAAGCGGTACGGCTATCTTGTTAACTGGAGCGAAGGTACTGAAGGTAGA
This sequence comes from Parnassius apollo, assembly GCA_907164705.1. Lineage (NCBI taxonomy): Eukaryota > Metazoa > Arthropoda > Insecta > Lepidoptera > Papilionidae > Parnassius > Parnassius apollo. The sequence continues at coordinate 5,973,015 of CAJQZP010000929.1, forward strand.
CGAATAAATCTGACTCTAATAAAGAATCTGGATGGACTAGGAACGGGGAGCTGCGTCGTAGGTACAAGGCAATCCTATAATCCATTATTATAAGTAATCTACGCAGCTCTAAAAACCGTAAAGACCGATTTACACTTCGACAAGTACAGTAGCGAGTTTAGTTACAGGGCAGTTGACAGTAAACGGTTAAGTGGGCAGTACCGTTCAAACAATGTCTTCGTGGCGAGTTTAGTTAAGGACATTAGTTCATAAAGTTTGTTGGAGTATGACGTTTCAAGACTACAGAATTTTTCTGGTTTTCGTTTAAGATGATTTTAGGATCATGTCAAGAATTAAATGATCCAGTCAGAGAAGTTTTAATGGTTGTTGTTAAAGAAGTTTTTAAGAATTTTCATAAGTGCAACATCTCGAGCAGATTTAATTTTACAATTTGAACTTCTACTATTATATAAACATTCGTTTTCTAAATACTCCTGTACAAATTTATACGTGATATCTTCCATCCATTTTATTATTAAAACTCAATATAAATCGTATACATATTCAATAAACAGTATCGTACAAACTTTGTGGCGAGTTTAATTACAAAAGTATAATAATTGTACGTTTTGGCGCGCAAACGTTGCGTCCTGTCAACTTTGCACTGAACTAAACTCGCTCGTTTACACGAACGGCGAGTTTAGTTGCGGGTGGCGGGAGATTCGCGGGAGGGCAGCACTTCGCACTTAACTCGCCGAAAAATAGCTCGGCCGGCTATCCCGTTCAACTTAATCGTTAACTTGCTACTTAACTCGCTTATTGCCGTTCAAACGAGGTTCAAACTTAACTCGCCAGGTTCGCAAGTTAACTCGCTACTGTACTTGTCGAAGTGTAAATCGGTCTTAACGCTCCCTTGGGCATAGATTAATAAATAGTTTACCAACCTTGGGGTATTAGCGGGTTTAAGTAGTGTATGGAAGTATTCTTTAACTTAAATTAATTTTCTGCCGTGTGGTGGCGGTGTAAGAATATCCACTAATCCCTTAGCACTACGTGGGTTACGTTAGAGGCGACAGAGGGAAACCAAGCAGAAGATGGACTGTAGTGACTTCCTGATAGATAAGATAGAAAATAAAAAAACTGCGGATGCCAACCTTCCAGTCAAGCTTGGTAACTATGGTAGCTGTAGGTACGGTAGCTGCCTTGTGATCAGCAGTGATCTATGAAGGGATGTAATGATGTTTCCTCCATTCACACTAATAAACGTTGCTCTACCAAGTGTAAAAATTACAGACTTTGACTGAAGTTGTATCCTACTGTTATACCACTTACGCGCCGGCTTAACCAGGGAAGAGACAAAAACATGAAATGGAGATAGTTACAAGTTATTTTGTGCAAAAGTATATTATAAAATAAAAAACATTACGCTGTAAAGCCACGCTGCAGCTGTATTATAGTTGTAGCACGAATGGGTTTGATTTGACCGGGAAGGATCACGCTCTCACAGAATACCAACCAGCGCAAAATAGAAGGTTAACGCTGCTGTGTTTCGTATTGTGAGTGTAGAGAACTGGAAACCCTCGATACTCGAAACAAGGCATTCCATCTTAGTCTATAGCAACCACATACCATCAGGTGGACTGCGTCCTATTTTGTCACCATTTTCCTATAAAAAATGTTTACATATGCATGCCTATAGCGTGACTCTACCATGCTGCAGATATATTATGAATGTAGCATAAATGGTTTAGCTCGATCAGGAAATGCTACTGTGCTTTGTATAGTGAGTGTAGAGATCCGGAGATCTGTTTTATTAAATCGAGGAGAGAGTTTGTAAATATCTGTAGGCCACAGCATCCAAATACTTTCGAGAGGACTATGTGCTCGTTTTATTGTATAAAAACCAAGGAAGTATTTTATATCATAAAAGTGTCTTGATTACGTTTATGTTTTTACACATTTATTTTTATACTAGTGATCGCGTAGAGGTTGAAATGGAACCGTAATTCATAAAATTTTTAGGTTTGTATATTTCAAATATAATAATTAGTTACTTTTAACTATAATATACGAAATGTAAAAATAAGGCTTTTTTGCCTCCACAAACGAATGGAACGAAAATTCACACAAAATTCACATCTTATTCAGTAAATCTGTTAATATTTGTTGGCAACATTTCAAAATTCTTTTACGACAATCTCTACTCTCTTTGGATGTATGACCATAGATTATTATGTTTGAAATTGGCCACTGTAAGGCCATAATACATTCATGATTTTCAAAATTTTATTGTATGCTTAATCTCACTCTCCGTGCGCGCAAAATACTTAGAAAGGGGTACAAAGTTGTCTCTTTGCGTACTAATGTAGACTTTAACATTACGTAAATAAGGTAGGAAAATAAGATGTAATTTTTTTTACCTAACACAGCCGTGGATATTTTTATAGAATATGGGTGACAAACGAGCATACATTCCACCTGATGGTAATTGGATACTGTGGTTTATAGACATCTACACTTAAAATGCAGATGCGTTGTCGTCCTAGAGGTTTGAAGATATGCTTCATTTCCAGTAAAATGGGTGAGCGGTTTTCTACACTTACCATACGAAACACGGCAGCATTAACCTGCGTTGTCGTCCTAGAGGTTTGAAGATATGCTTCATTTCCAGTAAAATGGGTGAGCGGTTTTTTAAACTTACCATACGAAACACGGCAGCATTAACCTGCGTTGTCGTCCTAGAGGTTTGAAGATACGCTTCATCTCCAGTAAAATGGGTGAGCGGTTTTCTACACTTATCATACGAAACACGGCAGCATTAACCTGCGTTGTCGTCCTAGAGGTTTGAAGATGTGCTTCATTTCCAGTAAAATGGGTGAGCGGTTTTCTACACTTACCATACGAAACACGGCAACATTAACCTGCTATGTCATGCCGGTATTTTGTTAGAGCGTGGTCCCACCCCCGTTAAACTGACTTATTCTTGCTACAATTATAATATAGCTGTAGCGTGGCTCAAATAATTTAATTATTCAGTGTTTTGTATAATAAAAGTTTCTTAATGGTTACTTTATTGCCTGGTGACGACAGTATGTGATTATACATTACCCCATTTATTCCCGTGGGTGACTTGAGAGGTGATAATGTAAAATTCTAACGATATTTTATGGCTTTCAATAAACAGCGGTATACACTCTCAAATGTGTGAGATGTCTGGGACTACTATTATAAATTCGGTTGCTAAACACGACAATAAGACATAAGGCTTGTCCTGCCTATAATGGGAGAATTCCATATCCAATATTGCGCACTCGAATCTTATATTTTTAAATTTTACCACCACACTAGGGTTTTCTCCAGAATAATTGTCCAGATTAGGACAATTATTTGTAGGACATATAAATACTTGTTCCGTGTGGGATTCGAATACCCGCTGCAACTTATTGCTAAGCCACTGCGCCATGGAGCCGTCAAGTATTAACGGCATTCCTTTTTAAATCTCAAATTCACTTGCTATTGTTTTATGAAAACCGTAAATAAAGTATTATTTATCAATCACGTTTACAATAAAACATTGCTAGCGTTGTATCTCGTTCAAGAAACTGGAAATAAATCCCACCTTCAAGCCATCCAAGCACAGCTTCTATCTCAACAAGATATCCGTCCCGGGTAACCGGCGTATTTGCCCGGGCTGATCCGGATTATACCAGCGTAAGTCGGTTCGCTCATATATTGACGTCGCTGCCGGGACACGAATCTTCTTGAATTCAAATCATAGTTTTGAATAGAATAGAAATATCACATGTATTTATTATTAAACATTCATGTAGGTTATTGCAGAAGGTACGATTAAAATGAAATGTGGTTTAAGTATTGGCATAGCAATAGTATCGCTACTGTTACAGCCTATAAAAATTCCATTTTTCAACATGGACCTCCCCCATAGACTGCTCTTGATAGGGGAATATTTACCATGCTTGGCATACAGGTTGGCAATCGCAGTTTTTTATAGTTGTTATTTATAAGAAAAGAATAAACCCCTAAAGTGGCTTTTGATATATACATGTACGAAGCTTAAACTGGTATTATTAATATTTACTCCTAGTTGTGTTTTTTGACTTGTTTTTTTTATTTACATAGGCTGCACTAAAAGTATCGGGAATGGAATATTTCCCCTGTTCCTGTCATATTAAACTCTTTTTAATTGAAAACTCCTTGGTTTTAAAAATCGAATACCATTTATTTATTTAAAAAAAGATTCTCGGTTTTGTCAAACTTGTTTAGTCGTTGAGAAAATGGAATTGATTCGAGAATTCAAGAGCGATGATTTATTATGACTTATTGTGGTTTAACACAAAAACAGTGTGTTGACCGGATGATTTCTGCATTTGGTGATGAAGCCCCATCCAAAACCATAATTTATCGCTGGTTTGCTGAATTTTAACCTGGACGTGTCAAGCTCAGTGATGATCCCCGTTGATGCTGTGCGTAAGCTGATTGAGGAAGATCGACATGTGACATACCGCGAAATTCAGGCAACTTTAGACATTGGCATGAGTCAAATACAAATAATCTTGCATGAACAATTAGGTGTAAAAAAGTTGTTTTCCCGATGGATACCGAATTCGCTCTGTGAAGAGCAAAAAGCGGCTCGCGTTACTTGGTGCGTCAGACCTTTCGAAAGATTCCACAAAGGATCCTCAAATGCTGTATAAAACATTGTATCAGGTGACATATCCTGGATATACGCGTATGAACCCGAAACAAAAAACCAGTCACGAGTTTGGGTGTTCGAAAATGAATTAAAGCCAACAAAAATTGTTCGTTCACGGAGTGTTGCAAAAAAAATGGTAGCCACGTTTGTCTCCAAAACCGGCCATGTTACGACTATCCCTTTTGAGGGACAAAGAACGGTTAATACATAATGGTATGCTAGCATTAGTTTGCCACAGGTCGTTTCTGAACTCCGTAAAGAGAACTGCAACCGCCGGCATCATCCTCCATCACGAAAATGCGAGTTCTCATATCGCACACAGAACAAAAAGAGTTTTTAGAGCAAGAAAACATAGAATTATTAGACCATCCCCCGTGGAGCCCCGACCTAAGCCCTAATGATTTCTATACTTTCCCTAAAATAAAGAATAAATTGCGTGGACAGCGATTTTCATCACCTGAAGAAGCTGTGGACGCCTACAAAACGGCCATTTTGGAGACACCAACTTCCGAATGGAATGGTTGTTTCAATGATTGGTTCCATCGTATGGAAAAATGTGTCAAATTTCGCGGAGAATACTTCAAAAAGCAATAAATACATTTTAAATAGTAATGTTGTGTCACTTACTTGATTCCCGAAATTTTCAGTGCCGCCCTCGTAATTTGTTTGACTACAATGTAGTATAGAACCTCAGTATTATTTTAAAATATAGGTTAAGATGGTAATTACATTCATGAAAATTAATTTCGAGATCATCATCATCATCAGTATATTCCTCAGAACGTATACTGTCACCTGGGGTATATACAAGAAGGGTTGTTCAACTATTTCTAAGAAATAGTTTTACTACTCGGTATGATAAATTGATATAAATAAATGTCATAAAATCTACCAAATGTTACTACTACATTTTTTATTATTTAGTACCTACATGAGCTGCTAACATAGTAAAGAATATTTGCAGTAATTGCCACACTTGGTGGGTGGATAACATAGTAGATAAGATTTGCAGTAAATGCCACACGTGGCGGGCGGATAACATAGTAGAGAAGATTTGCAGTAAATGCCACACGTGGCGAGTAGATAACATAGTAGAGAAGATTTGCTGTAATTGCTAGACTTGGCGGGTGGATAACATAGTAGAGAAGATTTGCAGTAATTGCCACACTTGGCGGGTGGATAACATAGCAGAGAAGATTTGAAGTAATTGCCACACTCGGCGAGCGGATAACATAGTAGAAAATATTTGCAGTAATTGCCACACTTGGCGAACGGATAACATAGTAGAGAAGATTTGCAGTATTCGCCATACTTGGCAGGTGGATAAAATAGTAGAGAAGATTAGCAGTAATTGCCATACTTGGCGGGTGGATAACATAGTAAGAAATATTTGCAGTAATTGCCATACTGGCGAGCAGATAACATAGTAGAGAAGATTTGCAGTAATTGCCACACTTGGCGGGCGGTTGTAATAGTAGAGAAGATTAGCAGTAATTGTCATACTTGGCGGGTGGATAACATAGTAAGGATATATGCAGTAATTGCAACACTGGCGAGCGGATAACACAGTAGAGAGGATTTGCAGTAATCGCCACACTTGGCGGGCGGTTGAAATAGTAGAGAAGATTAGCAGTAATTGTCATACTTGGCGGGTGGATAACATAGTAAGAAATATTTGCAGTAATTGCAACACTGGCGAGCAGATAACATAGTAGAGAGGATTTGCAGTAGTTGCCACACTTGGCGGGCGGTTGAAATAGTAGAGAAGATTAGCAGTAATTGTCATACTTGGCGGGTGGATAACATAGTAAGAAATATTTGCAGTAATTGCCATACTGGCGAGCTGATAACATAGTAGAGAAGATTTGCAGTAATTGCCACACTTGGCGAGCGGTTGAAATAGTAGAGAAGATTAGCAGTAATTGTCATACTTGGCGGGTGGATAACATAGTAAGAAATATATGCAGTAATTGCAACACTGGCGAGCGGATAACACAGTAGAGAGGATTTGCAGTAATCGCCACACTTGGCGGGCGGTTGAAATAGTAGAGAAGATTAGCAGTAATTGACATACATGGCGGGTGGATAACATAGTAAGAAATATATGCAGTAATTGCAACACTGGCGAGCGGTTAACACAGTAGAGAGGATTTGCAGTAATCGCCACACCTGGCGTGCGGTTGAAATAGTAGAGAAGATTAGCAGTAATTGTCATACTTGGCCATTGCATATTGCCACACTTGCGACGGTTAGTAGAGAAGATTAGCAGTAATTGCCATACTTGGCGGGTGGATAAAATAGTAAGAAATATTTGCAGTAATCGCAACACTGGCGAGCAGATAACATAGTAGAGAGGATTTGCAGTAGTTGCCACACTTAGCATACGGTTGAATAGTAGAGAAGATTAGCAGTAATTGCCATACTTGGCAGATGGATAACATGGTAAGAAATATTTGCAGTAATTGCCACGCTTGGCGGGCGGATAACATAGTAGGTAATATTTTTCGTATTTGTCACGCTTGGCGGGCGGATCCGCGATCGCAGTAATAAGCATTTCGCATCTTTATTCTTTATCGCTGCTTCGCGTCATCGCACTGGGCATTTCACATATGGTATAGTTACGAGATAATTATACCACCACGTATCTTCTAAGGCCAGATCTTCCGAGATCTGTGTTTGCAAGGGATTAAGAGGTTCTCTTAGGGCGCAATCTTCACATAAATAGGTTAATACTATGAGAGAAACAGACATTAGCCTCGCGGGGTTAAGGACGGGTTATGTCGGACTCGCACTAACTAAAACTCCATGGTGTTCCACCTTCGTCGCCTATTGGCAGGACTACGGGAGCACTTCCACACACATCCGTGGCATACATCTGTGCAACGGACGACCCCGTGGCCGATGCGCGAAGGCCTGGTGATGGGGCCAGGAAAAACGAGCACTCAGAAACACTACGCTTCTGACCCCAGCGGCGGATCTGGTCTATGGCTCCGCCGCCAACCAATTTAGCTGCGGAGAGTAGGGAGAGCGTAATACCTCGTAATACCGACACTCCTTTCCTCCGCAGCGCCACTACCACCGCATCAACGCTGCGGCGCCGTTTGAGTCGCGGAGGATAGCGTGAGCGGCGCATTGTCATACCAACGCTCTTCTTCGTCCGCCACTCCACCTCGGCTGTAGCATTAGGGGGAGAGGAAACCCTTCTCGCTGCAGCCCACCAGCACACATCCGAAGTTGGCTCACCAAGCCCACTCGGATTGGCCACCTTGGGCGAGCCCTTCACCTCGGGCCAGCCATGTGGGTTCCTCTTTGTTCATCACGGGTGACCAAGCCACGGCTGCTAACCCCCCCCCCGCCACGACAATGCGGAAACCCGTTTGGGGGGGGGGACCGACATAGCCTAACGAATCAGTGAGCTGAAGTGGCAATGGACCGGCCATATAGCTCGAAGAACTGATAACCGATGCAACCTCGAACCGATAACCGAAGTGTACGGTGACTAAATTGAGTGAACATATAAAGTCGAGGGATGCCGGCTCAGAACCGTGCTTTTTGCCATTTATTAATATAATGTAATGATGTATGATGATCATTATTTATCAGCTTAAAGGCAATTCGTTCATAACAGCCCGTAAAAAGTCCACTGCTGCATATAACCCTCTTCCATAGATTGGCTTCTTAGGGGAATATTTGACATAGTTGCCATGCCTAACAGGCGTGTACAGCCGCAGATTATATATTGAATTGTTGTCAGAGAGAAGTTGTTGTCTACCTTCTGATTTAGTTTCACTCTGTTGTTTCTTACTTACGCCGCCACTTCACGGCAATTGAGAGACAATAATAATAAAAAATAAGTACATTGAGATTCCTTGCCCCCCTACCACTAAGAAAAATTTAAAAATATTAACTTCTCATTTATTCAATAAGAGAAAAAATTGTTTCTTATCTCACCACCTCAAAAATTGTAACTTGATTTAATATCAAAGACTTAACTGCATAAATAAAATAAATAAATAATTATAATTGCATAAGTAAAAAATGCTATCAAGCTTTAGTGAACGTATTTTTTTTAAATATAGTACTTAGTAGTACGTAGTACTTAGTAGAGTGTAATATGGTCATCCGGTTAGTATGGTCACTTTCTTATATCTCAAAAACTACAACCATGTTTGCATAGATGACTTTGTGTTACGATAGCTCTTCATCGGTCAATCAAATAACAAAGAATCAAAAGGGCGCTGCTTTATCGACGCCATTTTACAGGTGACGTTATAGGAAATATTTTAGTCGTTTTTAGTATTGCGTAGCGTAGTTATTTTTTTTTATTAAGTTGATTTTTATGAAGTATTCCTAAATACTGCCAAAGTTTGTTTGCTATATCTTTGTGTTCCTTCTCGTTTTTGTTTTATATGGCGGCAAAGATTAAGATGGTAATACCCTCACGTACCTTACTCTATATTTTTTTAAACTATGAATTAGTAGTTGTTAGAAACCGATGCTAATATAATAATTTCATAAATATGACCTAGTATGCTCAATAGGATCATCAAGTTTTCTTAAACATGAACATTATTTCTATTACTAAACGAGATACACATTCACTTAACAGGGCATTGACTTGTGTAAAAATTAGAGGATTGTTACACGTTACAAATTAATTAAATACATTTTGTTTACATTAAAAGGAACAATTATCTAATTACACGAAAAACTAACGTCTTGCCTGCATTAGTTTTTCTTATTAAGATAAACATTCACGTAAACACTTCAAAGGCGTCCACCCCACCCCCCTGTAATTAGACCGCAGGCGCAACCCGAAGTTCCTTCATCAAGATACGAGAGCGTTAGTTCGGTCTTAGTTTAATGTATGCACATTATCTAAGTAAGTTCCCAACACCACCTCGCCTCCCCTCCATACGTGAGCTTCAATTACATAGTTGCAAGCGATGTGCTATATATTTTGTAAATAGATTTTGTATATTACCTTGACGCATATTTTAGTTTTACATACATACAAATATGTTTTTAAAGTATATAGGTAATAATAAAATAACAAGTAGCCGTGGAATGTTAATTGGATTTGATGATACATCATTTGAATTTACGAGGTCGTAGAGCTTTTTTTCTGCGTGAATTTGTGTGAGTAGGTACAGATATTTTATTACTATTATGTTTGTTTTCTTTATACACACCTTTTTATCCTAACTTTTTTAGATCTAAGGGTGCTAAAAGAACACATATTTCACCTGATGGTAAGGGAATGATGTAGTTCGGAAACAGATCTATCATTGATTAAGATTAAAAATGTTGATACTCGTAGGTTGTCATCGCTGGGGAATAAGATGAAATTCTCCGATACTAGTAAAAAGGTTTCCTGATTCTCTATACTCCCCATATATTATATGTATATGTATTCGGGTGCTATTACGAATGACCCATTCGCTCTGTAGTGATAATATAGCTAGATTAACACTTTCAAATAAAATTTAATTGTTATTATTTGGATTCATATGCACGTGAAAGAAGTCAATAAGATGTGTCAGATCGTGCCAAATAGAAGTCAGTAGAATCTGCCTACCCCTCTGGGTGACAGGTATGATAGTTCTTTCGTGGTAGAGCCATGCTGCAGCTATATTGTCGTTGCAACACGAATGGGTCAGCGCGACCGGGGTTGGACCACGCTCTCACAGGATACCAGTGTACCTAACTGTGTTTCGTATGGTGGGTGTAGGGAACCGGTGGCCCTTTTTACTGGAAAAGAGGCATTCCATCACAGTCCTCAGGGCTGGCAACGCATCTGCGTTTTGATTTTTAATTGAAGATAAATGTAGATGTCTATGGGCCACAGCATCCACTTAATATCAGGTGGAATGTGTGCTCGTTTGTCACCTATAAAAAATTTATATATGACTTAAAGCTGTGTGAATCTAAGTCGACCAGACCAAGCCGTTATAACGAATACATATTATACCTAATTAATATTAAGGAATTATATAAAAGGAGAAATAACGGTTTATATTAGACAATTCAGATTAAATAATTTCGTATGAAATGATGAATATGTCAAAAAGCGTTTCGAAAATGTAAAATTATTGAAAAATCTTCGAATAATGTACATTTAAACTGTTCAAAAGTTTTGCGCATAGGTACTTATAAAAGGAACACTGAGGAAATGAAAAATCACTTAATGTAGACTACAATGTTGGTGCTCATTTTCTCATATTACTACAACGTAGTGGGACGAAAGATGAAAGTTTAATTTATTTTTCTGCGTAATGGTCGGTACGTTTATTTGATAAAATTTATATCGATCTTGTTTCATGTCTAACTCTTTTGATGGGTATTCTTTTTCAGGTTTAATGTTCAACTTCTATTTATAAGAACAGCTCTTCTCTTCAGATGCCAATCACAACAAAATTGCATTTACGAACACGTTTAGCAGAAGCCTGAGCGTAAACTAAACTATTACAAAATATGTTATTCAAAGAATATAATATCCGGTCGATGATTAAGAAAACTGATAAGGTAAGGAAAGGCAAGAAACTACGTCTGTGTTCGCTATGCGATGACGAGAGTTTAAATACAACAAAGAAGTAATTACAATACGTTGGACGCGCAATAGGGCTTTGTGTAGTGATGGTTTTGCAATCATGAAATTACTTATCATACTGCTATTAAAGATTACATCTATACACTTAATTAAAATTCAAGTGTATGTCTGTAATATCTTCTATATAAACGCAGAGAGCTATTTGCGTGCTATGAATGTTTTGTCTGTCTATCTGCCTGTGCTAATTTTCCGAAGGGTTGAACATAAAGTAATGTGGGATATATTTACTTTAAAAGCATAGACGATTTACTTTGTGAAATTGAAGAAATGATAAAATAAATATTTTTGGATGGTTATTTTATACACTATAAACATTGTATTGGTTTGGAATTATGCACAAAAAGGTCCTATCTTATCACATTTTCTTCTAACTCGTCATCATAATTTTTCAACAAAACCATGAGTATTAAAATATATGTTCTTAAACAAGTAATAAAATTAAAATGTTTGTTCAACCTTTACAAAACTTACATAAATTTTGGTTATATTGAAGTGAATACAAAAAGTCAATTAAAAACACATTATTTAGGATTATTCAAAAACTACTGGTCAGATCTTGATCAATTTTATATAGGATTACATGAGAAGCACCAGCTTTCAAATAAAAAAAAGAGTCATCAAAATAGGTTAATCTAGAAAAAGGTTTTGAGGTAACCCACATAAAGAAATATAGTCGAATTGAGAACTACCTCCTTTTATTAGTCATTTAACATGACATACCTGTCATGTCAAATGACTAAACTGCCAACTAGCGAGGACAAATAGAATGTGTCAAATTATTTTCCCAATCTATTTTCTTATAGGATAAGAGTGACAAACGAGCACACAGTCCACCTGATGGTAAGTGGTTTCTGTAGCCCATAGACACATACATCTATTCTCAATTATAACAAAAATCAAAATGTAGATGCGTTGTCACCCGTGAGGACTAAGATGGAATGCTTCGTTTCCGGTAAAAAGGGTCTCCGGATCTCTACACTCACCATACGAAACACAGCAGTATTAAGCTGCTATTTTACGGTGGTATTCTGTGAAAGCGTGGTTCTTCCCGGTCGAGCAGACCCATTCGTGCTACAACCATAACATAGGTGCAGCGTGGCTCTACCACATATAGAAACACTTCATTCTACATCATATTCTTGATTAATATTGTGATTCTTAAACACGAATGGAAGTTGGATGCCACGCCTGTAGATGCCTGGCCGGTTGGTGGGTTAGCGATAGTAACACAAACGTCTATTACAGGTCGTCACTTTTGATGCGGCTCTATTTCGTTGGTCGGCATCTATTAAGGTCATAGCATCTTCCTGGAATTTCTCTTAGTCGACTCCATTGCACTCAAAGTTTGAATACTATAATACACAATAGAATGGATGTCAACCTTATTTTGTACGAGAATCGGCGTCGCCGGGAGCACACATACAAGCAATTACGTCGTATTATCAGTTATGACTACTACAAAAATATTTTAGACTTTTGATTAACATTTTTGACACATAAATATTTCTTTATTTTTGTTTCTAATATTCACAAAATATAAATAGTTTGGGCTTACTGGTTGTAGAATATGCCTCGTTTATTTAATTTCCATTTCCAGCCGTTCTTTTGACGCGTCATTATTGCACAATTTGCCATTTTTTTAAATAATTTGCATGCAGCTTGACACGAAAATTAGAAACAATTGATTGTGTTGACATTTATAGGTGTGAATTGACATGTTAGTGGCTACACGAGCTCCGCCCACTCCCCCGTTCTATTATGTATGTATTATAGTATTCTATGCTCTCAAAAGACGAGAGTTGATAAATTTCGTTTAGCGTGCCATCACGCTGCTATTAACATTATTATTTACAACAAATTTCATTTGGTCTTTATATTCCGAAGCATAAAATTCATTTTCCTTTTAGTCCTAGATTTCAATAGCGGTTATTCATTGTAGTTACAAAGTAATTTTATTATCGTATTTTTACAACACTACATTACTGGTTCCTATGACACAATGTAACATATTACGTTAGCGGAGTTATAAATCACTAATGTAAGCCCGACTTGACGTGAGGCGGTATATAAAGCCATATATAGAGAAGTCCACGACGGAATACATAATGTAAGAGAAACAAAGCTGCTACATAATGCCCACCAAATTCTAAGTCGGTGTATGGGCTAAGTTACGAGCATTTGTCTTAGTAAATAGAAAACAGATTAAAAATTCATAATTATGCAAAAAGGAACCAGACTAAAGTGAAGTGAGACTAAAGTGAGTTTATTAACGTTATACGTCAGTCAAATATGCTGGAAGCCAGTGCCATATTTTTTTTTTGCGAGCAATACAGATATTATCAAAAGTAAATATACTTAGCCCTAGGAAAATTGCCAGGGAAATTTTAAGAAACCGAGCTTCTTAAAATCCGTCAAATGGTTTATGACTAAACAAACAGACAAACCACCAAATGCACAAATACACTGCCATCAACTTGTCTGTTCAGGTGGACAAAACTAGAACTAAGGCCGTCATTTTATAGATGACATTTCACTATAAGCTATTATTTATTTTATGCTCTGCTGTGCTGAGTGCTTTGTTTATTTTTTTGTGAAAAGTGTGTTTTGTACGATTTCCTTGTGAAAACTGCAAATAAATATGTGTATGTAGTTACCTACGAGTACCTCGTATTTCCTCGGTAAATTTCTTACGTGGTAGTAGTAAGCGACTCTGTCAACTGAACAATAAAGTTGGTGGCAATATACGTACATACTACATATCTTTATTATAAAAACGTTAATACTCTTCTGGGGTAGCCATAGTAGAAACAAATAATAAATGATAATGTTTAAATTCTGAATAAATCATTTAAAATTTTATGTGGTTATTTTTATTGTTACCTTCGCTATAAACTCAATGGCCAGATTAATATTCGCCGTTTGATAAATCCGATGAGTAACATATCTGTTACATATATATAACACTTTCAAATTTAGCTAGATTTCAAATACCTCGTACTGATAAAATCACTCGAAATGTTTTTGCAAAGTTATTCATAATATTATAACGAGTTACTTACCATCAGGAGAGCCACATGCTTGTTTGGCCCCCCTTATATATAAAAAAGACATTTGAATATATTTAAAAAAATACAATATATTGAAGCGTGGAAGTGGAATTTTTAATTGAAATTCTAAAGGAATTTTTACTCTGTTAAAATCGCTTTCGCCTCATTGATTGAGGCACGACATCACATAAGCGGGCGTAGTAGAGCAACAAAGGAGAAATTTCGCTGGAACCATCCACCCACAAACAAACAGCCGAGGCGTTTCGCATTCCGTCCACTGAAGGCTTTGTACGCGACATATCAAATTGAACCTTCTGATCTTACGCTTATGCCTTAGCTATGTATCTGTATATACCAAATCTCTTGTTACTGTGTATTTTACCACAATATGTGCAAACGTAGATATATTGGAATACGTACTTGAGTGAAATGAGAACGTTGCGCTTCATGTGACGTAACTAGGATTCCGGTTTAGTACACTTGTCTTGTTTATCGGAAGAATTGAATCCTTTTACAATACAATCCACTTGTAGTCACTATAAGACAATATTTTTGACACAGTGGGAAAAATGGAAAGGGGTCTATAGTTATTGACACAGCCCGCGTCACTATATATATATATATAGGTATATATATTCCTTGCGATCCGGCACAGCTTCGCACGGGCGATTTTTAAATCTAAATAACAGCGCCACCTACCGGGCCAATGTGAATCTAAACCATCTTGGGATCTACTCAAATACCACACCAAACATTTCGCCAAAATCAATCCAGCCATTTTGAAGGTTTTGCGACACGAACGGACAACAATTGATTTTTATATATTTATGTTTAGAAAAATAATATAATAATAATAATAATGTCCTCCAGACCGAATTTAGGCCACGGCGGCCAGCCTCAACAGAGGCTAGCCATCGGCGCGGGACAGGATTATAGTGCCCAAGTGTATGCGCAAGCACAGGTGCGCTCTCTATTCCCTCACTCTCATAATCCGATGGGACGGTAAACCGACACGACCGGAGAGAGATCAAACGCAGGACCAACGGCTTTACGTGCTTTCCGAGGCACGGCTGTGAGTGAGACACCGCCAACTTCCTGACTCTGGGCAGCTACTGCGAATATCTTGACAGAAAAACTCAATAATTGATTCTTTGGACGACCCGAGATTCGAACCCAGGAACTCATGATCAGTAGTCGCACTACTACAACCACTAGACCAACGAGGCAGTCATCAAGTAAAAATTATATACTATATATTTTACTAGTTTACTACCGTTACTACTTCTACACAGTCCATCATAAGTCCATTGCTTGACTCAGGCCCTTAGAATGCAACAAAGTACTGTACTGAGCAACCTACATCCATATATTACCTTCGTGTTTCATCAGGTCGTTACTCCATCTAGAGGGGGTCACCCATCACTGTGTTTTCCAGTACGATGCCGCCACTTCAGAACCTTTAGTGAAGTAGTAATATATACATAAAAAAATAAAAACACTGTTAATATTATTCGACGACTATTAAAAAGTAACTACGGAACATGAAAAACACAAATATAAAAACTCTGTCACAAGTTGAGCCTCCGCTGGAATCGCATGACAGCATTTCAAAAATAAAAATAGATTTAAAATAAATCTACTTAGAGAGATCTCGTTTCGTTTAGTTTAATCCATGACGTGCACGAGTGGCTCTTACTAACCGTACGTGGTGAGTCTACATCATGTACTTTACGTACATAGTTTGCGCAGGGGGTTTATTTACCCCGGGTGTTTGCCTCGAGCAGATCCCGGGCCAGCTGAGTACAAACGTTTGCATTACCAACTGGATATCGATTAGGGTTGTGTTGCAAATATCGATAACGCTGCAAATTTGTCTTATGGTACAATAATGAATTATTCATTTAACAAAATGTAAAACATTACAATAGGTACATTGTTTTAACTTGTGCGTTTTACTGATTGAGTAATTTATTAAACAAGGAAATCTCATTTTATTTATAAAAAGAAGCGATGAGCAAATTACTCGAAGAGGGGAAGGTCAAGAGTACTCGGATACCTGGACGTGCATGTATGAAGAAGTTAATGAACCTGAAAGAAGCGAAAGAGGTATGTAAGGATCGTGACACTTGGCGATCTGTTCTCTCTGGCTACCCCGTTAGGGATTGTGCGTGAAGATAAGTAGTAGTAAAGAAGCGATGTCAAAAATTTGTTAATTTAAATTATTTTTTAGCATTAAAAACATAGAAAAAGAATTTAAGATTTGAAGAGAATAATATTGAACAGTATTGGAGCCAAAAAAGGTTAGTAATATTGTATCAGGAAGGTATTGGAAAAAGACGTTCATACGTGTATCGGTATTGAGAGTTTTTCTTTTGTGAGCCAAGTCCATCTGTGTATATTAAACTCTGTTTGATATCAGTACATCATCGACAATACCTACAAAGTCTAATAGTGCCTATTTCCAATATTAGTCTACAGGATAATATTATTAAACAGTAAGTATCAAAAATACCATGCTTTTTAAACCATACGAAGGCAACGGTTTCATTAGGTTTCTTTTTAATTAATTGGGTACCCGTTATACTGCTATATTCGTATCATATTAAATATCTTATTTATATTTATGATTATTTATATAATATGTTTTAGTTAATTTCGACAGATTTTTAACACCTACCAAATTAATTTCTCCATTACTCTCAGTGTTGGTTTATAGAGAACGTCATAAGACATTAAGTTCTCCTATTTGAACCCTAGTTTAAAGTGCATTACAATAAAGTTTAAATAAATAAATAATTTTACTTTACCTTAGGTATGTGAAGTAAAAGGCAAGTAAAATCAATACACAAGTAACATATTGTCGATACATCGATACACAAGTATATTGCCGATCAAAATCACTAGCCATCGCGTACTTTGTGATGCTGGCGAGGCGAAACCGAATTTCCGAAACGTCTAATAAGTTGGATGTTAACTCTGCCAGCATCGTATTCGTATGTATTTGACAACTCCAGCTTTGCAAGACCCACCCAGCCCACTTACGTCTTCTAAATAATGAACGATAAAGGAGGTGGTGTGAGAAAATGACGGATCTCCGTAAATCGGTTCGCCTACGTCGTGTGAGTCTCATTTTGGTCGAAGTGTTAGTTCATAGTCTCCCGGGGTATGAAATTAGGGAATGTTCAGTTAGTTGCTGAAACATTGAGAAATCTAGATGCTGAAACTTAGAATTATAATTAGAAGACCTACCTACATGGTTAAAGCTACGAATATATTATCAAGTTATTAATATGCTAATGTAACACAGTTATGTTTTATTCCGTGGCTTTTGATATTAGCTAATATTATTTTTTATAGTATAACGGTGACAAACAGCCACACAACCCACCTGAAGGTAAGTGGTGTCTGTGGCCCATAGACATCTACATCTATCCTCGATTACGAATCGAAATGCAGATGCGTTGTCACCCGTGAGGACTAAGATTGAATGCCTCGTTTCCAGTAAAAGGGGTGTCCGTTTCTCTACACTCACCATACGAAACACAGCAGCGTTGAGCTGCCTATTTTACGCTGGTATTCTGCGAGAGCGTGGTCCTTCCCCGGTCGAGCCGACCCATTCGTGCTACAACTATATACTACTAATATAGTTGCAGCATGGCTCTACCACGTAAATTAAAATATAAAAGTATGGTTATATCAAAGGAGATAATAATGTTTACCCGAATTCTACCGGAGTGACGTGACGTCATAATATATTATCCTCATTATCAACCCGTAAAAGTCCACTGCTGGATATGCTGAATATAAAATACGAACAATGCTATTAACATTACTAATATTCCCTTTAACTACACCTGGTAAACTTAAAATGCTTGTGTTAGAAGTAGTTCACGACAGTAGTCGAATGGCGGATTCAAATCTAGGACCTTTTTAGTTGGCGTTTCATAGACAGATTGACGATGGCGGTACCAGACGTTTCAATACTTTGATGTTGGTCCTCGTCCCCGGTCCATTCGGAATCCTATAGTTATACAAAAAAAAAAAAAACAAATAAATAAAAAAAATACCGAAAAGACCAAAATAATGCAATTTCGTCCATATCAGAGATCAGAAGTCCCACTCGCTATATCTTACCAAGGTATAAATATTGAGGAAGTTGCACATTTTCACTCCTCGAGATAATAATAGACTCAACTTTTTCGTGGAAAAGTCATGTAGAAAGAGTTGTGAGTAAGTTGAGCAGTTTTTGCTGTGCCCTGCGTGAGCTACGTAAGGATAGGTACTAATGAGCAGTGCGCACTTACTGCGTACCACAGACACGCAGCTGCCTGGATAAGATACGGCATCATATTCTGGGGAAACTCTACCGAGGTACACGCGGTATCCATGCTCCAAAAACGCTGCCTTAGAATCATCACATTTGCAGCTCCAAGAGATTCATGTCGAAGGTTGTTCCCCAGATATAACTTACTAACTGTAACGAGCATGTACATTTTTGAATTATGCCGATTTCTTAGGAAAAATCCTCATTATTTCCAGTGATTTGAAGATAGACCCAGTCGCTACGGCACACGCCGAGGTTAGGTATAATCTGGTTGCTCCTGCTACACATCTCACATTATATAAAAATGGTCCCTACTACATGGCTATAAGGATTTAGGTACAACCATTTACCTAATATAATAAAAGCCCTCCACTTTCGTAAATTTGAAATAGTACTCAAGAAAATGCTTACTGTAAAAACATATTACATATAGTTTGAATGAATATTTTAATGATAAATTATAAATAAATATTAATTATTGATTGAAACTACTTTTACGGATTTTATCGCGTTTATTTTACTATTATTTTTAATTCCCGACGTTTCGGGCGCTTTCCAGCACCCATGGCCACGAGGGACTGAGATGACTGACGTCCCGATATCATTGTTAAACCCGGAGTACCTTCAGCTTTTTTAATTATTGTTTATGGTCCGATCCATGCAAAATGAACTGGCTATGTCCTGAGGTCTTGCAGTGGTATGATTGGGTTTAGTTTTAATTTTATTGATTATAGGATCCCAAGCAGTTGGTAGTACCCAGCCTCCTTCTCTATTGAAATTAGGATGTTTTTTTAATTTCAATAGCCTCACGTATCATTCTTGGTAGGAATCGGTGTTCTTTCGCGAGGATTTGTGGTCTATCAAATCTGATGTAATGGTTGGGGCCGTCTAGGATATGATCGCAAACTGCAGACTTCCCGGAACGTTGATGCTTCACATCAGCTATATGATCTTTTACGCGGGTTCTAATTGATCTTTTTGTTTGTCGTATATAAGAGAGACCACATTCACAATCAAGCTTGTACACTCCTGCATCTTGTAGAGGAATATGACACTTGACTGATGGTAGGAACTGACTAATCTTCTTCGGCGGCTTGTAGAATGTTCTAATAGAAGCTCGCTTCAAGATGTAGCCAATCTTGTCTGTGACACCTCTGACATATGGTAGTACAGCAGGCACACGCTCGACTGCGGCCGGCTTCACTCGGTCACTGTGACGTAGGCGCGGGACCCGAAGCTTGTTGTCGTGCAGAACTTGCTTGACGTGCTGAAGCTCGGCGGCCAGATGTTTGCTGTCACAGATCCCTCGAGACTCTGTAACTCCTACTGAGAGCATCTGTAACAAAGATTTGCCCACGGTAGCTAACTGTGAAGGATGGTGGTGAGGTTCACCGTTTAAATATCGGTTTGTATGGGTCTTTTTCCTATACATAGTGTGACCAATGGTGTTGTTAGGATTTCGGATGACCAACACATCTAGGAAAGGTAAGGAATTATTTGCCTCTAACTCCATAGTAAATTGAATTTTAGAGTTTATGGAATTAAGATGTTCTAAAAATGCAGTTACTTTGTCTGATGGTAAAATTGTGAAAGTATCGTCTACGTACCGCTTGTAGATCCTTGGTGTAACAGGTGCAGTAAGGAGGGCTTTCTCCTCAAAGTCTTCCATGAATATATCGGCGACAATGGGAGATACAGGTGAGCCTACTGTACTTGCTTGTAAAACTCTTCCTTCCACAATAGATAGCCAGATGTAAGGCAATGTCTGAGTAGTACTGCATATTCTGCTGGCATATTATTTTCCTCTAGTTTCCTAGTTATAATTGAGATGCAGTCTTCAACAGGTAGGCATGTAAATAGAGACTGAACATCAAAACTGACCATGGTTTCATTGTCAGTAAGACATAGGTCTTTTATCTCACTGACAAAATGGTATGAATCCTTAGAGTGAGCTCTTGTGTGTCCTCGGAGTGGTGATAATATTTTAGCTAAGTATTGAGCCAATCTGTAAGTTGGCGAATCAATCTGACTCACTATTGGACGTAATTGAGCGTTCGGTTTGTGTATTTTTGGTAACCCATACGACTTCGGTGGTTTGGCACATGAAGGTATTATCGAATTAACGTCCAGATTCAATTTCTCGGAGTATTTCTTAATTACTACTTTGAGCATAGCCCTCTCCATAGCTCGCTGAGCAACTTTGAGCGTCCTCATACGGCCAGCAGTGAAGGACCACGTATCGATTCCGTAGGTCATCACTGGCAACACGCACTGGTTGTACAGCTTAGTTTTCATGTTTTGAGTTTTACCTGACGAGAACATGCGTCGAAATTTCCCGAACGCTGCCCAGCCGAGTTGAATCCGTCGATTGACCTCTCGGTCGAAGTTGGACTTACCTAGTCGGACTATTAGTCCCAGGTAAACGTACTCGTCAACAACTTCGAGCTTAGTGCTCCCAACAAATACCGGCATAAGTGTGACATGGACATTAAACATGATCTTTGTTTTATCCATGTTCATATTAAGACCTATCCGTTGGGAGGCACTATTGAGGTCATTGCGCATAGTGCTTAAGTCCTCCAGCGATTCTGCCATAAGGACTATATCGTCAGCAAATCGAAGGTGAGTGATGTACTCGACATTGATATTAATACCGTATCATTTCCAGTCCAGTAGCTTGAAAACGTCTTCCAATGCAGCGGTGAAGAGCTTCGGGGAAATAACGTCACTCTGTCTTACACCTCTCTGCAGTTGGATAGGTTTCGTACTCTGGTTCTGTACTCGGATAGCCATTGTGGTCCTACTGTACAAACACTTCAGCACTTCAATATATCGACAGTCAACTTGGCACCGCTGAAGAGACTGTAGCACCGCCCAAATTTCGACGGAATCAAAGGCTTTCTCACTTCTGTACAATTTGCCGAAGGTTCGCTCGAGCTGAAAAGTTTCGGGATTATGGATTAGAGCACGAGGGGGGAGGGAGCGTTGACTTCATTAGACGAGACCTTAAACCTTTTTAAATTACAATAAAAAAAAATTAAATTTGAGACATAAAATAGGAGAAATTAAGTTATTCAACAAATTCCACCATCTACGAACAAAATAATTTTTTCTAGTGCCGCTGTATGAATTGAAACATATAAAACATTTTCTATATCAGCGTTTACTCTACGTCACACGGCAATAGCGCCTGAATTTAATACAGGGAAAAGTACTTAAATCAAAATATGCATGCCTTATACGCTCATGTTTTAAATACACACAAGTTTTTACGAATAACGTTATTATTATTACTTCTAATTTTCCGATAATTTTATGGCAAACGTCAAAAGCCTAACATTTGACAATCATTTATATCAGCGCTTCTTATAAGAATCCAAGGAAAAGACTTAACCGCAATGATTTCAAAAAGAAGGATAGGCCCATCTAAATATTTTACTCAAAACTTTTTCATACAAGAAAAAGTAGCGCATATGTCATAATATAGACGTCATATCAAAAAACGACGTAACCAGGGTCGGATTTCGTAGTATAATTATCCTAGTTGTTCCATTATTTCATAGTTAGTAGTACATGGTACCGTAATAATACTAAGCGAAAATACCATAATTTTACCTAAAGGTCGACTTGTATTATTATCGGGTCCTTTTAGGTTTTAATACTAACCCTACGATATCGAGAATTTCTGTATTGTACATGAGTACCGCATTTTTTAATAAAATTAGAATTAGTTCCCTTTCTGGTCAGTCGATGCTCGATCGATGCATTTATGTTGCATTCTTGATACAACTATAATGAGGGGCTACCACGAAAAAAACTCTATGCTCCAGAAGCAAGGTTTGTAAACAGAATTTCAAAATATTTTATGAATCAGATTTTCAGATTCAATTAAGCAGATATGGTTTCTTTTGTACTCTTTTTGTTTTACCCTTACTGCATATAACATATATTAGGTACCAAATACCAATATTCAAAATTTAACTTACACTAAGTTCTTTAGACAAAAATTAAAAAGAAATAAAAACCTCAACGTATAGATAGACTAGATTCGTGACGCCAAAATCCTGGCACATGGGAAAAAAGAAACATGAAACGTCAAACGTGATATATTTTTATTTAAAATAGTATAATTTTATTTTTCATATACAATATTTTGGAGGGTCTCAATCCTACCCTGGCCTCATCTTGGTAACGTAACTAAACTAACTGTAAAATAAAACTTTAAAAATGCGTTTATATAATAATTTAATTGTAACAGCATTAATATTAGGTTATTTACCGAAGATACGATATCCCATGTTTTTTAAAATCTTTGTATCGTAATTTTTGCATTCTATTACCACACATCTAGACATATTTGTGACAGACAAATCTGTCCTGCGCGCGCACCACTGTTGACCGATTGGCGTTGGCCCTAAACTGTAATTTTAGGGCCAACGCACTGGTCCGTTTTAGTTGATCGGTCGGCCCGGTCCTTACGCTAGTAATATATAAGTCAATGCCAATGTATTCTATTAATGTCAATGTATTGGAGATATGACATCACCAACCCAAAACGTTACCTAAAAGCCAAAAATTTACGATTCGACTAGGATCGAAAGCGAATAAAATTATAAACGAGGTGTCAACAAATTACACCATCTACGAACAAAATAATTTTTCTAGTGCCGGTGTATGAATTGAAACATATAAAACATTTTTTCTATATCAGCGTTTACTCTGCGACACACGGCAATAGCGCCTGAATTTAATACAGGGAAAAGTACTTAAATCAAAATGTGCATGCCTTATGCGCTCATGTTTTAAATACACACAAGTTTTTACAAATAACCTTATTACTATTACTTCTAATTTTCCGATAATTTTATGTCAAACGTCAAAAGCCCAACATTTGACAATCATTGATATCAGCGCTTCTTATAAGAATTCCAAAGAAGAGACTCCTTGCGTTTATATAAGCTAGGATGTTGTATTGGAGATAGAGATTTACTAAAAATCAAAAATTTACGATTCGACTAGGCTCTGTCTCTCATGACTTGTGGTTTCATTGAGAAAGTGAATAAAATAATAAACGAGGTATTTATTGCATGGAGTTTAAAGGTAAGGAGGACAATCTCCTACAGGAGAATAGTTGAAAATGTGTCCATCTGTAAGTAGTAAACAACAGTTTAAAAACTCTCCACAACAGCGCTCGAGTAGCTACAGGGTATGAAAAATTGCCGTAAAATACGTTGAGAGTGATTTTGAAAGTAAAATATTGAAAACAATAAAATAATTATTATAAAAAGAATTATGGTGAAAGTCTGAACAATAAAAAAATTATAAAAAGATCTTTAAAATTTACACTGTAGCTACAGTGGCGCCACCCTTATTTAGCGCTTTTCTACGGACACTTTTTTATACAGAGTTTGTTCTGCTTATCTCTACACTCCATAGTTTATTAGTTCTGCTTCTTTTCTGCTTAGTGATCCCACTGGGTACAAACTATTTAAAATTGATTAAAATAACAGCCTGCATAAATATTTTCCATTGAAATGGCGTCAGGTTTTTCTTTATTTTAAGATTTTATTATAATATGCATTTTAATAACTTCTAGTTTTGACTAAGAGGTTAGTCTCATTTTTTTGTAGGATTTTGTCTAGTTTGATACCATCCTCTTTCTTATTTATACCGCCATGCAGCAGTGTATAAGATTTATTTAGTCTTATAAGACTTTATTGTAATATAAATATTATTTTTATCCAATAAGATATAAAATTGTAGTCTCGTAAGTGCTCTGTTATTAGTAATACTAATAAGTACGCGTGACCTCCAAGAGATGGCAGTTAAAAAAAGGAAAAAAAAATAAGAAGATCGACGATAAGGCAGTTTTTCCAGCGTGCCGCTATCGCCTGCCCAATTACCGAGGGAGATGACATTTTGCTAACGATAATGTTGCAGTTAGGTACCCAAAAATTCTCAAGAGATACGAAAACGGTTACAATAAAATAACTAAGTATTTGAAACAACTTGTTTAAACGTTATCCATCTCCCTATATCATTCTATTGTAGTGAGTATGCTAGAAAGATCTTATGGCATAATCACCACGAATATTTCTTGGTCGTTCTCATCAGCCCAATAAAGTCTACAGTTGGGCCTCTCGGCTTGCCACAATCACCATGCTTGGCAGGCTAAGCTGGATTACGATAGATTCATCATTCATTCATGTATAACAGTGCATTGCTAAGGGGCGTAAAAGAGAAGAGAGGTTTCTTGTCACTTGATTCTGTATTTTTGTTTAATATTTGTACATTCCCTTAAAACCGTAAATACAGTTTATTCGTTCGCAACGGATGTGACGACTTTCTTTAACATCAATAAATAAATAAACAAACTGTTACAAGATCTACAAGATCAATATTATTTTTATCCAATAAGATTTATTTGTCATGTGTTCGGTACATTTATAACGATGCTTCTTAGTGTTCGTGACTACCGATAGATGGCGGGTAAATCAACTATGCATTTGTTAGGCTACTTCCCATTTGATCAGCCTGTTTACCTATATAAAACTCATGTTCGGTCGTGTGTGCAGCATTTTTAAATTAATTAGGTTAGTGTTGCTCAATATTCAAATGATACAGTCTAAATATACATGCTGGGTTGCCAGTCTGACGGTGTTCCATAGACTTTCGATGATGACAATGTCTCGAAAGTGGTTCCGAGACATCGTGATAGCATTGCGAGGTTGCTGGGTGCAGAAAGAACTGCCCCCGGGATGTGCTTTACTAAACCAAATTAATAAAGCATTTTGAACGGAGATCCCGAGACTCCTCACATACGCTGATGGTGACTACCGTGGAATCTTAGCCGTTAGTAGTCAGGCATAAGCTTTCGTTGATTCTGCAACGGAAGGTATCCATGAGGATTTTCCCATGATGGGGTACTATTTGAAGAGAATGCGAGAGTTGAACTTTTATCCTTGTTGTTGGCGTACTTTGATTGTGTGCTAAACGTTAATTGTGATGATTAATAATATTACAAAAGTTCAAAAATTTATGACATCAATATCTATATTAACATAAATACTGGCGCAAATGCTGCTTGCGAATTTACGAGGTGCAAGTTCGGCAACACATGGAATACTGTTCCCGTCTCGGGGCCGAGGCACACCAGTGCCAGCTCTTCGACTTGACCGCATCCAGCGCAGAATGGCTCGAATCGTCGACTCGCCCGATTCACTTTCGCTGCAAAAGGTTGATGCGTACCTTTGCATTTTCTATCGCACCTACCACGGGGAGTGTTCTTAGGAATTGTTCGGATTAATTGCCGCCAAATCTCACGAACGCACATCGTGTCAAAACTTAGGATATCATCCACATTATTAGGATGCTTGGCGGTCTACCACTGTGCGTTTTACTGCGAGTTTTCTTCCTCGTATAACCTCTTTGTGAAATCCTTTACCAGCGGCGATTTTTCGGGACCGATACGGCTTAGGGACCTTCAAGAAAAGAGCTTACTCCTTTATAAAAGGCCGGCAACGCACCAGCAATTCCCCTGGAGTTGCAGTTCATGGGCGGCGGTAATCACCTATCATAAGGTGAGCCGAATGCTTGTTTGCCCCCTCTACGATAAGAAAAGGAAATCCAATAATGGTTTTCATATATTTACGTGAACACGAGCATTTAAATAATACTAGTTTTTACGGATTTTATCGCATATATTAACTAGCCAAGACCAAGGGTTCTGTAAAGTGCTCGAAACTTCAAAAGTATGCGCTATAAAGTTCGTAAAAACTAGTATAATTAATATCGATTGAATAAATCATTATCTGTTGCGAATTTGGCGCTACCTCACATTTATAGTGATGAAGGATCTACCATAAAAATAAAATGGTATTACCAAAAGTATTATTTATAATAGTTTTGGTACATAGTTGTATATATTAATATATATAAATTACATGTCACGTTGTTTGTCCGCGATGGACTCCTAAACTACTTAACCGATTTAAGTCAAATTTGCACACCGTGTGTAGTTTGGTCCAACTTGAGAGATAGGATAGTTATTTTGTCCACGAGTGACCCACAATTTATTTCTTTTGCGAATTTAAAGATTTTTAATAAGACATGACAAAAGGTCATCGAAAAAGGCAGAACAACGTCTGCCTGGCAAGTTAGTATACGATAAAAAACTATGTTACAAAACCTAAGTTAATGACTTTGTTGATACAATTGAAAATTTAGAAAATAAAAATTTGTGAGATAGAAATATCATGGCTGTGAAAACTTACGATATTCTAAAGTAAACTAAGAATTTATCCGTTCATTTATTCATTAATTACAGGCTGGCAAAGTAGTGCAAAATATAGATTCCCATAGATTGCCACATAGGGGGGATTTTTGCCATAGTTGCCACGATTCGCAGGCGGGTTGGAAACTGTCATTTTTTATTTTACAGTGTGAGCATCAAGCTGCTGCCCATTTTTGCTTTGTTTTCTGCTGCCCATTTTCTATTATGTCTTTAACCCCTTGCGACACCCGTTGATATACCGGAACAGAACCGAGAATCTAGATATTTAAAAAAATATTTCTAATGTAAGATTTATCATAAAGCTCGCCACTTTTTTCATAAAGTGTCATATGTGTTGTTTGTACTTCAGGCATGCGTATTTACTTATTAGTATAATTAAAAACACAAATGTTATTAAAAAAAACTGGAAATAATAAAATATTAATTGATTATTTCCCTTTTTAATAAAAAAAATCAATATTTTACCGCAAAATATACAATATAATGATTTATTACAAAACAAGTCCAATATTCATAAGATTAATTTACATACATTTGCGTTTTTTTGTACAAGATAGGGCAAGATCTGAAATTGTCTTTTAATTAGCCTATTTAATAAGATCAAAATAACAATACTGTTAAACAAATTATGTGCAAGCATATACAGCCAAGACTTTTTGGGACTCTCACTACAGAGTGATACATAAACAGAAAACATTAATAAAATCATTCAATAATTTATAATAATTTAAGGCAAGCGGAGAAATTCAACAGGTGACTAACGAAAACAGTAAAAAATATCAAAGATTGGACGCCGAATGGTAATGGAGGAAGTAGCGAGGCGTCGCTCACAGATTAATAGTCTAATTAAGCAGAAGGAGGAAGGAAAAAGAAACGTTTAAACTGTGCAGACGGCGGCGATTCACTTTCCACTGTTTGAGGCAGGTCCGGGAAGATTTTTACGTCAGTTTTCAGTCTTATTCCGATATACTTCGACTAACTAATATTGGTCACTGGATATAAAAGAAAATATTAAAATTTAAGTGAAGTTACAGTTTAGGTTTCCTTTGGTTACAGAGAAGGCTATTTAGCAGTTTGTTTGTTCTACTGTTCCATCTGAACATGACCTCGAACTACCTATTTGATTTCTCAGATATTTAGGTTACATTACGATTTAATTTCCTTCACTGTCGAACTCGTGGTAACTCAGCCCTTAAAATTGTGACTAACGATTTAATTGCAGTTTTTTAATGGAGTATGGGTTGCTTAGGTTAGGGCATATGCAATTTTTATTCACTCTACTGTCTGACAAAGAAGGCTCTAATATCTAACTGATGGAAGAAAAACAATCCGAAAATTCTAATCCCAAATCTCAAGGAATGGCGTCGCCAATTGACTGGCAGCAGTCACCAGTACAAGGATCTAGGTTCACCAATAAGCGATAATGCTAATACCGATAAATATTATAATGAGAATTACATGAGTTCTGTTAGAAACATGCTACGAAATTTTTTAGGTTTTATTAAGATCTTAAAAAATCAAACCATTTTGAACTACTTGGTTACATTGATTAAAACTACTTTTACGGATTTTGGCGCGTTTAATTTTTAATTATTTTGATTCCCGACGTTTCGACGACGACGTTACTTGCATAAACATAAACATACATAAACACTCACGCCTGTCACCCAGAGGGGTAGGCAGAGACTACAGACTTCCATTTGGCACGATCCTGACACACCTCTCTTGCCTCCTTCACATCCATACACCTACGCATACATGCTCGTCGGTTAAGGGTACTCCTAATTTGGCCCGTTTTCAATAAATCGCCAATTTGGTCGATAAATTTTCGCCTAGGACGTCCCTTTCCGACTCTGCCATTCACTTCTGCACCATAAATTTTCTTTGTCACTCTTTCCTCATTCATTCTTTCCACATGACCAAACCACCGAAGCATTCCTTTCTTAATCCTGGTCACAACATCATCTTGCAAAGCACACTCTTCTCTTATTACACAATTTCTTACCCTGTCATTCAGATTCAGCCCTAACACCCTTAACGACCGCATTTCTACTGCGTTCATTCTACTCTCGTGCTTCTTCTGCCACACCCAACTTTCACTACCATACGTTAAAGTAGGGACCAATACAGCATTGTGAATTGCCATACGTTACGTTACGTTACGTTACGTTACTTGGTTACATTTATTTTTCAGACCATCTCATAGATTGCCTTAAAATGGAGATATGTGCTGTACATTGTTGTCACGCTTGCGAGACATTGTAGGCACAGTTTTTTTTTAAATATTATAGTCGTTATGCGCTTAGTCGCTGTTTTGTTACCTTCTGCTACCTCTCACAAACCCACGGGACGATATGGGGCAGCTCACTGGTCACATGCTCAATGGTTTATTACATTCGTAGACGTGTATTTGATAACAGTTATCATATATTGGTAATTTCAAAATTTCAAGTTGTATAATATCAATGTTTTCAAGGACCAAAACGCATCGCGAGTATAATTCAGCACTCGCGAACATTGCCGCTTGGAGCAATCATAATGAATATTTTATTTTATCATAGCGGGTTCGTTCTCACCCCCGCAACCCTCATTCTCTCCACTCAGTCTCGTCCCGCGCCCCGCCAGCCATGAACTTGACACCGAGCGAAAAATTAGTTCACAAGGCGAAAGTGAACTTTGTACAGAGTTTGCACTTTTTGAACGAACCTAGACTGAGATAAAAGAAGTTTAAGACGAGAAGCGTGGCCAACTTGCTTCGCACTTCGCGACTTAGCTGCTTAGGCTTGTTCCTTATCTGTATCTGTAAAATATGTTTAGGTTTACTAATTTTTACTTTTATTAACAATGTACATATATGTGTCTTTATACTTCTATAATATTAATAAACCTTTATTTTCCTTGACTTATACTTATAATAATAAAGATCAAATAACGAATAGTTTCTTTTAACTTTAACTTTAGTCATGGCTCCAACTCGGGTAAGTTTACCTCGAACTGTCTCCTTTTTTTCCCTGCCTTGCGCTAGTTCAGTCCAGTTCTCATTTATTGAAAACATTACTTGTTCAACATTATAGATGTGTAAAATGGATTTCATAACTTCTTGTTCAAATATAAAACTCTCCAGCTCGATGGTCGCCGTTACGGAAGACGGGTGATCACGGGATCTCCGTTCGAAAGTATCAAGTTATTCCAGGGATAGTGCAAGTTACCCTCTGCAACATTGCAGTGCTACCACGATGACTTGAGATCGCTATTGTTCTCCTCGAAGTTGTATTACGTTTATAACTAAGTACGATAGTTTTAATTTTTTTTTGCTTTTGACATGTATATTTTTATTAAAATATGTCAGTTACTCTTGTAAAATTTATAGACATAACTTTAGTTAGTAATTTCCTTTTATTTTTTCTTTATGATTTTTTGTAGTTTTGATGGACATCCCTGATGGCCACGCTTTTCCGGCTTGATAGATACTCTCCAAGATATTCTTCAATTGTTTCGATCATCATTAAAATCAGCGTTCTGTTTTCACCACAACCAAAACGAATATAATCACTACATTTTATTCATTAAATCTACGTATTTTTAAGATATAAGTTTGTATATTGTTGTGTGCATTAGTGGTCTGTATCAAAATTAAATTTATGTCTTTCTTTCTTTCCTCCGTTCTTTCTTCACTGCCACGTTAACTACACTGCTTTATTCCGATCTGAAGAGTATAAGAATTAGTATAATTAAAGGCAGTGTAGCACTCCATCTTAGTCCTCAGAGGTCAGGAGGTGTAACTACGCACTAGTAGCCTTCTTTGTTTGTAGTTGGCTGCAGATGTCCATGTTCTAGGATACTCACCCTACCATCACTCTACTTACCTACCACCAGGTGATAGGTGACTAACCGCGTACTGTAAATACAGTTATCACTTCATATTTATAAAAAAAAGGCTTTAGCGATCAACAGATAAATAGAACGTAGACCTCCACTTTACTTTGGGGAGTTTTTTTATTGCCTCATTGGGGGGGGGGGGGGATTTTTGGCATAGTTGCCATGCTTAGCAAGCTGGTGGGCACCGCAGTTTTTTAAGTTATTATAAAGTAAATGCCGCTGCCCAACTTTTGGTTTGTCGACTTTCGCTTCTTAGTACGCACATGCGATATCAGGTAGTGAATATGTGAACTGCTACTTCACGGTCCACGATGGTAAATTCATTATGAAATAGCGAATCTAAATCCCATAGACTAATAATCATTAATAGCATTACCAGTGGGGGGTTTTAGCTTTGCATCTACAAACTCTTTCAACAAGCGTGAGGAGTAAGCTTGTATTTTTATTGTATACTTTTCTACGGCAACATTTGGCACATTTTAAGTTAAACTACTTTTCACTACGTGGTGGAGCTACACTGCAGCTACGTCATGGGTGCAGTATGAATGGGTCGGTTTGGCCGAAGATAGATCACGCTTACACAGAATACCGCTGTAGCAGCAGCTTAACGTTGTTGTGTTTTGTATGGAGAGTGTTGAGAACTGGAGACCATTTTACCAGTAATTAGGCATTAGACATCTTAGACTTCAGAGGTGACTACATGTCTATATTTTGGTTCTTAACCGAGAAAAAATGTATATTTAGGGTCACAGCATCCACTTACTACGAGTACTTATTCGATCACGGCCTCACTTATAATCGTTGGTTATCGCTAATAAAATTAAGTATTAGTTATTATCTTTCTACGTGTTCCTTTCTATTGTAATAGGTATAATGAAGACAGAGAGAACAATTTAAAGCATTTCTTAAATTGACGTCGACTTTCATGACTTAGAGCAAAACGAAGAATGACATTTAATATTGTTTGTTGATTATGCATAATGATATTACTTTAAAAGATTAGTAATCACATAAATAATTTTACCACATGTAAGAGGCTTGCGACGTATTCGTTAATTTTGACCTTTTTTATATAATATAATTAAGGCAATAGCACTAAACTTCAGTACGACGCCGCACCATTTTCCGTTTAACAAATTCGCTGCTAATTAACTCCTCTACAAGCGCTTAAAAGTTACACATAAGCCTTATTCCGCACTAGGGAGAACCCCAACCGAACAGTTCAAAAAGCACCAGAGTGAGGCTACTTGTGAATTAACATACTCCACTCAAAGCTACCAAACTAACCGCATACGAGAGAAAAAAAAATCTTACGTATTTCACTCATTCACTCACTGTATGAGGCTAATTAAAAAAGTACAGAGGTTGGTTTTGCGAGTGGTGTAGTTCTGCTACTCTCCGCTAGGTAGCGTTTTTCGCTTTGACGATTCTTGGAGGTTTTGTCGAGGGATGTTTGTGCGGTTTCATTTTTTAATGAGGTCGTGTATTCGGGTCTCTGCGGCTGGATAGGCCGCTTCGCGCTTTGTGCGGACGATAACCGCCATGAGCCCCAGTTAGGCGTAAGCAACGCAAAGAGAGCGGCGAGGTAGGCGGCACGCCTGTGTGCGTGCATGAAAGAGTTACGTTTAGGTTCACTATTCGTTTATTAATAGCGTACCTGTGATGAAAAGTTATCAGGCATGATGTTTATGCATGTATTCTACACATACATAAGTATAACTTTTGTTAAGAATTTCAGTTTCAGGCGTAACATAAAATACATATACGATAAAAGTGGGAAGTGTATAAATTGATTGCATTTTTTAATTATATATAAATTGCAAATATAATACAAAAACCAATCAATTTTTATAATTCTTTAGAGACACGATGCTATCTCTTATTCGTTTACTTATGTGCCTATCTCTATTCTTAAAAAAAATATTTATATCTTAAACCCCGGACTACAATAAATCCTGCAATAATTTAGATTCTTTCGGATGAACAATTTTTAAATATATGATGTAAATAATTATAAATATTCCGAAAAAAAGTAAAGGTGTAATGAATACTTGCGTCAATTAGTTAATACGACATCTACACGTGAGTAGCTAGTTCAATAATAAGTTTATAGGTGGCGCTACTTGACTTAGGTTTTTTAGTCCTTTTCTTCTGATGCTTTTATAAATAATTTTATTAGTATGCTTTAATTTTTATCATAAATTTAAACTTTACATTTTAGTTATCTAAAAAGTTCTTGTTTCATAATTTGTGCATTTTGCATAGTTAGCAATTTTATGCTAAAATAACATCAATTTCTGTTTCTATCTCTGTAGCAATGTTTATGGGAAGCTTATGTGCAGCTGTGAACTTATGATAATAATTAAGACGATATATTTATAAATGAAACAATATTATGCGTTATATTTTTTTATATTTATGCGAACAGTACACATTAAATGAAACTAATTATACAGATTCATCGTATTTAATTATTAGATACAGTTAAACGTGATAAAATCCGTATAATTAGTTTCATTCAATATTATTCGCTTAAATTTTATAAATACTGAAAGAGGCCTTACTAGGATAATTACAAGTTCAAGATGACAGTGTAAAAAAGAAAGAATTTATTCTAAAAATGAACATCTGTTAAAAGTTCCTGTCAATCACAAAATTCTTTGATTTTCCGATAATATTTACAGTGTAATAACAATTTCTAAATTAAAATGACAAATCTACCGTGTGCGCGAGCGTGATAATATTTAGGATAATTTATTAGTTAGTGCAATGGTGCGGTGGAGGTTGTGCTTGGTACTGGCGTTGCTTTTGCTCCTACCGGCCAGGAGTCGCTCCAAGTTGGAGGATGATGAAGAAGACGAGTGAGTTATATGTTTGAAATGACAAAGCCTGACCTATACGTATATCAATCTATTAGTAACATTAATTTGATAAATAGTTTCTTGTGAATATCGTATCATATCGAAAATGGTCAAAGTATCTATTAGAATGTATTTAAAGAGCATAATAATAAACAATCAGTCTTTATATAACATTAACAGTATTAACGACTGAGCTACCATGGCCCTGCTACTACTCAGATATATATACCCTGACATTCACTGCTCCTGTCTGAAAGCTTAATGAAGCCAGTTTATTTACAGCGTACAAGGCATTCCATAGTTTTTGTATATTCTTCCCACGACTGTCGTTTGATCCGCACCGATATTTCAAATTTTGGTTTTTACTCTCGTTAAGTGTTATTTAAAAAACAATGTTTAAAAAAGTTTTTTTTCCGTAGCTCAGAAAAACTCGGTTGTAGGGGTCCACGGTTTGCAGTAAGCCCTCTCAGTAAATTTCTTAGCGTGTGAGTGGCACGGGGTCGATCCACGCCGGCATCAATGAAATTTTTGATGACAGTTTTTAGTGCTGCGTGCTGGAAACCTGAATGTCTAAGGAATTAACAAAAATCGAGGACGTATTGTCTAGTCCGCCAACGCTATGACTGTCTCACTGTGCCAAGTAGTAGAACTTATATTGGATGTATAACCTATCTTTCTCAGTCAAAAAAGCAGCCCAACCACTAACTACCAGAGTAGAACTATATTTTGAATATAGGTATATTAAGATACACTTTCAAATTATATTATAAAAAATATACACAAACCAGCTGGACAGGCCGACATTGTTCTGCCCATTTCGACGATTTTTGTTGAAAAAAAATATTGAAGTCACTTATCGAGATAAAAACTATCCTATCTCTCAAGTTGGATTAAACTGCATATATATATAATATTTATAAATAAACATAAATTACAGTAAATTTCATTGAAATCAGTTCAGTTTAAGGAATACAACGCGGACAACGTGATATGTAATATTTATATACATATAAAGATGTTGTTAACTATATAAATATATAATATAGCATTACCAGTAAGGGGTAATAATATAGTGTAAGTAAATATTAATTATTAAATGGTTTAAAAATTTAAATCATTAATTACATACCTGCTTAAACGTCGTCATCAGCAACATTGTGAAATTTAACTATTGATAAGTATCTTTTCATAATGTCAGAGTTATTTGCATTATAAAATTTTAGATAACACAAAAAAGATAAAGGAATTTTGATTAAATGATACATTTTCCTGATTTTTTATTTTAGTCGCTAGATGGCGGTAGTCGTTAATCATAGTAAAGATTTGTGGAGACTGTGCAGAAATAATATATTTTTTTAATGCAAGGCGTAATGAAGAAGACGACGACGATGAAGAAGGCGAAGATGATGAGGAAGAAGATATTGACCAAGTGTCTGACCACGGTCCCGGTAGACGAGCACCTGCCATCATGCAGACATCAAAAACTGTGCCTATTACAAGAACCACTCCAAAGCGTTCGCTGGAGTGTTACGTGTGCACTTACAAACCTGATACACCGTTGAAAGCTTGTTTGGATCCTACGAAATATAGGTAGCTTTTACACACGTTTTTTATATAACATTTTCTACTGCTCTATGATGAAGATAATGTAAAAAAGTATGCTACTCGATGATTATTATGGTGTATATTTAATAATAAAAATGTTCTCCAGGCCAAATTTTGTCTGTGCGGTTAGTGTCAGCAGATACTGGCCCATAGCGCAGAACAGGATTTATAGTGCACAAGTGTAGCGCAAACACAATCGCTCACTCAATTCCTTGTAAGTCCAATGGGACGGTAATCAGACTCGGCTGGAGAGCCATCTAGCGCACGACAACCGCTTCACGTGCTCACGGAGGCACGGGGGCAGAAACACCGCCAATTTCCTGACTCCGGGCTGCAAATGAAAATTTATTAACGGAAAACCTAATAACTGATTTTTGATCCGGGATTCGGACCTCGCCAGTCTGGACAGACAAGGTGTATACATACAAACTGCTCCATTGTCATGATGATTAGGTATCGTAACAACGCGGGAGATTTATAGTGCCTTAATGTACGGACTGACATAGGATCCCCATTCGCCCTGCGTTCTTACAGTGTTATGAAATTAAATCAGTCACATTAATAAATAATACACAAAAATAAAAGTTCTATAGTAACCGACATAAACTACATACGGAATTCCGTTTTGGAATTCGGTCATTGATTTTATATGGACCAGCTGCGTTTGGAATCCCGAATCAGGATTCCGAAAAGCAATCCCGAAACGGAATTCCGTATTCATGTGGCGGGCTTTAGTTTTATTTTATCATGCCATCTCTATATATAAAAATCAATTGATCTTGCTGAAAATCGAATACGAACGATTTTGATGCAATATTTTCTGAGCGTTTGAGTGGGTCCCTAGATGGTTTATGTTTAAAAATGGATCCGGTAGGTAGCACCATTGTCGAGATCCAGAAATCACCCATGCGAAGTCCGGTTTAATCGCTAATCTTTAATATTTCTGTTTTCGTAACAGAGTTCATACAATCACATGTCACAGCGTGGACGACAAGTGCTTCACGACGATTATGTCGAAGGGGAACACGTACGAGGCCGTTGTGCGAGGTTGTCGCTCTGGATGTATCGGCACGCCTGATACTACCTGCTGTGAGGTTAGATACGTATTTCCCACTACGTTCATTCATTTATTAAAACCTGTTGAATGTCTTGTGCTGGACACGGGACTTTCCCATAGATTGCCGTATTGGGGGATACTGCCAAAGTTGCCACGTTTGGCAGGTTGATTGGCAACTGAAGTTTTTTTTATAATTTTGAGTTATATAGAAAATGCTGCTGCAAATCTCTTGATTCCCTCTGTTACCTCTTACGACACCCCACAGGATGATGAGGGGTAGAGGATATTCTTACACTGTCAATACACGGTTAGTATAATTATTTATTGATATGCAACATTTATTACAATAAGTATAAAATTTAAATTATTAAACAATCTTACACCCCGACAGTGCGAAGTACGCGATATGATCAATATATTAGCATACTTGCCACGCTTGCCAGGTGACGAGAGGGTTGGTAACCTCTGTTTTTTATTATTTTCAGTTGTCATCAGGAAAGTTCTACTTCCCTTGTCACCATTTACGACACCCACAGCGTTATATGAGGTAGTGAATTATTTTTCGCTGATCCTATACGTCTAATTGCAATTCACAATTTCATTGGTGTCATGGTACTTATACGTCAGGTGTTAACAGGGTGGTTATACCGCCATCTATCGGAAGGCGTCAGATCTTTCTGGGATTTCCATAGTCACCTCTTCCGAATCTCTGAAAGAAATGTGATGGATTATCATATGCTTCAACGACACAACCTGGTTTACAAAGGGTCAAAAGGGCGCTGCTTCTACGACGCGATTTTAACAGTTGACGTTATAGTAAATATTTTAGTCGATTTTTGGTATTGTGCGGTGTAGTTTGTCTTATTTAGGTTGAGTTTTCGAAGTGATCCTTATTATTGCTAAAGCTTGTTTGCAATTTACGACTTTGTGTTTTTGTCTCTATCCTTCTCCTAGTTTTGGTTTTATGGGACGGCAAAGCTGAAGGTGACCATATTACCTTCACGTATCTTAATTGGAATGGTTAGATAGTGTCTTTGAGCTGTATAGTCAACTTACCAACTTATCTGATCTGACGATTCTTTAAATTTTTCTGCAACGAAACAGAATATAGACAAAACAATGACAGAGTAGAGGCGGCGTAAAAAATCACTACCCCATATTTTTCTGCGTTTGTCGTAAGAGACGATAGGGAGGAACTGACTCTGGAGATGGGCAGCAGCATCTTCCTAATATCAGCTTAAAATAATAAAAATATGCTGTTGTCGAGTCTGCCAAGTTTGGCCCGCCTTTGAGTTTTGAGGCAATCTATGGAGAAAACCTATTGAGCGCTGAGCTTTAATAGACTGTAATGATAATGATGAAGAATAGCCATATATATCAAGTACCTACATTTAATCTAATACGTATTATTTTTCCAGCTGAACCGGTGCAACAATCAAGCTCTAGCATTGCCAGTTGCAATTGCACCTCGTGCTAAGAAAGACAAGGCGTCCAAATCTTTTCCGCCCACAGTATTCTTTTTCGTCACTGTTCTCTTGCTGCTTCAAACAGCGGCTAAAGTTGCTTTTATCTAAGATATAACGGGTATTAGTCCAATTTATTACAGTTTTATACCTAATAAGCATATAACCTAAATATATATCGAATTATCATATTGAATATTCGTTGAACCAATATTTGGACATAAAAACTACATTCAAAAAGTATAATGATCTCATGCTGTACATTCTTTTTATTCCATATCACGTATATCACAGATACGCAATAATGAATGGATAAACTTTTGTGGACTTACGTTTTGTAATGTGAGTGATGTCAGGTAGATTTTTTCATCAAATGTTTTTGTATCGCTTTGTTTTGTATTAAAATGTTTACATATTTTGATTTTTTATTTTATTTAATTTATATATTTCAAATAGCTGTTACCTGTTGGTTTCGCTGGGTATACTAATGTATATATAATATGATTTCATAAACATAGTGTAAATTGTTGTTAAAAGTATACTATCCTGTTTTAAATCACAATCAATTTCCATGGTAAGGAACTTCATTTTTCTTCCAACCGTTCAAATGTCATTAAAGGAAAACTTCAAATCAATAAAACATCCAAATTAGTAAAGCATTCATATTTATGATATTAGTGCCTTTGAGATACTAAATTTGTGAAGTATCTTTTATGCGTAGGAGTTGATCAGTGTTAATACCATTCTCTTACATATTTCTGCCAGCAAATGGTCAGTGGTCAAACCAAATAAGACTAAAAAATATAAACCAGTAAGAATTATTTTCCCTAGTTAACTTATATGACTATTGGTCATGAAGAAAGAATGAACGAGGAAAGAATGACAAAGCATTGCAGATGTGAACGGCAGAGTTGGAATGGGACGGCCTAAATGAAGGTTTATCGACCAAATTGGCGATATATTGAAAATGGGCCACATTACACCTTTAAGCGACGAGCGTGTATGCATAGATATATGGATGTAAAGGAGAAGAGAGAGGTGTGTCAGGATCGTGCCAAATGGAAGTCCGTAGTCTCTGCCTACCCCTCTGGGTGACAAGCGTGTGTTTATGTTAAGTTTTTGTAAACTTACTGTTAAGAGCATTACGAAGAAAATTCTCAGTGCTCTTTAAAATAGATGGAACTTTTTAACAGTACCCACTTTAGTAGGATAGTTTTCATTATCATTTTAATGTTTGTTAATATGCACTTCTTAGATATTCTTTTTTTTTTGTTAAATAAGGGTGCCAGACGAGCACATAGTCCAACTGACGATACTTAGATTCTGCAACCCATAGACTTTACTCAAAGAATCAAAATGCAGATGCGTTGTCACCCCTGAGTACTAAGATGGAATGCCTCGTTTCCAGGAAAAATGGTTTCCGGTTCTCTACAGTTGCCATGCAAAACACAGCAGTAGTATTAGGCTGATATTTTACGCTGGTATTCTGTGAGAGCGTGCTCTTTCCCCGTGTCATCAGATGCGAAGTTTGTAATGCCAATACGTCCGTTAGATCGAGTCAACCCATTCGTGCCACATCCACAATATAGCTGCAGCATGGCTGTACCACGTAAGGATAGAAGATGATTGGTGCCGTAACGTAATTAACAAACCAAAATAAGTAGCTTTCTGACTAGTAGGTCTAATCGAAAGAAATTTTATACATTTCTTTATATATTTTTTATGAGTCAAAAATATCCCAATCGGATTTTTCAAACATTTAAAAATTCATAACTTTGAAAATATTAACTTTATCGTGAAAAGTCATAAAACCTTTTTTATTTGTTAAAAAAAAAAAACAAAATTTTTCAGGAAAAAAAAATTTAAATACCGGAAATTTAAAATATGTTGTGAAGAAAAAACCATTTTTATAAGTTCATTAATTACTTAAAAAGAAAAAAAAAATATAAACTTACTAAAAAATTCAAAATGGATGTCCGGCCGAAAAATATTAGGAAACGCTTGAAACGCACCAATCACAATTCCTTGCAATTGAAACTTTTGAAACAAATTGCAATTGAAACAAATTGGTTTAAACAATATGGCACCGAGTTGCCCCATTGCAACACATTTATGTCATCAATAGGACAGTTTGAAGAGAATCTCATAAAAAATTGGGGTGAAATAGTTTGCGGTACTCATGCGCTGATTCCTCCTGGACTATAACCTGAAACAGTTTCTACCTTTTTGATAGATAGGTCCTGTAAAAACGTATGCATTAACCCATGACGGAATTGGTGACTCTAGAGTCGAGTACCTGGTAGAACTAGTTTGTGCTTGTTTCTTGTATTTACAGAATGTACATCACTATTTTTAATAAAACTATTTTTGTTTTTGTGTGGTTAAAGTTAACATATTTGTTTCTATAAATTTTTCTCGGAAGGAATCCATCCGACCTAGGTTATAAACTGCTCTTACGACTCTCTTCAGCGACATATCAGTCGCATTACCCCATAGCAAGATTCCATATGATATGATGTTATGGGATTAACGCCAGAAGTACAATAATTCGGATTGGCGAGATGGAAAGGAGCGTAAAAGGCGCGACACGTGTTTTAAATTATTCGCTATCATTAGAGCCATTGTGATTGAAAATAAACGATTATTAATTATTATTATTAGTTTTTCGATCGATGATGAGCGTGGCGTTCAGGCAAATTGTTTCTATGATTTGTCTGAGCGCCCATTTTCAGCGGTGGACTTCCACTGATTACTGAAAACAAGAAGCAAGCAATAAATGCGTGAAATATTTTTTCTAACAGATATATTAAAACTTATAGTCATAGAGTAGTTAGTATATTAAAATATCGTTAAAGTAAATTTAATGCTTGTTACAAGAAACATAAAGGCGGTTTTGATCTGGTATGAAAATTTTATTGACGATGAATATAATATTATTATTAATAGCACGGGTGTCTCAAGGGGCGAAACAAAGCTTGCTTGCTAGCCTGCGCATAGACACACGTAACTTGGAGATTTTGTGAGGGGGGAGAGAGCGCTAAGAACTCAGTGTCTAATACTTTGCCTTAATATCAATTTTAAGTATTTAATTACTTTGTGCTCAATGAATGCTCTTTAGCCTTAAGCTAAGTTTTAGATCATAATTTCGTTCATAATATTTAGTTAAGGAAAAAAAATACTTTTTTATAGAATAAGGGTGGCGAATAAGCACACAGTCAACCTAATGGTGAGTGGATGCTATGAATAAACATCTACATCTATAAAGAATCAAAATGCAGATGTATTGCTACCCCTTAGGAATAAGATAAAATGCTTCGTTTCCAGTAAAAAGGGTCTCCGGTTTTCTACACTCGTCATACGAAACAGCAGCAGCATTAAGCATTAAGCTAATTTTACGCTGGTATTCTGTGAGAGCGTAGTCCTTCCCCGGTCGAGAAAGCCCATTCGTGCTGTAACTCTAATATAGCTACAGCATGGCTCTACCAGGTACAAAAAAATATCACATCTATTTTCATTATATTACAATTTTAATAATAACATAGATACAAAGATTCCCACGTTTTTGCCCCAAGTTGAATCTTGGGCTTCTAGATAACGTGCGGCAGTTTGTAGAGACAATAGTTCATAGCTGTGCTAGGATCCGGTAGATGGCGCTGAAATCATGTTGCTAATAAATTCATTTATTATATGGACAAAAATGATTTATTCATAGTTTTATGTTTGGTTTTGGTCCCAATAAATAAAATCACAAAATTTAGACCCGATAAGTGGTACTGTAATCGTGTTATTAATTAATTTTATATTTACACGTTCGGACTTATTCGCTATGAAACTCATTGTATCACAACTTACTTCGCTCGCCGTCGCACCTTATGACTTTGCCCTAGACGAATTATACTTAAATGACATTGTTTTCTATTTATGTCAAAAGAAAATCATACTATTCGATCAGTATATCACATTGGTGTTAGAAGTATATTATCAAAAGTTGGTATAGTTTATAAATTTAGTATCACAATATGTACAATAATACTCATACTAGATGGCGCTACATGTACATTTGAAAGGCGCTATGGTTTTACTTTTGTGAAATCAGTAAGAGCATTCTACGATTTTGTCAGAGCATTCCCCGGTCGAGCCGACCTATTCTAAAAGATTTTTGAACGCCCTATTGTGGTTGTATTATTACAACCTATGGGCGATATAACACCAATAATATTGCAGATGTAAGTATATTATATCTACCGAGATGCGTAATGTCGAGGTCTGAGGATTATTTGTAATTTTGAATAGCAATTTTTAAGTCTATACACATACGTATTATGAATATAATTGAAGTGTCTGTCTCTGTCGTATTAGGATAACTGCTTTTATTAGGATGCGGGAGATATTTGAATATTATTAAGATATAAACAACCATTTTTAAAACATTTGTCTGTCCAGGATAATGTTCGAAATGGCTTAATCGATTGTGATGAAACTTTACAAACAGATGGAAAGCATTGCCAGGGGAGGAATTTATATCTTATGCTATATTTTTTTTAAATATTTTATCCGAAAACTTAGATTATTCTTTTAAAAATTAAAATATACAATAAATGGTTTTTAATTTTATTTTAAATCTGAATAACGCCACATTAATAGTTACTATCCGGGCAAAATAGGGGCAGGTAGCTAGTAGACAAGCGTAGTTTTGGGGTACCTCCCACTAGATGGAATGAATGTCGATTGATGCGGGTGGCTCAGGGCCGTAGGTACTTTGTGTTAATTATTATGGGAGTCTATGATCAGCAGTGGACTTGTGAAGGTACTAGCCATAGTAGTAGTAGTTGTAGATGTAATAGATTATGTATCAAATTAAATTATATGAACTGTTTGATAAAACTCACGTCAGTATCATATTTTTATTTTAATGAGCAGTGAGCGGTATTAAAATAAATATACTGGATGATATTTTTACCTAACCTAAAAAAATAGGGTATGAATGGAGTAGAAGTAAAAAGTATTTTACAAGAAATCAAAACAAAAAATTTGAATTAAATAAACGAATAAATTAAAATCTATCGAAATTCAAATCATATCCACCCTACTTTACAAACGGCAATCAAAAATTAAAATAGGCATCATTGACGTTGTCACTCGGCAAGGTCACAGGCTAGGGTGGATTTGATTTGAATTTCGATAGATTTTAATGAATTAATTTATTTAATTCAACATTTTATTTTTATTTTTGGTAAAATATCAGTGCCATAGGCTTCTACTCTCTTCACATGTTACACCATATTTTTTCCAGACGGTAAAAAAGGTCATCCAGTATATAGGTACAAAAAGTATTTCGAACAAATAAGCCCTTTACCGCTGGATTATTATTTTAAAACACAGACCTCGCAAATTATCAACGAGTCCGAACAAGAATGTTTATTTTGGTTTTGAGCTTATATTTTATCAACACATTGTTTAAACTAAAAATTCAAAGCGGTCGGTGTAACGTCACAAATTTTAATTAAAGTTTCTAGTATTTAATTAGAGATATTATACCAACATACGACGTTATCAACTGACTATACTATATAATGTACTCTGAGCTTACACTTACACTTACTAAGTTACAACAGCTTAAGAATATAATTTTTTTATATTTAAAATAATAATAAATAACGAATATGTCAAATAGTTGTCAAGTACTTT
This sequence comes from Parnassius apollo, assembly GCA_907164705.1. Classification (NCBI taxonomy): domain Eukaryota; kingdom Metazoa; phylum Arthropoda; class Insecta; order Lepidoptera; family Papilionidae; genus Parnassius; species Parnassius apollo. Next base: position 6,016,535 of record CAJQZP010000929.1, read on the forward strand.
GTCAAAATAAAATTATTTCATAGTCAATAAATTCAGGAGATTTCCCATAAGAAATCCTCATAAAAGGCTTAGTAAGCCGGAAGGTCGACGGGAAGGGTCACTCGACCTCGACGGTCAAGCCGCCTTTCCGCCCAATTGAACCCGCTTCCGGTTAGGCCGAGTGCCAATGTGCGAAAAGCATGAATAATTCAGGGTCCCTTACCCTTCGTGGAAATATTTGCTTTGAAAAGTGTAACGGAGACGTTAAGGTGGCATATTTAAGAAGTAAAAAAAAAGTTAAAAAGTTTTGCAATGAAGTTTACACACATCTCTATTGTCGATTAATAAATGCACTAATCTATTGATAGAGTAGAGACTTTTTGATACCACACTCGCCGCCTTTATTTTGAAAACCAAAACCTTTTTATTTTAATTGAATGACTTATAAACTGACAGATGAGTTTGATGCACTACCTGACCAACCGACGACGAAATATTTGAAACTTTAAATTCGTACGCGGTACTTTCCTTCAACGCAAAGTACGTGAAAAATTGCTTAGGTATATTTGCGATTCTTTCATATGACGTATAATTCAGTGATGTCGGCAGTAATTGACCGGGGCCTGTTTGCGTTCTAAAAAATTATGCGAGTGTCCAGCCCTGAGCCCCTTTTTCTTTTTGAAACTTTATTTTTATTGTTATTTACGTCTTGTTTTTGTTCAACGTAGTTATAAACTTAAAAAGAAACTACCATAAGAAATATATACTATATACATTAATTTGTTCTCCTAAACTCATGAATTCGTATGGATTTAGATACTATTGTGGTATTGTCATGGAACTAACAAAATAAAATAGAAAAAAAAAATTATATCTAAAATTATATTTATATATAGTATTCAGTTGAGTAGAGCGGCAATGTATTGAATTTTAGATAAATATAAAGTAGATAAAAGAGGCCGATAATAAATGAGAATATTACTGAATTTAAAATAATGACATTCTAAATAGATATATATTATATCTATATGAATATTTTCAGAAGCACTTCCGCTTCTGAATATTTATGGACAAGAGAATCTATTAAAATCAATCTACACCCTAAAGCGTGTGTGATATTCACCCACAGGAAATTCCAATAAACTTCAACCAATTTCCTACCCTCGAGTTCACTCAATTTGGGGTGTCCAGCGTGTTAAGAAGCCAGTTCACTTGTTTCCAACATATGGGGCAAATTGTCTGAAAGGGAGTATTACTGACCCCAAATTTATAAATGCATCTACTTCGAACTCTATTGTAAAGGCTTTGGATGTTATTTTTGGCCAATAAATATTTTACTGAATGTTGTATTTGTAAATTTTTGAACACGGGAAAGTTTCGATATCCGTACCGGACTTGGCGTTGATTTTTATTGGGCAACAAGGGTTCCACCGTGTTAACCGAGATTTGGGACGCGAGAAAACTTTGGTCAAACAATGTACGAGGGTGTAAATATTGGCCGGTTGTTTGCGTGTTTGATTTGAAAGGCGAGAGGTTGGAATAACTTTTTATCTCCACGTTATTAAAGATATTAGTGTTCGTAACGAAATTTTGCAAACTGCCTATTTAAATTATTTCCCATAAAATTGATTATATTTGTTATTATTAAATATCTAAAGAAATTAATAAAAATAGGTGTGTACCTCGATTCTCGAAAAATTATTTAATCTTACATTGTAGATGATGTGGGACATGTATAGAGGCCAATAGCTATAATTCTATTTAAAAGTGTATTATTATGCATTAAATCTGTTAGATATATGTGATGCTGTTCATTATTTTATAGATATTTTTCACAGTGTTTATTTATTTGTCCATCTAAATCCACCAGCCATTAATAATCAAGGGATATGATGATGATGTTAATGATTATATAGGTACTTATTCTGGCCTATTTTGTCTACGGCATCAATACGGTAGTTTGTAATAGACCTATTACACGAGACAAATAATTATTAAAATTATCGCGAATATTATAATATACAATATAATAATATATAATAGTTTTTATTTGGAATTTTACGACCATATGTGTAGTCTTCCGTCAAGGGAGTAGTGTGTATGGATTTAATGCACTCTATGAAAAATAGACGAGGCGTTATGCATGCAACTTTTTAAATTAATAAGAAGGGACCTAAAGCTACTGCGACACCTGGTGTTCCACAGGAAAACACAAAGACATCGACGGCAATGATCGATCGTGTCATTTGGCACGCACCATCGGTCAACTGAGATTTGCACAAATTCAATATAGTGCTGTAAATTAACTTATCGACTACGAAATAGTGAAATATTTTATATATATAAAAACCTATTTTTTTAAAGTAAAGATCCCTTATTATTTGCATTACATTTTTATTGTATAAAATATTTAGATAAGATGATTATGTCTTAAAAATAAAAATAAAAAAACATTTACCTGAATTCCCATGCATTTTCTAAAGTTTAGCGTTTTTTGACTTCTCAGACGGTATCATCCTGTGGGTGTCGTAAAAAGCAACGATAGGAAATAAAGCAATAGATAGGTGGCAGCATCTTGCTAATAAACACTTAAAATAATTTAAAAAAAACCTGCGCCTTAAAACTGGGGCTTGGTTTAGCAGGATATTTTTCGTAGACATTAATGATAGTCATGATGATGTTGAGAAAGTATTACAATGTCTAGAAAGTATTATAATATCTAGACACGATTGATTTAAGCATTTTATATTTAAATTTACTTAGCACAGGCAGGCTGCCTTAACATATAATATTATTAAGAAAGTATAAAAAATGTTAATATTTGAAATAATACTAGTTTTTACGGAATTTATCGCGTATATTTAACTTTTTAATTACCCGACGTTTCGAGAGCTTTACAGCACCCATGGTCACGGGAAGGACTGAGATGTTCAACGTCCAGCTGTCATAGTTAACCGCGGTTACCATAGATTAAAATTTAACTTTTGTTCCGATCTACACGGTATGAACTTATGGTATCATGGAGTCTTGCAGTTGTATGCTTGGGTTGGGATTTAATTTTATTTATTATAGGATCCCAAGCAGATGGTAGCACCCAGCCATCTTCTCTATTGAAATTAGGATGTTTTTTGATTTCAATAGCCTCGCGAATAATCCTTGGAAGGAATCGGTGTTCTTTAGCGAGGATTTGTGGTCTATCAAATCTGATGTAGTGACGGGGGCGATCCTGTACATGTTCAAAGTAGGAATCGGTGTTCTCGCTAAAGAACACCGATTCCTTCCAAGGATTATTCGCGAGGCTATTGAAATCAAAAAACATCCTAATTTCAATAGAGAAGATGGCTGGGTGCTACCATCTGCTTGGGATCCTATAATAAATAAAATTAAATCCCAACCCAAGTATACAACTGCAAGACTCCATGATACCATAAGTTCATACTGTGTAGATCGGAACAAAAGTTAAATTTTAATCTATGGTAACCGCGGTTAACTATGACAGCTGGACGTTGAACATCTCAGTCCTTCCCGTGACCATGGGTGCTGTAAAGCTCTCGAAACGTCGGGTAATTAAAAAGTTAAATATACGCGATAAATTCCGTAAAAACTAGTATTATTTCAATGTGTAGTGTTCGCGTAAATATAAGAAATCATAATGTTAATATTTACTTACTCCTTTAAAAAGGAAGTATAAAAAATGTTAATATTTACTTATTACCTTACTCCTTTCTAAAGGGCCGGCTACGCACCTGCAATTCTCCTGGTGTTGCGGTTGATCATGGGCGGCGGTAGTCACTTAACATCAGGTGAGCCGCATGCTCGTTTGCCCCCTCTTCTATAAAAAAAAAAATATTATAAAACTGTATTAAATAACTTATAATAATGAACGTGTTTTGTGGTATTCCTCTGGATTTGTGTGACACTGTAATAATGATGATGATGACTCAAAATTGCATTTCTATTTATTAGTTTCTTTAACATTAATGAATTAAATATATTATAAAATGATTTATTTATACGTGGTAGAGCCGTGCTGCAGCTATGTTATGGTTGTAGCACGAATGGGTTGGCTGGACCGCTGTGGTATCACGCTCTTCCAGATCTCCCAAGCCTAAAATAGCAGTTTAAAGTTGCTGTGTTTCGTATGGTGAGTGTGGAGAACCGGAGGCCCATTCTACTGAAAACGATCATCATCATCATTACAGCCCTTCACAAGTCCACTGCTGAACATAGGCCTCCCCCAAGTAATGCCACTGAAAACGATGTTATCCATCTATTCTTCAGCTTATTTCTCAGAGGGAAAATGCATCTGTATTTTGTTTCTTAGTCGAGTATAAATGTAGACAGTCTGAGAGCCACAGTATTCATGTAACACCACCATACCACCAGGTGGACTTATGTGCTCGTTTGTCACCCTTACGAGTATTCTATAATAAAAACTCAATTACAGTTACTATAATCTTTGTGTTACTGTAAGTGATCCAGTAATGATCAGCCAATTCAACACTGGACTAATTTAATTAATTAACTTATTCGATATTACTCATTAATCCGTCTCGGTATAATAATTTTCGAATTATCGACATGATTTCAAAAATTATAACACATCCCTAGTTAAGAGTGACAAGTTTAATACGTATTATTGACCCGATGATCAATGATCCACGGGTATTTAGATCAATAAAATTATGCAAAATCATCGCTTCTATTGTCAATCGCTTTTATATTTACAGTTTTACTTTATTCTCTTTGATATTGCGTATTTTCTAGTAAATTGATAATGATTCTGCTAAACACAAATTGTTACAGTATTTAAGAATTGCTTCGTCACTTTTGCAACGGTTATTAGATTAAACATTACGTAAGTAGAGCTCAATATTAATGATTTCCTGGTCGGGTGTGACCTAACGTTAACTTCGGAATGCTATCGGTTAAATACTTTATGTTTTTCTGAGTATTTAGTGGTCAACCACTGCAGGTTCCAATTCACCTGAGGATGCTCCGTGTAAAGGCGAAACATGTGTTGTATTATCGTGTATATTTCCTAGTCTAGTGGTGTTGGAATTTGTGGTGACGGGGATAGCACACGCAATTGAGGGAGGGCGGGAGGCGTTTTATTTTATTGAACGGATGTACGCATAGTAATTTTTACTAATTATAATATAGTGAATTTCCCCAAAGTAACGCCCGATTCTATTAATTAATGTAAGGTGTATTATTATAAAGTCTCATATCTTTTTAAAATATTATTCTAAGCCAGCACTTAGCTACAATCCCACCTGATGGTAAGTAGTGGTGTAGCTGAAGATGGTGAAGCGCACTGAATTAACAAAAACCTATTCACTCTTGCCTTGAAGACACCCACATTGTAATCGGATGGAAACACAGATGCTGGCAACTTATTCCGCTCCTTTGCTGTACGCATGATGAATGATGTAGCATACGGTTCGGTTCGAATGCTTTGTAAGTCAACAACGGAAGAGTGGAGACTAGCCGAACGTCTGAAACACACTCTCTGAAATACATCTTGTAGAAAACTGAAAGGCTGGCGTCTTTGCGCCTGTGTTCGAGGCTGGTAAGATTGGTTTTAATTAAATTCACCAATAAGCCTCTTAGCACGCCTTTGCATTGCCTTTACATTGTCTAAAGGTGTTAGGTGGCATTTTGAACCACCAGTTCTTATATGGCAGCAATACTCCATGCACGACTGGGCTTGCACTTTATATAAAGTAAGCAGCTGTCCCGACGTGAAGTACTGCCGCACCTTTGCAAGGACTACTAGCTTCCTTGCAGCTGCCGAGTACCGAGTGCTCGCTCGTTACTCTTACTTCTTTGGATTTGTCGCCACTTTTACAAAAGCTGTATATGATATATATAAAAATCTATAGCTGTCTGTCAATTTCGCAAAACTTAGAAAATGGCTCAACCTATTTTGATGATTTTTTGAAGTGAAAACTTCTTTAGCGGCGTTGTACACTTTTTTGTAATGGGTAAAAAATGTTAAACTCGCGTCAGGACACGTGACCCTGATGGAAAATTCGTAAGGCGGATGGAGAGAGAGAGACAGCCGGCACAGCGTAGGAGAGGAAGTATCCCCATCTCTTTCTACGGCGCGGCGAAAATATATGCCTGCACCTGCTGTTTCGCGGCGCAGGGCGCTTGCGCAAATGTTCGTGTGTGATAATTAAAGCAATTCGTGCAAAATTATTCCGTAATCATTCCAAAACATCAAAAATGTACAACGTTAATATTCAAGTTTTCACTTCTGCCGGCACTCCCGAAGTGCAACCAGTCGTTTTTTTATATGTATTTGAGTGGGCCCCTGGATGCCTTGGACTTAATGAATCGCCCAAAGTTCAAATTTGAGAATATCTCAACCACCAACAACTAAAGGCGGTCGGTGTATTCCAGTATTATATTTGGGAAAGAAGGAACCAACATGAGCTGGCCCCTTTTTGCAGTGAAGAGATCCGCTTGTGTTGAAGAGGCATTGAATTTTACAGGATTAGTATCGCCCCATTCGGAGACTGCCTGTAGTGTCAGATTCACACGCTCTTCCATAGCTTCTCTTTCGGACCAGATTTGATCCCAACCGGCCCGAGGTCTTAATTGATATCTCTCCACAACTGTACTATTATCTGCATATCCATAGATACCGGCATAATCAGATCATTAATATGCAGCAGGAAGAGAGTTGTGGAGAGAACGGACCCTCAGGGACACCGGCGTTAGTTGTCACAGGATCGGATGAGCAGCCATCGACGATAAGCCGGAGAGATCGTTCGCTCAGAAAGTCCTTTACCCAGTTATTCAGATCAGGGGATAAGCCGTACGCTGGAAGCTTACCCAAAAGGCATAGCATAGGCATACGTACGCCCCATAACTGTCGTCAGTGTCGATATGGATGTTTTACATCAGGCATAGTATATAGTTGATCGGTAGCATTACCTTCTAGATCTTACAAGTTCCTTCTTACAGATTTGAATGGTCTTAGAAATTTGATTGTCGATTCTTACGACAATCAAGAGACTAAACGTGGTGTGTTGTAATGCTTTAATGCCGCCGCAACACTCGTAGTTTTGTATATAGACTGCCTCGTTAAACTATTGGTGCTCATACGCGTCCGCTGATGGTTTTGAACTTTAATTTTCTGTGAAGAAAACCTCAATAGCAGCTCGGATTCAGAAAGTTGGCGGTGTTTTGCCCTCGTGCCTCAGAAGGCATCTAAAGCCATTGCCCTGCGCCTGATCTCTCTCCGGTCGTGTCGGATTGGCATCCCATCGAATTCTGAGAGTGAGGGAATAAAGAGTTCACTTGTGCTTGAGCACACACTCGTTGACTGTAATCACCTTTCAGGCTGGCTGCTGTTGCTGAAATTCAGTCTAGAGGATATTAGTTTTATGCACGTACATCTGTTACACCTGAAATAAATCAGTGTCAGTAAGCAGCGATATCGTCACTTACGTATTCAATAGGCACTTGACCAGGATCGTTTTTACTGGGTGGGCAGCGGACGGACCACTCCCATCTGGACGACCCACCATTTGCTTACTGGCTTTGCGTGAATCGTACCTCGTCATGCGCTACGAGTAGGTAAACGAAAACTATGGTGTGTTGTTCGCGAATGGTTCACGTGAATTCAACTTGTATCATCGCACCTTAGAAGATTGTAAATCTAGATATTAAATACGAGTATTCATTTTGAAAGTGACAGGTACACAGATCATAGTACCACGTCACAACGAGAACTCACTGAATTATCAGTGGTTGTAGCATGAATGGGTCGGCTCGACCGGGGAAGGAACACGCTCTCACAGAATACTAACGTAAAATAGCAGCTTAATGGTGCTGTGTTCCGTGTGGTGAGTGTAGAGAACCGGAGACCCGTTTTACTGGAATCAAGGCATTCCATCTTAGTTCTCAGAGGTGACAACGCATTTGCATTTTGATTCCTAAGCGAGGTTAAATGTAGATGTCTATGGGCCACAGCATCCACTTATCATCAGGTGGACTGTGTGCTCGTTTGTCACCTTTATTACATAAAAAAATTACACACGGCTTTACGTCGTGTTACGAGTTATGTACGTTAGTAATTAGTATACAAAGAGAAAGTGCCTCTCAAAATTATGATGAGTGTTTGCGCGTATACCTGTGACGTGTATACGTGTTACGTAATTTATATCTTTAGACTAAGTATAAGAGAGTATCATTGTTTGGATTTGCGTCTGATCTGATGAATCGAAATATGTTAAAAATAAAACAAGTGCCCTTGGCTCGAAGCTACCAGGAGAGCAGCAGACAAAGAATGTTTGTCTATTTGCATAAGGGAGCTGTGAGTAACGCATGCTCTTGCGTTTGTTGCCCGGCGCGATGACCGTCGGACACACGGACGGACAAACGACGGTATTTGTGTGACTTTTGTTGGCGCTGCGCCAGTTGCCGTCCACTTGGGAAATGCACCTTGTTTTATTTGGCTTTGAAATGTTTAGGTCTTGACGCTTTACACGGGAATGCAAGTATTTAATTAAATCTATTGTGTAATTAGAGTTGAAATGAAGATAGGCTAATATAATATGTTGCAATAGTTATACATAGGCTTTGAATACAATAAAAATCGTATTTAATTCTTGCTTAGTAATTTATTGAAGTTGTAAAAGTGAAAGAACATGATATTCAGTTTTGCTACTCGTACTATTGTTTGAAAATAAATAAATTTAATAAATACCTATTCATAAATTTAAAAAAAATTTGAAACTTGTCCATTTAGGTAATTGTAACTTTATTATTTGAATATTTAAGGGCTAAATGCAGGGAACGTTAGTTTTTCAAAAATCTATTCTGTCTCATTCACAAATAAATAAATTTGAATTTGAAGAATTGGAATATACTTAATTTTACAAATTGATACAATCAATTATCTTCTTTATGAGGAAAATGGAAAATACTTTAATGTATTATTTTAGTTGTTATATCAATTTTATGTATTAACATTATTTTAGAGTAAAACGCTATAACAAAAATATTTTTTAATAATAATAATATTTATTTTTTATATAAAAATAATGATGTTTTATGCTAATTATCAAGAACTTTCTGTTACTAATCTGTGGCACGTAGTAAAATTGAGAACATCGTTTGAAATTTAAATTAATCAACATTTAAAGGAAGCCATAACGTAAGTTAGCAACGAGTTGATAAACAGGAAAACTCTCTCGTGTGCTCCTTTAATTTATGTACAACAAATGTAAATATGTTGACCGCAAGCAGACAAAGTGTGAATGCACTCGTCCGAAATTTTATTTCGGGAAATACCATTAACATGCGGAATTTGGCTTCCGACTGCGTTCGCAAAACATTTGCCCATATCTGTTGTCTTTGTTCGTTATTTGACCAGTTTATTTTTATGGACATAATTTTACTGATGAAAGCCGGAAGACATATCGTCGATTGCAATTCAAATTGCGAAAAGGATACTGACATACTTTAAAGGATAAACAAGACTCAAAATATTTTTATTTCATGCTAGCAACCCGATCTGGATTCGGCTGGGTACTTGATTTTAGATTTAAGATAATTAAAGCCCATTTATTTTAACAATTTTTCAGGTTTTTGAGGTAAAACTTCTTTACGCACGCTCGACTTGAGGAGTAAGGCGAACGCGTGATGAAAGCGTGACGAAAAGTGTGATCGGGCGAGGCGAACGGGAGTTGAGTGGGGGATATAAGCAAGAGAGTGCAGTGCGCGTGCATATTTTCTTTCTGTCTGTCTCTCATAGCCAGTTACATTCCGTATTTTATGAATTAATATTTTGTTCAATACATTAAAAATTCTGTATTTAAAGTGAATAAAATTGTAAATTTATTTTAAAGTTCATGTTTGGTGAATTTTCGGGTGAATAATAACAAATTATGGAAGGAAGCCGGCAGTGAAAATATTTGTAGAAAGTTAATATTAATATATTAATTTTCTACAAATATTTATAAAACTTAATTTTAAAAATCTTCATGGCGTTACGAGGAAAATTGAGATACAACACTTTAATTTATTATTTTTAGCAGTTACATAAATTTTATGTATCAACATTATTTTAGAGTAAAACGCAACAACGACAATATGTACAAATGTTTAGAACAATATACACAAATGTTTGCTGGCTTAGAGTAAAACGCAGCAACAACAATATTTGCATGCATGCAACGTTTTCCAATAAAGGAAAAATATTGTTTTTTGTTTTATTTCACTTTCGCGACTTTGGAAGCCAAACGACAATATTGTAATATTTTATTTCATTTATATAGCGTTTTGAAGTTGTTAAACTTTGACCTTATTTGAAAGTAGCCACCATCATCGTTACAGCATTTATATCCACTGCAGAACATGGGGCTGCTCTGAGGAATGTAAGCTAAATAAATATTTTAGAAATAAGAAATAAAATAGTGATTATATACAATAAGTAATAAATAAAAGCAAATGATTGTTAAAACAATCCATTTGAATTTAATATCACATTAAAATCAAAAGTCATGAATTCCGCAGAAAGCTCGTAGAGAGCTTTCTATCTTAATCAGAAATGCGGGTATCGTCCGTAAAGACCAAAACTAAAGCTAAGAAGTATAAAGAGGGCATCGCCGATGCTCGCGGATTGTAAGCGATAGTAAATTCAGTTATCAGTTCGCGGCCCGTCGCTAAGTTCCTGAGAGCAAGATTTTCAACTAGCAACCTGAGTTGACAGCATAAGCTTAATATGGATGGATATAATATTTTATCTTTTAGTTAATAAAATTAACTTTTGTGAATGTTTTAAATGTGTCGGTGGCTCAGATTCAGTATTGGACTTGCGATGTGCTGTAATGTTGATGATGAAAAATTAATAAAATTAACACACATGTACTAAGCCAGGGGTGACGAACCTTTATGTATCAACGTGCTATTTTTTCTAAAGAAATGTTTAATCAGGGATCTTCTAAAGAAATAAATCGTGCCGTAAAATAACTTTGACTTCGTGAGTATGGGAAAAGTAATAGTACTAAATACTATCAACTCAAAACTCTTTATTTACTACAAGAAATAAATAGTTGAAACATTTATTATTACATACATACATAAACACTCACGCATGTCACCCAGAGTGGTAGGCAGAGACTACAGACTTCCATTTGGCACGATTCTGACACACCTCTCTCGCCTCCTTCACATCCATACACCTACGCATACATGCTCGTCGGTTAAGGGTACTCCTAATTTGGCCCGTTTTTAATAAATCGCCAATTTGGTCGATAAATTTTCGCCTAGGACGTCCCTTTCCGACTCTGCCATTTACTTCTGCAACATAAATTTTCTTTGTCAGTCTTTCCTCATCCATTCTTTCCACATGACCAAACCACCGAAGCATTCCTTTCTTAATCCTGGTCACAACATCATCTTGCAAACCACACTCTTCTAGTCTACTCTTTCTCTTTCACATTTATTATTATTACGGTTATATGGGTAATTAAAATTAAAGTAACATTAGCGTGACTAGTCTAGTAGACTTGTTGCAGACTGGATGACAAATAACTTATATTGGGGTTGTAAAACCCTAAATATAACACAAATGAATTTTTAAATACAGTTGTGTCAACGAAAATAACTATTATACTACATGCTACTATGTGTAAACGAACAATGCATTCCTCGGGGGAGACGTGGACTTTTGGCTTTAATGAAGATGATGATGATGAAACGAACTATGTGTCCTTAACGTACGTAGTCCACGATGTAACTAAGATCACTCGCGTTCGTTCGTAATATAATATTTCATAATGCCCAAAATATTGTGTCACGTGCCTTCGAACTCACGCGTGCCATTGGTTCACCATCCCTGTACTAAGCAGTGTAGTGGCGGTGTAAAATATCCACAATTCCACATTGAGTCATTACTATACGTTAGTAATATAGTTCGATGCTATTCATTTTACGACACCCACGAAATGATACATATATATATATATATATATATAGTTCGATATATATCATTTCGTGGGTGTCGTAAAAGGCGACAGAGAGAAATCAGGAGAGTGGCAACAGCATCTTCCTAATAAAAAAAATACGGTTGCCAACCCACTTGCCAGGCATGGCCACTATGGTAATATGGGTATACCTATCTTCAGCAGTGAACTTTAGTAGGTGGTAACGGTTACGGTAACGGTACGGTACGGTAACACACATAAGTAGTTCAAGTATTATAAATTTGTAGAAAAAATACATAAAATATCAGCAGTCAAAATACAATGGGTGAGCATTAGTTTGTTTGAGCAGTTACTTCTCACAACTAACTCAATAAAAATTTACTGAATATTACTAGTACGTGGTGGAGCCAAGTCGCAGCTATATTCAGCTTGTAGCACGAATGGGTCGGCTCGACCGGGAAAGGACTACGCTCTCACAGAATACCATCGTTAAATAGCAGCTTAATGCTGATGTGTTTCGTATGGTGAGTGTAGAGAAACGGAGAACCTTTTTACTGGAAACGAGGAGGAGGGAGGCTTCCATCTTAGTCCTCAGGGGTGACAAGGCATTTGCACTTTGATTCTTAATTAATGATGATAAATGTAGATGTCTATAGAACACAGCACCCACTTACGGTCAGGGAGACTGTGAACGCGTTTTGTCAACCTATTCTAACGAACACCACTAATTCCGCATTAACTGCCACCACTAAGGGTCTACCCACACGTACCACAACCACAACCACAACAAGTGGGTGGACGCATTTTGTATTGAAAATGAATAGACAATTTACATGTACCACACTCTTCTAGTCTACTCTTTCTCTTTCACATTTATTATTATTACGGTTATATGGGTAATTAAAATTAAAGTAACATTAGTGTGACTAGTCTAGTAGACTTGTTGCAGACTGGATGACAAATAACTTATATTGGGGTTGTAAAACCCTAAATATAACACAAATGAATTTTTAAATACAGTTCTGTCAACGAAAATAACTATTATACTACATGCTACTATGTGTAAACGAACAATGCATTCCTCGGGGGAGACGTGGACTTTGTGTGACGTGTGTTACAGGCGACAACGCTCTCTTGAAGAACTACAGACCGATTTCCCTTCTGAGCCGCGTCTACGTGCTGTTTTCGAGAGTCATTACGAATCGTCTCGCACGCAGACTCGACGACTTACAGCCTCCCGAACAAGCCGGTTTCCGAAAAGGCTTCAGTACCATAGACCACATACATACCCTTCGGCAAATTGTACAGAAGTCCGAAGAGTACAATCTGCCACTTTGCCTGGCGTATGTGGACTATGAGAAAGCCTTTGATTCCGTCGAAATTTGGGCGGTGCTACAGTCTCTTCAGCGGTGCCTAGTTGACTGTCGGTATATTGAAGTGCTGAAGTGTTTGTACAGTAGGGCTACGATGGCTATCCGAGTACAGAACCAGAGTACGAAACCTATCCAACTGCAGAGAGGTGTAAGACAGGGTGATGTTATATCCCCGAAACTCTTCACCGCTGCATTGGAAGACGTTTTCAAGCTACTGGACTGGAAAGGATACGGTATTAACATCAATGGCGAGTACATCACTCACCTTCGATTTGCCGACGATATAGTCCTTATGGCAGAATCGCTGGAGGACCTTAGCACTATGCTCAATGACCTCATTATTGTCTCCCAACGGATAGGTCTTAAGATGAACATGGACAAAACAAAGATCATGTTTAATGTCCATGTCACACCTATGCCGGTAATTGTTGGGAGCACTATGCTCGAAGTTGTTGACGAGTACGTTTACCTGGGACAAATAGTCCGACTAGGTAAGTCCAACTTCGACCGAGAGGTCAATCTGTCAGATTCAACTCGGCTGGGCAGCGTTCGGGAAATTACGACACATCTTCTCATCAGGTATACCTCAATCTCTGAAAACTAAAGTGTACAACCAATGCGTGTTGCCAGTGATGACTTACGGATCTGAGACGTGGTCCTTCACCGCTGGCCGTATGAGGACGCTCAAGGTCGCTCAGCGAGCTATGGAGTGGGCTATGCTCGGAGATTCACTGCGTGATAGACTCAGAAATGAGGATATCCGCAGTGAAACCAGAGTGACCGACATAGCCCAACGGATTAGTAAGCTGAAGTGGCAATGGGCCGGCCATATAGCTCGAAGAACCGATAACCGATGGGGAAGAAAGGTTCTCGAGTGGCAGCCTCGTACCGGTAGGCGTAGTGTAGGGCGACCCTCCACTAGATGGAGTGACGACCTGGTAAGACATGCAGGAAGTCGATGGATGCAGGTGGCTCAGGACCGTGCTTTGTGACATTACTTGGGGGAGGCCTATGTTCAGCAGTGGACTTGTGAAGGGCTGTAATGATGATGATGATGATGATGATGTACCACATTTCGCCGTGGTTATCGATTGCGTGAGTGATACCGGCTACAATACAACCACGACGCAAGCACTACGGAACCACACGGAACTAGCGGCCGGTACTAGCGACAACGCAACCATATCGACATTTTGTCGCATAACCACAACGCAACTGCCAAAAGCTGTTACTGTGCTATTCATACGTGACCACATTTTGTCGATGCGATGTGGTGTGGTTGTGGTGATGTGTGGGTCGATTCTAAATAAAACACCATTACACCCAACACGATTTCTGCCTCAAATATACAGGGCATACATATAAATATATATTTTTCAACGAGTAGATAAATTTTAAACTTAAGTTCAAATATATAAATAATGATACACCGTTAATGTCATTTTTGAAAATACGAGTAAAGAAGGCTTCTACTTTTATTTGAAATTATCCCAACTAAAATACTATGTAAAGAACTAAAACTAAATGTATGGAATTCGGAACTCCTAATGTTAAACATGTCAATACTAATGTAATTTTAAATGGGGAGGAACTGAGTCTTGTTGATACCACCATTTTTCTTGGAATCACACTAGACGCAAAGCTTCAATGGCTCCCCCATATATCAAAACTAGCTAGCGGACTTAGTTCTGCAGCACATGCTGCAAAAAAGATTAGAACTCTTACCAGTGTTGATACAGCTAGAATAATTTACTTTAGTTATTTCCATAGTATTATGTCGTATGGTATTTTGCTATGAGGGTACGCGACTGACACTGAAATTATATTTATTTTACAGAAGAGGGTCATTAGAGCAATATATAATTTAAAACCAAAAGAGTCACTGAGACAAAAATTTAAGGAAATTAATATATTAACTCTGGCCTCTCAATACATTTATGAAAATGTAATGTACGTACACAAAAATAAAAGAAGTTTTGCAAAAATAAGTGATATTCATTCTGTAAATACTAGGAACAAACACAAGCTAGTAGTACCAGTTACTCGACTCCACCGAGTCAGTAATTCATTCTTGGGGCGATGTATACGCTTTTACAACAAAATCCCAGAAAATATATAAAATTTGTCATACACAAAGTTAAAAAATGTTATTAAACTAAGTTTGTATAAAAAGGGTTATTATAATATTAAGGAATTCATGGATGATAATAACCCCTGGGAAAGGTGATCGCTACCAAGCTATTTCTATTTTGTCTTGTGTTGTTAATTGGAAACATGATTGTAAGTTATTATTGGAAAAAAATAGTCCCACTGGGTTCCTTTCTGGTTCTTCCCAGGACAGAGGTTTTTTTTTGCGAGCCAGTGGTAAATGAAAAAGTAACTTTCAATAAGTATTGTTATAATCTACATTGATTAAAAAGAAGCGAATTACGTGTCCTACTATCGAAGGTAGTAAGAGTTGCGGTGCTAGATTTAGTGGCGGCAATGATAGTGGGTGCGATGGTGGGAAGGAGGGAACTGCTTTTTAAACTAGTTCATCTTTTTTATTATTGAAGTCGAATCTTACTTAATTAATTTCCTCATATTTGTACCGAAGATCTACGTTAATATTGTGGAAATTCATTCTATCATGAATTTCCACATTATTAACGTCTGATCACGTTAATTGTCAAAAAATACTTAAAAGTCAGTTTAATGCCACGGTCGCACACATCGCGATAACGCAAATATTCGCGTGATTGCTTTGTTTGCGGCCGTGGCATATAAATGGTATGCGTAACGCAAAAATAATTTTATTTTAATTTTTCTATTACTTTTCGATTATGATATATTATATAATATGAAAATCTATATATAGTATCTATAATATATACATATATATATATATTATTTAAAATATATATATATAATATAAAAAAAATATATATATATATATATATATATATATATTACGATAGGTTTTCGATTTTCGAAAGGTACTTAACCTTTGGGACGTATAGGATCTAGTCATAACATAAGTAATGCAAAATACTAAATTGGAATAGTCCAGAGAAGACTGATAATAGCAAGATCTTTCAAAAAGATCATAGTTAGAAGAAGAAGATAGATGACAAATTATAAAATATAAATACCAAAAAACATAAAATACGATTATCTAAACTCAGGAGTCAATTCCATGTGATATCAACATTTCTCAAAGGGCAGTTTCAGATGGCTCTCTAATTTAACTCACACTGGCATACGGGTCCGGAACTTGATTGAAAAGTTTCTTGTAAACTTTAAACTTTTCAACCACTTTCAAGTTACAGTCCTTACTTGACAAGTCCGCGTCTCGAAATTTACGAGGCCTTTCCGTTCTTGTCCTTTGTTTTAAATTAGCTATATAATCTTTTGGTTTTATATTTATTGATTTTGTAGCAGAATTTAAGCTTTTGTATTTATGAGTATTTCTATGTATTACATGTCGTTTGCTACTTTTTGCTTTGTGTTGTTTTTTGTTTATCCGCGAATTTCTGCTAAGGTTAACCTCAACCTACTGGTAATGGGGAGCAATATTATTTACTATTGCTAGATTTCCGACATTGATCTCAAATAATGTTCTTAAGACCGATTTCCGGTGACGGCGGTCAGTTATGACGTAGATTAGCCATCTGCCTAGGACAGAATTACAGAGCTCAAGTGTAAGGGTAAGTAAACAAGCACAGTTGCACACTCTATTCCCTTACTCTCATAGTCCGATAGGAGGGCAATCCGATACGACCGGAGAAAGATCTGTCGCAAGACCATCAGATTTGCGTGCTTTTCGAGATACGGGGTCAAAACACCGACAACAAGCACACACACACACGCACACACACATACACACACACGCCACACACACACACACACACACACACACACACACACACACACACACACACACATACACTCACACACACACACACACACACACACACACACACACACACACACACACACACACACACACACACACACACACACACAAACAATTCCTCTCATTCTCATCACACCGATACTCAATATACGGTATACAAATATACAGTACTTAGAATATGACGCAGATAAAGGTATCTTACGACAAACGCAGTAAATTATGTATTAACATTGCTGACGACGAAAAAAATATATATTTAAATGTTTTGCAAAAAAAGTGTAAATCTATAAAGGCTTCTATATTGCATAATATGTTCAAAACTTGTTTATATATATTGGTAAATGTACAAGCTGTAGATTTTGTTTCAATAAATAAAAATAAAAAAAAAACTTCTCGACTCCGGGTTGCTACAGATAATTTTTTGACAGAAAAACCCAATAACTAATTTTGGCCCGTTTCCAATTTTTCCCGGAACCCCGGAAACCCGGAACCTCACGAGTAATCGCGTTACGACATTGCACTTATGCACTAAAATACTTGCCTATCGAGCTGATAAGTGAATGCACAAATTGCTGATATGACTTGTGTGTTTAGAAGTAGCATTATGAATGCTGGCGGGGAACAGAACAATATATGAAACAATATTTTAATTCAGGATTCGCACTAATGCATATATTAAATTATAATTTACTTAGTGATTATTTCACACCTTGTAAAGGAAAATAAAAAAAATATTATTACTCGATTTGCAGCATTACAACGAGCAACAAACAATAGAGTAAGGGGCCTTATGCGTAGCCCAAGACACATCTGAGTATTGAAATAATACTATTTTTTACGGAATTTATCGCGTATATTTAACTTTTTTAAATACCCGACGTTTCGAACGCTTTACAGCACTCATGGTCACGGGCAGGACTGAGATGTTCAACGTCCATATGTCATAGTTAACCGCGGTTACCATAGATTAAAATTTAACTTTTGTTCCGATCTATGCAGTATGAACTTATGGTATCTTGAAGTCTTGCAGTTATATGCTTGGGTTGGGATTTAATTTTATTTATTATAGGATCCCAAGCAGATGGTAGCACCCAGCCATCTTCTCTATTGAAATTAGGATGTTTTTTGATTTCAATAGCCTCGCGAATCATCTTTGGAAGGAATCGGTGTTCTTTAGCTAGGATCTGCGGTCTATCAAATCTGATGTAGTGCCGGGGGCGATCCTGTACGTGTTCACAGACTGCCGACTTCCCGGAGCGTCGATTCTTCACATCAGCTATATGTTCTTTAACGCGGGTTTTTATTGATCTTTTAGTTGGAGAGACCACATTCACAATCAAGCTTGTACACTCCTGCATCTTGCAGAGGGACATTACACTTGACCGATGGTAAAAACTGACCAATCTTCTTCAGCGGCTTGAAGTATGTTTTGATGGAAACGCGCTTCAAGATGTATCCAATCTTGTCAGTGACTCCTCTAACATATGGCAGTACAGCAGGTACACGCTCGACTGTGGCCGGCTTCACTCGTTCACTGTGACGTAGGCGCGGGACTCGAAGCTTGTTGTCATGCAAAACTTGCTTGACATGGTGGAGCTCTGCAGCCAGGTGTTTACTGTCACAGATCCCTCGTGCTCTCTGAAACAAAGATTTACCCACAGTAGCTAACTGTGAAGGATGGTGGTGAGAATCACCGTTTAAATATCTATCTGTATGGGTCTTTTTTCTATACACAGTATGGCTCAAAGTAAAAGATCAATAAAAACCCGCGTTAAAGAACATATAGCTGATGTGAAGAATCGACGCTCCGGGAAGTCTGCAGTCTGTGAACACGTACAGGATCGCCCCCGTCACTACATCAGATTTGATAGACCGCAGATCCTCGCTAAAGAACACCGATTCCTTCCAAGGATGATTCGCGAGGCTATTGAAATCAAAAAACATCCTAATTTCAATAGAGAAGATGGCTGGGTGCTACCATCTGCTTGGGATCCTATAATAAATAAAATTAAATCCCAACCCAAGCATACAACTGCAAGACTTCAAGATACCATAAGTTCATACTGCATAGATCGGAACAAAAGTTAAATTTTAATCTATGGTAACCGCGGTTAACTATGACATATGGACGTTGAACATCTCAGTCCTGCCCGTGACCATGAGTGCTGTAAAGCGTTTGAAACGTCGGGTATTTAAAAAAGTTAAATATACGCGATAAATTCCGTAAAAACTAGTATTATTTCAATGTGTAGTGTTCGCGTAAATATAAGAAATCATTACATCTGAGTATGTCACACTAATTGTGGGTTAAACAACAACAGCGGCCGAGTAGCATTAATTACCATGACTTAGTTACACAGAGCTTAGAAATCTTGATTTGCATTTATCATAAATTTTATTTAATAATATGGGGGTAACTATTAAGCTAACAGTCCACCTGATATTAAATGTTTCAGCATAAGACAAGATAGAAAGGATTTTTATTGATATCAACTACCTACTCATAATTATAATACGATCAACTTAAAGTTAAAAAAAGTTACAACCTACGAGTAAATACGTTTAACTTCTGGTCTTCGTTCATTTCTGAGAGGGTTTTAGGGCGAGAAATTGTCCGCCGCGCTGCCCCAATCAATGCATGTTGGCGAACTTCACATATCTCCGAAATATTTTTTTTATTTCTCTGACATTCAGGTTTCCTCACGATGTTTTCTTTCACCGCCGAGCACGTGGTAAATCAGCACTTAAAATTGCAATTAAAAATTTAATTGGTGCCGGCGGGGATCAAACTCGTTTTGCTCGCGTACTGTGAAATTTACAGCGAGCGCTAACCATCTGAGCTATCACGATTAACTTGTAAACAAGTAACTTAGATTACTCACCTTAATTAAAAATTAACTTATTATATTAGCTAACTTAACTTTAACCGTGTGATAGCGGTAGTATCCACTGCCCCATATCGTCTCATGGTTGTCGTAAGAGGCGACAGAAGGTAACAAGAGTGTGAGATGGGCAGCGTCTTCCTAATAGACCTTCAAGAAAAGAGCGTACTCCTTTCTAAAGGGCCGGCAACGCACCTGCGATTCCCCTGGTGTTGCGGTTGATCATGGGCGGCGGTAGTCACTTAACATCAGGTGAGCCGCATGCTCGTTCGCCCCTTCTTCTATAAAAAAAAATAATATCACTGAAAAAATTAAAACTGAGGTTGCCAAACCATATGCGAAGCGTCTCAACTATGGCGAACATCCCCTAATGAGGCAATCTGTGTGTGAGACCATGTTCAGCAGTGAACCTTGATAGGCTGTAATGGCGTTACCATAACGGTAATTACCATACATAGCGATGTTTTACGTGATAGAACCATGCTGCATGTATATTAGTGGTATAGTTGTAGTACGAATGGGTCGGCTCGACCGGGGAACGACAACGATCTCACAAAATACCAGCGTAAAATAGCAGCTTAACGCTGCTGTGTTTTCTGTGGTGAGTGTAAAGAACCGGAGACCCTATTTACCGGAAACGAGGTAACCCATCTTAGTCCTCACTGATGACAACGAATGTGCATTTTGATTCGTAATCGAGGATATGTATAAATATCTATGGGCTACATCAACCACTTACCATCAGGTAAACTGTGTGCTCGTTTGTCACCTTTATACCATAAATTTATTTAAAATTTAATTCTTAAACATATAAATGACAGAATTCATAAGGTACCAAAAGGCACAGGTTCAGCATTATATCTTGGCCGGTAAAACCTCGACGCTCATCTTCCACAGATGCTCAAATATAAAATAAATGAAAGATGAGCAAAATTAATAGCATGCAATATATATTTAATAAATTAACAATATGAGGAGATACTAATTATATAAATATTATTACCTAATAACATATATAACATAATACATAGTTTATAAAAGGCAACTTATTTTAACGCAACTCATTTTTAAAGTATAAAATAAATCATCATCATTACAGCCCTTCACAAGTCCATTGCTGAACATAGGCCTCCCCCAAGTAATGCCACAAAGCACGGTCCTGAGCCACCTGCATCCATCGACTTCCTGCATATCTTACCAGGTCGTCACTCCATCTAGTGGGGGGTCGCCCTGCACTACGCCTACCGGTACGAGGCTGCCACTCGAGAACCTTTCTTCCCCATCGGTTATCGTTTCTTCGAGCTATATGGCCGGCCCATTGCCACTTCAGCTTACTAATCCGTTGGGCTATGTCGGTCACTCTGGTTTTACTGCGGATATCCTCATTTCTGAGTCTATCACGCAGAGAAACTCCGAGCATAGCCCTCTCCATAGCTCGCTGAGCGACCTTGAGCGTCCTCATACGGCCAGCAGTGAAGGACCACGTCTCAGATCCGTAAGTCATCACTGGCAGCACGCACTGGTTGTACATTCTAGTTTGTAGAGATTGAGGTATACCTGACGAGAAGATATGTCGTAATTTCCCGAACGCTGCCCAGCCGAGTTGAATCCGTCGATTGACCTCTCTTTCGAAATTGGACTTACCTAGTCTGACTATTTGTCCCAGGTAAACGTACTCATCAACAAATTCGAGCATAGTGCTCCCAACAACTACCGGCATAGGTGTGACATGGACATTAAACATAATCTTTGTTTTGTCCATGTTCATCTTAAGACCTATCCGTTGGGAGGCACTATTGAGGTCATTGAGCATAGTGCTTAAGTCCTCCAGCGATTCTGCCATAAGTACTATATCGTCGGCAAATCGAAGGTGAGTGATGTACTCGCCATTGATGTTAATACCGTATCCTTTCCAGTCCAGTAGCTTGAAAACGTCTTCCAATGCAGCGGTGAAGAGTTTCGGGGATATAACGTCACCCTGTCTTACACCTCTCTGCAGTTGGATAGGTTTCGAGCTCTGGTTCTGTACTCGGATAGCCATCGTAGCCCTACTGTACAAACACTTTAGCACTTCGATATACCGACAGTCAACTTGGCACCGCTGAAGGGACTGTAGAACCGCCCAAATTTCGACGGAATCAAAGGCTTTCTCATAGTCCACATACACCAGGCAAAGTGGCAGATTGTACTCTTCAGTCTTCTGTACAATCTGCCGCAGGGTATGTATGTGGTGTGTGGTACTGAAGCCTTTTCGGAAACCGGCTTGTTCGGGATGCTGAAAGTCGTCGAATCTGCGTGCGAGACGATTCGTAATGACTCTCGAAAACAGCACGTAGACGCGGCTCAGAAGCGAAATCGGTCTGTAGTACCTCAAGAGAGCGTTGTCGCCTTTCTTAAAGAACAAGACCACCGCACTTCTGCTCCACGCCTCTGGAGTAGTGCCACCATGGAGGACGGAATTGAAGAGCTTCTGAAGGACTTCAAGTATCGGTGTTTCACCCGCTTTCAGAAGCTCCGCTGTAATTCCATCCTCGCCTGGGGCCCTGCCGTTTTTAAGGTGCTGGAGAGCCATTCTAATCTCGCTTAGACTGACGTCCTGGATATCATCGGAATAGTGTCGGATAAGACTTGCTCTTGGATCGTTACTCACATTTGCGTGTGGCTCCAACGATGATGTGTACAGCTGCCCATAGAACCTCTCAATCTCACTCAAAATCTCAAGTGTCCCGG
Source organism: Parnassius apollo (assembly GCA_907164705.1). Classification (NCBI taxonomy): domain Eukaryota; kingdom Metazoa; phylum Arthropoda; class Insecta; order Lepidoptera; family Papilionidae; genus Parnassius; species Parnassius apollo. The sequence goes on from CAJQZP010000929.1 coordinate 6,039,339, forward strand.
AAACGATGCTGCCACACTCAGTCTTCAGCTTTGACAGTTGGCTCATACTGGCAGACAGATCTCTGGCAAAGACTTTGGAGCCCTGGTTCCGCTCGATCGCTTCTTTAATACGAGCAGTATTAAAGTTGCGTAAGTCTCGCCGCATGAATTTGGAGATCTGTCTGTTCAGTTGCCTGTATGCTGTCAAATTTGTTGACGATTGCAGTCTCATCTCCCGTCTAACAGCCTGAGATTAACAGTATGATCGGAGAGTTTTTCTGTTCTTCTGCGGCGGGTCTTGCAGAACTTAGCTCCGACCGCATGGACAGTTTCCACGAGCTTGTCATTCATATTGTAGTTACTGAAAGCGGTTACGTAACTCGAGCTGAAAGTTTTCGGGATTCTGGATTAGAGCACGAGGGGGACGGAGCGTTAACTTCATTAGACGAGACCTCTCCAACTTAACGTTTAGGTTCAGTGTGCCTCTAACCATTCGGTGATCGCTGCCAGTTTTCACCCTTGCGATCACTGAGACATCACTGAACAGTTGGCGTCTGGTCGTCATAATGAAGTCAATCTCATTTTTTGTCGAACCGTCGGGGCTCGACCAGGTCCACTTCCTGTGGGGCCGCTTCTGGAAGAAAGAGTTCATCATAAAGAGTCCCTCTTTCTCCATAAAGTCGGCCAGCTGCTGGCCCCTTCGGTTCCGTTGCCCTACTGCAAATTTCCCTAACTTCAGCTCACCGTTTTCTCTTGTGCCTAGTTTTGCGTTGAAGTCTCCTATCAACACCGTGTAGTGGGTTTTGGAGGAATGCATGGCTTTGGAAATATCCTCATACATTTCCTCCACCTCCTCATCGGGATGTGCCGAGGTTGGTGCGTAAACCTGTATGACCTTCAGCGAATACCGTTTGGTGATTCTGAGTATCAGGTACGCGACCCTCGTCGACACACTCCCAATCTTTACAACGTTGTTGACGAGAGACTTGTGGACGATAAATCCGACACCTCCTTGGGACAGATGGTCGCCCTCCCGGTGATAGAACAAGTTGCCGGATTCGAGAATCACCGTGTCCTCCCCCTCTCTTCGGACCTCGGATAATCCTATAATATTCCAGCGCAACTTGTCTATCTCTTCTTTCAGCTCCAGGATCTTCTCGTCAGTCCTCAGGGTGCGTGCGTTACATGTTGCCAGGTCGAGTCGTCGTAGGTGGCAACCGAACCTCCACCGGAGATTCTTAGCACCCCCTGCCCCGCCGTTACCATGGTCGCCACCGTAGCCAAGAATAGCGGGGCCGCCGGGGACTGGGGGCCGTCTATTTGTGTAATTGTTCATGGGGGGTATATTGCCATAGTTGCCACGCTTGGCGAGCGGGTTGGCAACCGCAGTTTTTTTTGTCGTACAGTTGCTGTTATCAGGAAGATGCTGCTGCCCATCTCCTGCCTGTTTCCCTCTGTCGCCTTTTACGACACCCACGGGAAGATATGGGGTAGTGGATATTCTTAATCGCCACTACATGGCAAAATAAATAAGCTAATTGAATCATGGTACCTAATTGGAAAATTACTTAAAAATTCGTGACAGAACAATAAAAACTACTACAAAATGCAGCTGTACTGTGCTTCGGATATTTCAACCCTAAAGCAATTTGTTGATATTAGGTAAAGTTCAATTTTTAAGTTTAATGGTTTGATTTTCAATTACACTGAAAAGTTAGACTGAAGTTGTTGCAACGCGATCTTTTCATAAAATTTCCTTATCAAAGTACCCTAGTAAAGTATCCAGTGTGCTCTACGTGGGGTCGTAAACCAGAATCGAGTACAGAAATGCTCATTCATGATCTCGCTGAATGAGTTTTTAATGCGACTGGAATATAACTGCCAATCACTGTATCTTCTGTGCCTTGACAACTTAAAAGATTAATTATTTGTGGACTAAAACTACTTTAAGGGATATCATATCATTTAATTTCACTTATTTGTAACTCCCGGCGTTTCGAATGCTTTGCAGCACCCACAGTCACATTTGGGTATGTTTGACGTGTAGATTTCCTAAGTTTTTGTTTATATTGTATTGACAACTTTAAAATATTTAGTTGAGTTTGCTGTACTTAATAATTAACAGCTATAGGTATAGTCTAAAGGTAAATGATGTGATTTTAACTAGTAAAGTTTGTTCTTTATCTTGAATATCTAGCAAATTGATAAATGTCCTTCTCCTTAAAAGCTCCTTAAAAGCTTTAGCTCCGCAATCAAGTGACTTACCCCATCATGTTTTAATACATCAATTTTGCAATTTGCGCTTTTGATACGTTTGTTTTGTGTCTTTATGTTAGCAGCAAAATCAGTAGTGTTGAACTAAACATTTCTAGCTTCAAATATTTACATTAAATATAGCATTCTTATTTAATTCAGAAACAGCTTTAATTTCGTTTTATTTTTTAATGTTCCGACATCATCTATGATATATAATACTATAGCTATCGCAGATTTCTACAAATTTTAATTTTCTAACTTTTATCTAGTCTACTCTAAGGTGTGGCTCTATTTCTGGATTTGATTCTGCAACTGAGTGTGCGAACACTTTTGTTTTACTCGTATTTACCTAGTTTTGGGTGTTTGTTCAAACATTAAGAATATGTCCACTTCACTTTAAACTTTTGTTCAAAACAATAGAATATACGGAATCCCATATAAGCCTTTGCACACTGCAGGTATTCTTTTTAAGATAGTGGTTGTAAACAATTCAATATACAGAGATATTTTTGCGTGGAATGCCGAAGATATCTTTTGTAATTATTTATGATAGTGCCCTTTGTTAATATATGACTGCATCAACTGTATGTAATATTATTTCGCCTGTAAAGCTAATGAATCATATTCACGAACAATATCTACAACTTATAAAAATGTTGAAATGTATTTTATCAGTGTAGAGTTTTACCATTATTACCCTTGTAAAACTTAATAAATATTTTGTTATTTTTCGTTAGCAAAGTGTGAATATATCAGTTTTGTTCTGAAGCTCATAATTCAGAGGCAGCGCTCTTTTTCTTCTTACAACACGGTGTTCGATATTAAATTTATTTTGCTTTAAAATATTTTTTTTTATTATTTTAATCAAATATAACTACCGATGTGACATAATGAGGACGATAAAATCAGATAACACAAAACTAATTATGGATTCTATTATATTTCATGTGAAGCGCAAGATAGATTGCATTATTTTCGACAGATGGCGCTATAAAAATCCGCGAGACATAAGATAAAATACACAGACTGTTGACGTCAGTGGTGAGACATGATTGGCACTGCGATCGACAAACCACCTGACAAACGGGGTGATTATGGTAAATAATTCCAACAACGGGGTAGTTCCATGTACAGCAGTTTTCATATGTGGTAGAACCACACTACAGCTATATATATGGTTGTAGCACGAATCGGTCAGCTCGACCGGGGTAAGATTACGCTCTCACAGAACACCAGCCTAAAATAGCAGCTTAATACTGCTGTGTTTCACATGGTGAGTGTAGAAATCCGGAGACCCTTTTTTACTGGAAACGAAGCATTCCATCTAAGTCCTTAGGGGTGATTCATCTGCGTTTTGATTCTTAAATGATGATAAATGTAGATATCTATGGACCACAGCATCCACTTATCATCAAGTATGCTGGTTTGTCACTCTCATTCTATAAAAAGGGGGATTTTTAAGGCCTGATGATGAAGAGGTTTTGAAATGGATTGTTTTTTTTAATAGTTTGCTTGACTTAAGGCCAGAGTGTACCTGCAGCGGTTCTCGCTCACATTGTAACATTATTCAAGACGGTCATTATCATAATAAATGTTAATTAAGTCACCGCACATGCGCATTAGCCACTCGTAAATCATGCGAGAGTTTGCTATTAGTTTTTAGCTTCGGCCTGTATCAATTATGGTGCGGACTATGGCAAGAGGTTAAAATGTATGAGTGTGCGATAAGTTGCTCTACTTAAAAAGCAAAACAAGTTTTGTTAAGTACTTTAAGGATGACTTTTATGATAAGATATTGAATGCATTATTAATAACGTGATATTGTAGTAACAAGTCAAATTACTCAAGGCCTTTATTTAAACTAATTTTCGAATGTAAAGTTAAAAAGTTACAGAATATATACGTCATATTCCTGGGTACAGGCCTTTTTTCATATCTGAGTCGGTTTTAGGGCAAGGAAGTGTACATTGTGCGGCTTCATTGGCGGCTTTCACGACATGCAGCACGTGATAAAACATTACTTAAAATTGCAAATAACAATTTAATTGATGTCGGCGGAGTTGCAACCCTGGTTACTCGTGTACTTTGTGCGTAACTTATGTTTATAAATATTTCATTTCCGACCTAAGTCGATAATTAAAAATATGTAAAATAAGCTGAACTGATAATGGGCTGGCTCGAATCGACATTCGATGGTGAAGAAAGGTTCTCGACTGCCGGCCTCGTACCTGTGAGCGACGTTCCATCTGATAGAGGAAGGACCTGGTGAGAGATACAGGGAGTCGATAGATGCAGGTGGTCAGGAACGTGCTTTGTGGTGTCTATGTCATATTTAAAGCGACAAGTAGAGCATCTTAACGTTAAAATTTATTTTAGCGGGCGTACATAATCGTCAGGACGGATAACTCTCGCCCACGTGTGATTGTCCTGCAGGACTTGGGAGTTGTCCCACACGCGCCATAATTCCGATATAATGCCGTCATAATATGAATATTAAATATTAGTGGGAAATGCTTTATAGAGCGGCATATATGTCTCAGTGGTATGCCTATACGAGTAAGTACTGATAAAATTATATGTTTAAGGTTTTCTTCATCGTCATTATTCGATAGCGGTACAATTTTTCACTAAATATACTTGTAACAACCTAACGATTATTACAGACAATTTCATATTTAAAAAATTATTATTTTTAACTTCCAGCTAAGAAAATCGAAAATTTTCAAAAATCGGGAAGTTATTGTTTTTACCAGGTTTTTCGAAAATTGAGTTCTATCAAATCTTGACGTTTTGAGGTCTCAGAAAGCCACCCTGACAATTTTTCGATGGTGTTTGTTTGTGTGTATGTGATGTACGTAAAGCTCTTATTACTTTTAAACGGCTTGACCGATTGAAATGGACTAAGCGGATTTCTAAAGTGTTTCACCAAACTTAGATTTCCTATGAATTTTAACTAATTCGGAACGGTAGATTTTGAGAAATCTCAAAAATATAATTTTTGAAAAACGGTTTTTTTGGAATAACTTTTAAACAGCTTTCCCTCGTAAAATTCGTAATAGTTGTATTTCATTTCACTTCAATTTTACTAACATATTATATGGGCTTTCTGTTGCCTGTAATAAAGATATTTTATTTTTATTTTACCGATCGATTCCGAAAAATAATCTGCTTTTAACCTAGAAAAACCACGTCGACCGCTGCCGGTCCAGTCAAAATCGGTTGATTCATTCGTGAGATATGGTTAACGAAAAATTTTTATTTTTTACTTATTACTCCGATATTTCATATCAACGTCATAATTTGGTGAAATTTGGAGCGCTTTGCATTTGAAATTAGCGGGAAGATCTAGGGTTTTTGGTTTTTTTTCCAAGATTGCAAAAAACCTATTTTATAAATTAATTCAAAACGTATAAACTTTAATGTTACTTTTTTCACTTATAACAGCCTATCAAAGTCCACAGCTGAACATAGACTTCCAATTAGATTGCCCCTTAAGTAAGACATTTGCAATAGTTGCCAAGCTGCCAGCTGGCAGAGCAGTTGGCAACCACATTATATTTAATAGCTGTTCTGCTGCCCATCACCTTTCCCTCTGTCGACTCTTACGTAACCCACGGGACGATAAGGGGTAGTGCATATTCTTGCACAGCCATTACACTATAAACTTAATATATAACTTTCAATTGAATTACTCAAACTTATCTTCAGATTTCAGTAACTAAACAGACTATTAAATGCGTACCTAATCAATGTATATTGTGGCGCTGATAGATCACGATCCCATAGTAACCCCATGGTGCAACGGCCGGGCAGATTAGGGCCGCAGAAGGCCGACGTCGTTATCGGTCAGCCGCCGACCTTTCCGAAGATGCCTCGCTTCACGACTCGGGACCACAACACCGCTTCTCTGAATAATTCGAGACGAGATTTCGTTTTGCATGCGGTTTTGTTTTCTAAGGTTGAGTTCAATCTAAAATATTGTTCTTATTCTTGCTTTTTGCTTTTTTGTTATGTTCCTGCGAAACATGTGTATACGAATATACTCGTAAATTAATAGCGACTAAATCCGTAAAATTAATTTTATTTTATTATTTTTGTTGCTTTAAATGCAGAGTACGACATTATTATTATAAACGAACGTAAACCAAGTGAGGTTAATGATTTAAGACGTATACAATTGTTAATTAGTTTGCCAAGCGTAGGGGTACCGCAATCATAGAATATAACGAACAGTTTATTAGCATTGTGAGATCGACTTTCGTCAATGTCAAATAATTAATTGGTTGATTAAAACTACTTTTACGGATTTTATTGCGTTTTATTTATTTTATTTTTAATACCCGACGTTTCGGGTGCTTTCCAGCACCCATGGTCACGGGGGACTGAGGTGACTGACGTCCCGATGTCAAAGTTAACCCGGAGTACCTTCAGCTTTTTAATTATTGTCTTTGGTCCGATCTACGCAGAATGAACTGTGTTTTGAAGTCTTGCAGTGGTATGCTTGGGTTTAGTTTTAATTTTATTAATTATAGGATCCCAAGCAGGTGGTAGTACCCAGCCTCCCTCTCTATTGAAATTAGGATGTTTTTTAATTTCAATAGCCTCACGTATCATCCTTGGTAGGAATCGATGTTCTTTCGCGAGGATTTGTGGTCTATCAAATCTGTTGTAATGGTTGGGGCCATCTAGAAACAGTATGATCGCAAACTGCAGACTTCCCGGAACGTTGATGCTTCACGTCAGCTATGTGTTCTTTTACGCGGGTTCTAATTGATCTCTTTGTTTGCCCTATATATGAGAGACCACAATCACAATCAAGCTTGTACACTCCTGCATCTTGTAGAGGAATGTGACACTTGACGGAAGGTAAGAACTGACTAATCTTCTTCGGCGGCTTGTAGAATGTTCTAATAGAAGCTCGCTTCAAGATGTAGCCAATCTTGTCTGTGACACCTCTGACATATGGTACTTTGTCATTTAGGTTAAAGAAAGGTTATGCGTCAGTGTCTCTTGCGCTTTTGCGGTAAACTAATACGTGGTAGAGCCATGCTGCAGTTATATTAGTAGTATAGTTGTAGCACGAATGGGTCGGCTCGACCGGGGAAGCACCACGCTCTCACAGAATACCAGCGTAAAATAGTAGATTTATGCTGCTGTGTTACATATGGTGAGTATAGAGAACCGGAGACCCTTTTTACTGGAAACGAGGCATTCCATCTTAGTCATCATGGGTGACAACGCATCTGTATTTTTATTCGTAATCGAGGATAGAAGATAGAAGACTGTATGCTCGTTTGTCACCCTTATTCTATAAAAAAAACTATTAGCATCATTTCGCGTCCCTGTGTTTATATTTAAAGTCGTTGCCGTCGGCAATTTGGTGGTAGTTTTTCGAAAGACTTTCGAAAAACTACCACCAAATTGCCTTTTTCGCAAAATAACCTTTCTTTACTATATACCTTTATTGATCCTTACCGTTTCGCGGATAACGGAGTCGGGTGTTCGGGATGGTGACATTTCGCGAAGCGCACTGGCCGCTTGACCTATACCTTTACACTTCTTCCCAAGACCAACCGTTCGATACACCGGAGATAACGCCATTGTGCCAATTCCTTTTTGTCTATACTTGTAGATGCTTATAACATGTTAATTCTATTGAATTTCTATATATATACATATATATATATATATATATATATTACTTATACATAAACACACTAGCAGCTAAAAAAGCTGATGCGTGAGCGTCTTAATGTTTGGAGATTTTATTCAATCTGTTCTTGAAGGCATTCAATGTAGGAGCATCAATCACATTTTGTGGTACACATATATATGTACTATTTTTCTTTTTCTTTTGAGAAAAATTGAAATAAATAAGTAAGTTATTTCGTACTTAGCTTACATTTTGTATTTGTGTTGTTTTGGATTAGTTTACTGTATTTTAAAGGTTCAAGTAAACAAAGATTCCCGAGTAAGCGAAGGGTAGGGTAACCCTAGATGAAATGACGATCTGGTAAAACATGCAGGAAATCGATGGATGCAGGTGGCTGAGGACCGTGCTTTGTGGCATTCCTTGGAAGATTCCTATGTTCAGCAGTGGACTTGTGAAGGGCTGTAATGATGATAATGATTATATTAAATCTCAATCACAAATTTGTTTGCCCACCTCTTAAAATGTCTTCTTTAAACTTTAGAGCCAATAAAAACTCAACTAATAAACATTTAAAAACCGTTGGTAGGATATATATTTTTATTATTTTTTATTTTTAATGAAATAAAAAATAATCTACGTAATAACTAATGTAAAAAAACTTTGCAATCCACCTAGGCAAATATGACGCCATGAACTTAACATTTACTAATATTAAAATATAATATTAGTATATGTTAATAAAATATAATAATAATAAATATTACTTGTAACATTATATGTACAGATGTCCCATAATTAATAATAGGTCGCTTCGCATTTTAGAGAGAGTGACATAATAGATAATATTCACCGAGCTTTTTCAATACATCAATGTTTCATTAAGATATTTCCTTCTTTATCGAGCACGTGGTAAATCCACAAATAAAACTCGCAGTGAACAATTTAAAGACTAGGTGGCTCAAGTAACAGCGTTTATTGCAAAGTTTGGATGTTTTTTATGACCACAGTAGTTGGGGAAAAAAGGTTCTCAAAAAGCAGCCTTATACAGATAAGTTAATAATAGCTAAGCGAAGTGTATTGCGATCCCGCACTAGATGGAGTGACTATCTGGTGAGAGGCAGAAAGTAGATGGATTCAGGTGGATCGTCCTGATGGCATGCCTTGCGGCATTCCATAGGGGAAGCCTATATGATTACGGGAAGCCTATATGACGACACCCCACTAGATGGAATGACGACCTGATAAGACATGAAGGAAGTAGATGGATGCAGGTGGCTCGGGACCGTGCTTTGTGACCTACCTTGGTGGAAGCCTATGTTCAGCAGTGGACTTGTGAAAGGCTGCAATGATGATGATGATGATATATATGTGAATAATAATAATATATATATATATATATATATATATATATATATATATATATATATATATATATAATATAGCTAGATTTATTTCATCTTAATTCATACCAGGTTGGCAGCTAAACGCGGACTAAGATGAAATAGGTAGTAGAGCCATGCTGCACCGATATTATAGCTGTAATACCAGCGTAAATGAGAAAATTAATGCTGTTTTATTTCGTATGATGAGTGTGGAGAATCGGAGACTCTTATTACTGAAGACAAGGCATTGAGAAAAATAGCTTTGACATAAGCCTGACATGAATAATATTACATGATAATTTTCATTCATTTGAGTTTAGCGGCGGTCAGTCACTCCTTCGGCTAAGGAAGTAAAAGATTTATGAAGTAAATCTTTCTTCATCGAAGACTTAATAGAGTATAATGCGTATGTATAAGGTGTCAAAATACTATGCTCTGCACAAATTGCGATCCTACTACGGCGATATATTTGAATATACTTCGGGCTGCGACTGGCCGCACAATAGCCCGTGGTCGCGTATTCTGGATCAGATTGTTCCTGCTCAGATAGCCTTCTATGAAGATTTATTGCTCGAATGCGCTTATTGAATTTTAATGGTCATTATTTACCATCGTTCCTCTAATGTTTACAAATTCAGATTCTCCCGCTCTAAGTATATTATTCATAAGCTATTCCGTTTTTGGTGGGAATATTTTAAAGGGCAAGTGCTTCGTGAGATGACTTTTAAATTGAAGCGAACGTTTTCCCGGTCGCGAATTAAAGTAAGTTATTAAGTTATTGTATTGAATCGTAAATATCAGGTCAAATATTGTACGTGAATGGATACTTTTGAATGTTAACAGTTATTTATTGATATTCATTGACTTGTCGTCAATATTAAGAAAACTCGGGCAAGAAGTTTTGCTCCTGTCACCAACATGACTATATTACCCTGCGACAGTTCACTGTTGGAAAGAAGTTTCTCCTAAAATGCGCTATTCAGCTCGATGCATCGGTTTCACGAATTCTGTTGCTACCAGTCGCCTCGTCAAGATAGTCGCGCATCTATTCAGGAAGCATCGCATTACGTTTGACTAAGAGCGGTTTCCACATAAAGATACGGTTATCATATTGATGCACCTTCTGTTCCAAAGGACGTCACTTTTGTAAAAAATGTGAACAGCACATTAAGCAAATACAGAAAATATCGAGAGTTAAAATAATGGCCGAACGAGCCAAACATAGTTAATATAGAACATCCACCGGAGAGTACGTACGTATCTTATCTACCAGAGAAATTCCGAAAAAGTCCGTTAACGTTGATCAATAAAACCAGACCATTCTTTAAAGCACAAAATTTTAATAAAAGGTAAATCATTACCTACTAAAAATTATACATTAATTTCCACGTAATACCTTAAGACATAGTGTATTGAAGAATGAAGTCCCCGTCATAGCTATCATGTGGACAATATTTTTTTTTAGTTACATAAAGTCAGTTTTTATCTTTTATTTCAAGTTCAAATTTTTAACCTTTGTGTGAATTTATGAATATCATAAGGTCAAGTTAAACCTAATGTTATCGAAATAGGTACATTTAAAACTTCATCCCCTATTTCTCCACTAAAAAGCCCCAAATCAGCCCGAGGAATCCTATCCTGACTAATCATGAAGACGTGATTATATATATTATATAAGAAATTATCGATATGTGAACATTGCCAAAATCACTGGAGTAGCAGGTTGTAATATCAGAAATAATTATTTAACTTATTAATTAATAATTCACTAAATATAGCACACCTCAACATGCACACAACATCTACAGATAGTTTATATTTTATTATAAAAATACTATTAGTTTTACCATAAGTCAAAAATCTATGTTACCATAGTATTAAACATATTTTATATAAATGAAAGACGGGAAGAGCGGAGCCGCAACACAAGTTTCCTAACTTAAAAGGTGTGTTCCAAAAATGTATTTAATTTTTAGTATTACTCGAGCGAAAATAAAGATTTCATTTTTATTTTGAATAACTACTATATAATCTTATTTTTTAGGATTAGAATTTTTTATGGTGGGAAATCTTCATGGATACTTTCGACTATGGGGTTAAAATAAAGATTATATATTCATGAATTAGTACAAAGCTCGTTGTCAAATATGCCACGTGTTTTTCATACATAGGTAAATAATAAAAAAAAAAGATATTTCAAAGACATGTGGATAAATATAAAGTGCACTAGAGTTCCACAACCTTCTTAGAAATGAAAAAAGGTCTGTGCCTTACAATGTTTTACGTGGTAGAGCCATGCTGCACCTAGATTGTGGTTCTAGTACTACGAATGGATCGGCTCGACCGGGGGAGGAACATGCTCTCACGGAATACCAGCGTAAAATAGCAGCTAAATTCTGCTGTGTTTCGTATGGTGAGTGTGGACAACCGGAGACACTTTTTACTGAAAACGAGGCATTCCATGTTAGTCCTCAAGGCTGGCAACGCATCTGCATTTTAATCTTAATCGAGGATACATGAAGATGTCTATGGGCCACATCATCCACTTACTATCAGGTGGACTGTGTGCTCGTGGGTCACCCTTATTCTATTAAAAAAATGGGACATATACATGCTTTAATTTTACTTTTCATCTTTTAAACATGCAGATTTGTCTTTCTTTACCGTCAAGCATGTGAAAAATCACACAAGTAATTTAAAAAAATTATTGTTAGTAATTGTAGAAGTATTTTCGTGAAATAGCACCTTATTCAAGCTCTGAATGAACACTAAATATCCAGACGAACGTCTTACACATTTTTATTATAACACTGTTATTGTACTGGTGATGGGACGGAATAAGGAAACGGATTGTGGTATTGTTGAGAGTTTAGATTTACTGCGATGCGTGGTTTGTGGTTGACGGAAGCTCGTTTTTCCCCAGTGGATTTACTATGACCATAGATTATATTTTGTAGTGTTAATAAAGCTTTTATTTGACGAAGCTAATAAATGTTTTGATTTGTCTATGTAAGGACGGTTTGAGAGTCGCTATTTCGGTAAGATGGCGAGAACCTCTAACGTGTATTGTCAAAGTTTGCTTTTGTTTACTGGTAAAAAGATGTCATGGCCTCCGATTTATGATCAGCGTGACTCCGACTCATGACTTTGAAAGATCAACGCATAAGTAAAATACTGTATGCCAGTGACGCAGGGTGGCATCAAAGTTGGCCATTAAAATTGGCGATCGTAGAAGTAGATGTATTGCTACCTGCTTCTACGATCGCCAATTTACTTGTCAATCGTGGCGATTACAAAAATTTCTTCCTTACTTCCTTTACCATTTCATTCTTTCCAATAGAAGATATCTATGCCCAGTTGTTGGCTGTCACGGGCTATATGAAGAAGAAAAAAGAAGCTATGCTGATAAACAACCGATGCGACGCTAATGGGGCCGCGATGAGAGGATTGTTGTATGATTGATGTATTTTGAATATTATATTAAGCTGTTACTAGAATTATTTTTAAAATAACATCTTATTTTTATTTCTTTCTTCCTAGGGCAGAGGATTTTTTTGAACCAGCGGTAAAAGCATAAACAATTTTCAATAAGCATGATTTTAAGATCTATAAAGTTGTTTTTAAAATAATTAAGAAAGAAAAGCTACAAACTACTCGTACATATATATTGGCTGGGCACAGGCTTCCTCTGGCTTCTAAGAAGGTTATGGAGCAGATTGTTCGCTGTGCCCAATGCGTGTTGGCGGACTTCACATATTATAGAAATATTATATTATTGAAACATGACGTTGTAATATACATTACAAAAAATACATATTATATCTTAAAATCAAAAACTGCGAAAGGGAATGTTGCTAAAAATTCTTTTGCTACAAATGAAAGTATGCAATATGCAAATAATAATAAAATATGCAACTCCATAATTATATATTTAAAGCACTAAGCCAAAGCCAAAATTATCACATTCGCGATTTTGCTTAACTACGATATGTAAATATATATTTATTGTTGCATTAAGTTTTCCTATGCACATTTGATTAATATAACTAGAAATTATCCATAGTGTAATAGTAATAAAGGATAATATAACATAATTGCTCCTTAGGCACGTATACCAAGGGTCAAGGGGTAAATGAGATCCATTAGTCTTTAGAATAACCCTATAAGCCTTTCCAAAGAAATCGTGTCCTAAGATATATCAATAGGTTTCCTTTTAAAAGTATACTAATATGTTATGTTGTAAAGATTCTATGCAATGTTTAAGGCCGTGCTAGCACACGTCCGGAACCCAATAGGTCATTGATGTTAAGGTGAGGGGTCAGTCCCGGTCTGGGTCAATGCTACATTGTCATGTAGATTCTGAATGACGCGCATAGAAGTTTTTTGTCATCTATTCTAGACTGTCCTTGTGTACTTGACTTTTGTTATTGCAAATCATTCGAGGAAATCGCCTTATTATTTGTTAAATAATCTTTAATATTTTCGTAAACATTGTTGCGATATTTAACATGGTAGATCGGTTAGAGCATGACATTTTTTAGCCACGTACAGTCCAAATTCAGCAAGAGATTATTGTGCGTGGTTTTAGGGTATCGAGCTACTCTTTGTTACCTAGCCACGGTTATAAAACCAATTTACCACGATTAGGCAGGACTTCACTCGGGGAGAAAGCATAAAGGCTAAATTGAGGTGAAAAGAATATATCTGCATTGGCCTACTTTAGTTAAAGGACTTTAAGTCTGAAACTTTTGTTGCGGTAGAGTAATGCTGCAGCTATATTATGGTTGTAGCACGAATGTGTTGGCTCGACCGGGGAAGAACCACGCTCTCACAGAATACCAGCGTCAAATAGCAGGTCAACGCTGTTGTGTTTTGTATGGAGAGTGTAGAGACCGGACCGGAAGAACCGGAAACCCTTTTTAATGGTAACCAGGTATACATCTTAGTCCTCAGGGGTGACAACGCATCTGCGTTTCTATTCTTAATTGAGATAGATGTAGATGTCTACGGGTCAAAGCATTTTCTTATCATTAGGTAGACTGTGTGCTCGTTTGTCATCCTTATTATATTTAAAAAAAGTAAAAAAAAATATTCAATCAGTTGTTGTTTTAAAAAGAAAGGTGTTGTGACCCTTTAGAACAGATAAAACTCACTTCCATAATTACACTGGCTCAATTTTCCCTTAAGCAGAAACATAGCAGTTCACGCATCCGGATATAAAGATTTATTTATAGATCAAATGTGTCAAATGTGAAAAAACCACAATTTAATTTGGTACGTATCCTTTATATTTTTTTAAATAACTTAAAACAAAACCTCAGTTATCAAAAATAATGGATTTTTTCGCGTTTGCAATACCTGCAGTGAAAAAAATAAAAAAAATTCTATCAACAAACCGTCAGACAGAGCGCAGTGTCATTAAATTGTTACATTCACGTCGCTATGACAGACAAACAATCGACTTTCTCGTTGTCAACCCACATCTAGCTAACGTGACAACGCCTTTGGCGGATAGTTTCGCCTCAGACTTCTAAAAGGCCTTTTCTATGCCAAGTGACAACGATCATAAAGAGAACTTGCACAAAGAGCATAGTTATTTAAACTAATTAAATCCTTTCGTGTAGAAAATCTATCAGATACTCATCGAGGTAAACGTTTTAATCAGGAAAAATATACTCAAAAATTAACTACACTTACTCTACGAAACGCAGTATAATTAAGCTGCTATTTTACGATGGTGTTCTGTAAGAGTGTAGTGCTACCCTGGTCGAGCCGACAGCGATAGCTACAGCGTGGCTCTACCACGTCAACGACTGTAGTAGACACTAACCATCAGATATACAGTTACTTACCATCAGATGGACAGTAAGATTCCGTCGTTGCTCTAATATTAAAAAAAATTGTTCAGGGATAGGCTGTTAATTTTAGCCCTTGCTAATTTATGTGTGTACAGCAAGTGGCAGGAATGTCATCTCCGTTTCTTTACATTTGCAACATGAAATTCTGTATAAAAATGTTTGTGTAAACATTTAAACTGAAGTCATTTTCAAGTGACTAACTTTCATGTTAAAAATTATTACAAAGGAAAATATTTAAAACACCGCCAAATTTTTAAAGAGAAAACGAAGTCATTTTTGATACATACTGAAATCGTAACAAGTCACTATTTACGTGGAGATTGCTTTTGCTTAAAGTTAATTTTAAATAAAACCGATCTTCATTAAAATAGACTTAATAAATATTTTCTGGATTCAACATTAATTGCAACCGTATAATTCAAGATGGCGACAACAATTTGTCAGTTAGCGCGCTATCGCAGCGCAGTCACGGCGGTACAAGGAAGGCTACGTTCGGAAGTGCACGTCTCCCGCATTGCCTCGCCGGCCATGAGAACCGATGCAATCGGCATCTCGCTCGGGCACACGTCGTCGCGCTTGATCTCTACGATAGTAAAGCGTGCTCTGCACATGGCGACAGGGTTGCCAGATGCAATAACATTTTTATAAATAATTTAAATATAATTTTTCTTATGGCTTTATGGATATGCAACAAATTGAAACAACATAAGGATTTTAGTCACAGGATATCCGATTTTGTTTATAGCATTTAATAATAATACTAATAAATAATAATAAAATCCTTATTCTCAGAAAAACATGTAACAAAATTTTCCATATTGAGTACGATTACGGGCATCAATATACTAGTAACATACTAGTAGGATATGGTTGAACGTTAACGGCTGTGCTAGTTTTATATTAAAAACTGTATTACAGACACTAGCGCTTTCCACCGGACATTATAGGAAACAATTAGAGCAATGCCCTGTTTAGTACTACATAATATTGAATCCGCTATATGTGGAGACAATACTTAAGAACAAGTTTAAAAGAGAGGGATGGAAATATATATTATTATTATTTATTAATAAATATTATTAAATTATTGTATATTCAATAAATAACAATATTATTATTTATCAATATATTTGAGTTTAAATCGATAATATTACAAAACTTTTAATTTCGTGTTCAAGGTTATATAATCAAACCTATAGAAAAATGTCCGGTACATTTTTATTTTGTCCGCATTATTATGCCAACACTGAATATTATCTGCTTTATCCAATTACTTATATACTATACAATATGAATAATGTTAAGTGTTGGAAGCCCTATGTTGTGATTCCCTCCTAGTACAAGTTTGCAATTTTTCTTTGTATCATGTTAAGCACAATACAATCACAACAGCTTATTACTGTTGCTTTTTCCCGCGCAAGTTATGCTAAACCTTATTTATTTATTCAACGGTTTGATCTTTACAGGCGAAGATATTCTAAGATAATGGCAACATTGTAATATATTATAAGAATTTTAATTATATATTAACTAATTTCACGGTTTAGATCATAATACTTCGAGCATCTTAATTAAACGTATGATTATTTTCGTATGGGTTTCTTCTGGGTCATAAATAAACTTAAAGTAAAGTAAGTACAAAGTATTCAAGTAAAAATCAAATTATATTAAATATTTAAATTGTGCTTGTTTATCAAATTAAATGAAATTGAAAATCTTTTAACACAAACACAAATAAAAATAAATATAGTCTCCTCTCTTCCTTGAGAAGGTTCCGCTGCGCTGTTCCAGTAAGTGTTTGCGGACTTCTTACGTCCTGGCAATTAATGCAGCTGTGTGTAAGTATGCATGTATTTCTCTGTTCTTTGGTAATTTTCTGGAGTCAACTAAAAGTCTTGACAAAGTTTGAAGTTTGTTTAGTCGTTAGTTGGGTTTTAGTTAGTTCAGTTTCCTCTCAGGACTGTCACAGGCTACATTATAAGGTGATGATAACAATACGGTGCTCGCAAAGCAATAAGGCATTCTAAAATCACATCAACTTGCTAGTTAAATATAGATTACA
This sequence comes from Parnassius apollo, assembly GCA_907164705.1. Lineage (NCBI taxonomy): Eukaryota > Metazoa > Arthropoda > Insecta > Lepidoptera > Papilionidae > Parnassius > Parnassius apollo. The sequence continues at coordinate 6,056,529 of CAJQZP010000929.1, forward strand.
TCAGTCAGTTTCTTGGTTATTTTTTTAAAAACCTACTTCCTAAAGTACTACGTTAATGTTACAGCCTTATACGTTCCACCGCTGGGCACAGGCCTCCTCTCACTTTTAAAAGGCTTTTAGGGCAAGGAAGTTTTTTTTAGATGTCTTCGATATTTTTAAATTTATTAGACATGCAAGTTTCCTCACGATGTTTTCCATTCACTGCCAAGCACGAGGTGCCTGCGGGAATCGAATCCGCGTTGCTCACGTAAGCTACCACGGCTCAGTACTACGTATATGTACCTATAACTTTATATTGTCAATGAAACTGTCGGTGGCGGGGTACTATCTTAATTGTAAGCAAAAACGTTCTTATTTTAATCATGAAGTACGTGCGATGCGTTATCAGCGAGTTCCCATGGTCGTGTTTATAAATGACCGTCGTGGGGTCACTGATGGTCCCGTTGATGGTCATCTCTCTCTCGGCGACGGTAAGTTCGCGCACGAAAACAGAATGGAATGTAATTGTTAAAATCTTGTTTATGGACATAAAATGATTCTCTTTAACGCATTGAGCATATATTAATAATATAATTTTAATCATATGTCCAAGGCGTTAAGCATTGGTTACTATATATATAGGTTCCTATTATTTTAATTGTATATATATATATATATATATATATATATATATATATATATATATATATATATATATATATATATAGTTCCTTATTATTTTTAATTGTTATCAGCTACCGTGCCAAACTTAGCAAAATAGAAACAAATTTCACATATACCGATCCCCGACGGCACCAATAAAATTAATTTTTGCAATTTTAAGTTCTGGTTCTGGTAACGTGCTCGGCGGTGAAGGAAAACATCGTGAGGAAACCTGCATGTCTGATATATATATATATATATATATATATATATATATATATATATATATATATATATATATATATATATATATATATATAAGTAGAAATAATATTTGGAAGACATGTGAAGTTCGCCAACACGCATTGGGGCAGCGCGGCGGACACTTCCTTGCCCTAAAACCCTCTCAGAAATGATTGATCTATGTCCAGCAGTGGATAATATATATAGAATTAGGTTAGGTCCTTTGTCTATCACGGGTATTTTGCTCAGTAACTATTTCAAGGCGATCACTGAAATTGGCCTTTATAAAATGAAGTTACTTCAGCACGGACGTAAGACCCTAATTTTCGACGTGAAGGATTTTTGAGAGGAAAACGGGCAGTTAATTTTGACTATAAGTTTGTGAGATGTGGTAAAATAAAACAAAATGGAGCATATGCCGGATTTACTACCGGAAAGTATTCTATTTCAGTAAGTCACCAAGCAAAAATAAATATATAGGATTATGTAGAAAAAACTGAAACAAAAAGTCGTGAAAATTTAAATGCTAGTTTTAAAATAAGTAAATTATACTGGGTTATTTTGCAATAGCCGGCTCAATTTGCATAGAAGTTGCAGAATAAGTAATATAGGCAAATGGTGAAGAAAAACCAATAAAAAATTATATTTGAAATTCAAAATGCATGTAACTCGTAATGCATTATTTTAACTGATTTTATGCACACATTTGTAAGGGTCGATCGGTAGACATAAAAATACATTATACCCACAAACCACATTCAATTTGAGATAATTGCAAATAAAAGTAGAAGCCTTATTTACGCGTATTTTCAAAATCAGCAATAACGGTATATCCTCATCTATATACTTGAAATTAAATTTAAAATTTGGCTACTCTTTGTAAACTAGAGTATAGTATGCACACAGCATAGAACTGTAAAACTCAAATCATGGGTTAGACAAGTTGGAAGCGGAAATAATCTAAATCTATTTTTTTTTAAGTATAGTATAGTCGTTAAAACTTTTAGGGCGTTTAAACATTGTAATTAATAAAGAATATTCAAAATAGTAATGAAAACATTTGAATAAGAATAGAATGTGTTATTAATTCTTTATTACTTGTTCTTTTACACTTTTCTTTTCGATGGTGCGGAACGCTGAAACAGTTGAAGATTTTTGCAAGGTATGAGAGAACTCATGCGTTAGATAAAATTGTTTTGTATGCTTAACTTGATAATTTGGCACTATCATAAGATTTTTTTATACTTTTTGTAAGATCTAAAATGAAAATAAAGGACATGATTTAGATAATTATCCTTACGTTGAAATACGTTTTACGAATTTTGTTTACGTGAAGTTGGTTGGCTGGTGGCTTGTTATTTTTTCTTGATTGAAGTAACTTTTGTCTAGTTTGGCATATTTTTACGCATTCTCCTATTAACTCAAATTCGCAATTTCTTTAACGCAAATTCACTATTCGATAAGGTAATGGTACTTAAAAAAGTTAGACTTAGATTATTTTCGCTTCCAACTGGTCTTGCTAGCGGGACATAATTGGGATGTTGCGGTCCTAGTGTTGAATAGAGTAGCCACTGTAAGTACAAAATAATTTAAATAGAGCGAGACCTGGGATTGAACGAGCTGGCATCAATGAAATTGTTAATATCAATTTTGTGTGCTGTTTACTACTTCCTCGGCGGCGGAGGAAATCATTGTGAGGAAATTTGCACGTCTGAAGAATAAAATATTTCGAGAATATGTGAAGTCCGGGGAGTCTCCGATATCGGTCACAATCAAGCAAACCAATCGGTCAAACAAGCGACCTCATCACTTTTTAACCATTGCAGAAAAAAGGGCGCCCGTGCCCAGTAGTGGGTCGTATATAAGCCATATTTTTTTACTTTAATTTGTATAAGAAAGATTAAAATTTTGTGTATTAAAAATGATGTGTCAGCGATTTTAACTGCAAATTTGATGACTTTATAATTGCAACTTCGATTTGGCTATAAACTCAATCGAATTATGTTTTAACGTTGAAATTACTTCTGGCAATTTTATATTTGGTGAAAACACAAATGAGTATGAGCGTCCTCAAGTAATGTTACAAAAATGGAATGATGGTTGAATCACTTAAAATAAAGAGACTAATAATTATAGTCCCTGTTTTTACCATAACAGGCTTTTGTTTCTTAAAATTTTGTTTTCAGCTGTCGTAGTGATTTTCAAACAATGTGCTTTAGCAAATTAAATGAAAAAAGATTTTTTTGTAGAATATAATTATTAAATATTGTTTATTTTGTGAAATTTTTATTTTTCAGTATTTTAGTTTAAAAGATGATATTGCGAAAAGATAATTATACTCTACGTCTTATTACTTAATTTTTTTTATTTTATTGTTAAGTTTTATGTAAGTATGTGACTAACGCACTACTTAAAATATCTCAACTTTTGATTGCATGTGCATTTAATTTTCACGGTTTCTTAGTAACTGCCAATATGTTATTTTAAATTCAAAACTTTGAAATCTCAATGTTTTTGTATTACATTTACACATTTATTTTTAATGATTGCTGATATATATTTGGTTCTTAATACAACAAGAAGGCTCTTTGTCGATTAGTACCTAATACATCCACTAATTTGTAGTTTATCTGCTATTGATATAGAGACGGGTATATATATATATAAAAAAATATAAGTGTAAACCATGCTGCAGCTATATTACTGGTATAGTTGTACCGCGAATGGGTTGGCTAGTCCGGGGAAGGAGCATGATCTCACAGAATACCAGCGTAAATTAGCAGCTTAACGCTGCTGTTTCGTATGGTGAGTGTAGAGAACCGGAGACCCTTTTACTGGAATCTTAGTTCTTGCGAGTGACAATGCATCTGCATTTTCATCGCAATCGAGGAAAATAGTAGTAATCACTTACCATCAGGTGGACTGTGCGCTCGTTTGGCATTTGAGTAAATAAAAATTAAATAACAGGAATAAGAAGCGAGTGTGAGTGAAGGGCATTACCAGTGTTCTTTACACTGCACTAAAGTGTAAATTTAAAAACTGCGTCATAGGCAAATTTTTTAGCATTTTTAAAAATAAACTTTGAGTAGCAGTGTATTCAAAGGGCTACAGAAGGTAATTAGTAAAATGGCGATCTTCAAAACAGTTACCAAAACATACGTAAACTATTACTGTAAAATCAAATTTCTCCTTTCAATTCTTTAGATATTTCGCGGTGTATATCCTATTGTGCTAGAAATTTCATATCGAGATCTCATTCAGGTATTCATCAATACTCACGAGTGCCTCTACGATCAACGCGGACTACATTGTGAATGGACTTCCGCTACACGAAAATTAAACTAACACGTCTGTGGAACAATGGCGATTATTGACGGGGTACCAGTTCAGCCCACACTTACAAGTTAATCACCGGCTAATGGATTCAGTTGTGTGGGTGGAACGTTGATGCGAATGAGATGCGTGGTTTCGGTCATTGTGGCCGAACCGCGCCTTTACAGTGTCTTCGCTTCGGTCTATAATTACGGTTTTTCCCACTTTAATTTTAGTTCACCACGTTCAGATATTTTCTTGATGATAATGAACTTAATTTCTATTCAAATTAGACTCATTTGATAATAAATCTTTCCATTGGAGAAGAGATTGTAAATTGAGAGATTGATGAATTCCAATTTAAAGAAATTCCGAACATAGAATATACATTGAATTAAACTATTATTTACGGATTTTATCGCGTTTCATTACTTTAATTTATTGTTATTATCCCAACGTTTCGTAAATAATAGTTTTATTCAATGTGTAGTGTTCGCGTAAATTTAAGAAATCATTATAGAATATACACCTTTTCATTACACGCTAAGTGGTTTTCAGTTTCCTTATACGGCCAGCAGTGAAGGACCATTTTTCAGTTTCATACGTCATCACCGGCAACACGCACTGCTTGTACACTTTCGTCTAAAGATTTTGAGGAATATCAGAAAAAAAGATTCTAGCAAATTCTCGAACGCAGCCCAGCCGAATTGGATTCGTTGGTGAACCCTGTTTTTCGGAGTTAGACTTACCTACACAGACATTGTGTTCCAGTTACACATATTCGTAAACATCTTCTAGCGTAGTGTTTCCAACAACTACCGGTATAGGTGTTAACATGGACTTATGACATGATTTTTGTCTTGTGCCTATTGATCTCAAGATCTATCTGTTTTAAACACTACTGAGGTCGTTGAGCATAGTACCTACTAAGGTCCTCCAGGAATTCTGTCATAATGACTATTCGTCTACAAATCATTTACGCGGTAGAGCCATGCTGCAGGCTGCAGCTATATTAATTGTATAGTTGTAGCACGAATGACTCGGCTCGACCGGGGAAGGACCACGCTCTCACAGAATACCAACGTCAAATAGCAGCTTATTGCTGCTGTGTTTCGTAGGGTGAGTGTAGAGAACCGGAGACCCTTTTTACCGGAAAAGAGGCATTTCATCTTAGTCCTCAAGACTGACAACGCATATTCATTTTGATTCGCAAACGAGGATAGATGTAGATGTCTATGGGCTACAGCAACCACTTATCATCAGGTGGACTGTGTGCTCCCTTGTCACCCTTTTTCTATTAAAAAAAACCCGAAGGTGAGTGATGTATTATTATTGATATCAACACCGTATCCGTTCCAGTAGCTTAAAAGTCTGTTTATTTTGTATTTTTTTTATTGTATAAAGGTGGCACGCGAGCACACACTCCACCTGATGGTAAGTGGTTACTGTGAACCATATATTTCATCTATCTTCGATAACGCATCAAAATGTAGATGTGTTGTCACCCATGAGGACTAAGATGGAATACCTCGTTTTCAGTAAAAAGGTTCTGCGTTTCTCTACACTCACCAAACGAAATACAGCAGCGTTAAACTGCTATTTGACGATACCAGTAACATAACTGCAGCATGGCTCTAGTATTTTAATATTATTCAAAATTTATACAAAGTTTGACACGAGAACGGTGAGTAATATTTTTGTTATGACAAAATTTTCGTAACTCTATTGCCAGTCAAGTCACGTGTGAAGTTGTAACTATCCATGGAATTGATAAAATCTGCCCAGAAACCAGGAAAGTAATAAAAAATGTGAATTGGTTAAACGTATATAATTTATTTAATCAAATATTTGGTAATAAAATTTCAAAGTCTTATTGAAGTTCTTTATAATTGTTACTATGAACGTTAATATAACCATCATTTTTTTAATGACTTCGAAAAGGAGAAATCATTACTTTCTGGATGAACCGATTTTGATGATTCTTTTTTTATCTGAAAGCTGGTGCTTCTCATGTGGTACCATATAAATTTAATCAGGATCTGATCAACAGTTTTCGAGTTATTTTTAATAATGCGTATTTAATTGACTTCGAATTATTTTTTAATTTTACCACTTGTATAACATTAAGGGTATACGCGAGCTGACAGTGTACCTTATGGTAAGTACTACAAATCGTGGAAACCTGCAACAAAACAAAGTTTAAACAAGTAAAAATGTCTTGTCTTTTCTTGTAATTAATGGGTTTTTCTCCTACATCTCTATACAACAATGGACGTTCAACTGATTGTCAGTAGAAATAATTAAATGGACGGTATTTACTCCATAACGTACCATGGGTATCGTAAGAGGTGACAGAGGGAAAGAAATCAGGAGTTGGACAGCACCGTATTCCTAATTACGATTAAAAATAAAACTGCGCTTGCCAACCCCCTTGCTAAGTGTGGCAGCTGTGACATTTATAAGACATGAGGCAATCAATAGGGGAGGCATAGAGTTCTTCAGTGAACTTTTGATAGGCTGTGATGGTAACGATATCAATTTTAAAAAAACTAATTTAATAAAACTTTGTTCTTTGATAAAGCTACTTTTCCATAATTTTAATTTTTAATACGCAAAATAAATCCTTTACGCACTCCACGCTGCAGCTATATTATGGTTGTAACATGAATGGGCCGCTCGACCGTGGAAGGACCACGCTCTCATAGAATACCAGCGGAAAATAGCAGCTTAATGCTGATGTGTTCCGTAAGGGGAGTGTAGAGAACCGGAGACAATTTTTTACTGGACATGAGGAATTCCATGTAAGTCTTCAGGGGTGACAACGTATCTGCGTTTTGATTCTTAATCGAGGATGAATGGTGATGTCAATGGGCCACAGCATCCACTTACCATCAGGTGGACTGTGTGCTCGTTTATCACCCTTATTCTATAAAAAAAATCTATCAAGCTTGTAGTTCCAAAGTAAAGGCTTCATGTTACTAGCGATTCACTATAAAGGCATTGCCTTTGCATACAATCCAAGCACATAGATATTTTTGAATTATATATATATATATATACGGTTAAATAGTTTAGGAGTTCATCGCGGACAAACAACGTGACACGTTCTTTATATATATATATATATATATATATATATATATATATATATATATATATATATATATTATGCACACTTTCTAAATATTTAAATTGTTACAATAGTAACAATTACAGCCCAACAAGGAGAAAATGCTCTTGTTGTGAGTTTCTTGCGGCTTCTCCTAACAAACTCTCCCACAGCAGGGGCTTGCTGAAGCGATGCCGTAGTTTTATTGACTTTCAGAAATTACTTTGTAACCGCCAATTCTGAATAACAATATTTTAGTTTTGACTTTGACCTTGCATTTTCAAATGCCTCACTCCGTATTATAGTTGTCACGACATTGAAGCTAAGTGGTAGAAAAAGCCGATTAGAGAGCAAAGTTCATCATAGTTTTTTTCCTTTTGTTTAATTGAATTAGCTACGAAGCGAGGCGGAATGATTTTCACCCCATAATCTCAAAAGAAAAAAAATAGACGGAACGCTGCTTGTATTTCAAGTCCCGAAATCAGGCCAAAACCATGGTCAACTTGTAACAATACGCACTCATGCTCACATATGCATCTAAAAGGTTCGCAAGCAAAAGATGGTTTTTAGCATGTGTGAGCGTCAATAGTTGACCTTTATGGTCTAAAGAAAGAAAAAAGAAAGACGTGTGCCTCAAGTAGTCGAGCATGGTTTCGGCGTCATTCTTAATGTAGTCCGTTGTTTTTATATTGTTCTAAGTCCACTAATAATAGGTGAGCTCCTACAATTATAATTACTTATATAAAAAAATCGATGTCTGTCCGTTAGTCTCACAAAAACTAAAATGCCTGGACAGATATTGATGAAATATATTTTGTGTGTTTGAGTGGGTCCCTGTATGATCTAAACGATTCGCAATCGGACCCGGTAGATGGCGCTGTTGTCGATATCCAGAAATCACCTGTGCGAAGCCGGGGCGGATCACTAGCATGTAATAAAAATAATACTTCCTTTTTAGAAAAGCCTGAGTTTGTATTCTTGGTAGAGCTATGATGCAGCTGTATTATGGCTGCAGCATGAATGGGTTGACTCCTCAAAGATAGGCACCAAGTCCTCACAGAATACCAGCATTAAATAGTAGCGTAATGATGATTTGTTTTATATGATGTTAGTGAAGGCCCCTTTTACTGGTAAAGAGACATTGCATCTTAGTTATCAGGGGTGACAAAACTTCTGCATATCGATTCTTAATTAATGATAGATGAAGGTACCTATTTCACACAGCATCCACTGCCTTTCAGGTGGATTATGTATTTATTTATCCTTACTTTTTTACTCGGGTGACTAGCAGAAAGTGTATAAAGACATTAACTTGGTTATATTTTTATCAAGATGTTTTACAATTAAGTATAAATAAATAAATAAATACTCTGAATACTAAAAAACCCTACCCTTCTTACTTAATTTATAGTGGAATGATCAATAAGTTCTTGGAAACGCAATAAAACTTTAGGATAAGTACACGTAAATTGTATTTATTTTTCAACGTAAGTCTCTTAAGCTAATACACCACGAAAGGCCTTTTCGGAAATTGGCTAATTCCCTTGGAATAAAAGCTTGATTTCAGGACTCAAAAAAGGGCTCTATCGCACACATCACCTCATCGTCGCCGTTAAATTTTATACCACGCAAGAGCTTTTTCCGGTGAGTAAAAAGGTAAGGTCCGGGGAACATGGAGAATTCTGCATAACTGACACATCAGATCGATGGGCAGGGGCATTTTTATGACGAAAAAGCACTCCAGCTGGAAATTTTCCTCAACGTTTATTCTTTGTACGAAGTTTTTTGACTAACGACGTGTAATAATTTCGGGCTATTGTCTCTCCTTTACTTAAATAGTCGATCATTATTATACCTTCCGCATTCCAGAAGACAGAAGTCATTATTTTTTCAGTAGTCGCAGCCATGTTAAACTTTTTAGGCTGACGGGGAAACAGACATTAAAGGCTGACGGGAAAAACGGCCTTATCCACACTCTGCTTTTGATTTTCGTCTCCCGGTCAATATGATGTACCCACGTTTCATGCGTGGTTACACAGCGAGTGCAAAAGGAATCTGGATTTTGTCTTAATTATGGCTTAATTTAGCTATAAACTCTTGCTTTCTTTTAGGCGTGGAACCCAGCGCCTTCCACCTGTTTGAATTTTAAGGTTTGAATTTAAATAAACTGAAATGACTCAAACCAAGAAAGCTTTCAGAATTTCAGCTTAATAACGGACGGTCACATGTCGTATACATTAACGATTTCTTCGATTTTTTTTACGTTTTCTTGCGTAGCGGCCGTTGTTGTGGCCGCCCGCAGCTATTTCGTCGTTGCGGGCGGTTCTGCCGCGTTTAAATTCAGCGCACCGGTATGCCACTATAGAATGAGACGGGATATTGTCTGCAAAAGTAGACTGCAGTACTTCCTACCTGAAATTTTTTTCTGCAAAACTTATTTTGTATTAAAAAAATTTCAGGTAGGAATATTTAATAACCGCACAAAGTCCGAGTTTCTTTATATTGCATACGAATGAAATTCCCACCAAATGTGAAGTTTTAAATAGGGTATAGCTTTTAATTTAGTTTTTTCTGTCCTTGGCCACTAGAGAATTAAAGATTCGAAAAAAATCGAACGCATTTATATAACTCATTGATAAGTGTCCTACTCCGAAAATTTATTGATCAATCTTTTAATATGTAAGAATCCTATACCTTTAAACGAGCAATTCTTGTATATATATATAACATCATCATCATCATCACAGCCCTTCACAAGTCCACTGCTGAACATAGGCCTCCCCCAAGTAATGCCACAAACCACGGTCCTGAGCCACCTGCATCCATCGACTTCCTGCATATCTTACCAGGTCGTCACTCTATCTAGTGGGGGTCGCCCTACACTACACCTACCGGTACGAGGCTGCCACTCGAGAACCTTTCTTCCCCATCGGTTATCGGTTCTTCGAGCTATATGGCCGGCCCATTGCCACTTCAGCTTACTAATCCGTTGGGCTATGTCGGTCACTCTCGTTTTACTGCGGATATCCTCATTTCTGAGTCTATCACGCAGAGAAACTCCGAGCATAGCCCTCTCCATAGCTCTCTGAGCGACCTTGAGCGTCCTCATACGGTCAGCAGTGAAGGACCACGTCTCTGATCCGTAAGTCATCACTGGCAACATGCACTGGTTGTACACTTTAGTTTTCAGAGATTGAGGTATACCTGACGAGAAGATGTGTCGTAATTTCCCGAACGCTGCCCAGCCGAATTGAATCCGTCGATTGACCTCTCGGTCGAAGTTGGACTTACCTAGTCGGACTATTTGTCCCAGGTAAACGTACTCGTCAACAACTTCGAGCATAGTGCTCCCAACAACTACCGGCATAGGTGTGACATGGACATTAAACATGATCTTTGTTTTGTCCATGTTCATCTTAAGACCTATCCGTTGGGAGGCACTATTGAGGTCATTGAGCATAGTGCTTAAGTTCTCCAGCGATTCTGTCATAAGTACTACATCGTCGGCAAATGGAAGGTGAGTATTGTACTCACCATTGATGTTAATACCGTATTCTTTCCAGTCCAGTAGCTTGAAAACGTCTTCCAAAGCAGCGGTGAAGAGTTTCGGGGATATAACGTCACCCCGTCTTACACCTCTCTGCAGTTGGATAGGTTTCGAGCTCTGGTTCTGTACTCGGATAGCCATCGTAGCCCTACTGTACAAACACTTCAGCACTTCGATATACCGACAGTCAACTTGGCACCGCTGAAGGGACTGCAGCACCGCCCAAATTTCGACGGAATCAAAGGCTTTCTCATAGTCCACATACGCCAGGCAAAGTGGCAAATTGTACTCTGCAGTCTTCTGTACAATCTGCCGCAGGGTATGTATGTGGTCTATGCTACTGAAGCCTTTTCGGAAACCGGCTTGTTCGGGAGGCTGGAAGTCGTCGAGTCTGCGTGCGAGACGATTCGTAATGACTCTCGAAAACAGCACGTAGACGCGGCTCAGAAGGGAAATCGGTCTGTAGTTCTTCAAGAGAGCGTTGTCGCCTTTCCTAAAGAACAAGACCACCGCACTTCTGCTCCACGCCTCTGGAGTAGTGCCACCATGGAGGACGGAATTGAAGAGCTTCTGAAGGACTTCAAGTACTGGTATTTCACCCGCTTTCAGAAGCTCCGCTGTAATTCCATCCTCGCCTGGGGCCCTGCCGTTTTTAAGGTGCTGGAGAGCCATTCTAATCTCGCTTAGACTGACGTCCGGGATATCATCGGAATAGTGTCGGATAAGACTTGCTCTTGGATCGTTACTCACACTTGCGTGTGGCTCCAACGATGATGTGTACAACTGCCTATAGAACCTCTCAATCTCACTCAAAATCTCAGGTGTCCCGGAAATGATGCTGCCACACTCAGTCTTCAGCCTCGACAGTTGGCTCTTACGGGCAGACAGATCTCTGGCAAAGACTTTGAAGCCCTGGTTCCGCTCGATCGCTTCTTTAATACGAGCAGTATTAAAGTTGCGTAAGTCGCGCCGCATGCATTTGGAGATCTGTCTGTTCAGTTGCCTGTATGCTGTCAAATTTGTTGACGATTGCAGCCTCATCTCCCATCTAACAGCCATGAGATTAAGAGTGTGATCGGAGAGTTTTTGTGTTCTTCTGCGGCGGGTCTTGCAGAACTTAGCTCCGACCGCATGGACAGTTTCCACGAGCTTGTCATTCATATCGTCCACTGCATTGCAATCTTGTAGGCACTGAAAGCGGTTGTGTAACTTGAGCTGAAAGCTTTCGGGATTTTGGATTAGAGCACGAGGGATACGGAACGTTGACTTCATTAGACGAGACCTCTCCAACTTAGCGTTTAGGTTCGGTGTGCCTCTAACCATTCGGTGATCGCTGCCAGTTTTCACTCTTGCGATCACTGAGACATCACTGAACAGTTGGCGTCTGGTCGTCATAATGAAGTCAATCTCATTTTTTGTCGAACCGTCGGGGCTCGACCAGGTCCAGTTCCTGTGGGGCCGCTTCTGGAAGAAAGAGTTCATCATAAAGAGTCCCTCTTTCTCCATAAAGTCGGCCAGCTGCTGGCTCCTTCGGTTCCGTTGCCCTACTCCAAATTTCCCTAACTTCAGCTCACCGTTTTCTCTTGTGCCTAGTTTTGCGTTGAAGTCTCCCATGAACACCGTGTAGTGGGTTTTGGAGGAATGCATGGCTTTGGAAATATCCTCATACATTTCCTCCACCTCCTCATCGGAATGTGCCGAGGTTGGTGCGTAAACCTGTATGACCTTCAGCGAATACCGTTTGGTGATTCTGAGTATCAGGTACGCGACCCTTGTCGACACACTCCCAATCTTTAGAACGTTGTTGACGAGAGACTTGTGGACGATAAATCCGACACCTCCTTGGGACAGATGGTCGCCCTCCCGGTGATAGAACAAGTTGCCGGATTCGAGAATCACCGTGTCCTCGCCCTCTCTTCGGACCTCGGATAATCCTATAATACTCCAGCGCAACTTGTCTATCTCTTCTTCCAGCTCCAGGATCTTCTCGTCAGCTCTCAGTGTGCGTGCGTTAAATGTTGCCAGGTCGAGTCGTCGTAGGTGGCAACCGAACCTCCACCGGAGATTCTTAGCACCCCCCTGCCCCGCCGTTACCATGGTCGCCACCGTAGCCAGGAATAGCGGGGCCGCCGGGGACTGGAGGCCGTCTATTTGTGTAATTGTTCATGGGGGGTATATTGCCATAGTTGCCACGCTTGGCGAGCGGGTTGGCAACCGCAGTTTTTTTTGTCGTACCGTTGCTGTTATCAGGAAGATGCTGCTGCCCATCTCCTGCCTGTTTCCCTCTGTCGCCTTTTACAACACCCACGGGAAGATATGGGGTAGTGGATATTCTTAACCGCCACTACACGGCATATATATATATATATATATATATATATATATATATATATATATATATATATATATATATATATATATATATATAATATGAATCTCGGAAACGGCTCCAACGATTTTCATAAAATTTTGTGCGCAGTTTCGGGGGCAATAAATCGATCTAGCTAGGATTTATTTTTAGAAAATGTTTTTTGTCCCTGTTTTTAGGCAATGAAAAACTGCTACAATATCGTTAGAATAAGAAGGTAAATTTTGACATTTTATTAATGATTACAAATAGCTTAATTGGTATATTGGGCGGTCACAAAATCGCAATACCATGGTTCGAGCCCAGACCGAGCGACCGACTTTTTTTTAATTTTTTTTCAAGTTCGTTTCTTTTTTGAGAAAATCTATATTTTCGAGCCCTTTTTTTAGTATTTTTTAAAAACACGAAAATTTAAAATAAACTAATTGCACTCATGATTTTTTATTTAAATAACCAGTTCAGTTTTTTCTATTATGTCGCTAAGATCAAAAAAATTATTCGTATTTAATCAGTATGTAATTTGTATCTAAATATAATTTCCAAAACACACGAATTAAAGAAACCGTGCGAAAAATACCGAGCAAAGCTCGGTCAACCGGGTACTAATTCTTTATTCACCCTTAAATGACAGTCTTTAATTAAAATCTAATCTTTGTTCTTTATGACAAGATGGATTTATAAATTTGCATTATATCTCTTATAGATGTCTCAATAGGCGACTAAGGCGCAGGTAGTAATGAGGCTAAAATCTTTAGAAAGTTCTAGATGTGCCCGACTAACAAATTGGCAGAGAGACGCGCGGGTTGTGAGGTCACGCGTGAGCCTTGTGCAGCGCGTGAGTGGACGCACGCCTGTTCTTTGGAAGATGAATCAAAACACATCATGCAAATTTAGCCTTTATAACATTTCGTGATGGACTAAAGTTTTATGTGTAACTTGTTCTCGTCAGTTTAATGGCTTCAAGTGCAATTATTGTTTGTAAAAGCAGTCGGCTTTTAATGCGTTTCGTGATGTCTAGTTTTATGAAGATTTATTCAACCAAAAATGAGTGCAGTTGTCGTATAACGTCTTGCAGCAAAGATCAAAGTTCTATGCACAGATGATGATTATTGCTAATAATGTAACATCACATAGATATTTTATGGTTATATTATTGAAAAGAATTTTACTTTTTATTTACTTTTTACATTTTATTATTTAAAAAAAAAGAATACTAGAAGTAATTCCGATCTCCAACTAAGTTTAAAAAGTGTGTGCTAGAAGTAATCCCCACATACATAGACAGTATTCAGCTACTCCGACTTCAAAAAGGTCGAACCCACGACTTTTGACTTTTGCAGTTTGACCGCGTCGCTGTCCTTAAGCATAAGGCTACTGTCTCTTTCATCCTTTATCCTTATCTGAGGAGTGCTAAGACTAGTAAGCGTAATGATTCCATCATAACTTGCATAGTTATAACATAGTTACGTGCTGCCAAACACAACAGTGTCACAGAATACCAGCGTAAAATAGCGGCTCCACACTACTATTTTTCGTAGGGTGCGTTTAGAGAACCGGAGACTCATATTACTGGAAACGTGGTATTCTATCTTAGTCCTCACGAGTGACAACGAAACTGCATTTTAATTCGTAGTCGAGAATGATTTCTATAGGCCACATCATCTATAACTAAAAATTGATGGGTACTCAAACAAGACTTTTTTTAAATCGTTACCCCCACACTAGGATTTTCTCGTGGAGGCAGTTTACAAACATAAATTGCACAGGGACAAACATCCAGATCCGTAACAATTATTTGTAGGCCATACAAATAGTTCTTTCGTACGGAATTCGAACCCGCGTACCCCACCACAGCAACTCATTGCTAAGCCACTGCGCCAAGGAACCGTCTACCAAAGACTACTCTAGCCAAATGGCACGTCCGTTAAATACAAGTAATGTTAATGATTTCTTATATTTACGCGAACACTATACATTGATTTAAACTACTTTTACGGATTTTATCGCGTTTTATTTATATTAATTTTAATACCCGACGTTTCGGGTGCTTTCCAGCACCCATGGTCACGGGGGACTGAGGTGACTGACGTCCCGATGTCAAAGTTAACCCGGAGTACCTTCAGCTTTTTAATTATTGTCTTTGGTCCGATCAACGCAGAATGAACTAACTGTATTTTGAAGTCTTGCAGTGGTTTGCTTGGGTTTAGTTTCAATTTTATTAATTATAGGATCCCAAGCAGGTGGTAGTACCCATCCTTCTTCTCTATTGAAATTAGGATGTTTTTTAATTTCAATAGCCTCACGTATCATCCTTGGTAGGAATCGATGTTCTTTCGCGAGGGTTTGTGGTCTATCAAATCTGATGTAATGGTTGGGGCCATCTAGAATATGATCGCGACAAGTGATGTTACTAATAGGACCTATCAATAAACTAAGCAAATGGCCTAAGCTCTTTGAAATCGAAACGAATCAAACGTCGCTTGAAAAATTATTAGAGTAGCGAAGAGATTTGCTGCAATTACGTAGCTTACAGAATTATCTACTTGACAAAGTCCGGCCAGTATAAAGTTAATCTATTGCATAGCATTTCGAGTGATCGCACGCTACATGGCTTCGGCGGATCACGATTCTTATATTAACATCGTCTTCTAGATTACAGGCTAATGCAAAATATTAATTTAGAAAACACTGGAAGTTAGTTGTAACTACGTGTTTGACTTCAAGTGTTTTCTCTCTGCCACTTGTTATTGTGTGTTATTGTAGTGACACGTATGCTAAGAGCCGTGATAGTTCAGATGCTAAGCGCTAGCTGTAAATTTCATAGTACGCCAGCAACCCGGGTTCGATTCCCGCCGGTACCAATGGATTTGTTAATTTCAGTTTTAAGTGCTGATTTACCAGGTGCTCAGCGGTCAAGAAAAACATCGTGAGGAAACCTGTATCTCTGAGAAATAAGAAAAAAAATTCGAAGACATTTGAAGTACGCCAACACGCATCTAAGAAAGAATAAAAGAAGGAAGTAAAACGATATGTGAAATAAGAATAGTTGGTTGATGAGTTTTTTATTTGGGATGTGTATTTAGCAGGTATGGTAGATATGATAAGGATATATAACGACGAGTAAACGCAGGAAATAGAGTAAATAGGGCTCTACAGTCTATTGTGGAAAGTCAGAATGTGTGAAGAAAGGCACATATAATTTACAATTCTGCGTTAGTCCCTACTTTAATGTACTAGTGAATCTTGGGAGAATAAGCACGAGAGTAGAATAAACGCTGTAGAAATGCGGTCGTTAAGGAGTATGTTAGTGCTGAATCTAAAAGAGAGAGTTTGCATTAAAAGAGCAGTGTAGTTTGGTCATGTAGAAAGTATGAACGAGGAAAGAGTGACAAAGCAGGGAGGTATGTCAGGATCATGCCAAATGGAAGTCCGTAGTCTCTGACTGGGTGAACCCAGAGGGTTAGGCATGGACTACAGTACGTTAACAGACTTCACATGTTCTCTATCTGTCAACGTTAATACAATACAATAACTTTTCAGGTGATAAGGACTTAAAAATTAAGAACATTGGCCCATAGCAATATATACCTTATCCTAATATATATATATATATATATATATATATATATATATATATATATATATATATATATATATATCTTTATAAATATAAAGTACGTGTCACGTTGTTTGTCCGCGATGGACTTCTAAACTACTTCACCGATTTTGATCAAATTTGCACAACGTGTGCAGTTTGGTCCAACTTGAGAGATAGGATAGTTAAACTTCTATTCATATTCGCAATATTATTTTATTCCAAATTATATTTGTATATAATTTGACAGTCACAATACATACGCTTCCAAGCGCATTGACTATGTCAATGTGTCAATGCTACGTTTGAAACGGTTCCTTTAAAAATAAAAAAGTCTCAATGAAGCAATTTACATTTTTGCAATACGTTAGCGATGACATGTTTTGTCAAAATTACAGGAATAATATTTTGATTACTGAAGTATAAATTAAATTCATATTATAGTGAAAATAATACAGTGAAATTATTCCTGCTTCTTAATTTAATAATTAACTAATGTGCTTCGTTGTTCAAAACACTTAATTAAAATAATATATTATACATGTAAGTATTATCACATAGTTACATTATTGTATTTGCAGTGCATAGAATTACTGTATTTTGATGGTCATGAGGTACTAAGGCTCCAAGATCTAAATGAATCTGGTTATTTGTCACAAAAATGGTTGATATTTATTTTCCGCTTCCTTCTCGTGTTATTGATTTATTAATATTTTTTATTTTTTTATTCAAACTTTATTAAAACTGACATAAAACTTTATTATTAAAAATTATTTTCAATTCTTATTTCAACGTGATATAATAGCATGTTTTTCAGTTTTTTTTAATTTAAAAGTTTAAATTATTATTTTCAGTCAAATGCCACCGAAAAAATCTAATCTCAATAACGCGAGGGGCAGAGAGGCACGACGCAAGTGCTCATCAGTCGGCAGAACAATTCGAAACAAGAAATGCAGATCAAAGAATCAGAACAGCAGAGAGTCGTGCACAAGAACATCAAGAACAGCGTGACGTACGTCTGCGACAGACTATTGTGAGAACAAGAGCAGCACGAGAGCAAAACATAGCTACAACTCGAGTACAAGAACGACAGAGGCAGCGGGCCAGCCGCTCATTATCACGAACATCATTTGTTCGTCTTGCTTTCGAATATGCACCAGATATTAACTACTCTGCGCATTCAAAAATCGCTATCGGTACAATGGATAAAGTATGTCAATATTGTCAGGCATTGAAATTTCAGAACGAAACACCCGGCATGTGCTGCGCATCGGGAAAAGTTGTGCTGTCACCTCTACCCACTCCGCCGGAACCTTTATTATCCCTTCTTGCTGGAGATTCAGATGATTCAAAATTATTTTTCGTAAGATACGCAAATTTAATTCTTGCTTCCAAAAGACGTCATTTGGGGCAACTAAAATTTGCGATTTCGCATCTGATGGACGTAATCTTGAAACGACATTTAAAATACAAGGCCAGGTGTACCATCAAATCGGGTCATTGATGCCAATGCCTGGTAATGATCCGAAATTTCTTCAAATTTATTTTATGGGCAATTGTGAAGAGCGTGATAACTCGGTGCCAGTATAATTTCATTGAACAAGCAGAAGAAAGGGCAATTGTGATTATGCTGGAAATTTTTTTAGAAGATCATAATGCACTAATTCGATTGATTAAAAGAGTTTCGCCACGACTGCAAAATGACAACTATCAAGTCGTCATAAAAGCCGACAAAGTACCATTAGGTGAACATGCTGGCAGATTCAACGCTCCAACTGTTGATGAGGTCGCTATTATTATGGTTGGTGATCCAGTTGACAAAAGAGCTATAAAAATTACACGGCGAGACAACACTGTCAGTACGATTTCGGATCTACACCGTTCATATGACGCACTACAATATCCATTAATATTTTGGCAAGGACAGGATGAATATCACCTTAACATCAAACAGTGTGATCCAAATACCGGTAAATTTGACAATTAACTATTTAATATCTTACTGTGTGTACTTATTTTAATTTCTTATTTTATTTTATTTTTTATTGTTTTTAGGTGCTAAAAGAGATAAAAACGTTAGTTCAATGAACTACTACGCACACCGATTGATGATAAGACTGTATCAAGACAACTATATCCTTCGATATCGTCAGCTATTCCATCAATACATTGTTGATATGTATGCTAAGGTTGAAAGCGAATGCTTGCGATTCATTCGATACAACCAGGCTAAATTACGATCAGAAGAATACATTCACTTACGAGATGCTGTTGTTGGAAACATCGACGAAAATTTAAATCCCAAAGACATCGGTAATGCTTTCATTTTAACTTCAATCTACATCGGCAGTCCACGGAATATGCAGAAATACATACAAGATGCGATGACTTACGTACGTTATTACAGCGGACCAGATTTGTTTATTACATCACATGTAATGCGAATTGGACAGAAATACAAACTTTACTATTACCAGGACAACAAGCAATTCATCGTCATAATAACTGCACGTGTGTTCAAACAAAAATTGAAATCCTTAATTGATTTTATTGTTAAATATTCAGCTTTTGGTATCACACGTTGTTGGCTATATTCGATCGAGTGGCAAAAGCGAGGTTTGCCTCATGCCCACATTTTAATTTGGCTTCAAGATAAAATCCATCCAGAAGAAATAATTTCAGCCGAAATTCCAGACCCATCAATTGATCCAGAATTATTTGATATTGTTACCAAACATATGATACACGGGCCATGCGGTGCTTTCAACATGACGTCACCATGCATGGAAAATGGAAAATGTAAGAAAAATTTTCCAAAGCCGCATACGAATGAAACTATCACGGATATTGAGGGTTATCCAATGTATCGCCGCAGAAATACTGAGAACGGTGGACACAGATTCACAATGCGACTGCCGAATTCTATAAATCAAGTAGAACTTGATAATCAGTGGGTGGTACCATACTCACCATTACTTTCAAAAACTTATGAAGCTCATATTAATGTCGAGCTTTGCAGTTCTGTAAAATCAATAAAGTACATTTGTAAGTATGTAAATAAAGGCAGTGATTTAGCCATATTTGAAGTACAAAATATAAATAAAAATGACGAAATAACACGGTACCAAATGGGTAGATACATTAGCAGCAACGAAGCTATTTGGCATATTCTCAGCTTTCCCATTCACGAAAGGACCCTCCTGTACAGCATCTAGCAATACATCTTGAAAACGGTCAACGTGTATACTTCACTGAAGAAAATGTTATCCAAAGAGCGCTTGAGGCTCCAAAAACGACACTAACTGAATTTTTTACATTGTGTCAAAAATCTGATATTTTTGGCCAATTCGCAAAGACATTGCTATATACTGATGTTCCACGTTATTTCACATGGAACAAATCCGGTAAAAAATGGGAGCCACGAAACCAAGGAAAACCACATCCTTCCATTACAGGCATATTCAAAGCTAAGACATTGGGGCGACTTTATACGGTACATCCAAAGCAACGTGAGTGCTTCTATTTACGTTTGTTATTGGTGAATGTTCGCGGACCAACGTCTTTTGAATTTCTGCGAACAGTTAATGGTCAAGTATTCAATACATACCAAGATGCATGTCGTGAACTGCAATTGCTAGAAGACGATAACCATTGGGACTTAACGCTTGCTGATGCTGCGTTGACATCAACGCCCAATAACATTCGTCAGCTGTTTGCAATTATTTTAACAACATGTTATCCATCGCAAGCACAAAATTTGTGGGAAAAATATAAAAATGTATATGACAGGAGACATATTGCACCGAATTAGACAAAGAGATCAATGCCAAAACATAGATTATACGCCAGAGATATATAATGAAGCGTTAGTATTGGTCGAGAATTTATGTGTTTTAATTTCAAATTTACCACTTAATCATTATGGTATGCCATCACCTGATCGCCCAGCCACCGACTTAGAAACACCGATTTACAGCGAGAAAAACAATATGACTACGGTAATTAGTAACATTTAAAGCGAACAATGAGCTATTACAGAAAGTAGAACAAAAAATTATTTATGATCGGATTATGCTGACTGTTGTTGCTGAACAAGGCGGCTTTTTTTTGACGCACCTGGTAAAACCGGTAAGACATTTTTAATATCGCTGATTCTTGCCAAAGTACGATCACAAAAGAAAATAGCATTGGCAGTTGCATCGTCAGGCATTGCGGCTTCTTTGCTAGATGGTGGGCGAACGGCACATTCAACATTGAAGTTGCCATTGGACATTCATAATAAACCAAACGCAATATGTAACATAAAAAAAAATAGTGAAATAGCTGCAGTGTTGCGGAAGAGTTCAATCATAACTTGGGATGAGTGCACAATGGCTCACAAACATTCACTCGAAGCATTGCATAGAACTATGCAAGATTTAAACGGCAACGATAAACATTTCGGTGGTTCTATCTTACTTTTGTCTGGTGATTTCCGACAGACCTTACCGGTTATACCTCGCTCTACTTTCGCGGATGAGATTAATGCATGTTTGAAACAATCATTCTTATGGCGAAGTGCAGAAACACTTCGTTTGACCATAAACATGCGCGTACGATTGCAAAATGATTCATCTGCCCAAATATTTTCAGAACAATTACTAGATATTGGGAACGGTAAAATAGAACTGCAACCAAATACGCAATGCATTAAACTGCCAGACAATTTCTGCACTGTTCTTCCGGGAAAAAATGAATTGATTCAGAGTATCTTTCCAGATATACAGAGTAATTACTTGAATCATAACTGGCTCAGTGATCGGGCTATTTTGGCAGCCAAAAATGTTGATGTTGACGAAATTAACTTCCAGATACAACAGTTATTACCTGGCGATCTGATGTCTTTTAAATCAATCGATACTGTTGTTAATGAAAATCAAAGTGTAAATTTTCCAATCGAATTTTTAAATTCACTAGATATACCTGGAATGCCACCACATAATCTTCGACTAAAGATTGGTTCACCTATTTTTCTCCTGCGTAATTTGAATCCACCTCGATTATGCAACGGTACGCGTTTGGTCATCAAAAGGATCACTGGAAATATCCTTGAGGCAACCATTTTAACTGGAAATTTTAAAGGAGAAGTGGTTCTGTTGCCACGTATTCCAATGATACCGTCAGATTCTACGATACCCTTCAGAAGGCTACAGTTTCCAATTCGTTTAGCTTTTGCCATGTCTATAAATAAATCTCAAGGCAAACAACGTCTATTTGTGGTTTGAATTTGGAAAATCCATGTTTTTCTCATGGGCAACTATATGTAGCATGTTCACGAGTAGGAAAACCGTCGAATCTATTTGTTTTAGCTAAAAACAGGTTAACCAAAAATATTGTTCACCGATTAGTGCTAAATTAAATTGAAATTAAAAGTATTTGTAATTTAAAATAATAAATATTATTGTTAAAGATTTAAAACTATCTGCCGTACCTACCTCATTTATAAGTTTAAGTGTCACATGTTATTTACTGTAAAGTTTGTAATATACTCATTTGTTACAAACTTGAATTAAAAATTTATAAATTTTAAAATTAATTCTATTGTGATGATTTTTGTTTGATATCAATTGTACAAAAATTTTGATCAATCGTGTTCAAAGTCCTTCTCCTTCAAATCCCAATCCAGCGGAATTTTATACCAGCTTTAAAGTTTCAGTCTTCATTCGTAAATAACAATTTCATTGTATTAAGGGTAACGGTAGTAGAAAATCAGCCGTGGAGTTCGCCATTTTTTTTTTACAAATGGCATCTATGTAAAAAAAGCATGGTGGTCCCCATGATTGATGTTCTCCTACCGTTCCTAGTTTAATAAAATGTAATAAAACAAAGACGTTAGCCACAGCAATGCGTGGCCGGGTCTTATAGTATATATATATACATACATATCATAAACATAACTTAACATATAATATACAACTATTTAGGGAACTTTTTTCTTTGGCGCGTCTCTGTATGGGCGACACATTACCCCAGAGGGCCAGAAACCAGGAGCGAGGAATGCCTCTTTGTACGTAGGATTTGAAGCTAACTTCGGAATATGTTCGGTGATATAGGTCAAAGCTGTTATTAACTTTTGATTGGTACAATATTTGAAATGGATACGTCTGCAAATTGATCATTTAATTTCATTCGTTCTCGAGATTCCTTCCATCTTTATTTAGTTTTAAATTTCTTAAGTAGTTATAGTTTCAACTTTATTTAAAATATTAAATTTAACGTGTTTATTAAAATCTATCATGATTCTTACTCACCTCAAATAAATAACCGTATACATAATCGTAATGCTTTAATTAAGCACAGACAAAGGCGGACCCGTGTGAATCGAACTGGGTACAGGCTGTTTGGATTCCACGCGGCACGCAGGAGCCGATAATACAGGACGTACGTATCCGAAGTCCGAGGCAATGAATTAAGTGTGCTATCTACAGTGTGTTTCTATCCTCGCCGGCTGTTCACATTAGTCACGAATAGGTTGGGAAGTATATAGAGCTGCTGACGTGAGAACGAGGCAATTTTGAGCAGTGAACTATTTACCATTGTCTAGATATAACCATTTAGAATTCAAAACAAATACGTTTTTAAATAAAATAATAATTTTGACTCAAGACGAACTAATATCATTGTTTTTTTTATGGATGTTGCATGTCAGGGACATCAACGCATCTGTGGCCTTTTAAAAAAATAGTTGCAGATGCTCTTGGCTGCTGTAGCCACTTACCATCAAGAGACCCGTTAGCTCACTTCACAATTATATATTAAACTAGCTGACCAGGCAGACGTTGTTCTGCCTTCTCCGATGTCACTTTGTCCTAAAAAAATCCTATAAAAATCCTTTAATTCGTAATAAAAATATTAATGGTCACTTATCTGGATAAACACTATCCTGTCTTTCAAGTTGAACCAAACTGCATACAGTGTGCAAAATGTCATTGAAATCAGTTCAGTAGTTTAAGAATTCATAGCGGTCAAATGATGTGGTCAATGTGACACGTAATTCTTATATATCAAGATAAGTAACTTTGCCTATCCAACTATCGAACTGAAAAATAAAATGAAAAATACTTGACAGTAATTAACACCTTTACAAATAATTCAGCAGTGGTTCTCACACTAGGCACGCAGACCTGTATCGTGAGAGCCATAATAAATATAAATAATAAAACTAGATGATTATTTTTGATCCGGGATCTGGATCATTAGTGGGATGTTTGCCACAGTTGCCACACTTGGCAAGCGGATTAGCAACCGCAGGTTTTTTTTGTTTTTAGTCGTTAATAGGAAGACGCTTCTGCCCATCCCCTGATTTGTTTCTCTCCGTCGCCACTTACGACACCCACTGGATGATATGTGGGTAGTGGATATTCTTACACTGCCATACACGATAATCTTACATAGGTTTATTATAACTAAATATTTGATTCCCTCTGTTGCCACTTACGACACCCACTGGATGATATGTGGGTAGTGGATATTCTTACACTGCCATTACACGATAATCTTACATAGGTGTATTATAACTAAATATTTGTTTCTCTCTGTCGCCACTTACGACACCCACTGGATGATATGTGGGTAGTGGATATTCTTACACTGCCATTACACGATAATCTTACATAGGTGTATTATAACTAAATATTTGATTCTCTCTGTCGCCACTTACGACACCCACTGGATGATATGTGGGTAGTGGATATTCTTACACCGCCATTACACGATAATCTTACATAGATGTATTATAACTAAATATTTGTTTCTCTCTGTCGCCACTTACGACACCCACTGGATGATATGTGGGTAGTGGATATTCTTACACTGCCATTACACGATAATCTTACATAGGTGTATTATAACTAAATATTTGATTCCCTCTGTTGCCACTTACGACACCCACTGGATGATATGTGGGTAGTGGATATTCTTACACCGCCGTTACACGGTAATCTTACATAGGTGTATTATAACTAAATATTTGTTTCTCTCTGTCGCCACTTACGACACCCACTGGATGATATGTGGGTAGTGGATATTCTTACACTGCCATTAAACGATAATCTTACATAGGTGTATTATAAATAAATATTTGATTCCCTCTGTTGCCACTTACGACACCCACTGGATGATATGTGGGTAGTGGATATTCTTACACCGCCGTTACACGATAATCTTACATAGGTGTATTATAACTAAATATTTGATTCCCTCTGTTGCCACTTACGACACCCACTGGATGATATGTGGGTAGTGGATATTCTTACACCGCCGTTACACGATAATCTTACATAGGTGTATTATAACTAAATATTTGTTTCCCTCTGTCGCCACTTACGACACCCACTGGATGATATGTGGGTAGTGGATATTCTTACACAGCCGTTACACGGTAATCTAACATAGATGTATTATAACTAAATATTTGTTTCTCTCTGTCGCCACTTACGACACCCACTGGATGATATGTGGGGAGTGGATATTCTTACATCGCCGTTACACGGTAACCTTACATAGGTGTATTATAACTAAATATATGTTTCCCTATGTCACCACTTACGACACCCACTGGATGATATGTGGGTAGTGGATATTCTTACACCGCCGTTACACGGTAATCTTACATAGGTGTATTATAACTAAATATTTGTTTCTCTCTGTCGCCACTTACGACACCCACTGGATGATATGTGGGTAGTGGATATTCTTACACTGCCATTACACGATAATCTTACATAGGTGTATTATAACTAAATATTTGATTCCCTCCGTCGCCACTTACGACACCCACTGGATGATATGTGGGTAGTGGATATTCTTACACTGCCATACACGATAATCTTACATAGGTGTATTATAACTAAATATTTGATTCCCTCTGTTGCCACTTACGACACCCACTGGATGATATGTGGGTAGTGGATATTCTTACACTGCCATTACACGATAATCTTACATAGGTGTATTATAACTAAATATTTGATTCGCTCTGTTGCCACTTACGACACCCACTGGATGGTATGTGGGTAGTGGATATTCTTACACTGCCATTACACGATAATCTTACATAGGTGTATTATAACTAAATATTTGTTTCTCTCTGTCGCCACTTACGACACCCACTGGATGATATGTGGGTAGTGGATATTCTTACACTGCCATTACACGATAATCTTACATAGGTGTATTATAACTAAATATTTGATTCCCTCTGTTGCCACTTACGACACCCACTGGATGATATGTGGGTAGTGGATATTCTTACACCGCCGTTACACGGTAATCTTACATAGGTGTATTATAACTAAATATTTGTTTCCCTCTGTCGCCACTTACGACACCCACTGGATGATATGTGGGTAGTGGATATTCTTACACCGCCATTACACGATAATCTTACATAGGTGTATTATAACTAAATATTTGATTCCCTCTGTTGCCACTTACGACACCCACTGGATGATATGTGGGTAGTGGATATTCTTACACCGCCGTTACACGATAATCTTACATAGGTGTATTATAACTAAATATTTGTTTCTCTCTGTCGCCACTTACGACACCCACTGGATGATATGTGGGTAGTGGATATTCTTACACCGCCATTACACGGTAATCTTACATAAGTGTATTATAACTAAATATTTGATTCCCTCTGTCGCCACTTACGACACCCACTGGATGATATGTGGGTAGTGGATATTCTTACACCGCCGTTACACGGTAATCTTACATAGGTGTATTATAACTAAATATTTGTTTCTCTCTGTCGCCACTTACGACACCCACTGGATGATATGTGGGTTGTGGATATTCTTACACCGCCATTACACGGTAATCTTACATAGGTGTATTATAACTAAATATTTGATTCCCTCTGTCGCCACTTACGACACCCACTGGATGATATGTGGGTTGTGGATATTCTTACACTACCGTTACACGGTAATCTTACATAAGTGTATTATAACTAAATATTTGTTTCTCTCCGTCGCCATTTACGACATCCACTGGATGATATGTGGGTAGTGGATATTCTTACACTACCGTTACACGGTAATCTTATATAGGTGTATTATAACTAAATATTTGTTTCTCTCCGTCGCCATTTACGACATCCATTCGATGATATGTGGTTGGTGGATATTCTTACACCGCCGTTACACGGTAATTTAACATACAATGTAATTAAATAACAAAATATCTCAATTTTCAGCTCTATGTTATTAAGGATGCACATCATCCATTACTCTTACCATAATCCTTGATCGTCGTTGAAGTAAATACTCGCCGTTGCAATATTGGCGTTATAAATAAAATAGGCTTAATTGTATTCGGCCAGTATCAAACAATCAAAATATTTCAATTTACTTTTGCAAAGCCTGAAAATTTTAAAAGTAAATATGAACAGGGAATAATTTAATATTAACAAACGTTAAATTAATGTAACTAAAACACGTATAGATACCCATTAACATTACAGTCTATCAAAAGTCCACTACTAAACATAGACCTCCCCCGTAGATTGTCTCATAGGGAGGATATTCGCTAGACTCCCCCCGCTTGACAAGCGGTTTGATAACTACAGCTTGTTATTTTTCATTCAGTTGTTATCACGAAGATGCTACTGCCCATCTCCCGGTTTAGTTTCCCTGTGATTTGTGGTGGTGGATATTCTTAAACCGCCACTACGCGGTACCTATAGATACCATTGTATCCTAACTTATCAGTTTATGTGTAACGCTAACGTTATAAAATCGTATTACCTACAGCTAGTTTTTAGTACTACAGTGATAAAAATAATCTCGCAGTTCATGAGTTGGTAATTAACGACTGTAGCTCCTGGATGATACCTATAGGCCAAAGATGGTATATCGTAATAATTATTGCACCTTTCTTCATCTTTAAAACTAGAAACAATTTTATAGGCACTACGTATAGGATCATGTGTAGGCACTAATGCTTATCGGCTAAAACAGAAATAGGCGTGGTTTTATGAAAGAATTACAATTGAGCACACAATCCACCTGAAGGTTAGTAGTGGATTTAAAATCAAAATGCCAGAAGCTTTGTCACACGAGAAAGTTAACATAGAATTCGACACCAATAACCAGTCTTCGTCACTTATACGAAACAAGAGAGTATTAAATCGTTTCTAGCTTTACCAGATTGAAATAGCAGCGTGTTAATTTGTAATTACGTGTGATTATGGTTCCTCCACTTATTCACAATATATTTTTATTCTGTAACTTATTCCTGTTGCTATGATATGCTGCAGCGTTGCTCTACCACGTATTAGAAACTAAAGTTTTATTCTGTAACTTATTCCTGTTGCTATGATATGCTGCAGCGTTGCTCTACCACGTATTAGAAACGAAAGTTTTATTCTGTAACTTATTCCTGTTGCTATGATATGCTGCAGCGTTGCTCTACCACGTATTAGAAACTAAAGTTTTATTCTGTAACTTATTCCTGTTGCTATGATATGCTGCAGCGTTGCTCTACCACGTATTAGAAACTAAAGTTTTATTCTGTAACTTATTCCTGTTGCTATGATATGCTGCAGCGTTGCTCTACCACGTATTAGAAACTAAAGTTTTATTCTGTAACTTATTCCTGTTGCTATGATATGCTGCAGCGTTGCTCTACCACGTATTAGAAACTAAAGTTTTATTCTGTAACTTATTCCTGTTGCTATGATATGCTGCAGCGTTGCTCTACCACGTATTAGAAACTAAAGTTTTATTCTGTAACTTATTCCTGTTGCTATGATATGCTGCAGCGTTGCTCTACCACGTATTAGAAACTAAAGTTTTATTCTGTAACTTATTCCTGTTGCTATGATATGCTGCAGCGTTGCTCTACCACGTATTAGAAACTAAAGTTTTATTCTGTAACTTATTCCTGTTGCTATGATATGCTGCAGCGTTGCTCTACCACGTATTAGAAACTAAAGTTTTATTCTGTAACTTATTCCTGTTGCTATGATATGCTGCAGCGTTGCTCTACCACGTATTAGAAACTAAAGTTTTATTCTGTAACTTATTCCTGTTGCTATGATATGCTGCAGCGTTGCTCTACCACGTATTAGAAACTAAAGTTTTATTCTGTAACTTATTCCTGTTGCTATGATATGCTGCAGCGTTGCTCTACCACGTATTAGAAACTAAAGTTTTATTCTGTAACTTATTCCTGTTGCTATGATATGCTGCAGCGTTGCTCTACCACGTATTAGAAACTAAAGTTTTATTCTGTAACTTATTCCTGTTGCTATGATATGCTGCAGCGTTGCTCTACCACGTATTAGAAACTAAAGTTTCAAATCTTATCAAGAGAATCACCAGACGATTAGTTATTTAGTTTAAATATTATATAGTAATTTAAAATAAAAATACTAGCAGTTTATATCAATGCTAGTATTTTTATTTCAAATTGAGTTATTACGATGCAGGAGTACTGTATCTATTGAGAGAGTGGACCGTTGCCTTAAATATTATCTACTGGTAATTTACATTTGGTAAATATAAGTATCATACCTTTGATTGCTTTAATGTGCTTAGTATTTGTGGCATCAGGGCTAAAATAAGTTATATCTTCTTATGTCTAGAGTAATTAATATATTTTTTAATAGAATAAGGTTACAAATGTGCACAGAGCCCACCTGATAGTAAGTAGAACTTGTGGCCGATGAATATCCACATCTATTCTCAATAAATAATCAAAATGCAGATGCGTTGTCACCCCCAAGATGGAATGCCTCGTTTCCTGTAAAAGGGGTCTCCATAATATACACTCGAAATGACGGAATGCTACACAATTGTATGAAACTTTGGCCGGTACATACATATGAAAATTATACGTCATGCCCATGAAAATAAATCCTCATATTTGGTAGACAGATTGCGTTAGCCAATTACTTTATATTTCTGTTTTTTTTTATTTAACTGATATTATTAATAGTGGGTTGCCCAGAAGAAATCGCTATGCAGCGATAAGACAGTTGAATTGTAGCTTATCGTGTTCTTTCAATGTTTTTTTTTAATAAAGTAAGTAAAGTTACAGCCTTCCCACTCCCACTACTGGGTACAGGCCCCCACTGATTTCTGAGAGAGTTTTAGGGCAAGGTGATTAAAAAAAAGATGAAATATTTTTCTTAATTTCTTAGATATGTAGGTTGCACACGATGTTTTCATTCACCGCCGAGCATGTGTAGTAAAATTGCTATTAACAATTTCATCGGTGAGGACGGAGATCGTACCTGGGTTGTACCTATACTGTGATATTTATTTTATTGCGTTTAGCTCCCAAGCTACCACAGTTCACGGCTTTTTGTTTTGTGGACTACATTAAAGAGAGAATGCCCTATGGCAATAAATCCGCCATAAGTACTACTTTGTGCATGAAAATATAAATAAAGTTGACTGACTTGTAGGTCTGGTGGTCATAAGCGCGACTGTTGATCATGTGGTCGCGGGTTCGAATCCTGAGTCGGGCTAAATTAGGTTATTGACTTTTCTGTAGAAGAATTTGTAGAAGTGGCCCGAAATCAGTAAGTTTTCAGTGTCTCACCTCTGTGTCTCGGAAAGAACATAAATGAACAGTTAAATAATCTAAAGTACTCTTGCAGCCGCGGTGGTGAAACGTTACAAAAAAACGTGACGTTTTGGTTTTTTTAATACTGTACTAAATTATTCATTACTACAATAAAGGAGTGAAACTCACTTCAAAAATATAGTTTTTTTGTCTTTAATTAGCCGTGAATATATTAGTATTTAATCTTTTGATAAAGTAATTATTAAGTATTATTTTTTTATAATATTATTAAATCAATAAACGAATGCTGTATACTCACTTCATTTAGCGTGACAATTTGCCAGCAGAGGTTCGTGCGAACATTTGATAGGTCCCACTTAATACACAGTTGCCTAACAGTCCGTTTCAGAAACTCACGAATAATTTAGCGACTTTGTGATTTGGTTCATTCCAAACTGAGTCTTATTGTAAAAGCAGAAAAGCCAGTCTAAGCGAACAATAAACTACTCTGAAAATCACGTGATTTTGGTAACCATGACGACCGAAATGCAGAGGTGCAATAGTCTAATCTAGTAGGGCACGACCACACGAGTTCGTCGCCCGCGGAGGTCTTGTGGGGCGGGCCTATGTCACCATCGGTTATGAGAATGAAACATTTAGTTTCAAGAAAGCCAGTTATTAATGAAATTGTTTTTTTTTAAATATAATGCAGAGGACATCTGACTATGGACTTGCAACCAATTTTAAAGAAAGCCACAGACACAAATGTCTTGCACATCTGTAGATATCCTTAAACGGAACATTTAATTTTACTGAACGTTTCTTTCGTCAAAAGATTAAGTCAAGCAACAGAAGTTTTACTTCAAAAATTTTTGAGAATGGAAACAAAGCCATATCTAATTAAATGTTATTCATTTATAATTGATATTTTTAAAGTCAGTGCATTTTGGCCGAAGACGGTGTTATATGGATAAGGATACGATAGTATAAGACTAAAATAAATATCAACGGCTCATCACCTGACCCTGATGACTTTTACAAACACAGGCAGCGTCGATTTAAATATACAAAATATTTATTTGTAAAATTGTTTCCATAGAATATATCTAATGAAGTTATATTTTTCAACGAATGAAATAAACATTTTGTTGGCCAAGTGTCAATTTTTTTTAAAGTCTATGTTACGCTGAAGGGAAACTCAAGATTTTTTACGAAAAAGTTGGACATAAAAACAAAAAAAAATCCGTAAAATGTATGGAAAACAGTTATTTGTAGGCCAAACTGAAACCTGTTGACTACCGTAGGCATGAAAATGATGAATTTTAGTTTCGAATAATTTTTAAGAATCAGGAATTATTTTATTCTGTACTCTAAACTCTTCATTAGTACATTTTATAAAAATTATTTTATAAAATGTTTTCTTGACTTAGATTTGTAAAAACTACTAAAATTTCTGGGATAATCCAACTTGGCTGGGTGTAGCAATATTGCAACAAATTTTCTGTAACCAATAAGAATTGCCAGTGATATTTGGAGTTGCTACAGAATAAAGATATTCCATGACGTTGTAAGAGGTGACAAAGTGAAACTGAAACATGATATGAGCAACAGTATCTTTTTAATAACAACCAACAATAATAAAAATTGCGCTTGCCAACTGACCTGCCAAGCGTGGCGAATGTTGCAAAATTCTTCCATATAAGGCAGAGTATGGGACTGCCCCGCGTATTCTGGGGGGGGGGGGATTTCCGTTCAAGACTACAACTGTTCGGGGTAAACGGAGCAACAAGACCAAGGCGACCCCTACCACGCTATCCGTGAATTTCTGCAATATCAGGGGACTTCACTCTAACCTAAAAGCCGTCCACTACCATCTCGAGATGGCGAGGCCGGCTCTGTTCTTTCTGAGCGAGACGCATGTGTCCTCTCCAG
Source organism: Parnassius apollo (assembly GCA_907164705.1). NCBI lineage: Eukaryota > Metazoa > Arthropoda > Insecta > Lepidoptera > Papilionidae > Parnassius > Parnassius apollo. Next base: position 6,088,837 of record CAJQZP010000929.1, read on the forward strand.
GTGATGTCTCGTATCTCTCCTACCCGGGGTACAAACTGGAGCACTCCTTTGTGCCTCGGGCTGGAGTTTACGTTTACGTCAGAGAGGACATCTGTTCTCGACGCCTCGGCAGTCTTCGGAAGGTTCGGACCTGTCCATCCTTTGGCTACGCGTAGACAGCGACAGCCATTCGCGCGTCTACGGGTGCTTCTATAGGTCCCATAGCGGTAATGCCGAAACAAACCGACTCTTCGACCACGTCCAAATGGCTACAGATTCGTTGCTACAGCAGATCCCTCCCGCAGAGGTCATGATCCTCGGCGACTTCAACGCCCATCACGCCGAATAGCTTGGTTCACGTTAAACTGATCATGCGGGGAGATCTGTTCATGATTTTGCTTTGGCATATGGTCTGACACAACTGGTTATTTCGCCTACGCGAACTCCAGATGTAGAGGATCATGCACTTTCCCTGTTGGACCTTCTGCTGACCTCTCACCCGGACGGCTATCAGATTTCCGTCAACGCCCCTTTAGGCTCCTCGGACCATTGTCTTGTCCGGAGTGTGGTGCCACTCATGCTGAAATCGCAGTTGCATTCTGCAGGCTGCCGCCGTGTTTGGCACTATAGGTCAGCCGATTGGGATGGGATGCGGTCTTTCTATGCATCCTACCCTTGGGGGCGGGTTTGCTTCTCGCCGGACGATCCCAACGTTGTTGCGGATTCTGTCGCTGATGTGGTACTTCAGGGTATGGAACTTTTTATTCCTTCCTCTGTGGTGCCCATTGGAGGCAAATCTCAGCCATGGTTTGGTCGCTCCTGTAACATAGCATCATGCTATAAGCAGGAGTGTTACCAAGCCTGGGCTGACGCATCAACGTCCCGGGATGTAAACACCAGCGCTCTAAAAAAGAAGTATAATTCCGCCTCTAGATCCTTCAAAAGAGTCATTGCCAAGGCAAAGTCAGAACATATAGGCAGAATTGGCGAGAAACTAGTTCGCCTTCCTTCTGGAACCCGTGAATTCTGGTCTTTCGCCAAGGCTGTCCAGGGGAATTTCTGTCAGCCATCTCTTCCATCTCTGCACAGGGAGGATGATTCACTGGCCCATATCGCAAAGGAGAAAGCCGATCTGCTAGGCTCTTTCTTTGCGTCCAACTCGACTCTCGATGACGGGGGGAGTACGCCACCGACCATCCCACGGTGTGAGTGCTCCATGCCGGAAGTGCAGTTCACACAACGCTCGGTTCGTAAAGCACTCCTCTCCCTGGATATCCACAAGTCGAGTGGGCCTGACGGAATCCCCCCAATTGTGCTGAGGATGTGTGCTCCAGAGTTAGCACTGGTTTAAACGCGTCTTTTCCGGTACTCCTACTCCCTAGGCGTAGTCCCGAAATCATGGAAGGCGGCTTTCGTCCACCCGATCCCTAAAAAAGGCGACTGTTCAGACCCGTCCAACTCCCGGCCTATCGCCATCACCTCCTTGTTCTCTAAAACGATGGTGTCTATTGTTAACTGCCAGCTCATGAGGTACCTTGAGGATCACCAGCTGATTAGTGATCGCCAATACGGTTTTCACCATGGTCGGTCAGCTGGTGATCTTCTGGTCTACCTAACTCACAAATGGACGGAGACAGTAGAGTTTAAGAGGGAGGCATTGGCCGTTAGTTTGGACATTGTGAAGGCCTTCAATCGTGTTTGGCACAAAGCGCTTCTTTCGAAGCTCCCTTCCTAAAGCACATTTTTTTTAATTGACTTCCCGAAATTGTGCGATTGGATCACCAACTTTCTTGCAGATCGGAGCATCAAGGTCGTTGTAGACGGTGCAAGCTCTGATTACAAGCCTATTAATGCTGGTGTTCTACAAGGCTGCGTGCTATCGCAAACGCTGTTTTTTCTGCATATCAATGATATGTTGCAAACCAGTAACATTCATTGCTATGCAGATGACAGCACTGGTGATGCTCTGTACACCGGCCGTGCCAATATTTCCCGAGAAAACGTCTCCGAGTACCGGGACAAACTTGTGCCTGAAGTCAAGTCTCTGCTGAACAGAGTCTCCGATTGGGGGCGACTAAATCTAGTCCAGTTTAACCCCCAGAAGACACAAGTTTGGGCGTTAACCGCTAAAAAGAACCCCTTTGTCGTATCCCCTCAGTTTCAAGGCACTCCTCTTGTTGCCTCAGCCAGTATCGGAATCCACGGCGTCGACATATCGAGTGACGTGCAGTTTCGTGATCACTTGGAAGAGAAGGCCAAATCGGCCTTTATAAAGCTTGGCGTGCTTAGCAGAGCGGGACAGTATTTCATGCCGACACACCGCTTGCAACTTTACAAGGCGCAGGTTCGGCCGCACATGGAATACTGTTCCCATCTCTGGGATGGGGCTCCCAAGTACCAGCTCCTTCCACTTGACCGCATCCAGCGCAGAGCGGCTCGAATTGTCGATGACCGAGTGCTTTCCGATCGGCTCGATTCACTGGCGCTGCAAAGAGATGTTGCATCTCCTTGCATTTTCTTTCACATATACCATGGGGAGTGCTCTGAGGAATTGTTCGGATTAGTCCCAGCCGTCAAATTTCGTGAACGCGCTACGCGGCAAACGTCCCGATACCATCCACACCATCCGCCGATGCTTGGCGGTCCACCACTGTACTTTACGAAAGGAGTTTTCTTTCGCGTACGACCTCTCTGTTTGCAGTGGTAAACTATTCCAGTTTACCACTGGCAATTTTTCCGGACCGAAGCGATCTGGGGACCCAAGAAAAGAGCTTACTCCTTTCTAAAGGGCCGGCAACGCACCTGCAATTCCCCTGGTGTTGCGGTTGATCATGGGCGGCGGTAGTCACTTAACGGCGGTAGCCGAATGCTCGTTTGCCCCCCTTCTATAAAAGAAAAGTGGACGTTCTAAAGTCTAAGCATTTATGACGTCATCAATGTTTATCTGTACTGAACTTTATTAGAAGTGCGAATTTCAAAATCGTTGCAGTTTTCCCTCTATAAAAAATAAAAATATACGTGGTAGAGACACGTCTATTAAAAATATACGTGGTAGAGCCACGCTGCAGCTTTATTACCAAGCGTTTTGTACGGTTGTAGTACGAATGAGTTGGCTCAACCGGGGAAGGACCACGCTCTCACAGAATAATAGCGTAAAATATCAGCTAAATACTGCTGTGTTCCGTAGGGTGAGTGTAGAGATCCGGAGACTCCTTTTCACTGGAAACGAGGCATTCCATCTTAGCCCTCAGGGATGACAATGCATCTGCGTTTTGATTCTTAATTGAGAATAAATCTGGATGTCTATTGGCCATAGCATCCACTTACCTTTAAGTGAACTATGTGCTCATTTGTCACCCTTATTCTATAAAAATAATAATTAAAAAGGTTTTTTGGGAATCAGTCAGAGTAATGAATATAATGTAGTTAATGTTTTTATTCCATCATGTATCCGGGAAAAAGGTCGAATATCCTTGCATCTAGGCCAAACTTAATAAGTTGATGGAGAATAAAGGAGGCATGGTGCAAATAATGATGTGATCACAATAACTGTCCAGTCCATGATAATGAGTAGTTTGCTTTCTCATCTTATTTGCGACGGGGCATTGTGTGCGCTTTTCCTCGTGAAAAACTTATGAGAGCGCTCAGTGAAACAACTTTTTAACTACAGATTTACTTTAGGGTTAGTTTAGTTACATCAATGAATTATTACTTTTTATTTATCATATAAGCTGTAGTCGGTTGAAAAATGTTAGTTAATTAGCATTTTATTAATTTGAAAAAAAAAATCAAATTTAATTACCATTATTGTCGTAATAATGCCTTCATTTATTAACAATCGTATTCTTTTGTTTTGAAGAGATCATTTATACAGTTTCCCTTTGTCTCCTCTTACAACATCCACTCGATAATTTGGGGTAGTGGATTATTACAATACAAGCTATTTCGAATATTGAAATATCGTTTTATTAGGAACATCACACATTGGTCTTACTTCAGATTTTTAGTTGTATTTTGCGTTATATAACTAAACGGCAGATTAACTAGAACTGGTAGCACCTAACCTTTTCGTATCATCGCATATGAGTTGCGCGCGTAATTACATTCGACGTGCGCTCTTTCAACCGAAAAAAAAGCAACCATCTCTTTCATTGTTCCCGCCAATTTTCCCACATTTCGCCTTTTACAGTTACTCTTGGCTTCCTGATTTACGGACAAAAAGTGTATTAATTACATTCCTCATACCTCCAGCTCGACGCTCAGCGTGAGTTTTTGTTCTGTTAAGGAAGAGATAGGTCTTTCTACGTTAGATAACTGACTGTTGTCTTGTGTGGGACTTGCCCTTATTATGGTAGCGCATGATATACTATAAATTAAGAATGAAAATAGATTTTTCAATAATTATCAATTTTTTTTAATTTTTTTTATTTATGTTTAACTGTGTAGAGTAATGTAATAGTGTGTGATTAATAAAAAATATGAAGAAGTCCAAATGATTTTATTTAAAATATTCTTTATATTAAGCTTTTTTATTACACTATCTTAAAAGGATTAAAGACAACCCAAAAAAAAGATTGAAATAAAAAGCCTTAGGAGTAAATAAATAATGACCAGTCTTTTGATCTGATAGCAAAGCTTGTCGAAAAACACTAATTGGTATAGTTGCTATGTTTAAATTAACATTCAGGTAAAATTATTAATTCCAAAAAGCTAAACGAAGCTTTACGTGTATGTGTAATGCTTGAAATTAAATTCTGACAACAGATTTCAAATGCGGCCATAACAAAACTTTCCAACTAATTCCGCTAACATCGAGAATCGTGCGAGGAAGATTCACATGAGAACGGACCACTGCATACACGTGAAACTATCAGTCAAACCACTACTTAAACATCTGCATAAGTCACGTCTCACGATTCCAGAAGACTAACAGTTTAATAATGTCCGCGCGGCTGACCCCGACCGACCCCAGTGAAATACGGTTGAGCGGACTTGGGGCCATATTTTCCCCCATGCATCGTACTAAAGTCGTGTCTTCCTTGGTGGAAATAAAACGCGAAGTCCATCTTTAGGGCCATCGGTACCTCAGATGCGCTATTTCAAATATCCTATAGAAACATCTTATGTGAATTGTCATGACATTGAAATTCGAACTTTATTACGTTGATCTAATGTTTATATTTATTTAACGTAGATGGCAATTAGGATACAAGTCTAAATAGGTCGATAGGATAAATGTCATGGGAAGAGCTCGATGAACGGGCGGACAACGCGTGGACATTAGTTATCTGAAATTCATACGTTTCCATCCTAATGTAAGGTCACACATAATAAGGTATCATTATCATCATTTTTGGTCTAATTCAAATGAATATTTTTGTGAGTGTATTATTTTTATCTTATTTAGCAGGTTTTTACCATTACTACCATAATTGTAGTTTTGATTTTCTTATCAGATATCATATTTTGTTTCTAATTAAATATAAAATAAGGGTAACGATCGAGCAAACAGTTATACCAAACGCTAAGTGGGTACTGTGGCCCATAGACATGTGATTAATATTATACTATATCTATCTTCGATTAATAATCAATGTGCAGATGCGTTGTCACTCCTGAGGATTTAGATGGAATGCCTCGTCTCCAGTAAAAAGGGTCTCCGGTTCACTATACTAACTATACAAAACAGCATTAAACAGCTATTTTACGTTGGTGTTCTGTGAGGGCATGGTCCTCCTGATCGAACCGACCCATTCGTGCTACAATTATAATATAGCTGCAGCGTGGCCGTACCACGTACAAAATTAGAACACAAAGTCCTGATAATTACTTTATTTAATTATTCTGGATATTTATTGACTAATGATAATTAATTGGCAATGAGTTTTATTAACATTTAGTAGAACCATCTATACAGATCAAATCATCATTATGATCGTTCTAATTTTCTAATAATCAAATCTATTAAAGTTTTAAATTATTACACAAGAATTCGGTCCTTCTATTAGTAAATATGTATAATTTCTTCCTCGTTTGGATGAAATTTTTAATATTTATTAAAATATGTTAAAGTTACGAAATCGTGGAATTGCGGCGTGGGACGACACATGACCTTTCCCGAAGGAAGCGGCTCGGCTCACTGACCTACTGCCGATGCGTCGACGCCTCGCATGCCCTCGACCTACCATAGTTGCGAAACTATTTATAGAATCATTTTTGCTTTTCTTAGACCCATTACAGTTTTCTTAAAGTCGGTATCATTGAAGTCGAATTCTCAATCCACGAAGTAAAAATTTATTTCATCTGAGGTCGGTTATGCGTAAAAAAATGCTCAACAAGCAAGCTTAAGGACGCGTTTGCAAATCAACCAAAATTAGGGTGTTTTTCGGTAGATTTTGTGACAAAACTAAACCAAATCAAATATAAGTAAAAACTACCATGTATAGATTGGTTCTTCATCTGTAAATGTCTGTAACTCTTTTGTTGAAAATAGTAGTTTTTTATATTGTAAAAACGAACTTTCGTTGCCATTTTCTACAAAATTAACGATACCGGCTTGTGTTTCGGTAAATATTTTGGTCTATTATCAACATATTTAAAAATTTAAAAAATACTATAAGATGACAGACATATTCAATTAAAAAACCCTGGGTTTATTTTTTAACAAAATGTCACTAATAGTCGTAAAAAAAATAAAAACTGATGCACATTTTTTCGCATATTTTGGTAATATGGATGAATCATAATGTATTGCAATAAGGGCTATTTTATTGTTGGTGCCTGCTTTGATTTATTGTACAAAGATTTCGATGAAACCACAGTCCGCGCTCGGCCGCCGTCGTGAGTGGACACTGTATCGCCTGTTTGCAGCGGCTCATTCTGAAAAGATCGCTGTACATACACAAAATATTAGAAAAAAACAAATTGGAAACATAGGTACTTGACAAGTGATAAAATTATTATTTTTATACTCACAGTTTTTATTTAGCTAAAAATAAGTAGGATATATAAACTTACCTACTACTGCAACTCGTGGACGAGCGGAACTAGGTGTGCCGAGTTTGGGCTCGTTTTGTTGGTTATGATGAGACCTTACCTCTGGACTTGATGGCATGACCTGAAGGTGTACTTTCGTGACCGCTATTTGAACTTCTTGCAGTGTAAAACTAGGGGTGACGAATTTGGGCTCCGTTTTGTTAGTTATGACGAGTCTATACCTCTGGACTTGATGGAGTGACCTGAAGGTCTAAATCGGTGATTGCAACTGGAACTCCTAGACTGGTAGAACTAGGTGTGCCGAGTTTGGGTTCGTTTTGTTAGTTACGATGAGACCTTACCACCGGACTTGATAGAGTGACCTGAAGGGGTAATTCAGTAACTACTGCTGGAATTTCTGAACGAGTAGAACTAGGTGTGCCGAATTTGGGCTTCGTTTTGTTAGTTATGACGAGTCCATACCTCCGGACTTGATGGAGTGACCTGAAGGTGTAGTTCAGTGATTACAAGTGGAACTCCTAGACTTGTAGAACTAGGTGTGCCGAGTTTGGGTTCGTTTTGTTAGTTACGATGAGACCTTACCACCGGACTTGATTGAGTGACCTGAAGGTGTAATCAGGTGGTTACAAATGGAATTCCTAGACTAGTAGAACTAGTTGTGACGAGTTTGGTTTCGTTTTGTTAGTTATGATAAGACCTTACCACCGGACTTGATGGAGTGAAATTCGGCACACCTAGTTCTACTGGTTCAGAAATTCCAGCAGTAGTTACTGAATTACCCCTTCAGGTCACTCCATCAAGTCTGGTGGTAAGGTCTCATCATAACTAACAAAACGAACCCAAACTCGGCACACCTAGTCCTACAAGTCTAGAAGTTCCACTTGTAATCACCGAACTATACCTTCAGGTCACTCCATCATGTCCGGTGGTAAGGTCTCATCATAACCTACAAAACGAACCCAAACTCGGCACACCTAGTTCCACCAGTCTAGGAGTTCCAGTTGCAATCACCGATTTACACCTTCAGGTCACTCCATCAAGTCCGGAGGTATGGACTCGTCATAACTAACAAAACGGAGCCCAAATTCGGCACACCTAGTTCTACTCGTTCAGAAATTCCAGCAGTAGTTACTGAATTACCCCTTCAGGTCACTCCATCAAGTCTGGTGGTAAGGTCTCATCATAACTAACAAAACGAACCCAAACTCGGCACACCTAGTTCTACTAGTCTAGGAGTTCCACTTGTAATCACCGAATTACACCTTCAGGTCACTCCATCAAGTCCGGTGGTAAGGTCTCATCATAACCAACAAAACGAACCCAAACTCGGCACACCTAGTTTCCACTAGTCTAGGAGTTCCTATTGTTGTAATCACCAAATTACGCCTTCAGGTCACTCCATCAAGTCCGCAGGTAGGTAAGGTCTTATTATAACTGACAAAACCAGTTCAAAGTCCAGAGCTAACATCTCACTACCAGTAGAGGGCTTCCAGTGCCAAGCAGTCTTTGGAGCAGGTATTCATATTTCGTATCGAAGTATATTTCTGAGGTAGGTATAAGAAATGAAAAACAAATTCAATCTTTCAAATTATCAAAATAATTTCATTTGACTACGATTCCCACAGCCAACCGTGCGTACACTAGTGTGTGTGTGACTTTTGTCAATGTAGTAGTGCGATTCTATACCTATCCATTTTGTAAACGCGTCCTTAAGTAATTATTGATATACTAAAGGTTTTTTATTAATGGCTTGTTCTAATCAGCCAGTTTACGATGTCAACATCAATATAAATGTGAGTTAATTTTATATGTAGGTATAATTGATATTTTATAAAAGGGGTATCGAGCGCACAATTCACCGAATGTTAAGTGGATGTGATCTACAGACATCTATCCTATCTCGATGACATGATCCTATCGCCTATTAAGAATTAAAATACAGGTACGTTGTCTCTCCTCGATTAAGAATCAAAATACATGTGCGCTTACTTTCATAGGGACTTAGATAAAAGTTAAAGTTACAACCTATATAGGTCCCACTGCTGGGCACAGGTCTCCCCTCATTTCTAAGAGGGTTTCAGGGCAAGGAAGTGTCCGCCGCGCTGCCCCAAAGCGTGTTGGCGAACTTCACATGTCTTCATATATATTTTTTTCTTATTCCTCAGACATGCAGGTTTCCTCACGATGTTTTCCTTCATCGCCGAGCACGTGGTAAATCAGCACTTAAAATTGCAATTAAACAATTTCATTGATGCCGGCGCCGAAAGAACCCGGGTTACTCGCGTTCTGTTACACTTAATGGGGACTTAGATGGATCGCCTTATTTACAGGTAAAAAGGTTTCCAGTTTTCGTCACTAACAATAGAATACAAACACTATTCTGCTATTTTACGCTGGTATTTTGTGCGAACACCACATAACAAAAATAATATCTTCCACACCGTATTCCAGACACGTCGTCAACAGAGACTTGCCATCTGCGTAATTTAAGATGATAGTGCACGAGTGTATGCGCAAGTACAGTTGCACTCTATATTACTTACTCTTATAACGTAATAGAAAGTTCAGGCGCAATATCAACTGCTTTATTTGCTTTGAAACACCGCGAACTTCCTAAATCCGGACTGCTATTGAGAATTTCTTGACAGAAAAACCCAGTTCTTTCGGTGTGACATGGGATTCGATCCCGGGTCCACGTGATTAGCTAGCAGTGTCGCTCACCACTACTAGACTATTGAGAGAGTCACCTCATTAAGAATTACACACTAGAAGCAATCAGATTGTATTGTCGTAAAAATTGTTTGTCTTTTCGTCCGTATACAATCTGGGCGTCTTCAAGGTAAGAGTGGCAAGGTAAGGTTTTTGTTACTTTAAGACAGTGCGATTTACCATCTATACATCAACTGCTCAGTAGTTTTAAAATCTGAAATAATTTTATTTAGTAATTAAAACCTCGAAAAAGTCGCTGTGAAACACGTTGAGAGTGATTTTGAAAACAATAAAATAATTACTTGTTATAAAAATAAATTATGGTGAAAGTTTGTGCAGTAAAAAGTTGCTTAAGCGGGCGTAAAAGGAAAAATCATGGAGAAAATAAAGAAGCTGATGAAACTCAGTTGCTATCATTTTCCCAAGCAACAGTAAGTAGAATAACTGAAGATATTATTTAAAAAACCACCTTAGTCAAATTTGTTTGTCTGTACTTTCATCACCAATTACAATCAGGTGAGATTGTTGTTAAATACTCGATTATATTAAGTAAAAAAAAAAACAATTGCGCAAAGACTCTTGGAATATAAGAGTGCCAACTTGCAGTGAAAGTGATGATAAGCCACTGACACTCCTTGCGTAATGGTAATTTTTTTAAAATTTTCATTTTCAAATTCATTTACATTTTAGAAATAAATCTTTAAAAGAATCTTTTAAAACATGCTATATCTGCTGTCTATACAATAGTCTGGTAGCTTGGACTTTTTCTGAGCTGCAAATATGATGCAGTAGGTACCGGTAACAATAACGTAACACAAGATTTTTTTTAGTTAAGGTTATACTTATTTTTACTTTCAACATTTTTACTGGAAACGAGGCAATCCATCTTCGTACTCAGGGGGTGACAACGCACCTGCATGTTGATTCTTAATTGAGAATAAATTATGACTGTGTTTGTCAACTTTATTCAACAAAAAAAAAAAGACTTTATAATAAGTGAGTTTGTTAAATCAACTATTACACCTCTTACTTTTTGTTTCTTTTTTAGGCGTAGACAGAGAAACCTATAGACAATTTGACGCCTTTTTTTCGCATTCGTACACGAAAAAGATAGATTTATGCATACGTCTTGCATAAAAGTGAGATAGAGCGGTGTGATTGTTTGTCCCTTTCTCCGTGCCGGTTTTTTTGTTTAGCAACTCTACAGTTTGCTAAACATCTTTCAGCAGCGATTTAAGGAGTTTACAAGTTGATTTAAGTGAGAAAAAAGTGTTTTGTGAGCTTAAGATAGGTGAATCTTGTTCAGTTCAGTTCTTAGAACAATTAAAATTTTTATCTAAATGTGTTTAAAAGTCATAAAGATTATTGTATAACCTAAAAATTCGTTATCGTCCTTTTTCACTCGAGGCCACGCCGATCATTAGTCTATAGGTTTCTCTGTCTACGTTTTTAGGGTTATGGAGGAACACGTAAGGTTGTTCTATTGTTCTAGTATTGTATCTACACTCTATGTTCATCTGTCTGACTTGATATTCGGAATTTCACAATATATATGTATACTGCAATTTTATGGTATCTGGCACAGAGGCGAGATAACAAATTACCATTTTTAATTTTAAGAGTCTTGAGGGAGGGGGGGGGGCTAAATAGTAATATTTTTATTTTATATCGCCGTGTCATTTATTTCAATTAAAGGGAAGTAGTACCAAAGCGTGTATATTTGAAGCTCTTGACAGATTCTTTTTATCAGCCCAAAAGAGCTGTCTTTGCCACGGTTGATGTGGACGTTTCACGTAAGTGAAAGGGATTTTTGTATTTGCGTATCATGTTACATCGCCTTTTAGCCTTTACTAGCCTTTAGAACAACAATGCTGTTTCTTCGCTAATTATTAAAGTGGGTACAAACATAAAATAGTACGAAAATGCACAACTTTTTTATTACCTAAATGAACTTTCCCACTCTTATGTTCAATAGACGGGGGCATCGAATGGCCTTGATACTCCTGAACAATTGTGTGAGTTGTACAGGAATGCCAAAAGGTTCTGACACCCAACAATTGTTGCCTTTAACCTTATTTTGACATTTGGTTATGTCGCAAGTGGCCCTGAGTACTGGAGATGCGGTCTATCGCGTTTATTGCATCGTATCCGCCAGCAAGGAGGTTCAGGGATATTGCTAGGTAAGGGTAGGGATAAAGTTTGAAGTCAATCTTAAACAGTTTTATTAAATGAAATATTTATTTCATTTCACTTATACTTTGTTAGAGTACCAAGATTATGTTAAAGCTGGGGCCTTAACCGATCGAGTCCATCGATTCGCCATTATACAACTGCAGTGTGGCTCTACCAAGACACAAAAACGACTTGATCTTATATGAGTTGCTGATATCAAATGAAATTCGTATAAGAATAAGGTGATCATAGGAATAACATTGTTATCATCAATATTACCTTGATGGTTCACTTCTCGTCGTTCTTATCAATTTATAAATAGTCTAGTGTTGTACATGAGTCTCACCTTTGTACGGAGATAATGATTTATTCGAACAACAGAGAAAATCCTGCCACTTGCTTAGCAATTGGTGATAGCAGAACCAGGTAGGACTTTCCGTATCATTGGCTTTCCCTGAATCACTTCTAATGTCGTTGAAAGTGATTTACGGAAAGCCAATTAATTGTATGCAATGAGGTTGTGTTTCCTCTTATGCCAACAACAGTTAAAAACAGTTAATACTGTTCGTCTTTTGTCATATTTTTCGAGTACTGGCAACTATAAATGAATAAAACCCGGTCAACCGGGTACTTTTGGTATATTGCCGTGTTCCCTCGCTGAATGAGTTCAAAATATTTTTTTTAATTGCTTTAGATAATTGCTCAGTATCGATTTCCAAATAATAAAAATGCATCATAACATTTTGATTGACTGTTTCAGAGGCAATGACGAAAGCAACAGATCGCGCCATAGCTTTTTATCTAACAATGGCATCAAAACAAAGTCAAGAATATGCGACCTTTGGGCCGATCCAAATTTATTCAATATTGCGCGACTCAAACGAATATAGCAATAATTCGAGAATATAATTGTTTATTGCTCATTGTACTCCGTTTAGCTGTCAATCAATTCACTTTCGAACATTATGATCTGCATCGGTTTTGGACGTGTTTATGTAACAAGTGGTCAGCCGTATTTAATTTTTTTTTAAATTCTTCTTCATAATATTTTGCCGGTTCGAATACAGCATCAAATGTTTGTATGTCATACAAATAATTGTTCTGGACCTGAATGCTAAACACCCATCCCTTCACGATACACGGTTTTTTAAGGTAAAAAAGTTAAGTAACAATATAATATTATAGAAAATTTACGTAAGTATAAAAACGTAGGTAATAAATCCAAGTAGCGTGACCTTATTAAAGGGATATTTCTAACAGTAATCATTTGTAATTTTCATGATAGATTTACTAATCCATAACTATATAAATGGATGATAAAATCAAATAATATAACAAGTTTATAATCTAAATAACACAACATAGTTTAAATTGCATGTAATTTAAATCTTAATATGCTACCGAAAAATAAAATAAAAACAAAAATGAAAATAATAAATTTGTAAAGAAATCATCATCATCACAGGCAAAGATTTCCTCAGAAGAGGAATATCATTATATCATTGCTTTTAAGCACGATACGTGGGATGGCAACCACAGTTTCTTTTATTTTATAGCAGAAGTCACTGATGCCCATATCTTGGTTTGTTTCTTTATTATTATTTTTTTGCAAGCAGCTACGCAGGTCTAGAAAGACCAATATAGCTGTGAATAGCTCTTGTCAAAATATGCAGCTTATTCTTACTTAATCCCAAGGCTTCTAAGGCAAATTTACGATCATAACGCCGTATTAAGATTTTAGAATATTTTAAGCCTGGTGTATCAGACTAGATCTTAAGTGATTTATTGTGATAAGAGTTTTAAGGGTCAATCGCGCTAGGTTTTTGAGATTCCACAAAATGGCTTGGATCCAAATACTGTACTCTATGAGTCCTCCGTGCGAGCTTGTCGGTAAGTTCGTTGCCTACAATACCCGCGATACTCGGAACTCACCTTAGGACGACCCAGCTGTTACATATCAGGGCGTTTAGACGGTTCACGCAGTCTCCAACTAGCTTCGAGTTCATTAAGTTTGACCTCAGCACTAGCAGTGCTGCTTGACTATCAGAGTTTATATAAATTATATGGTTGATGTAGTGTTTTTGCAGATTGATTTCCGCACACTGAAGTTTGGCGAAAATTTTACAAATAATAAGTTTAAATTTCTCTGTCAAAAGCTTAAGTAGAATTGAATATAATATGTAAAATTCTAGAGCATATGTGGCATGAAACGTTCCAACTTCATTTCGGCCAGTTCCATCTCGCGGCGGTATTTGTCAATGACCCGCGGGGTGGGTCCACACAGCGCGCGTGTTCGATGGGATGGTCGCCGTTGAGCAACCGCCTGGTTAACCGTGCCCGACACAATATATCTCTAAGCAACGGATCTGGAGCAAGGTTGTGACTTTAGACGGATGAAGCTGTATTTTTGAAAAATTATGTTTTCATTGATCTATGCGATACGTAAATACATGTTTGGTTGTAGTGTTGTGGGCTGTGGTCATGAATCCCTCGTGGAACGAATGATTTTAAGGCCGTTAATAAGTATACAAGTTTTTTCGGTTTTTCATGTTTGTTTGCGTGCAACTCCTGGTACCTACTCTTCCTAGTGTATATCATCATCAAAAATCACAATCCACTGCTGAAAATAGGCCTTCCTGCATATCTTACCAGATCGTCACTCCATTTAGTGGGGGTTCGCCCTACACTTCGTCTACCGGTACTATGCTGCCACTCGAGATCCTTTTCCACCAATCGGTGGTCGGTTCTTCGAGTTATACGGTTGGCCAATTGCCACTTCAGCTCACTAATCCGTTGGGCTATGTCGGTCACTCTGGTTTCAATGCGGATATCCTCATTTTTAAATTTAACACGCGAGAAACTCCGAGCATGACTTCTCCATAGCTCGCTGACCTTGAGCTTCCTCATACGGCCAGCAAAAAAGGACCACCTCTCAGATCCAAAAGTCATCACTGGCAACCCGCACTGGTTGTATAATCACGTTTTCAGGTTTTGAGGTATACCTGACGAGAAGATGTGTCGTAATTTCCTGAAGCTGCCCAGCCGAGTTGGATCCTTCAATTGATCTCTTGATCGTAATTGTACTTACCTAGTTAGACTATTTGTCCCAGGTAAACATACACGTCAACAACATGGAGCTTAGTGCTTCCAACAACTACCGGCTTAGGTGTGACATTGACTTTATAAATGATGTCTTGTCAATGTTCATCTTAAGATAGGCCGTTGGGAGACACTATTGAGGTCAATGAGTATAGTGCTTATTCAACTCAAGAGTGTGCTGAGCTATTTTACGCTGGTATTATGTGAGAGCGTGGTCCCTCCCTGGTCAAGCCAACCCATTCATGCTACAACCATAATATAGCTGCAGCGTGGCTCTGCCACGTATAATGTTTTGTTACTGTATATATATATATATATATATATATATATATATACATTTATACGCATTTGTATTATATTATGTATGTATGTATTGTAAATATCCTATTCTAAATAATACATAATTAAATGACGTCATTGTTAAGCATTCTAATATAATTATATTAAATAATATAATAGAGTAATTTAAGAAGTAGAAATGTTGTAGATTTAATTGTAACTATAATATTTGTACATTACTATACTATGGAATACTAAGGTTTGAATGCAGCGAACGTCATCATACACATAAAAATAGATTTAAATTTGCAATTACTGTATTTATTCAGCCCATATTGCTTCACTCTTCGATTCTTAACAACCCACAACACAGTGCTATAAGAAATGTAATAGGGATGAGGAGGTGGTTTATGATTTTATTTAAGCTTGGCGTAATTTGACCTGATTGATGGAGGTCTACCATCTCATATTCACCACTCCATATCTTACCGAGTGTGTCGTAAGAGGCGACAGAGAAAAACAAGTCTCCCACTCCTGGATTGTCGCAGCGTACTCAACTAGATAATAAAATACTGCAGTTGCCAACTCATCTGACAAGCGTTGCTGTCACCTCATCTGACAAGCGTTGCAACTATGGCAAATATCCCCTTTATAAGGCAACTTATTGTGAAACCTATTTTCAGCTCTGGACCTTGATTGTAGAATGGATAGATGCGATGTGTGGATGGATTAACCAGGTTTAAAATAACTATACCTATAAAGGTACGACACATCCTGTACAGTTAACACAAATACGTCTGTCAAGCGATGCGGTTAAGGCATTTGTACAATGGCAGAGGTCTAGAACCATTAATTAATGTGCTAAGTACTGATAATTGTTAGTACAGCCACGCTCCGCTACGCCAGTATGGCTGCAACTCGGAGGTATCGGCTTAACCGGAGGGATCACATTGGTACAGAATACCAGCGTATAGTAGCAGCATAATGCAGTCAGTGACAAGTACCTGAAACATCGAAAACTACCAGTTCTCGATGTTTCCGGTTCTGTTACCAACACGGTATTTCAACTTAGTCGTCTCGGGTGACTACGCATCTGCATTTTGATTCGTAATTGAGGATAGATGTAGGTATCTATGAGCCACATTATCCTCGACTATGTGCTCGCTTGTCACCCTTATTAACCTTAACCTTAAATAAAAATAGTTAACGATTTTGTCTGCAAACATAATATTTTAGAAGAGATTTAATAATAGAAGTATTCATATATTACTTAACCCAACTATTTGATTAAAATTAAAGCTTAACTTAAATTTTTGTGAGAACTGAGTCAGTAGTACAGAGGTTGTAATTTATATTACAGTACGTCATGGAGTATAAAGAGAGAGGTCTGTCCAATGTAGAAGTGCGGGAGCTCCCTCTTCGTGAGACGGCGTGGCGTCGTGACTCTGTCCATAGTAAAATATTAGCTGATTAACAATGATATTATAAAAAGAGGTAGATAGATTATAGGCGCACCGCAAGTGGCACGTTAAAACTATGCTAATTAGCAAAATTGAGCTCAGTTGTCGCGCTATCGTCGCATCATTGACAACGGCGTTGATAGTAATTCGCGTTTTGTTTTTGCACCGAAAATGCCGTCATATGTGATGAGAGTCTGCACAAACTACACAAGAAAGGTTTCCAAAAGTCACAAGGAATCATATTTCATTCGTTTACTATTTCCTTAATTTATTTTCGTATTTTTTACGAATCCAAAAATTACGTATTTTAAAATATATTGTCAGAAAAAAATAGAGAGGAATAAAAATACCCCAATGAGTGAGTTTGAAAGAGTAGAAGAAGAAAGTGATATCGTTTCAGATCAAGGAATATAAAAAACGGATAGGTCTCTTATGAGTATCGTAATCAAATTGAGTACATATAATTCTTGTTTTATTGAAGGGTAAATTAACTATGTCATCATTAATTAATAAGTTCGATTTATCTGTTTTGTAGCGTAACGAAGTGGTATATACGTTCGTATGTAGATAATTATTACAGCACTTTATTTGATAATACATTTTTAATAAAATCAATTATACTTTTTTATTTTCCTACTTTTAATCTTCACCATCTTTCGACAACAACAAACCACCACACCTTTTTTTTTTTTATAATAATTAATTTTTCAAATAAGAAAAGATTTTTTAAAAAAAAAAAAAAAAAAAAAAATTAAAAAAAAATAATTAATAAATATCTTCTTTTCAAAAAATTATTAGCAAAAAAAAATATAAACTCAACACTATTTTCTCAAGCAAGAGTGACTTCTTACATATTTCTGAATTTAGGGTTTTAGGGCAACAACGTAAAGAATGAAATACTGAAACTATAATGTTTTTCTAACAAAATATAGAACTGTGACTGAATAGATGCTAGTTAGCCTACAGCTATCACTCATTGTCATCATCATCACTACAGTCTTGCCCAGATTGCTTCTTAGGGGCTATTTGCCAAAAAAACGTTTAAACGTTACCTGCACACCAGGATTTCTCCTGTATCGTGGGTGCATTTCACATATATAGATTTTACAAGGACAAACATCCAGACTTGGAACAATTTTTTGTAGGTCATACAAATACTTGTTCCGTGCGGGATTCGAACCCGCGGCCCTTAGCGCTGCAACTCATTGCTAAGACACTACGCCACGGAACCGCCAAAAAAGTTGTAACGATTGATAAACGTAGATTTTAATTATTTTGAGATGCTGCTGCCCCTCTCCTGCTTAAATTCCATCTGTCACCTCTTACGACACCGCTGGATGATATGGGGTAGTGGATATTCTTACACCGCCGTTACACGATAATCTTACATAGGTGTATAATAACTAAATATTTGTTTCCCTCTGTTGCCACTTACGACACCCACTGGATGATATGTGGTAGTGGATATTCTTACACCGCCGTTACACGATAATCTTACATAGGTGTATTATAACTAAATATTTGTTTCCCTCTGTTGCCACTTACGACACCCACTGGATGATATGGGGTAGTGGATATTCTTACACCGCCGTTACACGATAATCTTACATAGGTGTATTATAACTAAATATTTGTTTCCCTCTGTTGCCACTTACGACACCCACTGGATGATATGGGGTAGTGGATATTCTTACACCGCCGTTACACGATAATCTTACATAGGTGTATTATAACTAAATATTTCTTTCCCTCTGTTGCCACTTACGACACCCACTGGATGATATGTGGGTAGTGGATATTCTTACACCGCCGTTACACGGTAAACTTACATAGGTGTATTATAACTAAATATTTCTTTCCCTCTGTTGCCACTTACGACACCCACTGGATGATATGGGGTAGTGGATATTCTTACACCGCCGTTACACGGTAAACTTACATAGGTGTATTATAACTAAATATTTCTTTCCCTCTGTTGCCACTTACGACACCCACTGGATGATATGGGGTAGTGGATATTCTTACACCGCCGTTACACGGTAATCTTACATAGGTGTATTATAACTAAATATTTCTTTCCCTCTGTTGCCACTTACGACACCCACTGGATGATATGGGGTAGTGGATATTCTTTCACCACCACCATACACCGTACTTCTTTCTAGTGTGTACGTGATAACATAAATACAAATATAACACGTAAATATTTAAACGTGGTAGAGCCACACTGCACTGCACTGGAACATGGGCTTGTCACAAAGTTTTGTAAAATAAAAATAAAAGGTTTTATAAAATTTAACTGACATATCAGTAGTCATAAGTATTTAAATAATATAAGGATGAAATTGGTGCTACTGCAGTTTATAAACTGTGGCATGACCGGCGTGAGAGAGTCCGTAGGTCCAGCACGAACTCCATACACGAGCCGCTTCCCAAGTTGCTTTGTTATGTCATTGCTCATAGTCGCGTTGAATTTATCGCGCAGCTCATTGCGATATGCTCTGCCCTCCCTCATCGGATGTGTTCGCTTTATCTATCGTATAGTTATGAAGTTGTGTAAGCACTAGAAGTAACTAACTTGATTAATTTAAAACTGTAAGCATATAATTTGTAGATCGGTTTTTATGTTGTATTTTTTTTAAACACATTTTTTCGACGTACCTATCAAGATATAAAATGATATAATATAATGATTAGGATTACTTAAAAGTAATATTGTATCCTTATTAACAAAGCTATGATATAATATAATGATTAAGATTACTTAAAAGTGATATTGTATCCTTTAGTAACGAAACTATGATATAATATAATGATTAAGATCAATTGAGTTTACCGAAGCTTATTGAAGGGTTTTGCAATTGTAGCATTTGAAATTTTATTTCGAAAATTTCCAAACACCTTATTTATTTAATTTATTCAATCTATGGTATATAATACTTATAATAAAGAATATACTTTCCGACGATATACCTCTTAACCCTTGATAGATAAGGCAAGCTTATAACCTAATGCAATAAAGTAAATATACCATATTTAATACTATAAAATATAATAAATATACAAACGTGTACTTATAAGTATATAAAATGTAAGGTAGATTATTGTTTTATATGAATTAAATAAAAAAGTTCTAAATAAATATTCCTAATTTTATAAATTAATATCGGTGACCCAATTTATCTAAGTAATTTAACAATTCAAAGCAACGGTACATAAAATAAACCTATCTAATAATCAAGCTATTTACGTAAATTGTACAAACGCAGTAATCGAGTGATCGGCCGAACAACGCATCATAAACGCGTGAACGTGTCGTTTTATGTGCGTTTTCCCTTTCGAACCATTTGTAATAAATCAACAACGCCAGTGGTCGATGGGTCCTAGTGAGATTCGCGAGTCACATCGTACCGTGGTCACATCGCGTAACACAAACTAGCGGTTATTTTATACTAAGTGACAGATTTATGTGAAGTTGAAATTTCTTCATAATGAAATTCTAAAGTAACAGTTTTTTTTGCTATGAAGCACAAGAATTTTCTTTACTTAACATGAGGAATCACACCTGTTCCTTCAATTCTAAAATTGGAAAGTGGAAGTCAGTTAAGTAATGATGAAGAAAACGAAGAAAAACTCGTAGGTTAGCCTCAAATATTAATTTAAGAAATAGACCGATTTCTATTAGTTTAAGAATTTTGAGCCACTGAAAAGTGTACAATGACTACATTGGCTTAGAATTTGTTATAAAACAGAAATAACAAACAAACTTACAATCCAACTGATACTATTGCTTGCGAAACGAACGCCTAGCGGTGACCGTTATTGTGCATAAGTCGCGCTGATTGGTTCGTGCGTATCGCTCGCGCGCGCTGATTGGCTCTCCAGTCGCATTCGTGCAATTTAATTCGTGCGCGTCTCTTCCGCGTTTTGTTCAGCGCTAGACTTATGTGCCGCTACTCCAGTCAATGGAAACGAAAAGCTTACAGACGCGTTACCATCTTTGATGCCTAAGCTTTTATTATACTGGCACTCCATATTCTTCCTGCCAGAACACCTACTGTGTTTACATCTACTGTGTTTGTTGTAAGCACTGCTGTTTTGCCATAAGCAAACCACCTATACGGTTGCAGATTTTCTTATTTTTTTGTAAATTTGCTTTTGTTGTTGCTTTTATTGATGAAGGTAAAATATTTTGACAGATTTTGAGTGAGTGAGAGAGAGAGAGAGAGAGAGAGAGAGAGAGAACTCTTTAATACTGGAAAAATTCAGGAGTTGCACACGAAAATCGTCTTTTTTATCAGCCATTAAAGTTCCAGATCCAAGATCTGTCCCGTTCTAGGGAGCTTATGTCAAAATTGTTACAATTGCAAGGTGGAATGGCATATATTGTAAATGAATATATTGCAGTAAACAGCAGTCTTGGTTATTTACTCTTGGTATTTTTGACAATGAGTTATTTTTGGCCATTATCTATTAGATAATGTTGTCGCCACTGATGATAAGCATGGAATAAAATCGATTCTTTAACGCCGTTGCCGTATTATTGTGAAGAAATGGTAAGGTCAAACAGTGTTTATTTATTATTATTTTTATAGAAGAGGGGGCAAACGAGCATGCGGCTCACCTGATGGGAAGTGCCGACAGCCGTTCATGAACCACTGCAACACCAGTGGAATTGGAGGTGCGGTTCTGGCGTTTTAGTTAGAGTTTATTAAGTATTTATAAGAGCTAAAGTCAAAAATAAAGTTTGATGCTGAGTTAACTAACTAACTAAAGAATTGGGATAATCGAACTATAACCGATAAAGCAATAATTGGTACAAATACTAGCTATTATTAGAATTATGTTCCGAGGCCGGCGACACATCTGCAGTAATGATTTTAGGGATAGGTCTACGAGTCCTAGAGCAGCTAAATTTAAGGTGCGGCAGTAATATAAAAGGATTATATTCCATAACAGATTTGGATTTCTATCTTTTATATGAAATTTCACAAGTTCTACTTCTGCATGTGGTGACAACTTATACAAACTAGCGACTAAAATACTTTGTTTTTACTGTAAAGCTTTGCAGTAAATACGAAGCCTTTCCTTACAGTAAAAACGCAGCGTTTCAGTCGCTACTTTGTACAAGCCATGCAACGGTATTTCACTCCAGCGCCGTCACCGGCACGTTGATTCCCCATTTTACTGACAATACAAGTAAACGTCTCAATTTAGTCGAAGCCAATAATGCGCTTACTATCGGTTCATTTGAATAAATCGTAGAAGTAATAAGGATTGTATATAAGAAGTTATTTAGAAAAATAAATGTTGTTATTGTTACGGCATTGAAGTTGGATTTAAAGTAGCTTTTTTAATGAAGTGAGGGTGACAAACGGTCTCCAAATACATTTGATTGGATGTTATGGTTCAGATACTGACAATTTAACATCAAAATATTACTAGCTACTACTACTTTCAAGTCCACTGGAAAACAGTGACAGCACAAGCTGAGCGAGGTTCGTTTGCCTGACGCACCACAACACACAACATACTTTTTAAACATTATATCCGTCAATTTGTTGTTGCTTTTTTAATTTTGTTATACTTTTAATAATTTTGAATGATGAAAATGTTAAAACTTACATAATTGCCGAATGATCTTTGCGGCGTATTGCAATAAATGTTTCTATCTTTTTCTTTCGTTCAAATACTATACATTGTCAACTCTAGGTGACTGAATGCCAGTAAAAGGGCTCCTCGGGTCTTGTTATTCACAATATGAAACACATTAACATTATGCTGCTATGAAAAATATGATATATGAAGTAACACAGTTTTTCCATGCAAGTATGGTCTTTTCCAAGTCGTTTTGCAGTCATAAACGCTAGTACATTGCAGCATAACTCTACCACACCTATAAAGCTAAGCTACTCTGACCCATTTTATTTAATTCTTGTTACTTCTTACAATGATTATTATATATTAATACACATTTTAACTTTTTTTATTTGTATCAAAACACATTTTGATATGTTTTAAATTTCACTTTTTATTTGTTGTATATACCTTCTATTTAAGTTACACTTATGTTAGTCTGCTAATATGTAAAATAAGGAAGAGCACTGTGATCTGATATACAGATAAATATTTATCTAGTTCAGACACAGATGTTTCATCATTCTTTGTGAACTAAGTATGGATCATAGAATAGTTATTTACAAATACGATAGTTTATCAAGTGGTAAAAATAAATTACTGGTATTTATTATTATTATTGTTACTAAGCCCTCACTACCTCAAACATAAAATAAACTTAATATAAACAACGATAACTACGAACACATTTAATTCAATTTAAACAGTTTAATTTTCATAATAACATTTTGCCTCGCTGGTATAGAATGTATAAAAGGGACAATGGCTGTAAATTAGCGGTCCCCGGGCCAATTTGTGGCACCAGCGCAGGGTTCCGTAGCACCATAACAGGTTATCAAAGAGTCGTATGTTTTCATTAGGGTAGCCGTGTTGTACGCATGGACTGCATTTATGGTAAACTTTAGGTTCAAGCGAGAATTTTGCATTTTGTTTGCTATAATTTTAGATTTTCTTTAAGATCTTATGTTGCATCTATGTCTTCAGCTAACTTATCTACTATAAAGATGTCATGTTATAAATTCTAATGTAAGAGTAGAATATAATAAACATGATTTTTGTTTAATTTATATGTAGGTGCAGTTTAAAAACTAAAATATTAAAGTTTTAGTAAATAGATTAAGGTGTAATCGTAATTATCAGTCTTTTGAATTTACTCGTTACAGGCTGTCGGGTTCTGGAGTAATAAGACATTAAAACTAATTTATCATTAATTGAAAATAAATACACTTAATTTATTATTATTATCGTTAACTAATTATTTTGTATAGAAATTGAAATCATATGTAGATAAAGGTTATATAGTATTTAAAAATATTTATTGTAACATATCTAAATTAGAGATTATGCAAAAATATCAGATATTTATTCAATTATTTATTACAGTCTACTAAAGTCCAACTAACCAAAGGTCTTCCCATAGATGCCTTATAGGAAGGATAATTGCCATAGTTGCTACGCTTGGCCACCACCGTTTTTATTTTTATTTTCTAGTTGTTATTAGGAAGACGCTGTTGCTAATCTCCTGGTTTTTTATGGCATTGGGTGACAAACGAGCACACAGTCCACCTCATGGTAAGTGAATGCTGTGACCCATAGACATTTATCCTCAATTAAGGATCAAAATGCAAATGCGTTTTCACCCCTGAGGACTAAGATGGAATGCCTCGATTCCAGTAAAAATGATCTCCGGTTATCTACACTCACCATACGAAACACAGCGTTAGGTACAACAGTGGCAAAATAAAATATTGACTTTCAATAAGAATTACTTGTAATCTATATTGAATAAAACATTACTCTATTTTACGCTGGTGTTCTGTAAGAGCGTATTTCTACTCCGGTCGAGCTGACACATTCGTGCTACAACTGTGATATTTCTGCAGCGTGGCTCTACCACGTAAAAGAAAGTGGTTTTGTTTCCTTTGTTTCTTCCAACGACATCCACGAGATGATATGGGGTAATAGATATACCTTTGCCACTACAATTATTGAATTGCTGATATTTATTTTGAGATCGAAATTGCCAACGAATTATCTTTAACAATTTAACATTGTCTTGTCAATTTTCGTTAATCATTCCAATTGAACTCATTAAATGCTCATTAGTGCCATGCAGTTACAAGTTTTCCAACGAGCAACGGAACGCAGCATGCTTAACGTTAAACTAAGATATCGACATAGAAACAGTGATATGCGAAAAATAACAAATATCATACACGCAGTCAAATTAGCGTGTCAACTGAAGTGGAGATGGGCAGGACACGTGGCAAGAGTCAGTGATGGGAGATGGACTGAACGGGTGCTACATTGGTACCCGCGTGAAACGCGGGCACGCTGGTACGACGACATTGTAGAGGTGGCAGGAGCAACGTGGACGAGGCTAGCGGCAAACAGAACCTCATGGAAAAGGATGGAGGAGGCCTTCACCCGGAAATGGGTATCCCATAATTAATTAAAATTAATATAATAAATTATGATACTATTTTATGTGTATAGCCAAATTCAGTAGATTATTATTAACTTCAATTTTATTATTTTTTAACTACATATAAATTTTGTCACAAAAATCAAAATAAGTTGACAATTACTTAAAAATATAAATATAAATTGATTATTTACCCTAACATTATTTATAAATAATCAAAAATTAATTTTGTAAATTTAATTTAAACTTTTTATTTAAAATTGACACTGGCATTATCATGTCTTTTAATTAAAAAAAATTGCATGACTCATTATAATATTGTAAATGGTTTTAACTAATATCGACTGCTGTATGAAAATTGGGATTTAAATGGCTATTATTATTATTATTGGGGTATCTATATAATTTTCTCACCTGGTTGGGTTCTATAAATATATAATTATAAATTAAAATGAAAAGATAAATATATATAAATATCAATAAAATAAAATAAATACAAAAACTAAATAAATAAATAAGATCCAACCAGATGGGAGCCCTCGGCAGGAGAGACCAAACGGCCGAGGGTTAGGGGGGAAAGGGAAAGAAACCGGCGGACCATGCGGGCGGTATCGAGGAGCACCGCCTTCTGTATTTGAGCCCGGAGCGGTCCGTCACGGAGTCCCAGTCGCCTCAGATGACCCGAGAGGCTGACTGGGATTAGCCTATTCGCAGAGACGACTACAGGAATAATTTCGGTCGGCATACCACCCCACATGTCGGTCACCTCGTGAGCCAGGTCCAGATATTTTGTTCGTTTCTCTGTTTCGGCTTTCACGAGGTTCTCGTCATACGGAGTGGTAATGTCGATCAAAAATATCCTTGACTGTGCCCGGTCCATCAGCACAATATCAAGCTTATTCGCAAGAATAGTCCTGTCTGTGATGATGGCCCGGTCCCAGTAGAACCTGGCGCGGTCATTTTCGAGCACGGCTTCCGGCAAGTACTTGTAATACGGCAATTTTCGGTCCACGAGACCGTATTTAAGAGCGAGCTCCTGGTGCAGAATTCTGGCTACTAGGTTGTGCCTGTGTAAGTACTCAGAGTTAGAAAGTGCCGAACAACCGGAGATGACATGCCTAAGTGACTCCCCGGGATGGCGACAAGCTCGACAGACGTCGACAGTGCCATCCTTTAGGATGTATCTCCGATAGTTGTTGGTCTTAGTAACCTGATCCTGTATTGCACAGACAAAACCCTCGGTTTCCCGGAAAAGGTCATCGAAACGTAGCCAGTTGAGGGAGGCGGCTGTATCTACGTGAGGCTCATGTAGAGCCCTGTAGTACCTCCCGTGGAGCTCCTTCTCCTTCCATACGGTCTCCCGGTCGGAAATGCTCTGTACTGCCGGGTCTTGCCATTGCTCGTTGGCTAAGGATAGAGGGGTAACCTTTATCACTAGAAATGACGTCATTATAGAATGGATCATCCGATCTCGCCAGGAAGTAATGACGGAGGCTGCACACTTCGCGATTATGCATGGTGAGCGCACTCAGGAAGCCACGCCCACCATGCTTTCGCGGCAAGTACAGCCTCATTACCGACGATCTCGGATGATGCATCCTATGGGACGTCATTGTAGTGCGAACTTTTCTATCCAGGGCGTTAAGTTCAGTATGACTCCACCTGAGTATGCCAAAGGTATACATGAGGACAGGCATGACCCAACCGTTATATGCATGTGTTATTCACACCGGACAAAAGGCTGTTAAGCACTTTGGTCAAGCGTGCTTAAAACACGTCGCAAACTGACTGTTTCATACCAGCCTCATCGATACCGATGTTCTGTGACATACCCAGGTATCGGTATGTTTCAGCCTCGGAAAGGGCCCTTAAGTTGACGGGCATAGATAAGTCTATGCCCTTAGAGTTAGCAACCCTTCCCCTTTCAACATGGAGGACCGCACACTTATCCGTCCCCAGCTCCATTCTAATAGAATTGCTAAATTCACAAGTGATGTTTAGCAATTTCATAAGATGGGAGCGACTGGAGGCGAATAATTTGAGGTCATCCATATAGAAAAGGTGGGTCACTTATTATTATTATTATTATTATAGTGCCATGCAGTGTCAGTGTAAGAGAGTCTCCTACCCAATATTTTTTTACCCATTCCGTGGATATCATAACAAGCGACAGAAGGTCATGAACCGGAAATGGCAGCAGGAATTCCCTGTTTGTCAAGCGAGGTAACTGTGACAAATATCTATTATATATACTGTATGGGGGAGGCAAGTTCAGCAGTGGACTGTCATAGATTGTAATGAATGAATGAGCTTATTAAAGAGATAACTTATTTAAGATAATATTTCTACTCTTAAGACTCTACTGTAAGCCATTGTTGCCGCCACTTAAAATTATTTACTTCGTTTTGATTGATACACTGACCAAAATTCACTAATAGTTTCGACCATAAAGACTAGAATCACTCTAAATGTACATATTTTAGTATAATCAATTTAAAGTTTTTGTTCAATGACATGAAATTTATCAATATAATTCTTATAATTAAATGTCAGATTTAAATTATTATTATATATCAAGTTAAAGTTAAAGCTTTTAATTATTTAATAAAGCTGGCAAAATTATATTCTAATTATTTACACATAATATTAGAAAATATATTAAAGAACTACTAAAACTAAAAATTTTAATTGTCGTAAAGTCCACTCCCCGTGGTATCGATATCGTATGCGTTTCCTCGCTGAATGACAGAGAGAATGAACCTGCCCTCTTATCACCAGCAGCGACGACCAGTTGCGGATACAGTCCCTTTAGGAACTTCACTACTCGTGGACCCCACGGACCGATAGTCTCTACAGCAAATGGCAAAAATATTTAAAGTATATGCGAATAAATTACTTTTCTAAAAAGGTCTGTCCTTTCATTGTTAGCTACTGCCTGATTAACTTGTTATCCGATCGCTTATTAATTGTGACAGATAGCCGGACAAATCGATTTGGAGGATTAGGTGGATTTCATGCATCAACGAACGGTGTTATTGCATTAATTTGTTGTTGACCATTTGTACTTGTTGCATAAAAAATTGTTTATCTCACTTGATTAAAAGTTGTAATATTTTTTTTCTGCTATGACTTCGCATCTCGTGTTCTATAAATTTAATAATTATGATTTTCACACATACTGAAGTAGGTATATTATCTAAATTATTTAGGTGGTAGCAATTATAGAAAAATAGACTAATTGTAAACAAAAAAATGAAGACTAAATGAAGATTAAAATATACAATCATTATAACAAAATTGAAAATTTTCAATAAAATATTATGACGGTAAAAGAGAAGAATTTTGGGTTATTAAAGAAAAATGTTAAATTTTAAGTATTATAAAACGAACAATTCGAAATTTTGAACGAAGTTCACAAGATAAACTAAAGATTACTACTTAGTTTAATGAAAATGCTATTATTGAAATATTAAACGACAATATTTGTAGTGAAATTAACTTTTTACACTTTTGTTCTATTTATATCCATTTAAATAATAGTTTTTCAAAATATAAGCTATATCATACCTAATATATAACGGTAAAACTAAGTAATGAAAGTTGTTTACTTAATTGAAATAAAGCATAGGCATCGGGTTGGTGATGTATGGACCAATATTCAGGGGTAACTGCGAGAACAATATAAATACCCGGAGCTCATAAGCTAGATCACGGCCATTTATGCACGTTCTTCACTTTCGTTAATTCACTCTAAGTAAATTACGAAAAAAATATTCAAGAAGCTTTTTACAAGCTTGACAAAAATACTTTAAGCTGTCAGTAAACTTTCCTAACTTATTTATATTAAACTTTAAATGTTAATCTTAAATAAAACGAACGACGACAGAACTACGAACGAATACAGATGAACTTGGTAAAATAAACTTAATGCCAAGAAGCTTATCTGCAATTAAACCCCGGAAGATGAACAAAAAATTGTAGGTTAATTATAATTCATTGAATTAGAACTTTTGTAAAGTATTTATTGCATATTCTATAGCATCGTTATGTGGTCAACCTATTTAATTCTACGACCGGAATTAAGCCTTTCTGAGGTTGCGCATGCTGGCAAGCATTACTTCGAAACGCGTCACTTTTGTTCAAGCATATAATTATTATTTATTTTTGAATAGAATTTTGTCATTAATCGATCGCCCGAGCCTTGTCCGTTGATCTGCAAGGTGTAAGTAACGCTTGCATGTGAAGTAGGCAGTGAGAGAAACGTGGCGTATTTCCATTTAAATCCTTACTACTTGTGTCAGCATATGATGGCTCTTTTACAAAAAAACGTGAAAAGTGATGAAATGATTGACTGAATCATCCCTAAACTTGGTATGATTCTTAGCCGTTATAGAAGTCCAATAAAGCTAATAAAATAATAAGTTTATAAGCCTTTAGTTGTAAACCCTATTTACAATTAAATAATCATTTAGTTATTTAGCTCCAAATAAGGCTTATATAACGTGGTGTGGTCACAGCATTTAAAAAGAAGTAAGAAGTAGGCATAGAGTCGGAGTGCAAGCAATATACATTAATGAGATATGCCCTGATATATAAGTTATTCCTTATGCACTGTTATAATGTATTTTAGTTTATTAAAACATGTAAAGTTACGGTGATTGCGTGCCTTGCGATCGATATATTCGTTGTTAGCTTCGCAGTTATTGAAATCGACCACGAGAATATCAAGCAATTAAAATAACAAAACAGACACATACAGAGTTTGTTAACTTCCCATTTGGAAGGTGTTATAGTAGGTTCAATAACTGAAAGTTCCAATTTCAACGTATACAGAAACAGAAAGTCCGATTCTACGTTTTATAGTGATTTCTTTGTGAACGTTCTTGCCTTTCAATTGACGTGAAAAAATCTCAAGTCTTTGAAATATATTTTATGTACGTTCAGCGATAATTATCTAACATAATGTGCGATTAAATGATTCTTTGTTAGACTAGGGTTAACTCGGGGGTGTTTCCTTACAAATTTGGTCAAAATCTGACGATCTGACGACACTTCAATTTTTAAAGCTGCACGACGTATAGATGAATTATTATTAATAAACATTGAAATCTGTTGACGTAGTAACGTAAAAAGATTTCAATATTTATATTCTTTTGGTTTTTTATTGTAGTCTGTTTTTACTTTTTTAAATGTTTAATTATTATATAAGCAAAAGTAACAAGCGAGTATGTAGTCTACCAGATGGTAAGTGAAGGTTCGATTAATAATCTAAATATCATTGAGTTGTCACCCCAGAAAATTCAGATGGAATCGTAGTCTCGTTAACAGTCAAACAACGGCGCATAATTTCATAGTGAATGAAATTATGCGACGGATACCGGATACGGGTATCAGTATCGGCACCTGGAAAACAAGGTAGATATGTAAGATAGACACATGGAAACAAACCAGGGGAGGAGCCACAGTGTTCTCCAAATAACCTATGGCAAATATCCCAGGCAATCTATGAGGAGAATAACGTCTAGCGGTAGAATTTTGACTGTTGCCGTACATATGTGATTTTTCTAAAAACGAAAAACAATTGAATAAAACTATTATTTACGGATTTTATCGCGTTTAATTACTTTAATTTATTTTTATTATTATCCCGACGTTTCGGGTGCTTTACAGCGCCCATGGTCACGGGGGGGACTGAGATGTTTGACGTCCCAATGTCATAGTTAGTCCGGCTACCTTCAGTTTTTTAATATTAATTTTTGGTCCGATTTACGCAAAACGAGCTTATAGTATCATGAAGTCTTGCAGTGGTATGCTTGGGTTTGGGTTTAATTTTGTTAATTATAGGATCCCAGGCAGATGGTAGCACCCAACCATCTTCTCTATTGAAATTTGGATGTTTTTTAATTTCAATAGCCTCGCGTATCATCCTTGGTAGGAATCGGTGTTCTTTTGCGAGAATTTGTGGTTTATCAAATCTAATGTAATGGTGGGGACGATCTTGAACATGTTCGCAGACTGCAGACTTCCCGGAGCGTCGGTGCTTCATATCAGCTATATGTTCCTTCACGCGGGTTTTTATAGATCTCTTTGTTTCACCTATGTAAGAGAGACCACATTCACAATCTAGCTTGTACACACCTGCATCTTGTACTATACATTGATGGATGGTAAAAATTGACTAATCTTCTTCAGCGGCTTGTAGTATGTCTTAATGGACGCTCGCTTCAAGATGTAGCCAATCTTGTCCGTGACTCCTCTAACATATGGTAGTAGAGCAGGCGCGCGCTCGACTGTGGCCGGCTTCACTCGTTCACTGTGACGTAGGTGCGGGACCCGAAGCTTGTTGTCTTGCAATACTTGCTTAACGTGATGAAGCTCTGCGGCCAGATGTTTTCTGTCACAGATCCCTCGTGCTCTCTGAAACAAAGATTTACCCACGGTAGCTAACTGTGAAGGATGATGGTGAGATTCACCATTTAGATATCGGTTGGTATGGGTCTTTTTCCTATACACAGTGTGACCAATAGTGTTATCAGGATTTCGAATGACTAAAACATCTAGGAAAGCTAAAGAATTATTTGCCTCTAACTCCATTGTGAATTGTATTTTAGAGTTTATGGAGTTAAGGTGGAGTTAATTTTTCGGAGTATTTCTTTATTAAATCGCTAGTTGTTTTAAGCGTGTTAGTTAGTAAACAGACCCTACAACTAACATGCCTCAAGAATATGCAATACTACTTGAACATTGCCTCACATCTGGCTATCTATTGTGGAAGGAGGAGTTCTACAAGCAAGTAGATGGTGTGGCGATGGGCTCACCTGTGTCTCCCATAGTCGCCGACATATTCATGGAGGACTTTGAGGAGAAAGCCCTTCTTACTGCTCCTGTAAATCCAAGGTTCTACAAGCGGTACGTAGACGACACTTTCACAATTTTACCATCTGACAAAGTAACTGCATTTTTAGACCACCTTAACTCCATAAACTCTAAAATACAATTCACAATGGAGTTAGAGGCAAATAATTCTTTAGCTTTCCTAGATGTTTTAGTCATTCGAAATCCTGATAACACTATTGGTCACACTGTGTATAGGAAAAAGACCCATACCAACCGATATCTAAATGGTGAATCTCACCATCATCCTTCACAGTTAGCTACCGTGGGTAAATCTTTGTTTCAGAGAGCACGAGGGATCTGTGACAGAAAACATCTGGCCGCAGAGCTTCAGCACGTCAAGCAAGTATTGCAAGACAACAAGCTTCGGGTCCCGCGCCTACGTCACAGTGAACGAGTGAAGCCGGCCACAGTGGAGCGCGCGCCTACTCTACTACTATATGTTAGAGGAGTCACGGACAAGATTGGCTACATCTTGAAGCGAGCGTCCATTAAGACATACTACAAGCCGCTGAAGAAGATTAGTCAATTTTTACCATCCATCAAATGTAATATACCATCCATCAATGTATAGTACAGGATGCAGGTGTGTACAAGCTAGATTGTGAATGTGGTCTCTCTTACATAGGTGAAACAAAGAGATCTATAAAAACCCGCGTGAAGGAACATATAGCTGATGTGAAGCACCGACGCTCCGGGAAGTCTGCAGTCTGCGAACATGTTCAAGATCGTCCCCACCATTACATTAGATTTGATAAACCACAAATTCTCGCAAAAGAACACCGATTCCTACCAAGGATGATACGCGAGGCTATTGAAATTAAAAAACATCCAAATTTCAATAGAGAAGATGGTTGGGTGCTACCATCTGCCTGGGATCCTATAATTAACAAAATTAAACCCAAACCCAAGCATACCACTGCAAGACTTCATGATACTATAAGCTCGTTTTGCGTAAATCGGACCAAAAATTAATATTAAAAAACTGAAGGTAGCCGGACTAACTATGACATTGGGACGTCAAACATCTCAGTCCCCCCCGTGACCATGGGCGCTGTAAAGCACCCGAAACGTCGGGATAATAATAAAAATAAATTAAAGTAATTAAACGCGATAAAATCCGTAAATAATAGTTTTATTCAATGTGTAGTGTTCGCGTAAATTTAAGAAATCATTAAACGAAAAACAAACTTACATTAAATCACCAAACAGGAAGTTGGTAGTTATGGCAGACCAAATAGCTACCTAGCCTGTTTTATTTACACTTTTTTTAGTATTCATTATTTTCAGTATGATGTCGAGAGAGTACAAGTATAGCAATAAAAATTGATAAGCGAGAGGACGTCCAGTGTCGCACAACAATTGTGGCCAATAGGGTAATTGTCGGTCGACCGCGCGCCAATGGTCGCACTATTATGTTTGTACACTTGAGGACATAAAAAAAGTATTATTGGTATTTAGTAAAAACAATTTCAACGTGGTAAAGCCAAGTTGCAGCATTGTGGTTGTAACACGAATGGGTCGCCTCGAACGGGGTAGGACCACGCTCGAGAACACACACAATACCAGCGTAAAATAGCAGCTTAATGCTGCTGTGTGTCGTTTGGTGATTTAAAAAAATGATAACCCTTTTTACTGGAATCGAGTAATTCCATCTTAGTTTTCAGGCGTAAAATCGCATCTGTATTTTGATTCTTAATCGAGGATAAATTTAGATGTCTATGGACCTCATCATCCACTTACCATCAGGTGGACTGTGTGCTCGTTTGTCACTCTTATTCTATAGAAAAAGTATAAAATGTAAATCTTCTTTAAAATAGTATCGCTTCGTATCTTCTTAATTATTAGTCTTGGGTTTTATTTACCGCTAATCACAGTTTTTGTGTTAAGTGGAAAGTATATAATTACCATCATTATTGTTACCAGCTTATTGCTATAACTTGTATGTTATGTATGTTGAACAGACCTTGTGTATGTATCTCGGAAGATTTTATTCATCACCTGACACAAAAATTAGTGTCTAAAACATACCAGATTAAAATAATAACATACGGAGTCTACATTTAGTATTGGTACACCTTCATCACAAATAATGCAAAATACACATACACATAAATATACGAATGTTTTTATCATAGAACAGCTATCAGTCATGTTTAAGTCCAACTATCCTTCCATATATTACGGTTAATAAAAGTCCACTGCTGAACACGGCCTCCCTCGTAGATTGTATCATATGGGGGATTTTGTTATCAAGAAATAGTTCAGTTCCATAAATATTTTAGTATATATATATATGTGTGTGTGGCATAGATGAAATTACGAGTGTAAAATTTGTATATTTTATTTTGCCCAATAATGTTGTCCCCAAGTGTACCGTGGACGCGGGCTCGTTGTATGATCAGGATGTCCCGTCGGAACTGCTTCGCATCATATGTCGCTCCAGTGTGACGACAACCTGTAATCGTGTCATCATACACGTTAATAAATATCATAAATTATGTCGTGATTGCATTCACGCGCTTCCGGAGTATTTATGCGAAGTTAATAGGTGCCTTCTTTTCTATAAATACGCCTGAAGGCTGCAATGAAAGGTAAATTATAAATCACGTTTACACGCGAACCCACACGTACTTCAAGTAGTATTTATATTTATAATATCTATCGCAATAATTTATAACAAAATGTAAGCTAATGCTTAAAATGGTCTTCCTGCCGCGAGTATTCGTTGTGCAAGGTTGACCTGAAGGTCTTTTAAAAACAACTGTTCTTATTTTTTATAACGTTATTAATTACTATATTAACTAATATATTTTATTTATATGTCTAGATAAAATACATGTTAATAATAAAAGTACCCGGATGACCAAGCTTTGCTCAGTTTTTTTTTTGAAATTACATTTATAAATTACATACTGATGAAACATAAATAATATTTTTTGATCTTATTGACAGAATAGAAAAAACTGAACTGGTTATTTGAATAAAAAATCATGAGTGCAATTAGTTTTATAAAAATTTTCGTATTTTAAAAAAATACTAAAAAAAGGAATTGAAATAATAGATTTTCTCACTGAAGAAGGGAACTTGAAAAAAAAGGAAAAAAGCCGGACCAGAGACATGACGCGAACCCCGGAATTCCGATATCACGCCCGATCGACATCCCACCTCAGCTATTACGATCGTAAGTGATCCGTCAAAATTTACCTTCTTATATTGTAGCAGTTTTTTTATTGCCTGAAAACACGGACAAAAGGACATTTTATAAAAATAAATCCTAGCTAGATCGATTTATTGCTCCCGAAATTCCCTGGACACAAAATTTTATGAAAATCCGAAAAAAAAAAAAAAAATTGGACGTTTCCGAGATTCCGATTATATATATATATATATACAAGAATTGATCGTTTAAAGGTATAGGATATTAAACTCTAGCAATAACAGCGATGGATTTGTTTATAATATTTCGTAATCCGTCGCAAGAAAAATCAAACTAGACGGAGTGCGAATATCCGCTGGGTATATGTTTTCTGCACAATGGCACTTCTCTTGCATAGGTTGTTATGAGTTACTAAGACATACAACAGAGCGAAATATTTCGTTAGTCAAGGTTTAATTCTTAGAATTTTTTGAATTATATTTATTAATTAGTTTAATTAACAGATGGCGGTAGTCACTTAACATCAGGTCAGCCGCATGCTCGTTTGTCCCCTCTTCTATTAAAAAAAAAACATGTTGTTTTATAAGCCATTAATTAGAACATCTAGCTTACTATATAATACCATACCATACCTTACTATACAATACTAATATACACGCTTTAATCGTTTGTAAATAGTACAAACCACTCACAGAAGAATGATGACTGAGAAGAAGCATGCATATTTTAGAAGGATTTAAACTTAATTCTAAAAGCTGTGTGTGACGGTTTGCCAATTTTCAACGGCGGGAAAATTGTCTATATATACCATGAGCCTCAACGTTATTTGTACCTTTATTAAGCGTGGTCAAGCACGCTCTTTCTCATTTATTCTGTGATGCTCGTATCTCGCCTACCGTATGCTCGTGATTATCGTCAACGTCAGTTTTAGCTATTGGATCAATTTTGGATTTATCACTGGGTAACAATACGGTATGAAGTAGTTTTGGCTGTAATAAGCAAGAAAGAAAGAAAACTTTATTAGACACAATAAAAATATAACTAAATATAATATGGCAAGCAATCTATCTAAACGAAAATGTTCCACTGGAAGTAAACCAACAAAGACTAATTAAAACAATGTATTATTCCTTTGATGCGGAGTGTAGTTCGTAATTTCCATTGTGACCAAGATCAGGCTCGTCTTCTAGCTGTTTCGGCTATAGAATCTAGTCAGTAGCTACACGCTTTACCATTAAGTAATCTCAGCAAATCATGGGGCCTATCGAGTAATGGGGAAAGCTTGCGCATGGTCGTAAGAATCTGACTAGAAGCGGTAATCTGTCAATATCATTAACGTCATTGTGGTAGCGGCGTTGAAGAGTTTGGCTCCACAGTTTCTCATGTGAGAAAAGGTAGGTTATTCCGTCATAGTTTTCAAAACGATGTTATTCGAAGAGCTCTGGCCTCGTTATAAATTTTCTCTCAATCATGCTATAGCTAAGTTAGTCAATTAGTTTAATGTTAATAATTTGCATTTAAATGGAACTAAAACTAAATGTATGAAATTTGTAACTCCTAATGTCAAATATGTTAATACTAATGTAACTGAGTCTTGGTGATACCACCATTTTCTTGGAATCACACTAGACGCAAAGCTTCAATAGCTCCCCCCATATATCAAAAGTAGCTAGCAGACTTGGTTCTGCAGCATATGCTGTAAAAAAGATTAGAACTCTTACCAGTGTTGAAACAGTAGAATAGTTTACTTTAGCATTATGTCGTATAGTATTTTGCAATGGGAACACGCGACTGACACTGAAATTATATTTATTGTACAGAAGAGGGTCATTAGAGCAATATATAGTTTAAAACCAAAAGAGTCACTGAGACAAAAGTTTAAGGAAATTAATATATTAACTCTGGCCTCTCTATGTATTTATGAAAATGTAGTGTACGTACACAAAAATAAAAGTAGTTATGCAAAAATAAGTGATATTCTTTCTGTAAATACTAGGAACACACACCAGCTAGCAGTACCAGTTACTCGACTCCACCGAGTCAGTAATTCATTCTTGGGGCGATATATATGCTTTTACAACAAAATCCCAGAAAATATACAAAATTTGTGATTCGTAAAGTTCAAAATTTTTATTAAACTAAGTTTGTATAAGAGGGGTTATTATAATATTAAGGAATTTATGGACGATAATAACCCCTGGGAAGGGCGGTCGCTACCAAGATATTTCTAATTTGTCTTGTGTTGTTAATTGTAAACATGATTGTAAGATATTATTTGAAAAAAAAAAATGTCCCGCTGGGTTTCTTGCTGGTTCTTCCCAGGACAGAGGTTTTTTTGCGAACCAGTGGTAAACGAAAAAAAGTGACTTTCAATAATTATTGCTTATATTCTACATTGAATAAAAAGTTCCTGTTTCTGTTTATCGGTTTTAGAGGCTTGTTAATATTTAGAGATACGGCAAGAGGCCAGTGTGGGATGTGTGTAGACACTTGGCAGCCTATCATCTTAGGGTACCTCGTTTAGAGGCGGGCAGCGTTAGAGGCGGCTGACTTGAGTAAGTGACGGAAGTCTGAGTCTATTAGGGATGATTACATATTTGTGCCATTTGTTGTAGTGACTGTCGGTCCGTGGGGTCCACGTGCTGTGATGTTCCTAAAGGAACTGTATCCGTGACTTATGATCGTCATAGGTGATAAGAACCCAAGCAGCACACAAGCGTTGTGAATATCAATATATCAGCCCACATAGAACTTAGAGTTCTTTTAGAAGCGTATACGAGTGTAGAAAAGAGGTTGTATCCTTATAAGAGTGGTTTATAAGTTATTATACAGCTCAAGCTGTATAAAGTCCGTATGAAGGGATCTAAGTAACCTTAGGGTTCTTTAACAGAATGTGAAAACTCTAGTATACAACTTTAAGTATTGCGGAACACTTGAATCTAATTTTACCATTAAATATGTATAGAAGCTGTTTTTTTCATGCTGTCACATGCTTTTTACAGCTCTAAGTATTATTATAGTATAACTAAAATGTTATTACTGTACAAAACAAATAAACTGCCCTCTAAAACTTATTTTTATTGCGTAATTGTACACTCCTATAAATACAGTAGTTTTATTACTTCTGTCTATGAGAGTGAAATAAAACTAAATAACAGTCATAGTACAATTTAAAGCTGTATATTAAGCGATAGAATATCAAGTAAAAGTAATAACAAGTGTTGCGTGTTTATATTGTGCTAGTGAACCAAATTAATTTGTTATCAATATGTTGAAAATAGGAAAAAGATTTGATGTAATTGGAGATCATGTGAAATCTTAATAAAAGTTATGCTGCACTATTCTCAAGGCAAGGTTTTTCATCTTTAATACTTATCGCTAAAGAGAATTATAAGTTATGTTGAAAAAACTGCTATACGGCGTAAGTAATAAAAATATTCTATTATACAACTGATTAAAAACCAATGACTGTATGACAGAATCCATAACATACATAGTACATATAAGACACTCGAAATATCGTTTAGGCTGTTTGATATGACTTCGATGACCCATTGCAGTCGCTAAACAAAATACTCAAATTCTCAATCACTTTCACTAATAAAACTTTTAATTACTGAGATATTTCTGAATTAGTATTTCTGTGTTTCCTCTTGGAAATGATCTAACTTTTTCATTATGATATCAGGGCTACGCCAGCTTCATCTGTTATCACAGGAATCCTTAACTTTCTCTGATAATAGGCAATCATTAGATATAGCCCTACACCTTAGAGGAAGCTAACTAACGTCAGCCTCTTGTGATTTCTGCCACAATAAAATGAGGTAATGATTATGCGTTTAAGCATTTGCTTGTTTTTTTTGGACTGAAGGTCCTGCACGGTGACTGAAAAATGGACCTTAACGATATAACGTAACGACCTGGCTATATTTTCATACGAAGCTTCAACTGCATTGCTTAACGTTACGTGCTTCTTTTCGTTTTTTTTTAAATTGAAGTAAGTAGGTAATGATAAACGAGTAGGTAAATAGTCCACTCCACTACATAGTCACACACACTAATAGTTCACGTAGTGGCCTATATAGTCCCAGATTTTTCTTCTGTTATGAATTAACACTTTCACTGTTTAGACACAATGGTATCCCGTGTATTACATATAGCAATGAACTATTTGTAGTACATGGGACAGCGAATGGGTTAAAATACAGATGTGTTTACACCCTGAGAACTAAAATGCCTTTCTCTTTACCAGTATAAAAAATCTTCAGCTTACGCTACTCAACATACAAAACACAGCAACATTACATTACTACAACTTTAGGAAGGTATACTTCGTGAAATAGTAACGTAATACTACTACAATAAGTGAACGCACGCAGCGTAATTCTTCCTGGTCGAACTGACCCATGTATAGACACTCTTTGAAGTTCTTTGATGTTCTCATTCATTTAAGTCAGGTTCCATTTGTGGTACTACACTCTTATCAACCCAAACCCCCCCTCTGATGGTTACAGTGGGTTATACGAAATTGGCTCCGTATCTTATTTACTTGTGAGATGTGTGTTACAATTAAGTCACTACAACGGCGCAAGAATATCCACTACCTCATATCATCCCGTGGGTGTCGTAAAAGGCATCTGAGGGAAACAAATCAGGAGATAGGCAGCAGCATTTGCTAATTACGCTTGCCAAACTTGGCAACTTTAGAAAATATCCCCCTATGAGGCAATCTATGGGGGAGGCCTATGTTCAGCAGTGGACATTAAAAGGCTGTAACGGTAACGGTAAATCGCCACAAGTACGTGTTGGTGTTTTAAGTATTTAAAATTAGCGGTTTAAAATATTTTTGATATTTTTATATCGCCATATCGGATCGTCAAGATTTTTAATTTTCCTTTGGTTTTTGACACGGTCAATTTCGACACACCCACGGACCACGGGTATTAAAGGAATAAATGTTAGTAAATACAATAATAAAAAAAAATTCGCGTCGATTAAGTCACTATAAGGTACCTTACATTCTTTGCCGTAATTGTATAATGGTACAACGTGCTATTCCGACTTCACTGCGAAATCGTTAAAGGACATTCCAATAGATTTTGTCAGTGAGTTCTCACAACCTTTAGAACCTACACCTCAGCTCAGCATGGATATCGGTCAAGGCGTTCGTCCAGGCGATGTAAGCTATAATGAGTTAATCCGGCCCACGCCTCTTATTGTTCTACGTACGACCGTCCGTCTGAACTCACATTTACATTATAACATGAATATAGTAACCAACTTTCCTTTTCAGCTCGTCCGCTCCCATGTTATTGAATTTTAACCTTTAAATCATCGATGAAAACGCTTCATTGGTTACTAATTTGGACCATTAAAGCAGTACATGTAAGTTGGCAGCTATGTATAAATAGCTCATTGTCATTCGGACGAATTTGCATGAGATATGAAAGTCGAAGCGTCGTACTATAGAGATGATGTTGCTGATTTGTGAATAAGTGTGTCTAATAAGTTATTTATGAATATTCAAACTGCCCACACATATGTGCGTCTTTAAATCAAGACATGTTAAACGTCGTATTATGTGGCTGAACTATTTATTCATGTAGTGTGTATTTATATTTGACTTCTTACATCAATACATTTAAATTAATTATAAATCTTTGCCGCTGTCTTTATACATTTAAAATTATAATATTATTATTCGACATCTTGGAAATGTTTAGTGATAAAAATAATGATGAAATGAAGATGATAAATAAGAGGGCAAGCCTATCTCTTCCGATATTTACTATGCATTTCAATGAACAATTACTCCCGGGCTTTTTTCAAATATTTTTATTTATTCATCCACTACAATTTAAGATAGTTAGAATGGAACTATTCCAGGAATAAAGTCATTTTTAATTTAATTATTTCCACTATTTATTTTGTAATATTTTACACAGGAATAAAAATGTGCGATATAATTATAATTTTTATGTTTTTTATCCACAGACTAGATAGAGAAACTGATTTATCTTCGCCGATATTTTTTTTAAATTTCTTATAAGTTAGCACTCCTATAAGATTCAATCTTTCAACTATTTATTTTTTCTTTTTCTTTTATAGAATCGGGTGACAAACTTGATATGATTCCGAGATTGAAATTGTTGTTAAGAAGTGATAATCGATGTAAGGTTCTTTTTTCAGTTTCGTCACAAAGTTCAAAAAAGAAAGGATGAAAGAGAATAAGTGCACTGTTTTGGTGGGTTCAATTAAATAGAGCTACGGTTTTCTTATTGGAACTACCACAAAAACCACTTGGCTTTGCATTACTAGTCTAGATTCTCATAAGCAAGTGTTTCATGTGGGTTTTTCTATTAAGAAATTATCAGTAATAGCTCAAAATCAAGAATTTGGTGATGTTTTCGTTGCCTTTGAAGGCAAGTAAAGCTGGCCCTGCGCATGATCTTTCTCTGATCGTGTCAGATTTTTGTCCAATCTGGCTACAAGTGTGAGGGAATATAGAGTGCATTTATGCTTGCTTGCGCACGCACTTGTGCGATTTAACCTCTCAATAGGCAAGCGTCCAAATTTGACTGCTTCGATATTCCGTCAAAATTCAAGAGGTCAAATGTGACTGCACCCACCCACAGCAGTTTAACCCATCACGACTTATGTTTAGAGACTACTTTTCTATGAAGAAGTTTGGAATTATAGAATCAATATAAAATTTTCTCTTTTTCTTCTTCATAGAAAAGTAGTCTCTAAATATAAGTTTTAATGGTTTAAAGTGCTGTGGGTGGGTGCGGTCGCATGCGACCGCTCGGGATACGCCGGACACATGCGACTGCATAGGATTTTTATGGGGATTTAAGGGATAATCCTGTCCTGCGCAAATGGCTAGTTTCCGTTGAGGCATTAATATTCATTATTGTAGGTGTTCGGTTCAATTTTAGCTTAATTTTTTTATTAGGTATAAACAGCTATAAAATATTCGTGTAGGTAATTTGAGTGCTTAGAGTTCCTGTCTACTACACCACGGGTACAAGGTTTAAATTGCGCAGTTTAAAAATAAATAAGGGCACAGTACCCACACATAAAGTAACAGCCTGAGAACTTCCAGCAACTAGACGGAGGCCTTTTATTTCTGAGAGGATTATGGAGCAACTAGTCTGCCGCGCTGTTCTAGTGCGTGTGATTTCCCAAGTCTCTCTTCTCATGACTTACCAGGTCGCCATTCCATTTAGTAAGGGGCCGGCCACACTACACTTCACTTACTGGTACAAAGCTGCCACTCTAGAATCTTTCTTACAATGGCGATGGTGGTATATTATCTCAAATATGCAAGATGTAAAGCGCCTAAGTCAAAGATGGAGGTTAGCGTTAAGGATAAGAGATATCTATCTCTACTTTTTCTCGAACTAATGACATGTATGCCTTGCCCAACTCATCGACATTCTTGTTAACTGGGTGGCTAGCCTGCATTTGTCAGTATCGTATCGTAGTATCGTGACAGTATCGTCAAGAGGTAACTTTAACAGTTTATGCATATTCAATCCCTATTGTGCATATTATAATAATAATAATGTCCGCCATACCGAATTAATATCTTCATAGTCGAATGCGACGCTATACCGATACAATTGGAGAGAGACCAGGCGCAGGACCAACAGCTTTACGTGCTTTCCGAGGCACGGGGGTGAGACACCGCCAACTTTCTGATTCCGGGCAGCTACAGAGAATTTTGAATTTTTTGACGGAAAAACTTAATAATTGTTTTTTACAAATTTTTGATTAGCAGTCGCACAATCCAACAAGGCAGTCATTGTGCACATAACTACTAATAAAGCACTGTTCCAATCAATAGTTATTTAAAGGTTGATTCACGAACTTCTTAAGTGCGTAATCAATCAATTTAAATGATTAATTACATTCTTATTTGTCATTTGTAGATTTATTAATCTCGCATTATTGTATGTTAGTCATAAAGTCATATACCTACAAAGGTACTCAAATTAAATTAGAATCCATAAAGTTAAAGCTAATAATTATTATGTGATGGTGGTGCCCTGTGTAGGCGCGGCTGTGTATCCATCACTCTATTTCGTGGGTGACGTAAGAGGGGACTATGGGTGAGATATGCCAAAAAGATATAACGGCCTTTGATAAATAGCAATAAAAGCATCTCGTTATCACCATCATCTGGTACTGTGATCATCAACGCGTTTATCAAAATGGCAGTTATAGCAAATATCCCCATATTTGCTATTATTGGTAGGCATGTCGGAAGCCGCATTTATTATTTAAATGCTGCTATGCATCTCCTATTTTTTCATTTCTCTCTGTCATCTCTTCCAACTACTACACTAAAGATGGGTTTAGATATTTTATAGTGAATTCTCTTAAAATCCGTCACTACTCCCCATTCTACCACAAGGTATATATTATTATTTACTCTTTTGCTTCTTCTTTTTTATTTTCGCTAATGATTAATATAGGCCTTTACAGTATGATTTATCCTTACAGTTATGGGGGACAAATGACTGACGGTAAGTGGATGTTTATACATGGTAGAGCCATGCTGCAGTTATATTAGTAGTATAATTGTAGCACGATTGTGTCGGCTCGACCGAGGAGGGACCACGCTCTCACAGAATACCATCGTGAAATGGTAGCTTGATGCTGCTGTATTTCGTATGGTGAGTGTAGAGAACCGGAGACCCTTTTAGCTGGAAACGAGGCATTCCACCTTAGTCCTCACGGGTGACAACGCATCTGCATTTTGTTTTATAACTGAGGATAGATGTAGATGTCTATGGGCCGCAGCGGGCACTTGCCATCAGGTGGACTGTGTGCTCGTTTGTCACTCTATCCTATAAAAAAAATGTTGTTGCCCATTCACATGTACATATCATTGGTTAATAATTAAAATGCATGCGTTTTAACCCCTTGTGCAAGGATGCACATGTTCTCATCACTTACCATATGAAAACCAGCAGCATTACGCTGATATTTTACGTTGGTATCTAATGAGAGCGTGCTCCTCCCCCGAAAGAGCTGACCCTACATGACACATTCATGGTGTAGCTGTAATATATATTTTACAGTGTGGTTTCAGCTCGTAAAATGTTCCAGA
Source organism: Parnassius apollo (assembly GCA_907164705.1). Taxonomy (NCBI): domain Eukaryota; kingdom Metazoa; phylum Arthropoda; class Insecta; order Lepidoptera; family Papilionidae; genus Parnassius; species Parnassius apollo. Next base: position 6,132,765 of record CAJQZP010000929.1, read on the forward strand.
AGCGGGCATTTCCTATTTGCGTTGTCTTTATACCAAGAAATGATTTAATTTTACGTGATAGAGCCATGCTGCAGTTATATTAGTGGTATAGTTGTAATACAAATGGGTCGGCTCGACCGGGGAAGGACCACGCTCTCACAGAATACCAGCGTCAAATATTAGTTTAATGCTGCTGTGTTTCGTATGGTGAGTATAGAGAACCGGAGACCCTTTTTACAGGAAACGAGGCATTCCACCTAAGTCCTCACGGATGACAACGCATCTGCATTTTGATTCGTAATCGAGGATAGATGTAGATGTCTATGGGCCACAGCAACCACTTACCATCAGGTGGGCTGTGTGCTCGTTTGTCATCCCATCCTATAAAAAAATAATTCCATAATTTCATATCTTATTTTTTCATAGTTGCTTACTTTAGATAATATTCTTAAGATAATTCAACATCGTCTTGAACATTAAATATTTATAATGTTAAACTATACAAATACCTATTGGAAATCATAATAGTGAATCACTACGCTCGCGTAAAATCATTTGAAGGTACTGTTTAACGTTTAGATTGAGTTCGAGTTGTTTAAGAAAGTAAAGTCACGCTTAACAACTAGTTGTACAAGAAACAATGAAATAAATTAAGCCGACGGATCGATGCGAGGCGTCCGATCGCCTACGCACATCGTTTCGCAATGCATCTATTAAATTTTGATAGAACTGTGAGTCACTGCGCTCGCGCTATCCCTATTTAAATTACATGAAATCGATGTTCAATAGTCTATAGGTACGGGTCAAGTAAGAGGTTTTTAATGCCCCATCTTTAGATGAGTCACCGAAGTTTAAGCTGTTATAGAGTTGGGAAAAGTCAGCGCTGTCCCGTGTGTGTGATATGTTTTTGAATGACACACTTTAGTTTAAGTTTGTCGGGGTAAAAACATTTTGTTTGATTTTGGGCCACCGCCTAAAAGGCAAAACACAAATTAGTGATTTCTGGATTTTGAACTTGAATTATTAATATGGGTATGAAATATTTGTGCTATTTGCTATAGAGACTATCGGTCCGTGGGGTACACGTGCGGTGAAGATGTGCGTAGACACTTGGCAGCCTCTCGTTTTAGAGTAAGTCGGTTACAGCCGGGCAGCATCAGAGGCGGTTGGATCGATTAAGTGGCGCAAGTATGGAGTCTCTTAGAGATGATTACATATTTTGTACCATTTGCTGTAGTGGCTATTGGTCCGTGGGATTTACGTGCGATGATGATTAAGGAACCCGACTGGTCGTCGCTGCTAGTGATAAAAGTGCTATTTCTTTTCTTACTCAGAGATTAAGTAAAGCCCATTCTGCGAGATAACGAAGCCTGCGTTCTAGGCACGATACCACAGGAGTACGACTGTATGATAATTTAAGTTTATGGTGTAAGCTTCTTTTATTATAATTTTTAATTATTATTATTTATTGTAATTATATAATATTATATATTGTATATATTTCAGTGTTATTTTAAGTTAAGTCTAAAGTTTAATTTAAAAACATACAGTATTATTATTTTTGATTTTATTAGAATTTAATTCATTTCATATTGTTAAACACTGCTAACACATGGACGCAATTGATGAAGGACGGCTCAGATGAAAAGATGGATTTCCTAATGGTGATTTCCCATACTACCGAGCACGTGGCATTCAACACCTTGTATCAGTGGTATCGGAAGGAATCGAACTGGGTTTCTCGCGTATGCATATAATATTTAAGGGCAAACGTCGAATAATATTCAATAGTAATTTCTAATGCGTGTTATTATGTATAAAATCCTCTATAACGAGTCCTCCTCAATGGACAGTAGCATCTGTCAACAACTATACAATCGCGTAAAAAAACTCAATAACATCGCCCATAATTTCAATAAAGCGTATAAAACTGAGCCAGCATCTGCTTACGCGCATTCCGTAGTATATTCAAAAAAGTTCTTTTTTACCCCAACAATAAACGGTAACATGACTACCACTATCAAATAACTGAGGACTTCTATTATGCTCTTACCTATTATGTAAAAATATTGAAATTACTGTGGTTGATCATTTAATGCTTTATATTAAATCTATAGGTTTATAAGCGCGATTATTCTAGATAAAGATAAATTGCGAAAGCTTTAATATTAACGTAAGAAAATTTACTTTTAATTAATTATATACAAATATTAGTAAGCCACCATTCGTACAGGAAATTTCTAGATCTCGACAACAGCGGCATCTACTGGGTCTAATTGTGAATTTAAACCATTCTCGAACACACACACTTAATCACACACACAAAATTTCATCAAAATTGGTTTAGCTGCTTAGGAGGAGTTCAGTCACACACAGGGACGGAAGAATTATATATACGAGGGCGACACTGAAAGTTTTTCAAACTGGCCACTTGTAAACGATATAATAAAAAAAAGGTTCTAATTTTAAAAATGGAACTCTTTGCTCATATTATTTTATATGTATTTTATTTATTTGTCATTTGTTTACGATTTGGCGGCAAACTGAAAATTATCTGTCATTTAAGTCAACAAGAAAGTTATGATAGACTTCGATTGGTCTTTCAAAATGAAGCCGCATCTCGTGCCACTGTTTGCAACTAGTTTAATGAGTATAGACGTGGTCGCACTAATTTCACCGATGATCTACGCGAGGGGCGGCCTTCTACGGCGACAACTGGAGAGAACATCAATGTTGTGCGGCGTATGATAGAAACAAAAGAATGACTTATGAGCAGATTCAGACAAGCTTAGGCATCGGTATGAGTCAAGTGCACATAATCCCCATGAACATTTAGCGGTCAGGAAGCTTTGTGCCCGGTGGATACCTCATAATTTGATAGAGGGCCAAAAACTTCGTCGTGCTGATTGGTGTCTTGAAATGGTTCAAAGATTTAACGGAGCTGACTCAAATGCTGTGTTCGACATACTTACGGGTGATGAAAGCTGGATTTATTGTTATGATACTGAAACTAAGAGACTAGTCTGCTGTCAGGGTGCTTCCTTCCGAGGAGTTGCCAACTAACGTGAAGAGAAGCGTGGGAAAAAAGATGGTGGTCTCTTTCTTCGGAAGGACAGGTCATTACACAACAAATGTTTTTGTAGATCAAAAAACCGTTATTGTAGAGTGGTACACTAACAATTGTTTGCCAGTTTTCTTTCAAAAAGTTCGGGAGAAACGACCTCTCGATAGGATCCTCCTTCACCACGACAACGCCTCGTCGAACACCGCCAAGCAAACAATCGACTACTTGGCGACGTCAGACGTAGAATTACTGGGTCACCCGTCCTATAGCCTCGCACATTGCGATTTTTATTTATTTCTGAAAATAAAATAAAAACTTCAAGGAAAATGTTTTATGGTCGCCAAGGAAGCAAAATGCCGTCGAAGCTGCGTTTTAAAATGCCGTCGAAGAGACCCCTAATGAGGAGTGGGCGAAGTGCTTTTCTTAGTGGTTCTATTGGATGCAGCGATGTATTGATGTAAATGTACACTACTTTGAAAAGATATAATAAAGAACTTTCAGTGTCACCCTCGTATTAATATGTCGTTTCCTTTTTTCTCGTTTTAGTGTGTATTGGTGCACAATAAATAATATAGGTATTGATTGATATATTGATGTCCGAGTAGTGGTGGTGTAAGAATATCAACCACCCCACGTCATCATGTGACGGTCGGAAGAGGTAACAGAGGAAAATAAATCTTGGGATGTTTCTAGTTTTAAGATAATTAATAGAATCAGGCGTTACTTTAGAAATCCATTATTATATTCAAGTTGGAAAGAATTACTTCGCACATATCCGTTCAATAAAATAAAATGATGTGTCTTACCTAGTTCGGAAAGCAATCCCCGCCCTCCCTTGATTGCGTGCACTAATCCCGTCTCCACTAATCCGACCACCACTACTCGCAACACCACTACTCCCAACACCACTACACAAGTAAAGACACCATCGACGATAATAACGTGTTTCGCCTCTACACGAAGCATCCTCAGGTTATGTAGACTCTGCGGTGGCTGGCCGCTAAGTAATTGAGGGAGGGCGTGAGGTGCTCTTCAAACTAGGTAAGACATATCATTTTATTTTATTGAGCGGATGTGTGTGAAGTAATTCTTACCAACTTTAATTTTTTCTTATAGTGGCTTAAAATACCTTTTTTGACACCTCCGGGACGGAATAGCCGATGGAATATATTACTCGAACATCTCTGCGGAGCTTTAAATACGATAACATTTTTCTAATTACCGATATTAACGGATCTTTTTAAAATTTGTCCACGTACCTATTATCACAGTACTGTGCACCCGCATGTCTCATTTTAAACATCTACTACGACTACGCTAGCGATTAGAGATAACTCACACCGGGCATTGTAAGTACTACATAGTCACTTATACACGTTAGTAAAAAGTAAAATATAGCTGTGGTATCTCAGGAGATTTATTTTACGTTCAAACTTCTTTGTACACGAATAAATAAATAAAAAGTCGACGCGAGTGAAATTATTAATTGCAATTTTGGTCCCGTTTTTTTCGTGTCAGTTGCAAAAGAAAACATAGTGAATAGTGAGGAAACCTGCATGTCTAAAACGGTGCGAGGATACAGGATCCCACATATTTAGTTTAAAGTAATGTAAAAGTAAAGTTACAGCCTATATACGTCCAACTGCTGGGCACAGGCCTCCCCTCATTTCTGAGAGGCAATAGGGCAAGGATGTATCCGCCGCGCTGTCGCTGTTGTTCCCAATGCGTGTTGGCGAACTTCACATGTCTTCGAAATATTTTCTTTTGTTATTCCTCAGACATGCAGATTTCCTCACGATGTTTTCCTTCACCGCCGAGCACGTGGTAAATCAGCACTTAAAATTGCAATTAACAATTTCATTGGCGCCGGCGAGGATCGAACCCGGGTTACTCGCGTTCTGTTATATTTACAGCGAGCGTTAACCATCTGAGCTACCAGGACTCTTTATTTATTTAGTTTAGTTCCACTTATTTATTAATTAGGACAGCGGAATCGCTCTGGTATCTTCGGCCGACTAGTGTCTTTAATCATGTTATTTAATGCAGTATTATTAAAAAAGGATTAAAAAAATAGTTCTTGAGATTTCCATATAATGGTTTGCTACATAAAAATGTTTCCTGAAAAGTTATAAAAACTAGAAATATATGTGAATATTTTCTAATATAATTTTGACATGTTTGAGAAAAATAAATTTCTAAAGAAAGCTTGTCCATATTTTAAAATGAATCGATATTTCATTTCAAACGTTATAAATAATATAACAGATGCATAACCGTGAGAATTTTGATCAAAATCAATTTGCGAAATACTAACTAAAAACCGTGCATAAGCAACGTGCCATCAGCTTTTTACTGCCCTCGTCTTAAAAAAATCACACACGGACCTTGGACTGTGGGGCACGTTTTTTTGTGTAGAACCCCTCAGTAAAAATCCTTATTCAAATTGCAAGGTAACTGTACTCCCTAGTTTTTTTACATCAAACAATGGCCTCTTTTCTTTAGTCGTGTAATTTATTTTTTCTAACGGTCCAGGAGTTCATCAAATGGCCCGAGGTCATAGGTGAGGATTATTTTAGTTCTCATGATGTTTTTTAAGGGATTCTTCTTTATCTCAGTTTTGCACATCTGTCCCATGGAATCTGTCCGGTTTATGAGCTTTGCTTTTACTTCGCGTGGGAAATAAATTGCTGAACGTTTCAATTTTATTTATGGATAAAATATCTCCGCAAATAGAAATTTGCTTAGAAAGAAAATGTATTCAGTGTCGATTTTGTATGTGCTAAAATTTAATAAGGTATTTTTAAAATTAGCTTATTACAACTATCAGTCTTTTGACTAATTTAGTTTTAGAAATAAGCTCATATAAGTCAACTGTTATTGTCGTTATCGCACAGGACTTACGTGGTCGCAGTAAAGAGATATCCTGTTTTTAAAAAAACTGTTGCGTACATTGTAACCGTTTTTCAAAAATCATTTTGATTGTTTTAATATTAATATATTTAAAAACGTTACATTTTGAAATGACGAAAAGTTATTTGAATATAGAAACTTGGCATTACAAATGCTATTCCGCTATCACATTTTTTAAGCAGTGAACAGTTGAGTCTAATAAAACAAATATAATATGTGTAGGCATATTATCATGCCTGGTCTGTATCTGTTAAGGACAGGCAGTGTTTTGTGATGTCCATTAAACTTGATTTGGTATTTTTCTTTGGCTTTACGTACTTGTACACATTGTCAATTCCAGGTACCAGTTTACTTTTTTCTTAATGTAATACTAGATATATTATATATTTTATATTTATATCGTTGAGTATGTTTTAAACTATACATTTCTTCTCATTCACCCGGCAACAGTCAGGAGGTGGTGACTTAACTCATAATTGGAAGAGTTTGATGTAATCTGAATTAGATCTGTATTACCTGTAGCAGAATTAAATTCTGTGATCACTCTACTCTCAGATAATATCGCCACCATAATATATTAGGAAACTCTTGTAGCTTTTGACGAAGAAGACAAGGAACACAATTTTTTTTGTATACTCGCATAGCGAACATGTAGCATAAGGGATCACAAAATTATACTCTCCGATCCGTAGGTGTACCTTACCTAAAGTCAGTAATTTCAGTATTATTTACTCTGTCTACCTCAGAGGTGACAACGCGTCTGTAAACTTCATTCGAAGTAGGTTGCAGATGTCAATAGGCTGCAGTAATCACTTACCATTAGTGATTTCTTATATTTACGCGAACATTGCACATGATTAAAACTACTTTTACGGATTTTATCGCGTTTATTTTTACTTTTTATTTTTAATTCCCGACGTTTCGGGCGCTTTCCAGCACCCATGGTCACGGGGGACTGAGATGACTGACGTCCCGATGTCATTGTTAAACCCGGAGTACCTTCAGCTTTTTTAATTATTGTTTATGGTCCGATCTATGCAAAATGAACTGACTATGTCTTGAGTTCTTGCAGTGGTATGCTTGGGTTTAGTTTTAATTTTATTGATTATAGGATCCCAAGCAGGTGGTAGTACCCAGCCTCCTTCTCTATTGAAATTAGGATGTTTTTTAATTTCAATAGCCTCACGTATCATCCTTGGTAGGAATCGGTGTTCTTTCGCGAGGATTTGTGGTCTATCAAATCTGGTGGCCAGGTGTTTGCTGTCACAGATCCATCGTGCTCTCTGTAACAAAGATTTGCCCACGGTAGCTAACTGTGAAGGATGGTGGTGAGATTCACCGTTTAAATATCGGTTTAAACGGTGAATCTCACCACCATCCTTCACAGTTAGCTACCGTGGGCAAATGTATCTTGTTACAAGAAACGAGGATCTGTGACAGCAAACATCTGGCCGCCGAGCTTCAGCACGTCAAGCAAGTTCTGCTTGACGTGCTGAAGTTCTAAAAATAAAAAGTAAAAATAAACGCGATAAAATCCGTAAAAGTAGTTTTAATCATGCACTTACCATTAGGTTATTTTACGTACATAAAGAAACATACAGTACAAAGTACCTGCTTCGTCCGTGCAACTGTTCTTGCCACTCGCGCGGCTAAAACAAAAACGCATCGGCCCATGACGTCACAGCGATAACTCATTTACTACCCGCATGGTGAGAGGACAATATGAGGACAATCGATAATGCTAAACAACACGTGTGCCGCGGACGACGTGCATTGTTTTTGTCCTCCACAGATCCGTGCAAAGGGAGCTTAGTTACTGCTGTACTAGAATGCTTTAATGTGGGTACACTGAGCTGTTTCCTGTTATGAGATGCGGTTAATATAACGGTTTTGTGCCGGACGGGCGAAACTCTCCGGAGTAAATGTTGTCGAAGATACTTCGCAAGTCGCTCACGTCCTACACCTATAGGTTCCGGTGGGTACTCTCACCGCCGTCTTTGTTGGTGCCGCTGAAATATTGTGGACTGTAGTTAAAATCAAAATGCACGATTAACAAATACAAATAGCAAGGTAGTGGCCAGCGGTTCGACTGATTGATTAGTCGCGAAATTTTATAACTATTTATCACGGTTGTTAAACTACGGTTGTTCACTGTATATTTCAAAAGATTTCTTTAAATTGTACGGTGGTATCAAATATCTATTGGTAGTAGCTGGTTTTCTAACACTACTGACTAGCAGCTATTATCAACTAAACTAGTTGATTTTATCACTTGTGTAACTGCGGATATCAGTTACCACTTTCACTATATGTAACTGCGAATATCAGTTACGACCTTTTTAGGCTAGCTAACACTTTCACTATGTAACTGCGAATGTCAGTTACGACCTTTTTAGGCTAGGTAACACTTTCACTATGTAACTGCGAATATCAGTTACGACCTTTTTCGGCTAGCTAACACTTTCACTATGTGTAACTGCGAATGTCAGTTACGACCTTTTTCGCCTAGTTAACACTTTCACTATTCACTATATACTGCTACTAGTCACTTCAGCTACCACCGGATACCACTCACTTCACTTCACTAGTCACTGGTAGTTCTTCACACTACTACTGGTACTGGGTCCCGAGCCCCTAAGGTAGACTTTAGCAATACTTTGCAGTGAGCCGCTTGCCATTTTCCAATTGCCTCTTTATTGCATAAACTTTTCACTATACAAATGGCATACATTGCAATATTTTCTATACAATACTAATTGCTACACTAACATGCTATACATCATTAAATCGGTAGTCTGGTACTTTATTAGTATATCATAAAGGTTAATAAAAACATTAACATTGTAAAAAGTTATTAAACGAAATGTCCCAAATTTTCATAATATTTGGGCATTTTAATTCTTTAATTTTTCTATAAATACGAAATGCGTTTAATTATACAAAAATATTCCTATACTTCTTTAATCTATAAGCCATATGCTAATTCAATGTCATATTTATAACTCTTTTAGGACATAAAATTATTTTCATTATTTTTAGTATGATCTATTACGCAGTTAATTAAAAACTTCTAGAGAGTTCCACGATAAGACGCGCTGTGATTGGTCGATTTTTTGGTATATAATAAAAGTTGTTTATATTACTTGTTATCAAAACGACATTCTATACAAACATACTAGGAGTTATAAATATGTTAAACAACTATATTAATACACGTTTTCACTCAGTTTTCTTGGTAATTTCACTATTAATACATAAAACAATATTCTTTATCACTTTGTTTCTTAAGGTTGTTAGGCCGTCGCGAACATCTCTCCCGCCGTGCAGCGTCGCGACGATTTTCTCACAGCGGCGCTGCATCCATTTCGGTGAGCGACGTTGCTTCTACTTCGGCAGCGGCACGAGTTTCCTGGTTGGCCTCTTGATTAGGCCGTTTGCTGTGCGTACCTCCACAGTGCGGATCTGTCCGTCCGCACCGGGGTAAACAGCTTCCACCCTCCCTCGTGGCCAGGTGTTACGAGGTAACTGGCCGTCAGCTATGAGGACTGGATCGCCCACCTGGAGATTGGGACCTCGCCCATGGGCCTCCCGCCGGTTTTGAAGTTCCGGTAAATACTCTCGGACCCAACGCTGCCAGAACATGTCAGCGAGTATCTGGGAGCGTCGCCAGTGTATTTTGCTATTCATATCTTTTTCATCAAATATTCCAGGTGTCGGCAGTCTCGCAGATCCTCCTAAAAGGAAGTGATTTGGAGTGATGGATTCGTCGTCGTCGCTGTCTACAGAGATGTGAGTCAATGGTCTGCTATTTACTGTGTACTCCACCTCGCAGAGCAGCGTGGCTAATACTTCCTCATGTGGATGTCTCTCATGAAGGACGGTGTATAGTGCCGTCTTCACGCACCGTATGAGACGTTCTCTCTTGGTTGATGTTTCATGCAGCAAATTGATTGGAAGTCGAGCGAGCTTTAGGTTGAAGCTCAGCTGATCGGTACCCGGTTTCCAGATTAATTCGAGTATCTTTTCCTCGGTTCCTTTGTTTCCCAGATCGACTGACTCAGATGCTTCATGGTCAGGTTCTAATTCTTTTACAATTTCTGGTGCGTTGGAAACCCATTTGCTTAAGGTGAAGTGCGCGTTTTTGTGTATGTCGCGTACTTCCTTCGATATTCGCATTGCCTCTTCCAGAGACTGGAAACTGTCGAGATAGTCATCCATATAGTGGTTTTGAATGATAGCTTCTACGGCTTCTGGATACTTGTCTTTGTGTTTTTTAGCGTTCCAGTTTTTCGCGAATATGGCTGTGCAGGGTGAACTGGCTGCACCGAAAATGATCGACGTCATTCTATATTCCTGTGGATCTTCATTACGTCGATCCCCTCTCCAGAGATATCTTAAGGCATCTCTGTCTTCAGGTCTGACTTTAACCTGCATGAACATTTCGGCTATGTCCGCGGAGACAGCGACTTTATGGCGGCGAAAACGCATCATAACCCCTGGTAGTGATTGCAGTAGGTCTGGACCCGTGAGCAGGAAGTCGTTCAATGACACCCCCTTTGTTTTGGCTGCGGCATCGTGTACTATTCGAAACTTCTCTGGCTTCATTGGGTTATGGACGTCGAAATGGGGTAGGTACCATGTTCTTCCCGGTGTGCTAGTTTTCGGTGCTATCTAAGCGTATCCCTTTTGTACTAAGGAATTCATTTGTTCATCATACTTTCTTTTTAGATCTTCGTCTCGATCTAATTTTCTTTCAATGGAAACGAGCCGTTTTATTGCCGTTTCGTAATTACCAGGCATCTCGATATCCTTTTTCTTCCAGAGAAGCGCTGTTTCTATGTGCCCGTCTTGTAACTGACGGGTGCTGCTATTTAGTATATCTTCAGCTTTCTTCTCTGGGTCGGAGTCTGGTCTTCTCGGATTGATAATGAGAGATTCCAGCGTGAAATATTCGCGGAGTTGGTCATCTATAGTTTCCTCGCTCTTGTGCAGCTCATTGGCCGCGTGGACGCGCTGATACGGGGCTTTAGTGTGTGCCCCGTGTAGCACCCATCCTAATTCTGTGAGCGAGGCAATTGGCTGGTGCGGCGGACCTCTCCGGATTTGAGTGGCTATCAGAAGTCTCCAATTGTCCTGTCCTATTAGGATCCTTGGGTTGCCGGAGTCATATGTTAGCTGCTCCTTTAGGTCTTTCAAGTGTTTGCACTTGGCTATGTCTACTGCACGCACAGTCTGTGGCCCCAAGTTTAGGCTTTCAACCGTGCGTGCTCTGAATGGCACCCTTTTGCTGTGGAGACTCTTCAGCGATACTTTGATTCTTCGAGATTCCGGTGAATCGAGGGTAGTGTTCCCGATAGCGGTGATCTTAAACGGGTCCAACCGCCCTGTAGCTCCAATTTTTTTGGCAATCTCTTCATCCATTAGTGAAACTGTTGACCCATCATCCAGCAGGGCGTGTGTATTTACAGCTCCCGCCGGTCCAATTACTCGCACTGGAATTATTTTTAAATAGGCTTGATGCTTTGACACAGCGAATGAGTTAGCAACAGTTTCTTGAGGTTCTTTTTGTTTGACCTCAGTCTTCTCCTTTGTATTGTTATGGAGAAGTCGATTGTGTGTCGCGGTGCATCCTTCTATTCCACACTTATTGGTTTTGCATTTGTGTGTCTGATTTCGGTAACGTAAACAGCGGAAACATAAATTGTTTTGCTTTGCGAGTTCCCATCTTTTGTTGATATCTGCTTCTTTAAATTTTTTACATTCAGATCCGTAGTGACCCTCCTTTTCGCACACTCTGCATTTCGGAGACGGCTTAGTAGTAGCCGCGTGTGCTCTATGTACTGAACGATTGCTTTGTGCTTCGTTTATAATTTCTGGAGGCGCGAATGCACTGCAGAAGCGAGCTTGCTCGGTAATAAACTCGCTGAAGCAGCCGAGGTCTGGTCTAGAGTCGTATTTTTCAGTGTAGATTCTATACCACTGGGCACGTATAGAGTTTGGCAGTTTGTCGGTGAGGTGTCGTAGCAGCTCTGCGTTGACGAGGTAATGATCTCGTTTTAGGGCTCTAAGAGTGACGACGCTTCCCCTCACTTTGCTCGCGAATGTGCAGATGTCTCTGGGTGATTCTGTACAGCGTGCTAATCCTCGTAACTTCTCGGTTTCTGCTTGTGCGATTGAATCTGGACGCCCAAATTGTAGCTCCAGTTCTCGCATAATCTCATCTGGCTTAGCATGCCCGATAAGTTCTGAACTGACTGTTTCCAAGGCTCTTCCTTGTAGACTTCGTCTTAGTCTAGCAGTGTTTTCAATGTCATTGAAGTAGCCTCGAGTTGTTTCGTAAATGGCACGGAATGAAAGCCACTCGGTATGTGCTCCGCTAAAGCTTGGCAGTGTCATTATAGCTTTCGACGCTGCGAAAGTATGCGACGATAGTGGCGCACTCTCTAACTTTGGTTTGTCAGCGAGCGCGGCTATAGCGGATGTGAGCTCCGATATAAACGGACGGAGCCCCCTGTCTTCACTTATGACAGGTTCCTGGCTAGGTTTCTTTGGATTGGGATCCTTTTGTACATCTTCTGGATAGGAATCCTGGTTTGTGAGCTCTGATACAATCGGTAGGAGCCCCCTGTCTTCATCAACGGTGGGTTCCTGGCTGAGCTTCTGTGGCATGGGATGCTTTTGTGCATCTTCTGGATAGGAATCCTGGTTCGTGAGCTCCTTTTGGGGCTCACTGAGGTCGACAACGTCCGGGGTCGGCTTTGTGACGGTTTTATTAAATGGTGCCTTGTTTGGCTACAGAGTTTTCGAGCCAAGATCGAACGTACTCACTTTTGGAGTGACCATCTTCATCATAGTCGTCCGATTCGTCCTCTTCCACAGCCATCTGCAAGGAGATCTGCGCAAGTTCTAGTTTGATCTTCAATACTTCTTCACGAGCCTTCAAAATTCGTCTATTGGGCCGAACAGTCTTCTTAGACTTCGTACTGCAAACGGTGTGGCCCCTCGGTGGCTCTTCAGAGTGGGTGTCTTCCCTGGCTGGTGGCGATGATGCACATCTAAAGTCATCGTTGCCTTCTATATGTTCCCTCTGCTTCGTTGTGCGGGCCGTAGTGGACGGCGCGGGCAGGGGTATCCCACCCTCGGGGGGCAGCATGGCGCCTCAGCGCCCTCTACCGTTGACGGTGAGCGTGGTGGCATCTGGTGGTGGACAGCGGCGTTACTGGCCGACGAACCTCCTTCCAGACCGACGGTCCACGCCTTGGCTGCCCTTTCTTGCGAACGCGTGATCGGCATCTTGAATCTGAAAATTCTGCGGTTTTAATACGGTGGTGACTATTTACCCGGTTCCGAAATACAAACGGATATATCCGGCTCGAAGGACAAACGAATGTGCCGGACGGGCGAAACTCTCCGGAGTAAATGTTGTCGAAGATACTTCGCAAGTCGCTCACGTCCTACACCTATAGGTTCCGGTGGGTACTCTCACCGCCGTCTTTGTTGGTGCCGCTGAAATATTGTGGACTGTAGTTAAAATCAAAATGCACGATTAACAAATACAAATAGCAAGGTAGTGGCCAGCGGTTCGACTGATTGATTAGTCGCGAAATTTTATAACTATTTATCACGGTTGTTAAACTACGGTTGTTCACTGTATATTTCAAAAGATTTCTTTAAATTGTACGGTGGTATCAAATATCTATTGGTAGTAGCTGGTTTTCTAACACTACTGACTAGCAGCTATTATCAACTAAACTAGTTGATTTTATCACTTGTGTAACTGCGGATATCAGTTACCACTTTCACTATATGTAACTGCGAATATCAGTTACGACCTTTTTTAGGCTAGCTAACACTTTCACTATGTAACTGCGAATGTCAGTTACGACCTTTTTAGGCTAGGTAACACTTTCACTATGTAACTGCGAATATCAGTTACGACCTTTTTCGGCTAGCTAACACTTTCACTATGTGTAACTGCGAATGTCAGTTACGACCTTTTTCGCCTAGTTAACACTTTCACTATTCACTATATACTGCTACTAGTCACTTCAGCTACCACCGGATACCACTCACTTCACTTCACTAGTCACTGGTAGTTCTTCACACTACTACTGGTACTGGGTCCCGAGCCCCTAAGGTAGACTTTAGCAATACTTTGCAGTGAGCCGCTTGCCATTTTCCAATTGCCTCTTTATTGCATAAACTTTTCACTATACAAATGGCATACATTGCAATATTTTCTATACAATACTAATTGCTACACTAACATGCTATACATCATTAAATCGGTAGTCTGGTACTTTATTAGTATATCATAAAGGTTAATAAAAACATTAACATTGTAAAAAGTTATTAAACGAAATGTCCCAAATTTTCATAATATTTGGGCATTTTAATTCTTTAATTTTTCTATAAATACGAAATGCGTTTAATTATACAAAAATATTCCTATACTTCTTTCATCTATAAGCCATATGCTAATTCAATGTCATATTTATAACTCTTTTAGGACATAAAATTATTTTCATTATTTTTAGTATGATCTATTACGCAGTTAATTAAAAACTTCTAGAGAGTTCCACGATAAGACGCGCTGTGATTGGTCGATTTTTTGGTATATAATAAAAGTTGTTTATATTACTTGTTATCAAAACTACATTCTATACAAACATACTAGGAGTTATAAATATGTTAAACAACTATATTAATACACGTTTTCACTCAGTTTTCTTGGTAATTTCACTATTAATACATAAAACAATATTCTTTATCACTTTGTTTCTTAAGGTTGTTAGGCCGTCGCGAACAGGTTTTGTTAGCTTTTTACTAATATTATAAATTATAAACGGTCCAGTCACTGCTTATGAAAATCCATTACCATGGAAAAGACCAGAAGGATCTAACGACCTCTGTTAGATGACGATATTGAATCTTGTATGTTGTGTTCTTCGTCTGTTTCATCGTCGCTTAAAAGTTCATGTTAATACAAGATGATGGGAAGCTGCTTCAAAGATACGAGACATGATGTGATCTCCAGCTCAACTGCAAACCATGGCGATTGTTCCAAATACTTCCTATTATCGATGAAACTTATATCCAGCAGCGATATCATACGTGATAGAGCCATGCCTGCAGCTATATTATGGTTGTAGCACGAATGGGTCAGCTCTATCGGGAAAGGACCACGCTCTCATAGAATACCAGCTTAATACTGCTGTGTTTTGTATGGTGAGAGTCGATTTGTATGAGATTCGGAGACCCTTTTTTACTTGAAACGAGGCATTCCATCTTAGTCCTCAGGGGTGACAACGCATCTGCGTTTTGATTCTTAATCGAGGATAAATGTCTATGAGCCACAGCATCCACTTACAATCAGGTGGACTGTGTGCTCGATTCTCACTCTTATTCTATAAAAGAAGTAAAATAATACGGGCTAATAAAGTAGAATGAGAAGTAGAGTTAGAGGAGTGTGATTGCATCGTTAAAGAAACTGCAGCACTAGGTTCTAGGTGGTAGGACTTGTGCTTAGGAGTCCGCCTGGGTAGGTACCACTCTCTTACATAATATTGCTGCTGTCAAACAGTGCTTGAACAGCTGCGTTTCGGTTTGAAAGATATAAAGAGCCCGTATAATTAACAGGCTGTAAGGCATTCCGCCTTAGTCCTTACAGGTGACAACGTATCTGTAGACTAGTTTGTTAGAATTTATGGTACATATACATGGACTGCAGTAGCCACTTACCATCAGGTGATCTGTAAAGTGTGTAAAGCTGTGACGAAGCTGTGAGAAAATGAACTTATATTCGTCATTTCAGTTCTATCAAAAAATAACATTTAGTCTCGTAGGTGTCGATTTACTGGGCCCGTGACAGCCCCCCCCTCCTCCCAAATGGGTTCCCACCTTGTCGTGGCGGGGGGGGGCTTAGTAGCCGTGGCTTGGCCACCAGCGGTGAACAAAGAGGACCCCACATGGCTGGCCCGAGGTGAAGGCTGGCCCGAAGTGGCCACTCTGAGTGGGCTTGGCGAGCTCACTTCGGATGTGTGCTGGTGGGCTGCGGCGAGAGGGGTGTCCTGTCCTCCTATCGATGCAGCCGAAGTGGAGTCATGGAGGAAGAGGAGTAGGGGTATGGCGATGTGCCACTCGCCCTATCCTCCGCGACTCAAACGGGGCCGCACCTTTGATGCGGTGATGGTGGGACTGCGGGGGTAGAGGAGTGTCAGTATTGCGAGGCGCCGCTCTCCCTACCCTCCGTAGCCGAATCTTGGTTGGCGGCAGAGCCATAGACCAGATCCGCCGCTGGAGTCAGGAAGGCTAGTGCTTCTGAGTGGTAGTTTTTCCTAGTCCCATGGCCATCGCGCATGAGACACGGGGGCGTCTGTTCCGCAGGTGTAGTTGGAGGCCGTGGAGGAAGGCGCGTGTGTTGGGTGCGCTTTGCTTGACATATTGCCCCCGCGAGACGGGTATGCGTAGGCATTTCCCCATAAAAAAAGGCCTGCGACGGGCAGCAAGGCAAAGGTGCGAGACGTACTGCACTACTGACTGACTACACGTCAATCCTTTCACCATTACTCAATCAATCTGCCACGCGTGACGTTTATGGTATATCCTTCCTACAATGGAAGAGGAACATGTCCAGGAGTGTAATTTTGTACCGATGAAGAATTAAAAAAGGAAGAAGAAGATAAAATCAATAAGTCAGTAAAATATTCGTTTATATATATATACAAATAAATAAAATTGAAGCGTCTGTTTGTGACGTCAAAATAACAGCTTTTTACTAAATGCATATGAAAGTCTACACGGTATTTCTAAAAAAAAAAATTTATTTTTTTTTGTCGTTTGTCTGTTTGTTCCGGCCAATCTTCGAAATGGCTGGACTGATTTTGACAAGGCTTTCACTGGCAGATAGCTGATGATATAAGGAGTAACTTAGGCTACTTTAATTTTAGAAAAAAAAAGAATTGGAAAACTCAATCGTGACGGTTAGTGCACGCAATTGAGGGAGGTAATTGGGCGAAGTAATTCTTACCAACTTTAATATCATGGATTTCCGCAAAGTAAAACCTGATTCTATTAATTATCTTAGCTTAGCTGTGTATTATTTCACGCTGGTATTCTTTGCGAGCGTGTCTCTTCCCCTGTCAAGCGGACCCATTCGTGCTAAAGCCATAATAGTACGTGAGTTAAGTATCGCCTACCTAATGTGAAAACAGAAAGCTTTATTACAGATATACCAAGCGATTTTTAAATTATTCTAAAACTAGAGAGCGTGAAAACCCAATTATATTAAATTTTATTACATTTACTTTACTTTATTGGTAAACAAATGGGATTACAGTAATGATCGCATTACTGTAATCCCCCACATTTTGAAAATTTCGCCATATCGTTAGCTTGAATTGTGTTTAATTATTTATATACGTTTTATTTTATATTTTTAAACAGTATTACCGTCTCTGTTTAGTTGCTTAGGTTAACTACAAGTGTATTTAAGAATTAGATTTAGGTACTAACATAAATCATAAGTTTTATATTTACTAACATATTGTATGGATTACTTAGATATCTGAAATAAATATTATTATTATTATTTTTGAGATGATTTCGTCTTGACAAAGTGTCGCAAATAATTATATGGCGATCTGCCGCTACTAACATGAAGCGTTGCAACATAGGTACTGTACATGAATGCTGCTTTTATCTTGATTTTTTATTTATATAAAGACTTCTTAATTTCTAATGACACTAGAACAATTATACGCAGTTTATATTTCTATTTTATGAGACTTTAGTATTAGTATTAAATAGTAATAAAATGAATTTTATTTATCATTGTAAAAATATCTCTCTTGGTTCAAACATAGGTACTGTTCTTCCAGAATGCTGGTTGTATCTTTATATTTTATTTAAACGTAAACTCCTTCTCGATATTTGATTACATTAGAACAATTACACTTACGCAATTAATATCATATTATATCTATTTTATAAAAAAAATTAACATTGTAAAAATAACGTTACTTGGTTGGTGCTGCCTTGCTTACCTACGATGTTATATCAAATATAACGAAATTATCCTTTTGCGAAAAAACATCTGAAGACAACAAAGGGATAGCCCATGCGTTACACATGTCTGTTGTTAATAGCCGAAGATATCCCCTAAAGGATTATCAAGACCATTGTCCTGTAAGGGTATTGCACAACAATACCTATTGCAGTTTTTTTTTTTAATTTTTTTGCCAGTCGCACCTGGGTTCCCATTTTTTAGCACTGTCATGTACACAAATAAAGTCAGACGTGTAGATATGGATGAAAAAGATTGGTATAGATAGTGGTATTATGGGAATATTTTTAAGGGTTCAATTTTAACATTTGTAAGATTAAAAATAATACGATCATCTCATTCGAACCAATTTGATTACGATTAAATATTTATGCACGATAACTTAAAGCTACCGTCTGTTTACCACTTCTGTGTATTCTTTTGTTTACAACAAATGATTTTAGAACTATTTAATTAATGATTTTGTCTATAGTGCCTACTTCAGGGTGTTCGAACTAAGGAGCTGTGGTTCAGCAACTGTTTAAAAGGTTACATGATAAAATTTTATATTCCGATTCAAATTCCAATACGATTTGACAAATGTATTGTTGGAGTAAATTGAATTATTTTTATTACTATACGTGCTTACGTACGTACGTGGTACGTGGTAGCTCAGATGGTTTGCGCTCGCAGTACATTTCACAATACGCGAGCAAACCGGGTTCGATCGCCGGCACCAATGAAATTGTTAATTGCAATTTTAAGGTGCTGATTTACCACGTTCTCGGCAGGTGAAGGAAAACATCGTGAGGAAACCTGCATGTCTGAGAAATAAGAAAAAAAATATTTCGAACACATGTGAAGTTCGCCAACACGCACTGGTGCAGCGCGGCGGTCTATTCCTTGCCCTAAAACCCTCTCAGAAATGAGAGGAAGCCTGTGCCCAGCAGTGGGACGTATATAGGCTGTAACTTTACTTATACTTTTTACTATACGTGCTTTACCTTTTATTTTGACCTTGTATTTGTGTTAATTATTTTGAGCTAGATTTAAAACTAGAGTTTCAGTGCCACTAATTACTAGAAGTGATCTTGGTCATTCACTATATATGTATTTAGGCCGTACGGATAAAGATTGGGAATAGAAATGGCGACTCACCGAGCCAGTACCGTCAACATGCACAGTACCAATAGCGAAAACCCAATAATATCGGTATATCGTTATAACCTTAAATATATGTATTATTCGGTTAATTTGAAACTTTATATAAATGGGAAAATATTTGAAAATAACTGTATACGCGTCCGCTTTGGCTTCGTCTGGGTGTGATCTATTAATGGGGTGTTATTTCGACATAAGATAATATAAGATTTAGTCACTCCTGGTATTTGTGTGTGAAGTTTTCTTACAATCGGTTCATTGCGAAGATTAGCTCAGACAGACAAACAAACGAAAATTAAAAAAAAATGGTTACTCAAGTCTCAATGACATGTAAATATTTTATACAAAAATATTAATAAACAAAATCAACAATAATTATAAAGAAAACGCAGGACGTTTCGTTACACACAAATTAACGAAACCAGGCCGAATTTTTTTGTAGTTTATGGTATTTTATTATCATTGATTCCAATGATAAGTTAAACTGAAGTTTAACGTGTCATTGGAATCAAAGATTCGGTTAAAGGATGGGATTTAGACGTCATTCTTAATCCCATACTTTAACCACACGGATAGTGGATTTAAATAAAATTGAAGTGTCTCTGTCTATAATATCAAAGTAACTGCCTTTTATAGAGCTGTGGAGCTTAATTGCATGCTATTAAGACATGAAAAATCTTTTTTTTAAATTTTATCTCTCTGCCTGTCCAGGCAAATTTTCAGAATGGCTACGATGAAACTACGAACAGGTACAGAGCAATGCACGAAGTGATTTAGGTCATATCTTATTCGAAAAGCTTGATTTTATTTGTTGAGAAATATTTTTTAAATTATTGTTCTTTGATGACGATAAGGGTTAAAAATAAAATTATCCGTTTTTAATAAATCTTAAAATTGACAAACGCTACAATAATGCCATCGTTATGTATTGACATGTGATATTCAAATTTACATAATAGTGAAATGATCGTGCGAAAAATCAAACAATTTAATTGTACAATACTTCATTTTATCAATACCGTAACTAACGCTGCCCAAACAGCCATAATTATAACCCGTGACCCTCAGAACGTATAAAAAATGTCACCCCCCGGATTTTTTCAACCCTTTTATGCATATCCTGTGTCGGGTCCGTACAGTATTACAAGTCATATTTAAATAATTTATGTCTTACGGAGTGGCCCAGAGTTCGTTAGTGGGATTTTGTATCTGCTGCATTAACGCGCGCGAGTGTTGTGTACAAAGTTTTTGTTACCAACGTGGTACGTACTCTGGTAGTTTCAGGGCAGGGTGCTCACCTCAAATTACATACTATGATGGTAACTTGAGTTCGAACTCTGTCGGCACCATTAATAATGAGTCCTTGTCGATTTGCCTGTCCTTTTTAATGCTTATTTCCTGGTGACTTGACTCGGAAATAATAGTCAATGTGAGGTGTGCCGCATGGTTGGGAAATTAAATATGAACAGCATGTTAAACATTATACATAATTAGCTGCAATATGAATGAGTCGATTCGACCAGCGAACTTATAGCCTCTCACAAGTCCACATAAGCCTATTCTAAGGAATGTCACAAATCAGCCTTCAGCAGAGCCTTCTCATAAGCCCAGCCGTGTAGGATCACGTTTCAGATCCGTATGTCATCAATGGTAAAACGCACTAGTTGTGCACTTTTGTTTTCAAGTTTGGGGGTATACGCAACGAGGAAAAGTGACTTTATCTCCCGAACGCTACCGAGTCGAGTTGAATCCGCCGTTTGACCTGTTGATCGAAGTTGGAATTAGCTAGTCGGACAATTTGTCCTAGATAAACATATTCGTCGACAACTTGGAGTGCAGTGCGCCCAACAACTACCGGTATAGATATGATACGGATTTAACACATGACATTTGGTTTGTCCATATTCGTTCTAAATGTCTTTTATAGTGTTTATGCCATTGCGAGATACTATAGAGAACAATTAGTATAGTGCTGAGGTACTTCGGTGGTTCTGCCATAATAACTATACTGTCGCCAATCGAACGATGTAGATATTCCAGTCTCGTAGCTTGATAACGTCTCCCAATGCAGCATTATAGTTTCGACGATTTACATCACCCTGACTTAAACTTCTGTGCACATGGATAGGTGTCGTACTCAGATAGCCCTCGTGTTCCCACTGTATAAATACTACAGCTAAATACTAACACTGAAGGGACTGGAGCACCACTAAAATTTAGAAGGACTCCACGTCCACATACGTAAAACAAAGTTTGCTCAAAATACCATTGACAAATGAAAAAAAAAGCAACAAAATGTTTCTGTGTATCGTATTGTGAGTGTAGACAACCAGATACTCTTTTAACTGGTAACGAGGCATTCCATCGTAGTACTCTACTAGTACGGTTTGTCACCACCATATATGTACATTTTACATGATATACATTCTAAGTCAAATAGGTGTCTAGGACCAAATACTTAACACTTACATATCGACTGTGTTTGTTTTTCAGTAATTAATCTATAAAAGTAAATCTTTCATTAGTAGGTACTTTTCAATAGCAGTACGGTTTGTTTTTCATGTATTCAGCTAAAGCTAGAATTGTGTGTATTTGAAGTCTTTTTCAGCAGACATACATAGAACCAGTTTAATTAAAGACTGTTGAGCATTTAAGACCTAAGTTATTACTTGGTGAACAATCTTAAAAAGAAAAAAGACACGCAAACATAATAATATATATTATGTTTGCGTGTCTTTTTTATAATAATATAAAGATAAATGACCTAACAGTACACGTGATAGTACTGGTTACTGGAATCCATGTACAGCTGGAGCCTTCTTCAGTCATAGAAATATACACCTTATAATCATAAAGGTTAACATGAAATACCTCACAGCCTGTTAGTACACTGGCTCTCTTTCCTTCAAACTGGAACACAGCAGCAGGCAAACGGATATCTAGGCTGAAAAGCAGAACCAACACTTAGTAAGTTTTTTAAATAATAAAGTTGTAAATAAAGTCATTTTGTACGTTTAACAATAGAAACCCCTGGTTTTAACCGTTTATCATAACCTTAATTTTATGTTGTCTTTTGCCATAAAGATTTCAGGAAACAAAAAAGAACAAAATTTTGGTCATATTATGAACTATAATTTACCGACTAGTCAATTGACACATCAGCAAAAGTGAAAGGGATGAACGCTATTGTACACCGTTGATTGTCGCTTACCTTCTAAAGATCGTGTCATTCTCAGAGTTATGACGAAACATCAGCTATGTGGCGGCGATTGTAATATTTACGGTGAAAACGAATTTATTGAAGCTTTATATTTTATAATCCTTGCTACAAAGTAATAAGATATAATATAATGATTTTGACAAGGGTAAATGCCTCAGTACCAAATATATTTGAGAAAATACTTTAAAAATAACCAACAACATGAATCCAACTACATGATTTATTCTATTTATTAAAAGAAAATCCAAAACGAAGGCAATCAATATATATCAGATTATGCGCGTAAACTTAGTTTTATTTTCTTAAAACTGTTATGAAATAGGTGCAGATCAGCAAAAGCATGTAACGAAAAAAGCTGAATCGAAATAAACGAAAACTACCATGGAGCTATAAATCTGTTTTAAACAAAATTAACCGCTTGTCTGCATAGCCCAGTTAGTTGATGATAATGGGTCGCGCCATTTTTTGTCATTGTTTCTATCCACCCCTTTGAATTATTTTTACTGTACCAGTAGCTCCCGTCACTTGTTTTTTTTTTAAATTGTTTTTTGTAATTGAAAGAACATTGGCCCGATTTTGTCTAGTTTATATTAAATTACAGTTTTTACGTGTAATGATATGCGGGACCCATTACAATTGTTATTATGCAATCGTATACAAACGAAAATGAGTGAATATTAGCGTGGTTGGTTTTTATGATGGGCTGCCTTGTTTTTTGTTAGGGTGTTTTTTTGCTTAAATTAATAATTGAGACAGTTATAAATTGCTACTTTTTGTCCTAAATTATATACAATACGCAAAAATGTTGGTATTTATTTTTAGGATCAAATGGATCTTTTAAACTTTGTTTTCAGTAGTAACGTAATACATTAAACGAGTGAAATTAAATAAAAGGTACGGTTTCAAAATGTGGTTATTCATATCTATAAATATGAATAAATAAAATGATTCTAAGATTATGTAAAATTTCTAAATCACGTATTACTTCCAATTGAATTGTAATATCAAAAAAACCCATCGCGGATGTATCTACCCACAGATCTGTTCTTCAATAGGACATTGCGTGAGAAAACTTAAAAAACAGTCTCGCATCTAAAAAAAACGCACTTACAGAATTATTAAAAACCCGAAGAGATGTCCCTTGCACAATGCAGTAGGGCGCACCTTGAATCTGCCGGAGATACGTTCTTAAAAAATGTGCATACGTTTTTATAAACACACTACGGTACCCTCAGGATATAAAAAAAAACAAGGGCTGTATGTTTCCAGTGGCTATCAAACTATTCTATTATAATTTTTAAGTTATATTAGTTCTTTTCTAACTAAAAATAATATTTTGTAAATTTTTAATTTTTAACCTTTTAGTTATTAACTTTGAATCTAATGATTAATTTTTAATATGAATCATTCAATAAATCCAATGTTTATTAGTTTTAATGATTTTGTGACTAACAATATTTTGTATCAAAATATAAAAAAAACTTTGTGATATGGAAAACAAATATGTTTTTTTTTTGTAACAACATAATTCAATATTCCTTCTCGGCGCGGCAAGCTGTAATGAGCCTTCGCGAAGACCTTCGTTCGGACTCTCTTTATGAGAAAAACTAGAACAAAAACTCAAATTATACAGAAGCTACATAAGGCAAAGGCATGCCACAGGCGTGATGCAAGAATGGTAGGTACGGTAAAAACGGCATACCTTATGAGATATATTATACCTTTATGCATACCTTACAGACATAACAAAAACAGACATAAGTACCTATAATTCACGACACGCCGCTTTCATACATTTTATATGAAGAAAGTTTGAATCTGGTTAGAATCAGGTTCCGTTCTGTATAATTTGCGCCCAATGACAACGTCTCAGAATAAATTCTAAAAATAAAAACTATTTTTTTTTTAAATTGAACAAACATTTCTTAAATTGACGCGAGCACTACACATTGAATAAAACTCTATTTACGATTTAAATAGAGTTTTATTCAATTGAATAATCAAAAACACGTGTTAAAATCGTACATGTCTCAAGCTAATGATGTATATTGTTGTTTTCTAAATATTGTTTATCAGACTATACGAACTTTGAGTACCACTGAAAATATCAAACAGTTACAAGATTCAATTATTACCATCAAGAGCTTTTCTCTATCGTAAAGCGGAAGTAAACAATACTAGGGATTACACACTTATATAAATATACAGATTTTTTATACTTTACTTTTGTATTTATTGTGCAAAACGCAACAAAATTTCAAATGTCTCGTCTTATTTCTGAGGCTACCTCGTTTGGAACAGTCCGCTATGCTGCCACAACAATCCAATGTTCTTTATTTAATTACTTACTTAGACATGCTTTCTGATAATCGAACTTTTATAAACATGGTTTAATATACGTGATTATTTACACGATAGAGCCACGCTGCAGGTATATTATAGTTGTAGTACGGACAGAATTGTTTTGTAACAAATTGTTTCATATGGTGATTGTAGAGAACAGGAGAACCTTTTTACTGGAAACGAGGCATTTCATCTTAGACCTCAAGGTTGATAACGCGTCTGCATTTTGATTCTTAATCGAGAATAAATGTAGACGTTTCTGGGCTATAGCATCCACTTACCATCAAGTATACGGTGTACACGTTTTCACCATTATTCCAGAAAAACAACTATTTTGATGTTGAAAAATACTTTAGATTTATGTGAAAAATATGAAAATAATTTTTAACACTACTTACTAAAATATAATTAATTTAATTAATCACGGTAAGGGTTGGAATGCTGTTATATTATTTGCATTGCAAAACATTTAAGTTTAATTTTCTCACGTCGGTTATTTTTTTCTAAAAGTTTTAATGGGGGCTTAATGTGGAGATCTCTTTGGGGTTTGATTCTGCGTATTTTTTCAACTTTTTTTCTCTTTTTTTGTTCCTTTTTTGTTCAGAATAACAGTCTCATAACACGGTTGTCGTTATAACACTTCTTGTTTTTAAGATAATGCAATTGAATTTATTGTGATTTTAATATGAGATTTTAATTAAGAATATAATTATTTATATTGATTCTCTATTGAGCTAAGGCAGATCAAGTGTGATTCGTTATAATTTTACGAGAAACCTTAGAGTAATGACATACATAAAAAAGCATTTAAACTTTTTCGTCTACAGCGAAATATTGGAAAATGTTTACATTAATTACATTCGTAAGTACTTCGAGAAATAAAACAGGAAAAGAGTAGCAGCATCAATCAGCAAAACACAAAATAATTAAACCTGCGGTCTACAACCCACCTTCATCGAAGTATTCTAGTTTCTTTGGGGGAGGCCTACGTTCAGCAGTGGGTTTAGATAAGTTGTGATGATAATGAATGAATAAATATTTGACAGCTAAAACAATCAGGTAACATTCAATTACAAAATAACTATGCCCTTTGATATTTTAAAATTTATGAGGGACATGTTAATTAGTTATTTATGATAATGACGCAATGATATAAATCTTTCATATAAATATCCGTTCATAAACTTTCTATGTCAACTCACATATTTACACTTACCGTGACGCTTCCTGCGTCCTAGTTTTTTAGGATGCTCTGTTCCCACACTCATTTTTTACCGTTTTTTTTCATGCAGATTAGAATTAACGGTAAAATCTCTCCCCTAAGGATAGTTTAATTTATTTCTTCAGATACACAAAAGGAGATGCGGTCGCTATTGTTTGAAAATGTTACGGTGATATCTTACAAAAAATCTATGACAGAGTAACATTTGATTTTTGCAAACTACACAATATATTAATTATACAATATATTAATTTGTATACTCTCCTGAAAGCAGCTTTCAGTAAGTTATCGATACCGTTACCGTACAGCCTACCATCATTCCACTGCTTAACATAGATGTCCCCAATAGTTTACATCATAGTAGGTATTTTGCATAGTTTTCAGGAATTTTTATCAGGAATTTTATCAGGAAGATAATGCTGCCCTATTTTAGTTTGCCTTCTCTTACGATACCTACGGGATTATATGGGGTAGTGGATATTCTTTAATTGTCACTAAGCTTTAAGATACTTTTTAATTTTTAATTTTTCTGAACTAATATAAACAATACAATGAATTAATGTTGTTTTAAAAAAACTAAATGCAAAGCAAGGAGTAAAGGTGAATAAATCAACTACGAAATTAATTTTTTCCGACAACCGTGTTACGATATTGTTTTCTTAAACAACGTAAGTTACAAAAAACAATTGAAAAAACAAGCAAAAATCAAACCCCAAAGAGGTCTTCAAATTAAACCTTCATTAAAAATTTGCAAAAAATAGCTAACGTGAGAAAATTAAACTTACTTTTTTATGCAAATGCAACCAGCACCGAGACCGTTAGAGAATTTGCATACTTTTTTTTGCTTTCTTAATACTCCATTAAGAATACCCTGACACCATATAATTACGAAAAAAAGAGACGCTACCGCGGCTGTATTTCATAAAGGTTCCTTTGCTATCGGTCAGGTAAAGTGCATAAGTGTTGTATATAACAATAGAACCCGGATTTCCTCTCTTTAATACAAGGGCCGACCTTTACCTCACGTGCAGATTTTGAATACAAATCCAACGATTTTCCATGGGCGTGATTGATTTTTAAGATACACAACTTCTTTATGATATCGATTATATTGATTCGGAGCGAACTACATCCGCTATACGATTGTCGTATTAAATTTGATATGTATAATAATGACCAATTAAAATAAAACTTTTTAATTTAAGTACTATTCCCAGGATAAAAAAGTGTCATGGTTTATTTGTTTGTAGTCATGTTTTGAACTAAAAATGATAATAATCATCCATTACAATAATAATATTGTTTAATGGCGGCGTAAGAATTGAGTAAGAGATGTCATAGTCCTCCTTGCTTTCAAAAATAGTGGTAAAATAGTTTCACGTAAGACACGTAAACGTGGTATAGCCATGCTGCAATGGGTCGCCTCAACTGGGGAAGGACCACGATCTCACAGAATACCAGCATAAAATAGCGCTTCCACGCTGCTGTGTTTCGTATGGTAGGTGTAGAGTACCGGAGGCTCATTTTACTGGAAACGACCCAACTAGCACGGTAGCGTTAAAACAACCTGTATATCGTTCGTATATGGGATCCATTCGAGTATCAAAGTGTTAAGAATACCTGTAGCAGCGGTGTTATAGAGTGCTCTAACTCACTTATAACCACGAAAGAGGCCCACGATTTTACAGGTAAAGGTTATAGAAAGCCTGTAGAGCAACGGTATAAAGGTGTTAAAGTACCTACATAAGAGTGTTTATTCATCCTCAGCTATTACTTTAACCGGTATTACTGTGGTTGTAGATGGGTTAGTTAACACTCTGGGACATAGAAAAACGTCGGCTAAGAATAATTTATCACTCAAAACTTCATTAGACCTATTAAAAATAGTTGTTTTACACTTTAACGCGTAATAGTTATATAAAATACTCTCAAGCTCAAGTCTCGTTTGAGAAATCCTATAAACGACATAATAAAATTGTGACAACGAAGAACAGCTTACCGAATGGCGAGACATAATTGACAGAGGAGTTATAATAAAGTGTTCAAGTTATTTTAGTTTGTGAAGTGAAAACAATCAGCCATTGTGATTTTACGGTAAGTGTATACTATGTTTTCCATCTCAATTTTAACGCGCTCAGGATTTGTTAGAGATTTCAAATAAAAGTTATGAAGAATAAAACAGACACCCCAAATTTGTATCATATTTATTCTTGCATCCTGGCCAGTGGCATGTTAAATTAAGTGGCATCAATGGAATAACAAAATTAACAAAAATAATGAAGTATTTTGTTGTCAAATATTGAATAATCCAGTCATCAATTTATAGGTTAGTTTACCAAAACAATGGCGAACTTACTTAAAGCTTTAGGTCTTCACTTAAGTCATCTATTACACACTTTGAGATACAACATCTTTACTCAAGAATATTGTGCAGTCTTTAGTATACTTAACAGTGCAATAATAGACTTGAATAAATATACTTACTATAGCCAAGGCAATACAACCGGCTAAACATTTTACGAACTGGATGGATTAGGGTTCTTCAACGAAATAATCAAAACCTGCAAGTATTAAAAAAAATCACAAAAAAAACAATGTTTTGGTATTACTTAAACCGAGTAAATGATTTATATGGTTTGTAAGGTGTCTTTTTATTAGTTCGATTGTAGTATTATACTACACATCATAACAAACCACTTTTCCTAAGAAACATTTATTTTTAAGGATTGTCCAGGTTTCTATAACTTTTACTCATTACAATCGTAATATCTCCTCAGTTCCTTACTCGCAAAATAAGTCAGTCACAGTCACTCAGTCTTACACAGTCGACGAGTGAAAACGGACATCAATGCGTCAGCGGCTCGAGCAGTGTCGTCTGATCATCTCACTTTGATACCCGAAAATAAAACGCGTACAAGGTCAGTCATTCAATAACATTCATTATTTATCTTAACTTAATGTAACATAGAATGTTAGACTATAGGTAGATAGTGTAAGTTGGGACTTGTGCCGAAAGATTTGTTTATTTATATAATATTGTGTTGAAATAGGTACGTGGAAGTAGGTAGACCTTGTTTCTATGTAGGTATAGATATCTACCATATTGTTTAGCTCATCTTTATTTTCGCCCCTATGACGTGGTACTATTATGTACAAAAACACTATTGGGACAACTTTTTTGTTTTAACTACCCGCGACTTCATCCATATGGCAAATGTGACTTCGGTAAATCCAGTAATACCTAATAGTTTTTAAGTTTCTTAAGCACAAACTAGTAAAAAGTGCTAGTGCAAGTGTTTCTTAAGGGTTGCATATACAACTACGTACAATGTTATGATTTTTTTAATCGCCGATTCAATGTCACTTGTAGTTTCGTAACTATGAAAATTGAAATTATGTAATTGTTTTTAATTATTTTTTATATATGAACGTTCTTATTGGCCACAAATGCTTGCTTTTAGAGCCGCAAACGACATGATCTATGTTTATCAGGTTGTAACGAAATATCTAAGGGATACGTGTGGAGGTGGAGGATAAATTAAAGTTAACAACTTTCACCAAAATGTGGGTCAAAATAAAAAAATAATAATTGGCACGCTATGTAAATTGATGAAGAAAGATTTTCTCTATTGGGACAATTTGTTATACCTTGAGTAATTACGTATATACGTGTTACGTATGTTTTCCGTTGTCTGAATTTGTGTACTAAGTTGTTATTATTATTGTTTCAGCATGCCGTTCAAAGTTGTTCAAACCTTGGAGGGAAAGAAATATAAATTATTTACTATTCCATCGGGTTGGGAATCTAACAATATTCTCAGATATCCAAATAAATGCATATCAAAGTATTTAAAAGATGAAAATTCAACACCAACGCTAGACTGGGACGTAATAAAATGTAAAGTAAAACGGACCGATGTATTAAGCTACGAAAACGGAGAAAAGCTTGTATCTGAAATGCTGAAGCACAGTGATACGGAGGACGATGTCGATAATTATACGCAGCGGCGACGTTCACATAACAAATCTTTAAATCTGAATCCAATAGCACAAGATATGGTAAGAACTACATATTAAATGAAGGTTATGACTTTAGTAGCCTATAAAGAATGAATTAATGTTTTTTAAACATTTAGTCTATTTATTTTTAAACTCTTTGTCAAGTCTTGTTTAATAAAATTTTACCGGCTCTTTTTTGTTTCAGATGGGCAATGTTGTTTTGACTAACCGTAACACAGACATAGCGTCATCGTCCGCTGACTTGCCGATTGAATTAAACTATAACTTAGTTTATACCGAGGATATTCAAGCAAATTCAACAAATACATCTCAAGTCTTTTCAAATGATACTACACCTTTAGTACAGGATTCAGTAAGCTTTGACATCAGTAAAATGTTTGAGAACCAAAAACAAATATTAGATAACCAAGCAACTATTCTAAGCCAAATTTATCAAAATCGACAGCAGCAACTGGATAATAACTCGGCAATTATCGCCCAGATTCAGTCTCTAAAAAATGTGCAAAATAGTTTCATTCAAAAGGTGTCTGCTTTGTCTGTGCAAATGGAAGACGCAGTATTTCAAATAACTTCATCGTATAATCAAGACGTGCAAACTTTAAATAGCAGCAAAGGCCATGTTGAAAATATTCCAATATATGAAAAGCCAGTTGACAGCGCCCAGGAGTTAGATGAACTCGAAAATCAGTTATCGGACCCAAACAATAGAGACTGTTTGAAAAATAGATATTCTATACTTTGTTCTGGAGGTAAAGCTATAGACTGTGCTTATATGCTTGTTGATGTTATGTTTACAAGGAAATTTATTTGTGAGTGCTCATGGAGTGGGGGCAGCAGAGGTGAAGATTTGAAAATTCCTTTAAAAGGTTATAAACATGTCTTGTCTTTTTTCTGGAATATGGTGCACTATTGGGATCAGGAATATTCTTTAAAAGATAATGAATTATTTTTCAAAACGATTTTGAAAAATGCCAAAAAAAGAAAAATTGCAAAACTTGAAAGAGCTTCAACATCAAGGCAACGTTCGAAACCCAAAAATAATTTGAAACGTATGAAGTTTTCAGAAGAAAATGAGACAAATGTAACTTCTGATAACGGTGAAAGTGAGAATGAGATAAACGAAGAAGAAAACACGATAAATAAGAAGAAAAGAAATGATTCAGTAGAAGAACACACAAAGGAAAATAAAGAAGGCGATGTTATAAAAAATATCTCAAAAGACATCGCCAAATATAATAGTAACGTTATAATTGGAAAGGAGACAAGTGTCTGAAATTGAAGAAAAGGAATCGTTACATTAAGCAATTATAAATATTTATTATATATTATACTATTTCGTTTGATATTCTGAAAACTATGTAAAGATTAAAGCTATTAGAGTATTATTTTTATCTATTTTTATTTTGTCATATGTAAGGCTATAATTGGAAATCGAGACTGATTGAAATAATTACTAGACATTACCGAATTTTTAAAAATATTTTTGTAGGTTAATATTTATTATGTAGATCAAGTTAGTAGATATACAATATGTAACTAAAACCCTATCAGGATCATTATTCAAACGTATAGAAATAACTTTTTTGTAAAAACTCGAACAATATTTTTTATTTTAATTAAAAAAAATTGTATGCGAATTGTATGTGGTTTTATTACCTCTGCATTATCGGTGGAGTAAGAGGATTGTCAAATACCTCGCTTTACTAAGCTTTAGCATCGGCTAGTGTCAGTAAGAGGCAATAAAACGACATAAAATAAAATATTTTTTTAATAAAATTTAAAAACGAGTTATTTCTATAGGTTTAAATACTGATCCTGATAACATACTTAACGGGAACCACAGGGTTTTTGTTACGTTGTATATACCTATAGGTGAAAAATATACCTACTAATACGTAAGGCTGTATTATCTCAAAACAATTACTTTGTTAAGTACAACATAATATGTTAAATTGTATTAGTTACCATAGTTAGTTTAGGTATACTTATTTGTTTTTTTATAGCAATCTAAGCTAAAGAAAGCATTTTTAATATTATGATGGATAAATAATATTCTCTTCATTGATTTTTTTATAATTCACATACAGAGTATTTATTTCAGAAAATATTGTGAAAGCAAACATATATTTTGTTTCCATATTTGTACAACAATCTTTTCTTAAATTTTTACTGTTTTAATAAAGAAATTTTCAAATTAAAGTTTGCTTATCATTTGAGTACCTACAGCGTATGTAATAATGGTAGAAAGTATATTATATCTTTATGACTAATACAAACTAATTTACATTTGATTTCATTTGGATTTATTACTATAACATCATCAGAGACAACATAAGGTTCTTTTACTTTATACATACGATGACTTAATCGGTAAGTCAAATATGATATATTTGTTCAAAATTTTTTTACCACTTATGGTAACCTCTTTTTCACTACCAGGGGACAAGTCTTTTAATTCAAATATATCATCATTGTGAGTCATAAAATATTTATCTTCTGGCTTTAAAGAGAGGACAAAGTTTTTGAAGTGAATTTTACGATTACTTTTACTAGTTATCAAGTAGGGTACATTATTCGTGGTTTTTGCTGTCATCAAAAGATTAATTGTACTTTTCTCACAAATTCTCTTAGCAACTTGTGCCAGAGGTTTGTCACCCTGTCTTAACATTCTCTTGATTAAATATAATTGATTCTCAAATGGATACGCATCGAAGTTGTGAAGAGGTCCAAATTTTTGAACTTCGTCCACAATATGGAGTAAATTATGCACATTACTGGTGATATAATGAGAACCATAGAAATATTTATACTGATCTACAAAATGTTTCAGCATTTCTCTGGCAAGTGGTAGTAAAGTTGTGTAACATTTATTGGAACATATCGTAATAGAGCAAAATATACTCAAAAAAGTGTTCAACAACATCAACACGAAGGATATCAGACAATATGATAACGCTTAAATAATAAAAAAAAATTCTAAATTCACTTGCTTTCCAATAAGCGAGACAATCTATACTTCTTACTGCCCGGTGGATCTCAGACGGTAATTTACAGTTTTTTAAAAATGCCTCTAGGTTTTCAATATCTCGCGCACACAGCTTAGTCATATATGTTCCAAAATTGCCATCTCGCCACCCAATAAGCAGCCTCTTCATTATACCCAGATCTATGAGGTGCAAAGAATCTGCTACTGGAAAATCTTCTACCATATCAATTGGCAATTGTAGTAAAGGAGAATCTATTTTATGATGACCTCCGTAAAGTTTAGCTCTGAAATTTTCATCTGTTCTTGGAGAATCTTCCTTGGTAGAGAAGACTACAGTATGAGATGTATGCAAATATTCTCCAACCGTCGTACACTTTAAACATCCATGTCTTCCGTTAAAATTACATACACCTGAAAAAAGTATGTCACACATTTAGCCAATACAAATAACTTAGAAAATTTGAAAAGATCGCCTTGAAATCTTAGCCTAACTAATTTAGTCAGTACATACGAGCGTTAAAGCAATGATTAAAGACTGAATACAGAACATCACAAAATTTAAATGAAAATTATTCATAAAATAATAATAATAATTCGTAAAATTGACTATACATAGTAATTTAGTTCGTCTATCACGATTATAACAATAATGTTAAAGTTTCAATACGGCCATAAATTAAAAATATTTACCTTTAAGGAATGCCCTTGCTGGAGAATCACAAACAAAACATTTGATTTTTATAGAAACAAGTTTCTCATCTATAATTATTCCATTACTAAGTAATGATTTCATCTCAGTTACAAAATCTTCTAAATATTCTTCTAATATTTTTGGTTTGCCTGTACCATAGTATATTCCAATTGTGAATACATTCCCCTCTGCATTGGCTAATATTGGCCAAAACTCCTTTTTGGCACTCTTAAATATTGGCAGACCGTCAAAATTAAAGATTAAATGAATGCTATTTGGAATGGGCGTGAAATCCTTAAGTAATTTCATTAACGGTTCAGTTATACCATGATGCCAATATTGTCCTCCTTCTATATTTTTAATACAAATTTCTTTTTTGAGTACGCAAAACAGTGCGTGGATCTTTCGGAAGTAATAATGTAGTACTAACGTAGCCTTCATTCAAAATCAACAGAAGCTGTTTTAAAGCAGTTTGGGTAATATTGTTTCCTACGGACCACGTTTTTAATTGTTTAGTTAGTGCAGTAATTTTTTTCAATATCACTAAATTTTTCTTCCTCTTCTTCTTCATCTTCTGACGCACTAAGTGGTATGGAATCGAAAAAATTGTTATTTACTTGTGCTTTTTCTTGTTCTTGTTCTACGGAACCCTGCTGTGCCTCAACTCGAACTTGACCAAAATTACTCGTATTATGGCTATTTATATATTCTCTTTGTAACGAATCTTCTTTATTTTCCGTAATAACTGGAATACCAGAATCTAATCGGATATCATCATAACTAAGTGATTTGTTTGTGTCATTCGTACCATTATTAAGTGAATCCAAAAAAATACGGCATTCCTGCATAATTCTTTTTTTCACTGCGCCTGTTTTCTTTTGTTTACTCCATCTTTGTAATCGTTTCATTTTAATGTAACTTAATAATAATACTTGGTAGAAAACTTTCTTCAGTTCGTAATAAGGTTGTTTATAACAAAAATTATAACAAATCGCAACTTTAGAAAGACTGCTTTTGAGTATTAATATCCATACTTGTCTTGTATAACACCATTACTTTTACAATGTATTTAAAGTGTATATGCCAAACACAATAAGCATTAGTAAAATTAAAATTATAGCTTAAAACTACATAAATGAGTTGTTCAACACTTTTAGTATCTTGTGTTAGTACACTCTTGACAAACTCTATTTTACAACCCATGTCTGCACCTATAGTCAATATAATACCTAAAGGCATATAAGACACTTCACGGCAACAACTAAACAACAATAAGTGTTAACGAGAGTCAGCGAGCACTGTTGTATAGATTTAGGAGCTACAAACAGGTCAAAGCTACAACTTCTTAACTATACTTGCTGTGATTAGCACTATTCTAACTCTTAAAGCAACCTAACATCGTTCATTAAAGTTCTAGAACCACTGTTGGAGCTAAATTTATCTTTTAACTCTTATATATGTCTTTTAGTTAGAACTGAGATAATTATTACTCAGTTAAACAGATTAAAGTTATATTAAAACCTGTAACTGACACCAAAATGTTAGTTGGGGAGGCATTCGATCTTAGTCGTGAGGGTGAGAACGCATCTGCATTTTGATTGGCAGTCGAGGATAGATGTAGATGTCTATGGGCCACAACAACCAATTACCATCAGATGGACTGTGTGCTCGTTTGTCACTCTTATCCTTTAAAAATAAAATATTTAAAACCGTGTTTAATCTGGTTCTGCGGTTGTCAATCTACTCTTTCTGATAGGTACTCTTCAGACCGGTGCAGGCAGGCACACGGGCTCTTAGGTAGATAAGAAATTCTAGCAATGAGTGTCAAATGGTATAGGTACTTTATTAATTTAAATAGAAATGACTAATATATTACATAGTTAATAGCGGTATCTGTTCGTTTTGGATATCTCGTTCATTGAGGTAAGAAACATGTGGAAAACCAAAGAGATTTTGCCCTTATTTAGAAAAAAAACATGTATATCTTATATGATATTCTATGTGATTATTTAAGAACGATTGAGTATAATTTTCTAAACATACCAACTATTATTTTTATAAGAATATCATGTACTATATATAATATACTGCTTTAAATGTTAGGCGGATATTAAAATAAAAAATAAAAAAGCGCCATAAATTGCACAGATTATGCAACAGCTTGGTACACGTTTTCTTGCTGGTTTTACAGCCATAAATTTTATTTCACTTCAAGGTGGTCTGACAAATTTGCGGTTGCTACTATGGTCCGCCACTTTTTCGCTATTAAGAATATTTGTATTGGCTTTTTATTTGATTAACAGCAGTATGCTTAAACATGGAAAGTGTTTTCTTTAGACTGTGATAAGTTGGTGTTACCCATTGTCAGGGTATTGAAAGTTTCTTAACGAGTCCGTTCAAAATGGGCAAAAAAGAACAATCGATTTGTGACAAATTCATGTTGGGTTGTTCGCCCGTTTGGACATCGATCCTTTTTTTTCGTTGGCTTCCTACATTTTTTACCTATGTATAATTATTTTTCGAAAACAGATAAGTTTGTTGTTGTGTTTTGACTGGTCAAACAATGTAACAGTAGGATCTTCTTGGTAAAATTTATTAATGTGTTGACAATTATAGCTTTTGTTAACAACAAAAGTTAAATGGCTTACGCTTACCGAAGTTCTCTATGCCTTATTGTGTTCTTTACTAATTGTAAATTATGTCTGTTCTATAAGTTTTGCAAACATTGTTTAAAGTTACAGTCTATATACATTCCACTGCTGGGCATAGGCCTCCTCTCATTTCTGAGAGGGTTTTATGGCAAGGAAAAGCGTACAGCATAGTTCGCCAATACTTCACATGTAATCGAAATATATTTTTTTTCTCATTTCTCAGAAATGCAGGTTTCCTCACGATATTTTCCTTCGTCGCCGAGCATGTGATAAAACAATTTAAACAGAATAAAATATTGTATGCGTGGGTGTAATATATTTCTTAGTTTACATATTTTGTTGTAGCTTAATTTGAGAATAATTATCAAATTGCGAGTATAAGAGATAAGTATAAGGAATGTTGAACACTTGAGAAGTATATACATATAATTAAGAAGAATTCATTTAAATAACTTCATGTTTTTAAAACTGAAACAAAACAACGAAATCCTCATTTAAATTTAAACGGATTAATGGTTAGCGCACTTATTTATTGTGTAGTGTGAAGGTTTCAAGTTCGTGTTTGTACGACGAAATCCTTCCACGAAATCATTACGTCATATCTAAGAAGATAAATAGAAAGAAGTAACCATAAATAGTTAGTTATGATATTAATTACATGGTAAATTTTGATTCTTAATTGATAAATGGGACCTAGTATAAAATTCGGTTGTATTTATCGACAAATAAAATAGCACAACGAAATTTAAAAACATTTGTTAGTTAATGTGTACAATTAATTAAAACATTTTAATTGATAATTAGTCGTCCGCGAGGTTAATGACTTAAGTGATAATAGAATGAAACTGTTTTTGGTTGAATATTGTCTGTCTAAGTCTGTTTCAAGTTTGCAAGTATATAATTGCGGTAATTATTAATTGATTAGGTATAAAGAAAGGTGTATATGGGTTTAATTTTTATCAATATTCCGACATTTTTTTAGAGAAACAATAAAAAATTATTCACTTCGTAGTTAAAATAAATTCCATTAATAAAAGTGAATAAATTCGTAGTCCAAAGTTACAGCCTATAAACGTTCCACTGCTGGGCATAGGCCTCCTCTAATTTCTGAGACAGTTTTAGGGCAAGGAAATTTCCGCCGCGCTGCGCCTATGCGTGTTGGCGAACTTTACATGTTTTCAAAATATTTTTTTTTCAGTAATACGGGTCTCCTCACGAATTTTTCTTCCTACGCCGAGCACGTGGTATAATCCAGGTTTAATTTTATTTATACAGGCTGGCGCAGAAATAATGTCATTATGTGACCTGTCTGGTTTTTGTTAGAAATGAAAAAACTTGGGCTCTGTTTT
This sequence comes from Parnassius apollo, assembly GCA_907164705.1. Lineage (NCBI taxonomy): Eukaryota > Metazoa > Arthropoda > Insecta > Lepidoptera > Papilionidae > Parnassius > Parnassius apollo. The sequence continues at coordinate 6,170,404 of CAJQZP010000929.1, forward strand.
CACGTAAAGTTTATTTAAAGGTATAAAATTAAAGGCATTGAGTTGAAAAAATTATATCGGCAAAATGACTACCTCCTGGATTGGTTCACAATTGTGCTCGTTTTTTGACATTTCGAATTGTTGCTCGCAACACATCTCGCTCGAAATTGCCAATTTCTTTTTCAATGTTAGGCTGCCTAGCTTAGTTCTCGGGTGTGACAACGCATCTGCATTTTGACTCTTTATTAAGGAAAGATGTAGGTGTCTATGCCCCCTCCCCCCTCTCCGTTCGGGTTCCCGCCTTGTCACGGTGGGCACGGTGGGTGTCACGGGGGGGGGGGGGGGGCAGTAGCTATGTCTTGGTCACCCACGATATATAGGCAGGAACCCACTTGGCTGACCCGTGGTATAGGGCTGACCCAAGGTGGCCACTCCGAGTGGGCTTGGCGAGCCCACTCGCCCTATCCTCCGCGATTCTGACCGGGCCGCACCTTTGTTGCGGTGGGGTTGCGGGGCGAGAGGAGTGACGGTATTGCGAGACAGCACTCTCCCTACCCTCCGCGGACGAAACTTGGTTAGTGGAGGAGCCAGAAACCAGATTCACCTCTGGGGTCTGGAAAGCCCGTGTTTGTGAATGCTCGTTTTCCTAGGCCCCATAGCCTCCGCGTGTCAGACACGTGGGGCAGTTACGCATGTATAGTTGGAGGCTGGGGAGCAAGGCGTGCCTAGTTTTCCTGGTGCGCTTTGCTTTAGAAGGAAAATGGGGAGGAGAAGTCCTTCCCGAGGAGGGGCTGGGGCGGCAAGCGCTGGGTGTGCGCAAAAGCATTCCCGTGGCCCTGCCAATATGAGGCGAAGGTGGAAAACTATGGGCTTTTAATCGTTGTGAGTCCGACATAACCCGTCCCCGCGAGGTGGGTATGCGTAGGCAAATTTCAAGTTCAGTTTTGTTCAAGGCAATAGCGAATAGACTTGTTAGGCTAGCACTGTGACTTACTATGTAGAGCTTCATCACCACTTACCATCACGTGGGATTGTATTCAAGCACTAGCTTATAATAACTAAAAATAATACAAATAATGTATTACCGGTTCTCACGAATACACGTCGTATATAATAATTAAATATATTTTAAATAATTAAAACCATTTTATGTGTGGTTTTTACAAATACACGCTGCCGATAACAAATGAATTTGATACTAGTAGAAGCTATTAAAAACCATTTTCTGTGAAAACTGACAAATGTTAACTCGTTTAAGTTAGATTGCAATTTTTTTTTATAGGATAGGGTGACAAACGAGCACACAGTCCTCCTGATGGTAAGTAGTTGCCGTGGCCCATAGACATCTACATTTATCTTCGATTACGAATCAAAATACAGATGCGTTATCACCCGTGAGGACTAAGATGGAATGGCTGATTTCCAGTAAAAAGGGTCTCCGGTTCTCTACACTCACTATACGAAACACAGCGGCATCAACCTACCATTTCACGCTGCATGGTCCTCCCCATGTAAATAGGTGTCTGTGGGTCACAGTCTCCAATTACCATCAGGAGATCTGTGTGCTCTTTTGTCACTCGTATTCTATAAAACAAAGCTAAAAGTGAAAATTGTCACATTAGGTTCGCACTCTGCATTCCGCAAAGAGCTTTTTTTTCCGCATTTCCGCGCTGAATACTTAATCTTGATATACCATCAGCGCCGCCTACGAATACGCTCGTAGCATCTCATAAAAGGGCTTTATCTCTACTCTAAATCTAATTTTCCAAAATATTTGAATGAAAGTTTGTCGTATTTTGCGTTAATAATTACTGACTGACTTATTTTTACTGACATTATATTTGTTTACTTAAATTACATTTTAATCAAATTAACGCTAGCATTACAAGTAGATTTAATACAAAAGTTATATGGAGTTTTAACGTTTTGTGTCACGCTGTATTGTCTGCCGCAGGAAACTTTGATAGGGGCCAAAAGAAGAAGGATACCGAAGGATATGGGCTTGAAATTACAATTAACAAATTTACTTATGCCGTTGGGAATCGATCCCGGGTTGTTTGCGAATTCTAAAATATGCGGCGAGCGCTTAGCCCCTGCACCACCACTGCTCCTAGCGGTAGTTTAGTGTATTTAGAAGTGAGACCATGCACTAACTTCAACTAAATTTTCCCAAATTGTGCACTATTTGTTTTTATTTATTTATTCTACAAACATTTAAGGTACCGCTTTGCGTATGCCAATTCCATCATCACTAACTTATATTACATTAATTATTATATGACGTGAACCATGGATTTGAACAGAACTTTCGCATCGGCGCCATTTGATTGGGATAAAATATAATGATATGTACCTACGTCAGTTCTGTTCAAATTGAAGACCCTTATTAAATTACTTCTAATAGACTCAAATCGAACACATTCCATTAATAAATGGTGTAGGTCTTCTATAAATACACTTCACAATAGGGCGACGTTGTTTTTCTCATCATGAAGAAAAATTTCTTACATGGAATGAGTCCAGATCTGAGTCCATGAGCAGTAGAAGAAGTTAGAAGAAATTTTTTGTCACGTCATTGTTACAATAGTCTCTTCTTTAGGTAGGGAAAAATATTGAACAAATATTTGTATGCCATGTAGATTAAATATTACTTCGGGTTCGAATATTTTCCGTGTGCTATATATGTATGTATATATATATTGAATAAAACTATTATTTACGGATTTTATCGCGTTTAATTACTTTCGGGAAGTCTGCAGTCTGTGAACATGTTCAGTATCGTCCCCACCATTACGTCAGATTTGATAAACCACAAGTCCTCGCAAAAGAACACCGATTTCTACCAAGGATGATACGTGAGGCTATTGATATTAAAAAAACATCCTAATTTCAATAGAGAAGATGGTTGGGTGCTGCCATCTGCTTGGGATCCTATAATTAACAAAATTAAACCCAAACGCAAGCATACCACTGCAAGACTTTAAGATACTGTAAGTTCGTTTTGCGTAAATCTGACCAAAAATTTATATTCAAAAACTGAAGGTAGCCGGGCTAACAATGACATTGGGACGTCAAACATCTCAGTCCCCCCCGTGACCATGGGTGCTGTAAAGCACCCGAAACGTCGGGGTAATAATAAAAATAAATTAAAGTAATTAAACGCGATAAAATCCGTAAATAATAGTTTTATTCAAAATATATATATATATATATATATATATATATATATATATATATATATATATATATATATATACATACATATATACCACACGGAAAACATTCGAACCCGAAGTAATATTTAATTTACATGGCATACAAATATTTGTTCAATATTTTTCCCTACCTAAAGAAGAGACTATTGTAACAATGACGTGACAAAAAATTTCTTCTAAGGTTAAATTAAAATAAACTCATTATTTGTTGTGCTAATAATGTGACAGTTGTGTGTGGTCTTTAAGTAACAGTGTGAGTTAATATTTATGTAAAAGTTAAATTCCTTTGGAAACTACCATAAGGTTATATGACTCAATACAAGCGTAGCGATAGCGTATAGCGGATATAATCGAAGTGACTTCTTTTCGATTAAGGTTTTTTGCTTACTAGCAGAGTAATTAGTTTTTTATACAAGTAAGAGTCACAAAGGAGCACAAAATCCGTCTGGTGAGTAGATGCCGGGGTTCAAAGATACTCCCCCATTTATCCTCGATTAAGAATCAAAAAGTAAATTTGTTGTAAACATGGTTTTAGATTCTTTTCATTCTAACGTAACATAGCAGCATTGTGTTGCTATTTACGCTGTTGTTTACGGATACTTTCTTATCGAAACTAGCGTAGCTCCACCACGTAAAATTGGTTATCTACATGGCATCTACCCCTTTTCAGAGGGTGTTTTAGTAGATAGGTATAGCTATCTTTTATTTGCTTCTTACAACTGCAATTTGAAACAGCTGAATGGAGCAATTTCTTAGCTTATAGAGTCATGAACGAATTGAAAAGCAATTTTTTCATTTGGCAGCTTTGAACTGCTCCCTAAAGACCGTGAAGTTTGTAATTGGAAACTACGTGGGAATACATCTGATGGAGGCGGTTCAGAAACTTAAAAAAACCATTATATCAACACTAAGACTTTCTCCTGTATCGGGGAGGCAGTTTAAAACCATACATTACTCAAGGAAAACATTCAGACCCAGAACAATTATTTGTAGGCCATGTAAATACTTGTTCCGTGCGGGATTCAAACCCGCGGCCTCGAGCGCTGCAACTCATAGCTAAGCCACTGTGCCACTGAGCCATAAACTGCGAATATTGAAAGTTTCTAACGAGCGCGTGTTCAGCAGTGAAGTAATGATAAGTTGAAATAGTGTGAAAGAATTAAAAATATTTCTTTCAATATTTGTTCATTTATTTTTAAAAAAATACGTTAAACCTATACAAGGATTTTGTCCTTTACGTTGGAGACACAGCTTAATATTTAACTCACGCGCTACACGTCTATATTGATTTTAGTTATTGACGTTTTCAAATATACTCAAATGACTGGCATGGCTTCTATATGCGATTTAAAAGGTAGAAGGCTACACATGCGTTGCTGCCCCTGAGCAGATGAAATGCCTCGTATCCTATAATTTTAACTAGTTCTTTTCAAATCGGAAATCGGAACACAAACTATCCTTCTGTTTAGTTGCAGACAGAAGCTAAGTCATACTGTATAAATATATGCTCTACATACCTACCTATACAAACTTTTTTTGTTTTTTAATTTGATAAAAGTAACATAATACGAGTATATGTGTCACTCCTGAGCACATCTCTCATTTCTGAGAGTGTTTTTAGGGCAAGAAGTGTCCGCCGCGCTGCCCCAATGCGTGTTGTTGTACTTCCCATATCTCAGAAATATATTTTTTATTTCTTAGATATGCAGATTTCCACGCAATGTTTTCTTTTGCCCTCAAGTATGTGGTAAGTTAGTACTTAAAATTGTAATTAACAATTATATTGGTGCCGGCAGGAATCGAGCCAGGATTGTTATATTTACGGCTTAAGGAGTAATCACAACTCTTGTTAGTTGGATAATTAATTTTAGTATATCTTAAAATATAAGAGAAATATTAAGTTTTTAATAGTTATTATCTGTATACAAAATGCTTTCGTAATACAAAGACGAATATATATATATATATATATATATATATATATATATATATATATATAAATTTAAAAAAAAATATATATATATATATAATTTCTACTAAATAGAATAAAATTTGGTTTTTTGAAAATATAAAATATCGAAGTGTCAACAAAAAAAATATAGGCTGTAAATTTGCTATAATGCAGCAATAATCTATTCATTATCCAGTCGAAATAAGTATATACATTAATATATTTTAAATCGCCCTTCTTTTCACAGAGGTGCGGTGTAATCACAGTTACAAGACGTAAGATGAATTTACAACACGGCTTTTCTCGGTTCCATAACGTCCTCGAGCACTCGCGGTCACCGTATTCTTGATTAAACACTGCACTGATATCTACTGATTACACAGTCCGATGCCGGAATGATAGCGAGATATTTGTCTACATCATCTGTCACATTGTAACGTTTATTTGAATGCTTGGACAGAAATATTGTGAAATAATGGTATGAGTATGTGACGGGTCGTGAATAGTGTAAGTTTGAGTCATGACAAATACATATTTTGAAAAACCGGCCAAGAGCGTGTCGGGCCATGCTCAGTGTAGGGTTCCGTAGTTTCCCGTCCGTCACAATAAGTGTTCCCACTTGTGAGTTTAAAGGTGGGTATCCATTATGTTCGCGCTCCAGCAGCGCTCCGCGCTCCTGCAACTGCTCACGGTAGTGGGTACTGTTGTTTCCATCCAAGTTCAAAATGATTTTCCTAGAAAGTTCTTATAAAGTTCTACTTTTCAGATTTTTTTCATATTTTCTAAACTTATGGTTCAAAAGTTAGAGGGGGGGGGGGATCATGGAATTAATGCATGTGTCTTGCGCACACTCTTCTAAATGCATCCTGTCGAGATCGAGAAACTGGCTACTCTGCACAACTAAGATCAAAACCCAGGTTGCTTGCGTACCGAATAATTTTATCCAACTTTAATTCTAACCTGTAGCCAGTGAAACGTTCAAAATAAAGTTTTGCGTGATAAAGGTTCATCGCCACCGGTGCGATAGCGAAGCAAATTGTCTCGCGGATATTCAAAAAATTTTCATATAATTGTAATTCGAACTAATTGTAGTAATCGCAACGCCACTTAATTTTAATGTCAACCCTGTGTTTTGTTTGACGATAATGTATGCATCTGGCACATGGCGAGCGACTGTTTGAGCGTGACGGGTTGGGTCTGCTGTGTGGACACCCGTTTGTTCTGATATATTCACCTACCTATTAACAATATACTGTAATTTGCACATTAATAAAGGTCACACTATCTGCACTAATTTATCGAAGTATAGTTGTTTATATGTAAGTTTTTTATAGGAGATAATCCCAGGCACCGCTGAACCGTTTCTGAAATGTATTTCCAATGAAGAAAGCTACGCTATTTTCAATTAAAAATGCTACTTATTGCGATAAAAAAAATAGTTTTCTATGTGAAATCAGTATAATTGTAAAAATCTGCTACTTTCACAATCAAGCTTCTACACTCTTGTAGAGGAATATGACACCTGACGGATGGTAAGAACTGACTAATCTTCTTCGGCGGCTTGTAGAATGTTCTAATGCTCGCTTCAAGATGTATCTTGTCAGTGACCTGCGTATGTATCTTGTGTTGACCTCTGACACATGGTAGCAACACACGACACGGTACAGCAAGCACACGATCGACCATGGCCGGTTTCACTCGGTCAATGTGTCGTAGGCGCGGCATCCGAAGCTTGATGTCGTGCAGAACCTGCTTGACGTGCTGAAGCTCTCACAGATCCCTCGTGCTCTCTGTAACAAAGATTTACCCACATTAGCTAACTATGAAGGATAATGGTGAGATTTACCGTTTAGATATCGGTTCGTATGGGTCTTTTTTCTACACTACGCAGTGTGACCTATGGTATTGATTAAAACTACTTTTACGGATTTTATCGCGTTTATTTTACTTTTAATTACTTTTATTTTTAATTCCCGACGTTTCGGGTGCTTTCCAGCACCCATGGTCACGGGGGACTGAGATGACTGACGTCCCGATTTCATTGACCTTCAGCTTTTTTAATTATTGTTTATGGTATATAAAATCCGTAAAAGTAGTTTTAATCAATGTGTAGTGTTCGCATAAATATAAGAAATCATTATGTAAACCTATGGAGTAAGATTTCGTATAAATAACACGTCTAGGAAGGCTAAGGAATTATTTACCTTTAACTCCATAGTAAATTGAATCTTAGAGTTTATGGAAGTTTTTCTAATAATGCAGTTACTTTATCTGATGGTAAAATTGTAAAACATTGTTACAGTTGAGTTACAGGTGCACTAAGGAGGGCTTTTTCCTCAAAGTCCTCTGTGAATATATCGGTGACCATGGGAGATACAGGTGAGCCCATCGCAACACTATCTATTTGCTTGTAAAACTCTTCCTTCCTTTTTTACATTTGGCTATCTATTGTGGAAGGAAGAGTTTTACAAGCAAGTAGATAGTAGCGATGGGCTCACCTGTATCTTCAATTGTTCTTTCATCTCCCGCAGATATATTCATGGAGGACTTTGAGGAGAAAGCCCTCCTTACAGCACCTGTAACCCAAGGTTCTACAAGCGGTACATAGACGATGCCTTCATAATTTTACCATTTGCCAAAGTAACTACATTTTTTGAACATCTTAATTCCATATACTCTAAAATTCAACCTACTATGCAGTAAGAGGCAAATAATTCCTTAGCCTTTTTTGTGTTAGTCATTCGAAATCCTAACAATCGCTTGGGACCCTGTAATTAATAAAATTAAAACTAAACCCAGGCATACCACTGTAAGACTTCAAGACACGTTAAGTTCTTTCTGCGTAGATCGGACCATAAGTAATAATTAAAGAGGTGAAGGTACTCCGGGTTAACACTGATATCGGAACGTCAGTCACCTCAGTCCTCTGTGACCAGTGCTTTCCAGCACCCAAAACGTCGTGAATATAAATTGAGTAAATTAAATGCAATAAAATCCGTAAAAGTAGTTTTATTCAGAATAGTTACATTAAAATATTTAAACTCCTATTTTTCCATTCCTAAATTTGGGAATCTTTGAAATTTATTTACAATTGACTGAGATATTGCATAGCACACTTACGAAATGAAAGCGTCGAATTGAGAACCTCCCTTTTCACAAAAAATTTTACTTTTACTTTAAAAATACTGAAAATCAAGGAATATAATATATAATGTTTTTATCGCGAACAACAGCATTCATATTTACCCTTATAGAAATAAGACAATATAAATTGGGATAAACAAAACATATTGCGTCGATATATCAAATCAGTTAATGATCAACGGACGTCACCGAGCAGCTAACGCACTATGCTCACTCGTCCGTAATACAATGTGTATTAATGATTCCAAGCGATTATCCATCTGTTACAGGATTTCCTGGGTCCGTTGGGAAGGCTAATCAAATTTTTCTAGCATATCGCTAAACAATTTTACTATTTTTGTAATAATGATCACGCGAACAATTCGACGAGTAGCGGAATCTAATGATTGAAAACATTGTGTTATAAATGAAGGTATCAAACAAGAATTGACAGTACACACAATCATATAATGTTGCCCTTGGGATATACTAGTAAGTTGAAGTGGTAATGGGCCATCTATGTAACGATGATCCGACAACCGATGGGGAAGAAAGTTTTTCGAGTGGCAGACTTCTACGAAGGAAGCGAAGTGTAGGTAGGCCTCCCACTAGATAAAGTGACGATCTGGTAACAGATGCAGGTGGCACACAACCGTGCTTTATGGTATTCTTTAGGGGAGGCCTATGTTCAACAGTGGACATGTGATGGGCTGTAATGGTGATTATGATGATGATGATGATTGTATTAGGGCTTGAAATACTAAAATATTCAACAAGCTGACCATCCTTTAAAGTTTCTATAAAAGTTTTCTAAAAAAAAGGTGCGTGACATCTGGTACTGCTATTGCAAATCCACTATAGAAAAGACCGTCTACTATTTAATGGTTGTTGAAGAAGTAGATTAATATAAAAATACTATTGTTTCGAATCTACTAGAGCATACACAATGTTTTGTATTTGACTATGCTGTCTTTAGCTTTACGTTGTTACAAGATCCTGGTATAATATCGCTAAACGATTAGGTTGTGAGCATGAAAGAAATTCCTCACGATATAAACGGTATTACTTAGTTCAGTTATGTCGCAATATCTATCATGATGATGATAAATTTTATATTAAAATCATCACAATCAATAAAGTATTTTTTTATATTATAAACAAATGTAGCTATGGTGTTAGTCGCCTTAAAATTTCACAATAACATTTTATACTTAACTATACACAATGGCTTTGGAATATTTTTTTTAAAGAAAAACATGTACAAAGTAAACAACGCCATTTTGACGTTGCTCTGAAAAATGCTTTTATAATTACTTATACACCCGGACTTAAATACCGAAAAACCACCAAAAAATCACGAACGCCTCATTACATTCGCATCGAGGAGTATTTTGCAAAAACTTGTCAGTTTAGAAAAGGGCACCGAGACGTAGGTGGTCTCAATTTTATGGCGCGAAATAATAACACCTATGCTCTGTTCTATATAATAATGGTGGGGTGCAGTTTCTGTGGGCAGCATAATGGACGCTCGCGCAATGTTACTGGGTGGTCGGATTATGAGCAAAGCCGTGGATTAAGTCGCATCGACACGTGTGCTTTTCTCTGCTCTCGAGTGGCTTTAGGCAATTGTGTTTGATTGTACTGTTAGTGATAAGGTAATATAAGACTTAAGTTAGTTGTAAATAATTTCTATCCTAGTAGGCATAAGTACTCCTACTTTCTGTTTATAAGACCAAGCATAAAGGTGTTTTCATTTAGAGTTGCAAATAAATGTTTAGTTAAAGATGAATAATTTACTGAACTATCAATATAATTATTTTATATTAATGATAATTTTTCTAATGTTTTAAACGCGGCTGATTATGTAATTCCACATTACAATCCCGTATCTTGCCAAAATCAGTTTATTGGGGTTTTCAGTCAAGAAATTCAGAGTAGCAACCCGGGCTCAGGAGGTACTTCCTTTTCGTAGCTTGAAATACACATAAAGCCGTTAGTTCTGCGGCTGATTTCTCTCCGGTCATGTCAGATCACCGTTCTCCCATTATGGGAGTGAGGAAAATAAGAAGTGTGGGAAAATAGACGCTAATGTCCTTTTGCACACACTTATGCACTATAATCCTGTCTTGAGCAGAGGGCTGATCTCCATTGAGACTGGTATGGATATCGAATATCAGTCGGGGTATATATAAGGACACTAAATTATTCTATGAATTCATTATATATTGGCGATTTGAGCAACAAACTAGGACTCTTTTGTCTTTTCGATCGTAGTGCTAATATTATGTAGTATCAAAAATCATTTTCATAATTTCTGTAAATTTAAATTTAATAAAGGACCGCGGAAATATGCGAGCTAAAATGTAATGTATGCAATTTGATAGCTAATATCAAATTTCACGATGACTGGCGTCGCGCCTAAGGGACTTCTTTAGTGAGAAGGACTATTTTATATTTTAAACCATAGATTAAACCCGAGACCGAGACTATCGATAATTATGTTTTTTTTTTAAAAGACGCCGATCAAAGATATTAAGAAGAGATTTTTTAAAGATTTTTGTAATTGCTTATGCACAATTTTTTTATGTATTATTTCATCTACATACTTTGAAAAATAATAGCGACATTACATCATATAATTACTTCATTATTTATTTCCAAAGCTAAGATTTCCAAAGTTTTAATAAAATTTTTAATATTACGTGTTACGTATATTATACGAGTATTTATCTATTTTATATTCACCTAACTACTCATAATATTCATTTTTTGACACTGGCATCTATTAAATACTATACAGATATAACATTTATATAAAACGGATGGATTTTTTCGCTTTTATTTCTTTCATTGCTTTTATAAAGTTGCATTTGTATTAAAAATAATTAATCAGTTTTCTGAAAACATAAGTTAAAACCTTAACACTGGATCAGCTATAAAAATAATGGGTGCAATACAAATAAGGCATTGATCTTTATCAAATGTTTCGTCTTTATATATAATCTCTATATATAATAATCTGCCTCTATATATAACGATCATCAACATCATTACAGCCCTTCACAAGTCCACTTCTAAACATAGGCCTCCCCCAAGTAATGCCACAAAGCATGGTCCTGGGCCACCTGCATCCATCGACTTCCTACATGTCTTACCACGTCGTCACTCCATAATTAATGGTTTTTAAGTGATTTTGAGTGGGTCCCGGGATGTTTTACAGTCACAATTGGACCCGGAAAATCACCGGGAAATCACCCGTGCGAAGCCGAGGCGGATTGCTAGCAGTGAATATTTTTTAGCTCTTTATGGAAAGCTCACCATTGTGAGATACGTCATTACGTAGATCTCTAAAATCCGCTGCACACTGAGCAATCCACTAGTTTCTTGGTAACTGATTGAAATAACGATGACAAATTTCATGATCAAGCTAAACCCTAAGTACAGTACCACCTCGATAACAAATCGGAAGGGAACAAGTAAATATTCGTTATATTAAGTAATTCGTTGCACTGAGATTTGTTATGTTGAAGAGATAAAGAGGTAAAAAATATTTTTATTCACAACTTCTACTAATAAACTTTATATAAAGGTATTGGGTTGACAAAATTCGTTAATTAGAGGTAACTTTCTTGATAGTTGTAAATTCGTTATAAAGAGGTTGTTCACAATAAACGTTCTCAATGTAAAGGTATATTTTATATTGAATCTTATGGACAATTCAAGGGGATAAGGGGAGGGGAGGAAATCGTTATATTGAAATACGTTATATTAAGGTTGCACTGTATGTCAATATAATGTATGTGTGTGTATTATTTTATAAGACGAAAAAAGATTACACAAAAAAAACTCTAATATCAGAGTGACAAACGAGCTCACAGTTTACCCGATGGTAAGTGACATCTGTGTCATGAACACCTGCAACCAAAGCAGTTTAAGAAATCTAGACGAATCTTCACAGATTACAGACGCTTTAGTACCTCAGAGAGCTGAAGAGGAAAACTAAAGATGATGTGCTTTACATGATATGGGATCTGTAACTACTTACGGATTATTTTATCCGCCACCACAGTAAGCATGGCATCAATTGCACTGTTTGTTACATTTTTTTTAAATAGTTGCCGCAAGCATGCTATTTTGTAAGGAAGCAATATTTTTTTATATAAAGCAAACGCAAGCCGCTAACAGATAATTTGGCTACCGTAAAACTTTAACGTGATTATATTTTAACTTATCCCATCTAATTGATGGACAGAAATTGTCGAATGAACTCTAACTAGGAAATATTAAGATTCAAAATAAAAAGTAAACTTTTTCTACATCAAAACAGATCTTTGCAAAACGTAAAGATTCTTTTGACGGTGTCAAACGAAGCGCGAAGAATTTCGCCCGAGCTAGCACCCGTGTTTGCTTAGCGGACATTAGACTGGAAAGAAATTCGTGGCCGAATAATGGCATTAAATTTGGCCAGATCGACCCCGAATAATGGTGTTAAATTTCGTGAATTCACATCCAAATATGATGAATCTGTCGGCGGCTGCCTTTGCGGATTTATTTTTTTGAAGGCCGCAAAGGAATTTTAAATATACAGCCAATGCTTGAACACGTAGTTGTTATAATTAGATTGATGTACAAAGGTTAAATATTCTGAGTAAGTAAACAAATGCTAAGTTACCACCTTCAGAAATAGTGGCGTAGTGATAAATACGAAAGTCTGTCTGTAGTGAGTTCTTGCTGTAGCAAGTCGGCTCGAGCGCAAAATGGTCTCCTTTTCGAAGAATACCAGCATTATAACTACGAGTGCTATCGTTAAAGTTTTTTTTAATTTAAACATTTCAACTACTTTCTATCTTCATCTTGTGGTGGTGGTGTGGGAGAATCCATCACAATTTTGTGTTCCATGGGTAATGTAAGAGGTTACTATTGGCAATGCCAGAAATACCTCAAGGTTTCTGATAAATGACAAGGATGGAAGAGTTCTGGTACTGCCACCGTCAAGGGAAATCGTCCTTACAGTGCAGCATTGTACTTTTACTGTTGCAATTTAATTTAAAACAAAATATATAATGTGGCTTCCGTTAATGTGACATAAAGAGACGTTCAAGTAGTGTTTATGACTAGAGTCATCGCCACGGTCGACTGGCGGTTATGTTAAATTTGTTTAACGGAAGCTAGATTAGCAATGAGCTGTTGACGACTTACACAAATAGGAAATGTCAAAAAAATTTGGACTCAAATTAATGGTGGTTTAGGTATCTCACATATTATGCCATAAGTAATCTTAAAGTAAGGAATGATGCAATTATTGAAAAGATATAATTTTTTACGAAAAGTCAAACTCTGACCCCGACTGACATGCATTAGCATCTGACTTACAACAAAAGTGTAGTACCTTGTATAGTATACTTTATCCGAGGTATACATGGGGTCATAAGAGGTTTTTATTATAATGATAGCCTTCGTTCGAATTATAACTGGCCGGCGTCATGTCATGACACATTAGCGCGCGTGCATCTACAGCGTGGAATAATTTGCAATTAGCTATGGAAAATATGTCGGCAGTGTTGTGAAAAACTCAAATGTCGATATTATTATTGAAGAATATTTCATACTAGAATTCATGTTCAGAGTAAATTCTAAAAGGAAAATTTGTTCAGTTGGTTTAAAAAAATATTGAAATGAAATTTCGTTTTCATAAATAAAAACGAGAGTTATAAAGTACTTCAGAATGAACTACTATACATTCGTTACTGTATATAAACGTACTCATACTATATTCGCAAATAGAGTAAATTTGAATCTTTTTTCAAAACAAAAGTATCCTATTTTTTATGAGTTTTGTACAAATTTTTATATTGCAAATAGCGAAATTATTAGAACTGATTGGTATTTAATCATTTGTTTTTTTTTTAATAAAATTAAGGTGCCAAAAAGCTTACAGTTCACCTGATGCTGCAGTCAATAGAACCTGTATACGTGGTAGAGCCACTCTGCAGCTATGTTATGCTTGTAGCACGAACGGTTCGGCTCGACCGGGGAAGGACCACGCTCTCACAGAATACCAGCGTAAAATAGCAGCTTAATACTGCTGGGTTTCGTATGGTGAGTGTAAAGATCCAGATATCCTTTCTTGCTGGTAACGAGGCATCTTCCATCTTTGTCCTCGGGGGTGACAACGCATCTGCATTTTGACTCTTAATCGAGGATAAATTTAGATGTTTATGGGCCACAGTATCCACTTACCATCAGGTGGATTGTGTGCTCGTTTGTCACTCGTATTCTATTACAAAAATACTTCAAACAAAGAAGACTGCAGTTGTTATCTCTAAGGTCTAAAATGGAATGCCTCACTGCCTTTAATTACACTGGTTTCCTATAACCTTCACAACAGAACACAGCAATGCAGGTACTGCAATTTCCGGAAAAATAGGTAAGAGGGTGAATGATATTAAACCTTATGTTTCTTAGCCAAACCTTTCATCGATACATTCGAGCATATTTTCAATTCTTTTAGATAGGTCACAATCTTGATGATCAATGTCAACAAAAAGGTAAGATAAGATAATGACAATAAAATATTATGTATCTTAAACCAAATTTCATTAATTTCATTAAATAAATATTGGTATTAAGTATATAAAACCTCTATTGAATATTAAGAAGAGTTCTGATCTGTGGATATAATATGGAAAAGAGTGCATGTGATATAATATTTCGCTACAACGATTCGTATTTCACATATTTTAGTTTTGCTTATCTTATTTTGCCAGAGTCCGCGCCATTTTCTTGACATTTAAGTTGATCAATTTTTATTTGAACAATACTGAACTTGTAGTGGTAGAGCAACGCTGCAGCTCGACTGGGGTAGGACCACGCTCTAACAGTATACCAGCGTGAAATAGCAGCTTAATGCATTCTTAATATGCAGCCGTGTTTCATAAGATGAGTGTAAAGAAACCAGATACCCTTTTTACTGGACACGAGGCATTCCATCTTAGTCCTCAGGGGTGGAACGCTTCTGCATTTTGATTCTTTATTGAGGATAAATGTAAGATGTTTATGGACCACAGTATCCAATTATCATCAGATGGACTGTGTGCTCGTTTGTCATCCTATACTATAAAAAAGTGAAATAAAAACCGTAATAAGTTGTTAAATATAAAAGTGTTCCATTTGTAAATTAAATTTGGAAATAAAATTGCAAAACCAACTTAGTAGCTAATAAAAGTAATTGCGTGTTACGTGGACTAACCAGTACATCTATCGGTAGTCGACCGGTGTGTTTATCGGTCGGCAAATTAATTACCGGTCCTCTGTACCGGTGTCGCACGGTATCAGTATCATTACCTGTGTATTGGTGTCGCTCTTTTCATTTCAGGTGGCCTTTATCTTATCTAAAGAGGACGTGCGGGTGGTATATAGGCTGCTTCATTGTTACAAACTGTTTCCATTCCCATCAATACAAATTCAACCTTATATCAAAGTAGCAGAATCAGATTTACAATAACATCTTAGTTTTTTTTCCACCAATTTAGTCACAATATCTATTGTAGTAAATGGAATTTTGTCACCAATAGATTAAAGTTGTTTATCGCATGAGTGAAAGTGGTTTTTCCGGTAGTTACGCTATCCAAGTGATTTCAACGACAATGGGCCACTTGTTTGGTGATAGGTATGTAAATATGTAGATGGATGGCTGGTCACCGACCACTTTGTTCACGTGAAGGCTTGATAAGAATCTGGTAGGTGCATGAACCTGTAATCTTGTTAAATTTTAAAACACTTATTGACACTGATAGTGCTTAATATGACTTGAAGTCATCAATCAACGTACATTAAAATGTTGTTTAAAATTTACTTTTTTACATAAGTAAGGGGGAAAAAGAGCAACGTGTGCTCTTTTTCCACTTATGGTAAGAGGATGATGTGGCCCATGCAGACACCTACATTTATTATCCATTAATAATCAAATGCGGTGCGTTGTAACCCTTGAGGAATTGGATTAACTGCCTCGTTACCGGTAAAAATGGTATAAAAGTAGTTCCCTTTAAAAGAAGTCCCGCTGGGTTTCTTGCTGGTTGCTGCTGGTTCTTCCCAGGACAGAGCTTTTTTTCCGAACGAGTGGTAAATTAAACAAAAGAGTGACTTTCAATAAGTATTATTTATAATCTTATTTAATAAAAAGTTTCTGTTCTGTTTCTGTTTATACTCATCTTAAAGTGATGTGGGCGCCAAAAGCAGATTTTTACGCTTTAAAAGTGCAATTTTTTTGTCATTAAAAACTACGAATTCACATTTTTTTTAATTCATTAAGAAATATGGAAATTATGGTGACCAAAACACGATTGACACATTTTGGCTCGATAGAAAAAGATCGCAAAGTTTCTTCAAAATCTACAATTTTAGGTACGTCCACTAAGTGAAAAAGCAATTTTATTCGAATGTAATGAAATCAATTTTAATTAAATTCAGGTTATGTACCATTAAATACGTAAGTGAATTATATCATTTTAAAAAGAAATATCAAATAAATATTGTGCGATTAAATAGCCCGCGGACCGACTAAACAGTCCATATTATAAAGCGTGAACAATCTGCTTTTGGCGCCCACTTCACCTTAAGAAACACAACTGCTATTTTGCGTTGATATTCTGTGAGAGCGTAATCATTCGGCGGTCGAGCCATCACATTCATGTTGCTCCAGTGATACGCTTGTTACTATCAGATTCATAAATCAAATATAATAATAAAATAAATGATATCAGTAAAATCAATGCACAGGTTTTGTTTATCGTTACATTAAGGTGTCTTATGTTTGTATCTGTTACAGACCCTTTTGCACTATTGAAAATGTACTTATGCTCAAATAATTCATCGCGGTACTGCTATTCTTGTTGACGGATTGTAAAATCGAGACCAAGGTCATGCAAATGTATTTTATTTATCGAATAAATAGGTTCCCTCATGACACTTTTACAGAGAAATCAGCAACAATTTTAGTGGTTTTAGTGGTTCGACAATCGACGTGGAAGAAAAGTTCTCGAGTGGCAGCCTCGTACCAGTAGACGAAGTGTAGGGGGTCACCCCCCTAGAGGGAACCACGACCGGGTAAAACATGCATGAAGTTGATGGATGCAATGACTCAGGATCGTGCTTTGTGGCATGCCTTGGAGAAGGTATTTGTTCAGCAGCAGACTTGTGAAGGACGGTAATGATAATGATGAATTTAACATTTTTTAGCACTACACAAGTCACATTCGCGTGAGTGCGTAGCTTTGTCGTACCGGACTAGTCGTGAGTCCTGATTTCATGACCCATCCGACGCTACTTTGTGCAATAACGAACTTGACGGGTATACTCGTATATCAAACGCTTATTTTTTTATTTCTATATATTCCTTTTTTATAAAAGAGGGGGCAAATGAGCATACGGCTCACCTGATGGTAAGTTAATACCGCCACTCATGAACAATTGCAACACCAGGGGAATTGCAGGTGCGTTGCCGGCCTTTCAGAGAGGAGTAAGCTGTGTTCTTGAAGGGCTCTAAGTCGTATCGATCCAAAAAAATCACCGGCAGTAAACGATTCCGCAGAGGGGTCGTATGAGGAAGAAAGCTCCTAGTAAAACGTATAGTGGTGAACCGCCAAGCATCCAGATAGTGTGGATGGTATCGTGAATTTTGTCGCGACGTGCGTTCATGAAATTTGGCGGCTAGAATCAATCCAACAATTCCTCAGAGCACTCCCCATGGTAGATGCGATAGAAGATGCAAAGGGATGCAATATCTCTTAGCAGCGCTCATTGGCCTTGCTAAGAGATGTCGAGCCAATCGGAAAGGACTCAGACGTCAAAGATTCGAGACGCTCTGCGCTGGATGCGGTCAAGTGAAAGGAGCTGGCACTGGAGAGCCCTGACCCAGAAATGGGAACAGTATTCCATGTGAGCCCGAACCTGCACCTTGTAAAGTTAGAGGCGATGTGCTGGCATTAAATAATGTCCCGTTTTGTAGAGCACGCCAAGCTTTTAGGCCAGTTGGGCCTCTTCTAAGCGTCCATGAAATTGTACATAACTCAATATGTCGACGCCGAGGATTTCGATACTCTCGAGGCAACAAGGCGAGTGTCTTGAAACTGAGGAGATACGACAAAGAGGTTATTTTTTCCTGTCTTGTAGCAATACTCAGTATATATATATATATATATATATATATATATATATATATATATATATATATATATATATATAGTTCTGCCCTTTTCGATGGCCCTTTGTCATTTCCTATTAAAAATTCTTAAATTGGTCAAAAAAAAAACTATCGTATCTCTCAAGTTGGACCAAACTACACACGGTGTTTTTTTTTATAGAAGAGGGGGGCAAACGAGTATGCGGCTCACCTGATGTTAAGTGACACCGCCGCCCATGATCAACCGCAACAACAGGGGAATTGCAGGTGCGTTGCCGGCCCTTTAGAAAGAAGTAAGCTCTTTTCTTGAATGTTCCCAGGTCGTATCGGTCCGGACAAATCGCCGGTGGTAAACTACTCCACAGAGAGGTGGTACGCGGAAGAAAACTCCTTTTGAAACGTACAGTGGTGGACTGCCAAGCATCCAGATGGTATCGGGACGTTTGCCGCGTAGTGCGTTCACGAAATTTGGCGGCTGTTATTAATCCGAACAATTCCTCAGAGTACTCGCTATGGTATATGCGAAAGAAAATGCAAAGAGAAGCAACATCTCTTCGCAGTGCCAGTGAATCGAGCCGATCAGAAAGCACTCGGTTGTTGATGATTCGAGCCGCTCTGCCCTGAATGCGGTCAAGAGGAAGGAGCTGGTACTGGGGAGCTCCAGCCCAGAGATGGGAACAGTATTCCATGTGTGGCCGAACCTGCGCCTTGTAAAGTTGCAGGCGGTGTGCCGGCATGAAATACTGTCCTGAGCTGAGCACGCCAAGGTTTTTAGAGGCCAATTTGGCCTTCTCTTCCAAGTGACCACGAAACTGCACGTCACTCGATATGTCGACGCCGAGGATTCCGATAATGGCTGAGGCAACAAGGGGAGTGCCCTGAAACTGAGGAGATACGACAAAGGGGTTCTTTTTAGCGGTTAACGCGCAAAATTGTGTCTTCTGGAGGTTAAACTGGACTAGATTTAGTCGCTCCCAATCTGAGACTCTGTTCAGCAAAGACTCGACTTTATACACAGTTTGTCCCGGCACTCGGAGACGTTTTCCCGAGAAATATTTGCTCGGCCGGTGTACAGAGCATCACCAGTGCTGTCATCTGTATAGCAATGAATGTTACGGGTTTGCAACATATCATTGATATGCAGAAGAAACAGCGTTGGCGATAGCACGCAGCCTTGTGGAACACTAGCATTAATGGGCTTGCAATCGGAGCTTGCACCGTCTACAGCGACCTTGAAGCTCCGATCTGCAAGAAAGCTGGAGATCCAAACTCACAATTTTTCGGGAAGCCCATAGGAAGGGAGCTTCGAAAGAAGCATTTTGTGCCAAACTCGATCGAAGGCTTTCGCAATGCCCAAACTAACGGCCAATGCCTCCCCCTTGGACTCTACTGCCTCCGCCCATCTGTGAGTTAGGTAGACCAGAAGATCACCAGCTGACCGACCACGGCGAAAACCGTATTGGCGGTTACTAATCAGCTGGTGATCCTCAAGGTACCTCATGAGCTGGCAGTTTACAATGGACTCCATTGTTTTGGAGAACAAGTGATGGCGATAGGCCGGTAGTTGAACGGGTCTGAGCGGTCGCCTTTTTTAGCGATCGGGTGGACGAAAGCCGTTTTCCATGATTTTGGGACTACGCCTTCCCTAGGCGTAGTCCCAAAATAGAGTCTTTTCCGGTAATAGGAGTATCGGAAAAGACGCGTTAAAACCGGTGCCAACTCTGGAGCACACCACAACCACACCTCCTCAGCACAATTGGGGGAATTTCGTCAGGCTCACACAACTTGTGGATGTTCAGGGGTAGGAGTGCTTTGTTAACCGAGCGCTGTGTGAACTGCACTTCCGGCATGGAACACTCGCACCGCGGGATGGTCGGCGGCGTACTCCCCCCGTCATCGAGAGTCGAGTTGGACGCAAAGAAAGAGCCTAGAAGATCGGCTTTCTCCTTTGCGGTATGGGCCAGTGAGTCGTCCTCCCTGTGCAGAGATGGAAGGGATGGCTGACAGAAATTCCCCTGGACAGCCTTGGCGAGAGACTAGAATGCACGGGTTCCAGAAGAAAGGCGAACTAGTTTCTTGCCAATTCTGCCTATGTGCTCTGACTTTGCCCTGGCAATGACTCTTTTGAAGGACCTAGAGGCGGAATTATACTTCTTTGTTAGAGGCGTCGAGAACAGATTTCCTCTCTGACGTAAACGCAAACTCCAGCCCGAGGCACAAAAGAGTGTTCCAGTTTGTACCCCGGGTAGGAGAGATACGAGGACACCTGCGGCTCGGCCAGAAAGAGCAGAGCCAGCCTCGCCGTCTCCAGATGGTAGTGGACGGCGTTTAGGTTAGAGTGAAGTCCCCTGATATAGCAGAAATTCACGGACAGCGTGGAAATGGTCGCCTTGGTCTTGTTGCTCCTTTTGTCCCGAGCAGTTGTAGTCTTGAGCGGAATTTCGCCCCCCCCCCCAGAATATCCGGGGAAGCCTGAGCACCCACGCTCAGAAGTGGAGAAACAAGGTCGTGGATGCTCAGCGAGGGATTCTCCAGGGGTGCTGGTACCCTCCTGGGTTAGTCTATCATAATTAAATTCCGCTACCATGTTGATGGGGGGGGGGGGGATTTGGGCCTCCGGCCACCTGCACTCACCAGACGAAACGCGGAAGCAGAGCTTCCACTTCACGCCGGTATTCTGTGAAGTCGTGGTCCACCCCGTTTTGAGCCGGCCCATACGTGTAACAGCAAAGCTGCCGCCTGGCTCTACCCCTGTTATGCAAATTCAATTAAAATCGATTGAGTAGTTTAGAAGGCCATCGCGGACAAACAACGTGACACGTAATTTATAAACATATATATATATATATATATATATATATATATATATATATATATATATATATATATATATGACAATTTGTTAGTTGGTAAGGTCACTGTTGTAGCGTATTACTATTTCAGTTCTATGTCAGTTCTATGTTCGACCTGATCGGGAAAGACCATGTCAGCACAGAATCCTAGCGTAAAATACTTACGTTATTGACGAGGGCCAGAGATTATTTTTATTGGTAACGAGGCTTTGTATCTTAACACTTTACAATTACAGGTTGTGACAATACATTTTCATTTTGATTCTTAATCTGGGGTAGATATAGGTGACTAATGACACAGCATCTACGCAACGTCAGTGGACTGGTCGTTAGTCATCCCTTCTTATATAAAAAAGGGTGCGTCTGTATTTGCCGCTACAAACTTAATACCTATACTTTACGCAATATGTTAAGACTATAGTATAGGATATGTGAAGCTCACAACCTGAACTTGTACTTACATAGTCAGGAAGTTGCCGTTATCGATATTTGTAAGCAGAACGTTATTATCGTCGCACCATTTTGCTATAGCACGAATACTCGGTTCAACAGGGCAAGGACCACGTTTTATATGACACTATGGTAAAGTACCACCATAATGCTGCTGTGTATTAATTTGTATTATGATTCTAATGGTTAGTAACATTTCCCGGATATCCTATTTTAATTCATTTATTAGGACAATAGACATACACGAACACAATGTAAATACTAGAAATAACATGAAAGTTTATATCTAAGTGTCGTCTTAATTAAAGGTGTTGCCACGGCATGCAATGTGGACTATAACTTATTATTGCTAATGAGACTCTTAATCCTCAGGGTTATATATATCCTCAACATTACAGCAGCCAGCTACCGTAGGATGCACTGTGTGCTTTTGTTACCTTTATAAATAAACTCATAAATGATTTTAATAAAGAATATAATTTCATTTTTAAGCCCGTAACAATCTAATGTTAGACATGGGTATCTTCCATTTCCAACGTTAGTTAGTCGGTTTGGAAATCGTTGTACCACATTTCTTGTGCCTTAGGCACTGATTCCCGTCATCGGTCAAGGTATTTCATATCTGGCTCCTTTCCCATAGTCACATTTTACATTACAGTACACAAGTGGGCAAATTAAAAATTTTTTAACAACTGACATCAATATAAATAAAATGAGAACATCATCAATGTAGAAGTCAATTTAAAAACGCATTTTTGAGGATAACTCAAAAACTACTCGACATATCACGATTAAATTTATATGAGACTACATGAGAAGTATTAGATTTCAAATAAAAAAGAATCATCAAAATCGGTTCACCTCGAAAAAAAATCTGAGGTAAAACACATAAAAAAATACAGTCAAATTGATAACCTCCTCATTTATTGGAGTCGGTTGAAAATAGATAATTAGATCGTTCTATAACATCGCTTCATGCCAAAAGTTTATTTTTAACTTACAAAATTTAATTGTAGAGCCACGCAGTAGTTGCGCGTCGTGTCCGCCTTGCGTTCCAGCATTCACCGTGTACACAACGTACATCCGCGTACCTGGGCGGTAGAATATCGCCAACACGAGCTAAGTAGTCAGAGGAGGGGTGCGCACTCCCCCAAATGCGGTACCTTGAGGATCACCAGCTGATTAGTGACCGTCAGTACGGTTTTCGTCGCGGTCGCTCGGCTAGTGATCTTCTGGGTTATTACCTAACTCATAAATGTGTGGAAGCAGTAGAGTCCGAGGAGGAAGCGTTGGCCGTTAGTTTGGACATAGCAAAAGCCTTCGATTGGATTTGACACAAAGCGCTTCTTATGTACCTTATGGACTTCCCGAGAAATTATCCAATTGGATCACCAGTTTACTTGCAGATTGGAGCATCAAGGTCGTAGTAGAGGGTGCATGCTCCGATTACAAGCCCATTAACGCTGATCTTCCACAAGGCTGTGTGCTATTACTAACGCTGTTTTTTCTGCATGTCAATGACATGTTGCAAACCGGTAACATTCATTGCTATGCGGACGACAGCACTGGTGATGCTTTATACACCGGCCGTGCCAATATTTCTCGCGAAAACGTCGCCGAGTACCGGGACAAACTTGCGTCTGAAGTCGAGACTGTTACACAAAGCCTCGGATTGGGGGCGACTAAATCTAGTCCAGTTTGATCCTCAGAAGCAGTGGCGAAGCTTCTATAAAAGCCGAAAAGCCGGGTTTGCCTTATTAAAACTGTATTAATCAATAATATCAACCAATAAAATAACTCGTAAAATGTTTCAAGCTATTTCAAATTTCCCGCGCACTCCACTGTTCGACACATGTCGACCGATGACCTCGTATTGCCTTAGCGATACTGCTGCCGTCATAAAAAATGAGTTTTAATAGAGCGATTAGTTGTCTCCCTTGCTCGCGTGGGCTTTTTACGGGGCTTTCGAGAAGACGATCGCTCTCTTTCTAACCTATGGCAAAATATTCTGTAATGAAATATAACTACGGTTGTATATATAGCAATTAGTATGGAGATTTAAAGCCAGGCTTTTGGGACAAAATTTGTTAAAAGCGGAGGCGTGCGGGCAATACGTTTGCAAGTTCATTTCACGTTTCAATGTTTATTTACTTTGTGTGCTTATCTTAAGCGATCTAATATTACGAGTTCAAAATGTATGATTTTTTAAAGATTTTTAATGATATAATAGTAATAAAAAAAATAATAGTGTTCCTTGTGATGAATTGAAGTGTGTTAAAGTGCTAATCGGAGAGGAAATCTTTAAACTTTGTTGAGATAATACACAAGGTTAAGAGTGTATTTCATACTTACCTATCAATTATCGCAATTAAAAAACAGTTATTGTACAATTAAAGCGTTCACCAACATTTTACGTGGACGTAATTAAATCTTTCCATAAGAAAGCGAGACGATTCCACTTATCTTATCTCTTATCCATTAGAATATAAATAATTTGTTTTTTTTTTTTAATTTTGTACATAGTTTGTTTGTACTTTGTTTATGTTTTACTTTTGTTCATGTATTGTAATGAATGTAAATATTTTTTCTTTCGCTTAAAAAACCCAAACGTCTTTCTTCAAAGCCACCGAAGCTATGCAATTGCTGATATGTAATACAATCTATCTAGCAGTGGTGTGCCTTATGTGTGCTTTGTTAAACACGTCCTTGACAGCACTGAATATGAAACTGAAGCGTGGAGACATATCAAGATTGATGTATTTTTATAAAACTGCTAAAAACAACAATCTATATTTTTATCAATTTATATCTTGGGCTTGCCCTAGCTTGGAGCTCCAGCTTTGCCACTGCTCAGAAGAAACAAGTTTGCGTGTTTACCGCTAAAAAGAACCCCTTTGTCGTATCTCCTCAGTTTTAGGGCACTCCCCTTGTTGCCTCAGCCAGTATCGGAATCCTCGGCGTCGACATATCGAGTGACGTGCAGTTTCGTGGTCACTTGGAAGAGAAGGCCGAATTGCTTCTAAAAAGCTTGGCGTGCTCAGCAGAGCGGGACAGTATTTCATGGCAGCTCACCGCCTACAACTTTACAAGGCGCAGGTCCGGCCGCACATGGAATATTGTTCCCATTTGTGGGCGGGGCTCCCCAGTGCCAGCTCCTTGTATTTAATCGCATCAAGCGCAGAGCAGTTCGATTCGTCGGCGGCGGACTGCGAAGAGATGTTGCATATCTTTGCGTATTTTATTGTATCTACCACGGGGAATTCTCTGAGAAATGGTTTCGACTAATTTCAGGCGCACAATTTCACCATCGCACATCGCGACAAAACTCGCGATTCCATCCATATCACCTGGATGACTGGCGGTCTACTACCGTGCGTGCGTTGTGGAATTGACTACCATCAGAGATTTTTTCAGACCGATACGACTTAGGTACCTTCAAGAAAAGAGCGTACTCCTTTTTAAAAGGCCTGCAACGCACCTGCAATCTGGTGTTGCAGTTGCTCATGGGCAGCGGTAATCACTTACCATCAGGTGAGCCGTATGCACATTTGCCCCCTCTCCTATAAAAAAAAGCTCAAAACCACCAAGAAGCGACATGATTATTGGTAATAATACCAAATCAAAAATCATAATCATCATCATCATCATCAATGCCTTTCCCTTTTTAATTTGAATATTATAATTCCAATATCGGGGTTTTTTTTCTTGTATACACTACGCTTTGGCACCGACTTCAGAATATGAAATTATTTTATTCATTTTAATTCTTTGAAGTTGGCTCTACTTTTAGTTAAAAAATAATTTTGAGTGGACTAAGGAATATCAAAATCTCAATCTCGTCTAACTATTTAGATTAAAAACTTGACAGCGTTAGGAGTGGAATTATTTTTATACCATGCATGAATCATGAATTAAACTTAATTTTAAATATATAAATAATGATATGCCGCTATTGCAGTTTCTGAAAATACGAGTCAAATAAAATAATTTATTTGTAAAACATAGGTAAAAAGTTATAAACTTGGAGGAAAAGGTAGGAGATAAGTAACACTATGTTTCACCTAAAAAGGCATACAAATATTTGGTTATCATTATCTTGTGGCAATTTAAAAATTAATTTTTAATAAAATAACAATTTCAATTATAATTGGTATGTTTAGAAATAACATAAATTATTGCCAATTACATAATTCTCAATAACATAAACATAAAAATATAATAAATAAATTGGACATTAATTATTGTAGGTACTAAAAACCATTAATTTATCTAATATTCGTTGATAGAGTAGTATGCTTTATTTATTAAAAAACCTGAAAGCAATTTCTTAAATTTCTCAATATTGTCAGTTTCTTTGATGTTTTTGCGAGTAAATTGCCTACATTACTCATTCTGTACCTTCTCTACAAATTTGGCCGGTTATTAAAAATAACCGTGTATAGAAATAATTAACAATATGGCTTCACAATTGACAAAGATATCACTTTTTTATAGAAGAGGGGAAGAACGAGCATGGGGCTCACCTGGTAAGTGACTACCATAACCTGCATACCAAAAAGCATAAAGTCTAATTGCAAACCCCCTTGTTTTAAGGCGGTTAAAATTATAAGCGTCGAAAAGCATTTCTTCCTGAAGGAAAAGATTGATTGAGATTTTATTTTGATTTATTTCCGTTTTATATTTTAAATTCTCATATTGAATTTTCCTTTCTGAATGATGTCTCTCTATCATAATAATAAATTAACTATTCACATATAACACATAAAAACATTGATATAAAATTTTTAGTATAAAATATTTCCTTTTTCTACAGAATAAGCGCGACAAACGAGTACAGTCCACCTGATGATAAGTGGACTCTGTGGTTCATAGACACCTACATCGATCCTCGATTAAGAATGAAAATGCAAAGATGCGTCGCCGCCCCTGAGGCCTAAGATGAAATGTGAAATGAAGGATTTTCGGTTCCTTACACTCACCATACGAAACACAGCAGCGTTGAGCTACTATTTTACTCCGGTTATCTGTGAGAGTGTGGTCTTTACCCAGTCGAGCCGACTCATTCGTGCTACAACCATAATACGAGAGTGACACTGAAAGTTCTTAGAAAATAACAAAATAGCAAGTTATTAGTTTTAACAGAACAAAATAGCAAGTTATTAGTTTTATTATATCTTTTTAAAATAGTGTCCATTTACATCAACACATCGCTGCATCCGATGGAGCCACTGAGAAAAGCACTTTGCCCACTCGTCCTTAGCGGTCTCTTCGACGGCATTTTGAAACGCATCCACTGCTTCCGTGGCGTCCATAAAACGTTTTCCTCGAAGTTTTTCTTTTATTTTCGAAAATAAATAAAAATCGCAAGGTGCGAGGTCGGGGTTATAGGGCAGGGGACCCAGTAATACCTCGTCTGACGTCACCAAGTAGTCAATTGTTTGCTAAACAATTGTTGCGTAATGACCTGTCCTGAAGAACGAGGCCACCATCTTTTTTCCCACGCTTCGACCTCTCTTCACTTTAGTTGGCAACTCCTCGGAAGGAAACACCCATACAGCAGACTATAACTTAGTTTCAGTATCATAGCAATAAATCCAGCTTTCGTTACCCGTAAGTATGTCGAACACAGCATTTGAGTCACCTCCGTTTAATCTTTGAACCATTTCACACCACTAATCAACACGACGAAGTTTTTGGACCTCTGTCAAATTGTGAGGTATCCACCGGGCACTATGCTTCCTGACCGCTAAATGTTCATGGAGGATTTTGTGCACTTGACTCATACCGATCCCTAACCTGGTTTGAATCCGCTGATAAGTCACTCTTTTGTCAGTCTCTATCATAGGCCGCACAACACTGATGTTATCTTCAGTCGTCGCCGTAGAAGGCAGTCCCTAACGCAGGTCATCGGTGAGATTAGTACGTTTAAACTCATTAAATAAGTTCTAAATAGTGGCACGAGATGGTCCTTCATCGTGAAAGGCCAATCGAAGTCTATCATAACTTTCTTGTTGACTTAAATGACATCGATGTCATAAAAAAACCATTGTACGAAAATTTTCTCGCGTTTAATTCATACTGAGGTGACACAGACAATTTTCGATTTGCCGCCAAATCATAAACAAATGACAAATTAATAAAATACATATACACTATTGCAAAAGAGTTCCATTTTCAAAATTTGAACTCATTTTTTTATTACATCGTTTACAAGTAGCCAGGTCTAAAAACTTTCAGTGGCGCCCTCGTATAGCTGCAGCATGGCTCTACTGCATAAGTTTCCTGATCATTATTTCATCAAATGGAGCGAAAACACAATTCATTCACTCGTTAAATTATTATGTACTGAATGCAAATAAGTCCAACGCTCCAGTTATTATTTTTTTGTTACTATGCACAAATTAAATTTTATTTATTACAGTTATACGAGTACATAATAATAGATGCATTTGCTTTGATGACAGATAACATGTATTGCAATATTATGTATAGCATCAGATTTTCGAATTAAAGCTGTTATATATAAAAATATTTTAACGGCTCCGTGATGCAGTGGCTAAGCAATCAGTTCCAATGCTGGTGACTGCGGGTTCGAACCCCGAACGGAACAAGTCTTAGTATTGCCTACAAATAATATTTCCGGGACTGGGTGTTTGTCCTTGTGCAATTTATGTTTGTGAACTCTAAGATACCGTAGAAAATCCTAATTAGAGGATAATGTTCTTTTTTAAATAAAAATAAAGTTGGAATACAATTAACGAAACAAATAAAAAACATTTACCACCTTAAAATTTTTTAGACTTATACTTTGTCATTTTTTAAGAGTTATTACCAAAAAATTAATTCCTCTAGCAACGGAGGTGGAAAGCAAGATAAGGACATGCAACTTTACGTTCCGTTTGCCGCACTCTAAACCTTAGTCTTTTTTCCTTTTTTTGTCCTTTAAAAATTTGTTAATAAATTTTATAATTATTTCAGTGTTATTAATAGCACATAGTGTTTAGTGAAGTATAGTGGTTACAAAGTTGAGGAGGTATTTTGTTCACTTGTGGACTTTTGATAAGCTAAAATGAATTACTGAAAAGAACACAAGTGTATTCTTCGTTTTCATTAAAATACATTTATCTTAGTTTTATCGAATTCTACGAGGATTATAAAGTAAACAATATAATTTATTTTTATTAAATTGAAATTTTATTTTAAACAAGGCATGCATAATTAACTCTACACTTCGCTTTACGGGATTTAATTACGTGTAAGATTGCAGATCATATACTACCTCATGAGGGGATTTTTTCAATTCTTCACGATTCAAGATGCTTGGCAAGCGGGTTGGTAACCACAGTTTCTTTTATGAATTTTCATTATTATCAGGAAGATGCTGCTGCCTATCACCTGTTTAATTTTCCACCTGTCGCCTCTCACGAAACCCTTGGGATGATATCGAGTAGTGAATATTCTTACACCGCCACTTCACGGTTAAACAGGTGTTATTGTTTATCAACCTGCAAGCAGTCGCAAACCAAAGTCAATGTCCCCCTGACACGTGATTTAATATGGTAGGTAGGATTTTTAGCAATTATAACCTGTAATGTGCGTATTAGCGATCACATGATCCAATATCTTAAAATTTCGTACAGAAATTACAGAAATAAAAATATTAACTGCTTACTTAGTATTATGTGATTTTTTATTATATAATGTAATTGAACCAAGCAGTTAAAGTTATAGCCGTAGCAAAATCCAATAAAATTCACAAACTAAAAATATTTCATTTATATAAATAAATAAAAAAGTAAAGTTACAGCCTGTATACGTCCCACTGCTGGGCACAGGCCTCCCCTCATTTCTGAGAGGGTTTTAGGGCAAGGAAGTGTCCGCCGCGCTGCCCCAATGCGTGCTGGCGAACTTCACATGTCTTCGAAATATTTTTTTCTTATTCCTCAGACATGCAGGTTTACTTCACCGCCGAACACGTGGTAAATCAGCACTTAAAATTGCAATTAACAATTTCATTGGTGCCGGTGGGGATCGAATCCGGGTTACTCGCGTTCTGTTATATTTACAGCGAGCGTTAACCATCTGAGCTACCACGTCTCCCTATATAATAAGGCTTTAATAAGGAATATTTAATTACATTATCCCAATATAGTTTTATAATCAGACTTAATTTAGTCATATTAGTGAGTCGATTTTAGTGTATTTATTCATAAATATAAAAATCCGCTGGTTTTACGAGTATGGTACGTCTTCTACGTGTTCATACCATCGATTTATTCAAAATTCAAAACCATTGCGTGTTCATTTGACTATGATATATAAAAATAGTATTGCAAAGAGGTATTGGTTGTGCAATAGTTACGATAGTTTTTGTTTTCATAAACATTTTGAGGGTTCCTATTCGGCACCACTCGCCGCTGACCGCCGTGTGCCCCACACGACCTTTCACCTTGGGGGACATGACAGTAAATGTAATAGAGTCGATTGCTAGCATTCATAATCGAGAGCCAATTCAACGAAATCTTAATGAAAAAATAGATCTAAATATATATTATAGTTTGTATTGAGCTGTTTAAATAATGTTTTTGGACTAAATTATGCACTACCTTTTATGTACGTATAGTTCATAATTTATAAAGCTATTGTTGTTGTTTGTTTATTTTTATTATAAGATTGGATTGCGGTCACTTACTTACTATATTTTTATTAATATATAATACTAAGTATATATTTTACAAATATATAGTATCTTGATTGCTTTAATCCGTTCTCATTAAATTTATTACAAACGGAGTAAATACACGAATATTTGACTTAAAGTAAGTGTTGCACGTTGGGTGAGACCTATAATCGGCTGCAGACTTTTGACAGGCTGTAACGATGATATGATGACATGTATCTCGAGGTGTTATCACTTATACATTAGGATAAGTTATGAAAAAGTCAGACAGGTTTAAAATCGTTTGAAGTTGATTATTTTTCTTTGACAGTTTTTCGTAGAACGAAAAAAACAACAACGACATGTCGAGAAGGTGTTTTGATAATAACAGAACTGATAAACTTGCAATGCTTGTACTGCTGCTCCATGTAGCGACGGCGTAATAATTTCCACTACCCCAGAACACGCCGTGGGTGTCGTCAGAGGCGACAGAGGGAAGCAAATCAGGAAAATGAGCAGCAGCGTCTTTATAATGGGTGCGTTTGGCAGAAAAAAGCGCTAGCAAGCGCTTGTAAGCAAAATGGCGATCGTAAACAGTAAGCGCTGTCAAATCGTAAGTAGCTATTTTCCTCCAGGACACGATGTTAGTTTTAACCGGGGGACCTAACGTAATTTACATATATTTTTGTAAAGTATTTATATTAAAAACTTACCAATCATGAATTTTTAATAACATATATAATATTTATTCGTGTCATTATATTACTTAAAACTAATATTGCACAAAATAACTTATAAACTCTACTTCAAAACAAACAAATTAAATAAGCAAAATGGCGGATTGTGTCAGCGCTACTGAAGTAGCAATCGTGTCCTGGCCGAAAACTATTTCAGCGCTAATAAGCGCTTGCTAGCGCTTTTTCTGCCAAACGCACCCAATAACGACTAAAAATAAAAAGTGCGATTGCCAACCCACTTGCGAGCGTTGCAACTACGGCACTTATGAGGCAATCTGAGGCCTGTATTTAACTGTGGACTAATAGGCTGCACGGTAAAAGTTGCCGTGGTAGCTCAGATGGTTAACGCTCGCTGTAAATATAACAGAACGCGAGTAACCCGGGTTCGCACCCCGCCGGCACCAATGAAATTGTTAATTGCAATTTTAAGTGCTGATTTACCACGTGCTCGGCGGTGAAGGAAAACATCGTGAGGAAACCTGCATGTCTGAGGAATAAGAAAAAAAATATTTCGAAGACATGTGAAATTCGCCAACACGCATTGGGGCAGCGCGGCGGACACTTCCTTGCCCTAAAACCCCCTCAGAAATGAGGGGAGGCCTGTGCCTAGCAGTGGGACGTATATAGGCTGTAACTTTACTTTTTTTACTTTACGGTAAAAGTAACGGTTTATACTGCTCTCTCATAAGTCACATATTTGAGTCCGGCATACTCGTACATAGATGAGACCATCATGATCATGATGATGATTTCATCACCTGTCTGTGTTTTCTACAGGTGAAGTGCGGCCACAAACAAAGAATATTAAGGCGACACCGCGAAAGATGCACCTCCTTTCATCGAATAGTATAGGACTATGACGCTACTAACGAAAGTGGATTTTTGATATAGGTAAATTCATGCCTTTATCTTGAATTTGCTTGTTCAAAAACACGATGGTATAATTTTGACTCGATCATAATTATTTGCGAAAATACCTCTAAAAAATCATTATAGTTGAAATTACAACGAAATTACTTAATCTATATCCTTGAGAACTACTCAAATATATTCATAACATCAATATTCATAGTTTACTTGCTCATTATTTTGATTACTTAAATCAATAATTTTATAAAAAATGTTTTATTATTCTGACAATTTCAATCAGTTTTAACAAACAGTTTTAATCGTCGCGGGCGCTACGCAATTTTAGACTTTAAGACGGCGTTTTTTAAGTTTTTAAAGAAATTATTACAAAAAACAAAAAAAAATATACACTCGGATCAGTAGGGCAATAGCTACTTTACCCGGAGCTACTTTTTCGATGTGTCGTCTTAACATTTATTAATAATGTGTGACTATTTGCTGCAGAAATTAAACAGAGTTTTTTACAAAATATAATGATGAAATAAAAATATTATCTTAATTTATTTAACTCAGCACTACTCCACGGATGTCACTTGGTAATAAATCGAGCTCGATATGAATAACTGTCGCAGATTATACCATTGATAAATGGTTCTAGGCACCAGTCAATTGCAGGACTCGCGGAAAAAATACGATATCATGAATAACAATTGCATAATTCTATTGCAGAAATCACGGTCCGCTGCTAATGGCACTGACCGTTTGGGGTCCGTTTTATTGCTTTTTTCGATAAACTATTAACGGAACGGGCCTACAATTTCCGTAGGACAATGAGGCGCATAAATTTTATTACACAAATGTAATGTTTGTTATATGTATGTATTATCTTGTGCATTACACATCGGTATTGGCACATCAAGTAGTTCGTTCCAGTGGAACATAGCTGCAACCAAAATAATTTAATTGTATTGACCAGCGGGTGTTGAAGAGACGACAGAGGGGAACTAAAACAGGAGATGGTAGCAGCAACTTGCTGATAACAACTTAAATTAATAAAAAACTGCGGTTGCCAATGCGCTTGTCATGCATTGCAACTATGACAAAATCGCACCTATGAAGCACTCTACGTGGAGGCTTACCATAGAATACTATAATTACATACATAATAAAACGGGGGAGTGGGCGGAACCCGTGTACCCGCTAAAATGTCACTAATACGTCAATTTACAAGTATCCAAATTTCACATGCAAATTATTTAGAAAATGCCAAATTGCACCCTATTTATAAATAAATATGTATTAAAATCTGTCTGTCAACACAGCGAATCGGGTTTGTAGTAGTGATAATGCGTCGTAATTGCTTGTATGTGTGCTCCCGACGACGCCGAATCTTGTACAAAATAACGTTGACAGCCATTCTATTGTGTATTCTATGAGGCTTACATTCACCAATAGATTTTTACAGGTTCTTATGATAACGGTTAGGTTTTTGGATACCTCCTGTTTTTAACAATAACCTTCAACATCATCGTATAAGCGTGACATCGATCGTCTTCAGGTTGGGATGAGTAAGTGGTGAGTAAATCTCATTGAGCAGTGTACAACGGAGTAGCGTCCGGCTTGCATGGCAAATATACGCTCTTGTATTACTGTACCCTAAACGGTGGTTGATCAAAATTTACTTGAAAGTACCGCTACGCCTCAGGCTCTTCCACACTCAATTCTAGCTGCTCTAGCTGGTGTTGGAGAAATTTAAGAAAAAGCTTGGTAAAAAAGATTAGAGGCCATCCATATGTTGAAACAGCTGGGTTAGTCTATTTTAGTTATTTCCATAGCATAATGTCATATGGATGATACTAAAACTCACACTGAACTGACATTGAAACTACCTTTGTTGAAGAGTGCCATACGAGCAAATTATTACCTAGGTTCGAACCCTTAGAGCAAATTTTATAGAAATAAATATATTAACTTTGACCTATCAATATATTTACGAAAATTTAATGTATGTACACGTAAACAAAAATAGTTTTATTAAAAATAGTGATGTAGATTCTAATAAAAATATTAATAGTTACTTTGCAACCATCCGCTAAATTAAATAAAATGATGTGTCTTCCCTAGTTTGAAGAGCACCTCCCGCCCTTCCTAAATTGCACTAATCCCGTCAACACCTTAGCTTAGCGGTTAGCCACCGTAAAGTGAACATCACCTTTTTTTATATAGAATAGGGTGACAAACGAGCACACAGTCCACCTGATGGTAAGTGGTTGCTGTGGCCCATAGACATCTACATCTATCCTCGATTACGAATCAAAATGCAGATGCGTTGTCACCCGTGAGGACTAAGATGGAATGCCTCATTTCCAGTAAAAAGGGTCTCCGGTTCTCTACACTCACCATACGAAATACAGCAGCATTAAGCTACTATTTCACGCTGGTATTCTGTGAGAGCGTCCTTCCCCTTCATGCTACAACTATACTACTAATATAACTGCAGCATGGCTCTACCACGTATAAAAAGAAGAAGATACCTCGTGTAGAGGCGAAACACGTGTCGTATTATCGTCGATAGTGTGTTATTCCTAGAATAGTGGTGTTGGAAGTAGTGGTGCTGGGATTGGTGGTTACGGGATTAGTGCATGCAATTGAGGGAGGGCGGGAGGTGCTCTTCAAACTACGGAAGACACATAATTTTATTTAATTTAATATCTTTATTATAACGGATTTCCGCAAAGTAACGCCTGATCCTATCAATTATGATGTAGATTCTGTAAATAATAGGGACAAACTCAAGTTTACCAATTACTCGACTGCAAAGAGTTAGTAAATGATTCATGGGGCAATATATACGCTTTCACAACAAAGTCTCACAAATGCAGCCCTTATCTATCCAAAAGTTTAAATTGTTATATTTTCAGTACGGGTTATTATATTACTAAGGAGTACACAATTGATTATAAGTCCTGGGAATGAGGTGATCGCTACCTTGCTGTTTCAAATGTCTTCATACCAATTATATAAAATAATATATTGTAAATTGCATTTATTTAAGAAAAAGTCCCGCTGAGTTTCTTGCTGGTTCTTCCCAGGACAGAGGTTTTTTTATGAACCAGTGGTAAAAGTAAAAAAATTACTTTCATTAAGTTTTGTTGTGATCTACTCGCATATTAAATAAAAATTATTCTATTCTATTCTTTCAATAGTATTTTGAAGTGTAGTTATTATAGAAGAATATAACAAATATAAGAATATAGGTCCCTAGAAGCTCAACATTCTTATCATCATCATTGTCATATTCGAAGAAGTTTTTTCTAACTTCTTCAAACCATTATGTACGTAGTTGACAATATAACTACCGTACCGATCAGCAGTATATATGATATATATACAATCTTTTGGTTTTCAAGGAAATTGAAACGTAGTACCCCATTTTAGCCCATTTTAGCAAAAAAAGGAAGCCTTTAATAAACTTTTAGTTAAAATCATCCTTAAAATGTCGTTTTAAAGAATCTATTAAATAAATGTGGTATCTGTTTCTTAAAAATCCTCCAAACAGGATTTAGTTTCTTTTATAGAAGAGGGGCCGAACGAACACGTAGTTTACTAGACGGCGAGTGACTGCCGCTATACATGAACAGCTGCAATACCAAATGAATCGCAGGAGTTTTGTAAGTTATGAGTTTTTGAGAGCCATTGAGAGCCATGCTGCAGTTATATTAGTAGTATAGTTGTAGCACGAATGGGTCGGCTCGACCGGGGAAGGACCACGCTCTCACAGAATACCAGCGTGAAATAGTAGCTTAATGCTGCTGTATTTCGTATGGTGAGTGTAGAGAACCGGACACCCTTTTTACTGGAAACGAGGCATTCCATCTTAGTCCTCACGGGTGACAACGCATCTGCATTTTGATTCGTAATCGAGGATAGACGTAGATGTCTACGGGCCGCAGCAACCACTTACCATCAGGTGGACTGTGTGCTCGTTTGTCACCCTATCCTATAAAAAAAAAGTCTTTGAGAAATAAGTAGGCTCTTGTTAGTACTCGTATATTTCATACGTTTGTCGCATGAGGAAGAAAATTGAGGAAAAATCTCACGGTTGTGATCCGTTACGCTTCCAGATAGTGTGGATGGTATCGAGAATTTTCGATAATGGAACTACGAAACAATTTCATACAAAAAAGAAATTATATTTATAAAATAATAAATTTATTTAACATGAATCTGTCGCAAAATTACTATGT
Organism: Parnassius apollo; assembly: GCA_907164705.1. NCBI lineage: Eukaryota > Metazoa > Arthropoda > Insecta > Lepidoptera > Papilionidae > Parnassius > Parnassius apollo. The sequence continues at coordinate 6,206,646 of CAJQZP010000929.1, forward strand.
AGTTTCAAAAATAACGTCACATCTAAGATCTTGCTTGACGTAGTCGGCAAGATTATTATAGTTACTTATTATCGGAAAGACTGTTATACTTTGTCACTGTGATATTCAACAAAAATGTTATAAGGAAGCGGTCGCAGGCTCTGGCGCTTTAAGCTGCAGAAACTCACGCCCCAAGGTGAGAAGCGCCATTACAGCGATAGCGAAGACATTGGCCTCAGGCTTAGATGGCGAGGCGAGCGAGGGCTTGCCTGTGTACATTATTATTTTTAATCGAGTAATTATACCATCAGGTATACTGAGTGCTTTTTGTGACAATTGTTTTATAAAAAATATAATTCTTACTAAAACATTTGAATACTATGAAAATTATAAAATACATTTAAATAATAAAACATTTAAATTCGTTATTTGGGACCCTTTCTTTCTTTTTCAGGTAATGCGCCAATAAAATAAACAAAGTGCATTAAGGGTTCTTTTATTTATTTTATTCTTTCTTTCACCAAAATTGTGTACAAAAGGCGAGCTTAATGCTACTCGTACATTGCATTCTCTACCAGCTAACCTTGGGTAGAATAAAGATTGATTTGTGGACAGATAGGTTTGTTTGATCATGATTAAATTAATCAATTTTAATATTTGCCATACTTACACAAAATATATACTTATATATTGCAAGATGTATAAGTATATATATTTGTATGTTGTACATACATTTATTTCTTTTAGACACATAAATGTATTTCCAGAAACAATTTGAAGTTGAACGACACGAATGAGATGTAAAGGACATCGAGACGCCATATAGCTACACAAATATAATATTGCACAATCTCAAGACCGCAAACATGGTATTACCGTCATTACACTGCGTAAATAGGACGAACGTCTCGACAATCTACGCTTAAATAATCATAAAACGAAAGGCTTTGCTAGCCGCTTTAAATTACAACGTTATCATCAACTGACAAACACGGGAATGGTTCTAAATTAAATAAGAAGATGTGTTATCTAAGTAGACGCAATCAAAACGGACATAGGACGCTGCGTTCTCTGCGTGATAAACAAGCGTGTTGGCTTTGCTATTATAATAGTAGGAATGATGGATGCCTTATAACTAAGGTTGTATTTTTGCATTTAATGAATATAAATGTTTACTAAATAAACAGTCCTTTTCTTCTTGAAAAAATTCTTAATATTTAATTTCTCATTATGCCATATTTATTTCTTGTCTTAAGCTAACCTTTTATGCATATTATCTGTACAAAGTAATTTAAGCGTTTCACATCTGCCAGGTCTCCCGCGACGACTCACAATGTTTTACTGGTAACGAGGCATTCTATCGTAGTTCTCAAGGATAGATGTAAAAGTCCATGGGCCAGAGCATTTATTTACAATGGTGAACTGTGTGCTCGCTTGTCATCCTTATTCTAAAAGAAATATTAAGATCTTCAATGAGCCAAAATGTCTTAGGTTTTTATTTTATATCATTGGGTAACAAACGAGCACACATTCCACCTGATGATAAGTGTATGCTGTGTTCCATAGACATCCACATTTGTCCTTGATTAAAAATCAAAATGTAAACGCGTTGTCATCCCTGGACTAAGATGGAATGCCTCGATTTCAGTAAAAAGGGTCTCCGGTTCTCTACATTCACCATACGAAACACAGCAATATTACGCTGATATTTTACGTCCGTATTCTGTGAAACCGTGGTCCTGTCCCGGTTGAGCCGACCTATACGTGCTACAACTATAATATATAGCTGCAGAGTGGCTCTACCACGTAACAAAATAGGTCTGGTGGCGTAAAAGAGATTATACAATATAGACTAGATCCATGACCAGAAATGAAGATCCTCAACATAATAATAAACTTATCATTACAGAAGAAGTATGAGCCAACCGAATGAAAAACTATAGAGCTGTATTAGATCAGGGCCGCTTCGCCCTAAACTTCATTACTTTCTCCAAATTCTACTTCAGTAAATCCAAGTGCGAACCCGTCGGCACTAAATCATGTCTAGTTATTTAAATGCAAAAGTTATTTACATCTTTTTTTACTATTCCAGTTATACTTAATACGAATCAGTTGATCTTTAAGTTTATTGCTTGCCTTTCGCCCTAGTTCTCTCAATGCCCTATAAGTTTATGGTTAGGAAAATCTTAAACAGCGCGGCTATTTTAAGCGTTTATTTCATATTTGCCTTTTAATCATGTACTTATGACATTTTGCAAGCAAGGCCGAACAATCTGTAACTACTAATTCTAATGTAAACAGATGAATATTTACCTGAGAGCGTGATAACGGGGATGTTGATTGATACAATAGTCGCTTGTTTCTCACTCATCAGAGATAAAGGGACGATAAAGGTTCTATTAATATGGTCAAAGGAAATGCCGGTGTTTGCGTTACTGTGTTGGATTTATATTCTTTCCTGTTTAAAGTTTTTTTTTTTTAATTCATTAACGATTAGAGATATGACATAGGTGCCGTCCCTAATCTTGGAGTGCGATCATCAGCGATGGTACTGATTCTATTATAATATTAAACTTAGCGGCATGACTAACTGACGGTACTACTACTCGCTGACTAGAACTCCGCAGTCCAATTTTTAGCAAAGAAGCCACAGGTGCTTTATTAGAGCACGAAGTTATAATACCGGTTCCACATTCCCTTGAAACTAGTACACAACCTTAGAGTAGAATAACTTACACAACATTCTTTGAAAGCGTGGTTTTTCACTAGAAAAGTTGACTTATTAAGGAGCTACAGTCGGTATCTACTACTGCATCTACTTGCAACATGTTACTACCACATAAAATTAACTTAGTATATAAAATTTAAGTTTAAACCTGTTCACAGTAGTTTCTTTAACAAACTTAGCACTAATCTTGCTGCATATGTTCTGTTTATGAAAGAAAGGGAGAGATATAGAGAGGGTAATTAAGTTGCTGAACTGAACTAGTGTGACATCAGCTTCTTGCTACTTTCGATGTTCATACGAGGTAGAGCCATGCTGCAGCCATATTAATTGTAAAGTTGTAGCACGAATAGGTCGGCTCAACTGGGGAAGGAGCACGCTCTCACACATTACCAGCGTAAAATAACAGCTTAATGCTGCTGTTTCGTACGGTGAGTGTAGAGAACCGGAGACCCTTTTTACTGGAAAAGAGGCATTCCATTTTAATCCTCACAGATGACAAATATAGGTAGATGTAGATGTGTAAGAGCCACAGTAATCACTAACCATCAGGTGGACTGTGTGCTCGATAGCCACCCCTATCTTATAAAAAAAACATTTATTTATTTAGCAGTAGTTTACTAATAACCCATACTACAACTCAGACCGACTCGAAAGTATATATCGGATAAGTCGTGTAATTCGCAAGCAATCCGCTTGCTAAGCATGACGATTAAAATTTTCCCAACAATATAACCAGCAAAGATAATAACATCACCCCAATTTGTCCCTTAAGTATCGTAAGTCGGAAAATTCCAGTTCTGTCCAAAAGCGGCAGAACAGTCTCCTAATGCAGGCAGCGTTAAAGACGTGTGACGTCTGATAGATCGTTTGTCAATACTTCCACTAAACGAGAAGGTCCTTATATAACCGGAGACCCGTGTCCAACTGTAGACTTTTACGAGCTGATTAAAAAGGTATAAGGGGTAGAGCCACGCTGCACCCATATCATAGTTGCAGCACGAATGGGTCGCCTCGACCAGGGCAGGACCACGCTCTCACAGAACACCAGCGTAAAATAGCAGCTCAATGCCCCTGTCTTTCGTATGATTAGTGTAGAGAATCGGAGACTCCTTTTACTGGAAACGAGTCATTCCATCTTAGTCCTCACGGGTGACAAAGCATCTCTGCATTTTGATTCTTAATCGAGGATAAAATAAATGAAGACGTTTATGTGCCGCAGCATCCACTTACTATCATGTGGACTGTGTGCTCGTTTGTCACCTTATTCTATAAAAAATATAATCAAGCAATAAATTGATGGTGGGTTAAGCAAAATTCATTAGTGCGTTTCGGTTTGAGAACCAATATAAGTATAGGTTATGAGTTTATCTTAATACTCACTACTCAGAGATGATAGATGCAAGGCAATGTCTTTGTTTAAAGTTTGTTACACGTGTTCATAAGAAAAAATCAAATCAACACAAAGTCCTGATATGACTTAATTTTATAAATCATTACTTTAATTATTAGTCCTAAAATTAAATTAATTTACTAAAATAAACTTGTTTCTTAACTTGAGTATTTAATAAATATAACTACTAGATAATGTAAATACAAAAGAAAGCTGTATTTTATTTTCTTAATGCACTTTGTACTTTAGCACTAGGTGTTGAATAGTATGTGGATATCATCAAGCACGACACTTAGTCACCTAGGTGATTATTACCTCCATGTTTAAGATGACAGACAAGACGTTATCTGTACACGGAAGCCTCGGACATGGTGCACCGTAAGCTGTCATGTGCCAGGGAGCACCGGGGCATTGGTCTTGTGGCAATTTGTGGGGCAGCAAAGCGTTAAGATCGTTAACTTTACCAGCACGTGACGTTTTCCATATGGACCTCAATGCGTACACAAAAATAGTTTCGCATTTATGTGTATTTCGATATGGTCCAGATGGTTATATAAACTACGAAATTTAGTAAACGGTAAGTAAGTCTTTGTTAGCCGGTCACAGCACATTCGAAAATAATGAAATAAGATATTACCGAAACCATTTAAGACAAAGTCCGAAGCAAAAAACTGTTGTGTATTTGGTGACAAGTTGAGTTAGAGGAAATTTTTATTATTGAAAAATAATCCGTTAGTAGAAATTTCAGAAAACGTGTAAGTAAAATGCAGTGATAAACGTTCACACACAATTTTTCACGTATACGGTTACGGCTAATGGTGTTTTTATTTTATTAATAATGTGTGATTTTTACTGAAATATTAAGAGGACTTAAGATTTAAACTATATTTAGCTGATCCTAAATAAATTTAGAGCAAAAAGTAGCTAATTTTTTTGAAATCAACACATTTATTATCGCTTATTTAGTTTATGGCAACACCAAACTACTTCCAGTGATTATCATCATGTGATATGATCATCGGTACCCGTATTAATCTTATGTATCCGTTGAAGCCAAATAAGGAAGGATTAGGTAAAATACATATAAGTTACATATAATTTTTCTATTATACATACAAATAGTTTTAAAAAAACATAAAAAAATACGTGTGGCACTCGGTGACTGCCGCGGTAAAGCTATTGCATAGCATTTTTTATCAACTTATGCAATTATAATTATTTATTTATTTTATTTATGCAGTTAAGTCTTTGATATTAAATCAAGTTACACTTTTTGAGCGTGGTGACCGATAAGAAAACAATTTTTTTTTCTCTTATTGAATAAATGAAAAGTTAATATTGTTTAAAATATTTTTAATATCTTACAATACATGTAGGTTATTCAGGAATTTTTATCATTGAGTTAGCAGCTAGTATACACGCATACGTCTAGTCGCACGCACACAAACACCGTGCCGAACTCTGCCGAGTGCCGAAGTCTGCCGAACTGAAACGACGTTAGACGATGCACGGCTTTCAACGCCACACCTCCGTGCCCGTCGGAGTGGGGAGCGTGAGGTTTTTTTTCGTTACGGAATTTCTGGATTCGGTCCCCGCGCTCAAAGCCCGCGATAGAAGCTATGCAATAGCTTAAAAACGTTAATGTGTTATGAGAATATACTTTTACACTAGTATTCAGCTTCACTCGCTGAATAGCAGCTCATAGATTACGCGCTCGCTGTAAATGTTACGGTACCTGCGCTAGAAGCCAGTTATTTGTTGAGGTACCACGCGCAGTGAATGAGTACACCGTGAGGAAACCTGCATGGCTGAGGAATAAATGTTTCTAGGACATGCGAAATCCGCCAACACGCATTGGGGCAGTGCGGCGGACACTCCCTTGTCCTATAACCCTCTCAGAAATGAAAGGAGATCAGTTGCCCATCAATGGAGTATTAATAGGATGAAAATTTTTACTAATTATTGTGGCCGTGTAAGGAAAAGGGGAGATCTCCCGCCGGGCAAGGTGTTCTGCCCGGGGAGCGGCCAACACTCCGTGTGATAGTTCGGAGATGTTCTATATATACTGTTTATGATTCGGAATGTTGATAGCGTGATTTAAGCTTCGGTGTATTTCGCTTGTGGCGCGACGACAGCGCCGCTACATCACCCCCTGCTCAGACCGGAGGTCGATAGTGCAGTCTCGTTGTCTACGAATGTGCAAGTGCCAGGAGATTGCCTTGTAGTCTGCGGTGAGTCGAGAAGAAGGCAAGTAATCTGCGAGAGTGCCGTGAAGCAGAGGCGAGCAGTAAGGCTCAGAGCCGTGCCGAACACTGTAGCGCAGAGAGTAGCTTGAAGGAACAGGAAGCATTATTATTCCAGTGCTGCGATGAACCTTGTGAAGCTAGATGGCTTGCAGGATATGAAGACTGCAGAGGATATCTGCTCGGGAGCGAATGGGTGGGGTTTTCTATGACGATGATGAAGCTTGTAGTTTCCGAAGGTTGTTTGGTTGCGTGTTCAGATCACGTCGGGGTCACCACTGTGGCCGTGGAAGGCAAAGGGGAGATCTCGCGTCGGGCAAGGTGTTCTGCCCGGGGAGCGGCCAACGCTCCATGTGATAGTTCGGAGATGTTCTATATATACTGTTTATTCGGAATGTTGATAGCGTGATTTAAGCTTCGGTGTATTTCGTTTGTGGACGACAGCGCCGCTACATTATTTATCACGTACCGGGCGGTTAAGAAATATTTTTTTTATATATATATATAGGAAAAGGGTGACAAGGGAGCACACAGTCCACCTGAAGGCAAGTGGTTGATGTGGCCCATAGACATTTGCATCTATCCTCGTTTGGGAATCAAAATGCAGATGCGTTGTCAGCCTTGAGGACTAAGATGGAATGCCTCTTTTCCAGTAAAAAGGGTCTCCGGTTCTCTACACTCACCATACGAAACACAGCAGCATTAAGCTGCTATTGCTGGTATTCTGTGAGAGCGTGGTCCTTCCCCGGTCGAGCCGACCCATTCGTGCTACAACTATAGAATTAATATAGCTGCTGCATGGCTCTACTACGCCAAAAATGCTTAAGAACTTTTCCTACAAAAAATATTTTGAATCCAAGTGAAGTCCACTAACAAGCATGGAGACAGCGCGAAAAACACTTACTTACCCTTAAACTCTCTCAGAAAGGAGACGGGATCTATGCTCAGCAGTAAAAATAGGCTGTAACTTATATTTTTACCGGTATTCAAATACAGGAAGTAATGCTGCTGCTCATCATTGCTGAGCTAGGCAATCGTATTTTATGTATATATTTTTTAAAGAAGTCTGTGATATTTCTTATCTTTTGTTTTTATCCAAAACCGACACTTTGCAAATTAATCAGATTTTCATAATTTATCTCTTAATCATCATCAACGTCAATTTTTTTATTTTATTGCTGGACATAGATATTTTCTTTCATCGATCGTTATTTTAATTATTTATGTAGAATAAGTGCGACATACACACAGACCACCTGGTATGTGTGTTCGTATTTCGTAGTTCGTCTGTATCATGGTGAAGATAAGTGGATTTTATTCCCCATAGATAACTACATTTGTCTTGGTTAAGAACCAAATTGTAGATGCGCTGTTACCCCTGAGGTCTAAGACAGAATGCCCCGTTATCAGTAAAAAGGGCCTCAGGTTCACTACATTCACCACACGAAACACAGTAGTAAATTTCTGAGTGTAGTTCTTCCCGATTAAAACGACCCATTTGTGCTGAAACCATAATACGACCGCAGCGTGGTTTTACTATGGAAACAGTTATCAATAATTCCTCTAAAAAACTTACTTTACATCTAACCTTATATTTTCCGATATAATTTAAGGTAATTTATATCTCGACTATTGCAATAACTCGTTTTCGTTTACAATCACTAGATTTCGTTAAGGTTTCCTCATGAAAATTTTTATATAATGGGTATGTTGGTGCTTCTGTTCTCAACTTTGTAACAACGTGAGTGATTAAGGGCGTATGACACATTATAATACATGTTTTGTAGGGACAATGGTTTATAAGCTCATAAACCATCGTCCCTACAAAACATGTATTATAATGCTAAGATCCGATAGATGGCGCTGTAATCAAGATAATTCTATCCATCCACCTTATAAAATTCCACTGCTGAACATAGGCCATATTGTACGTGGCACAGCCACGCTGCAGCTATTTTATGGTTGTAGCACGAATAGGTCGGCTCGACCGGGGTAGGACCACGCTCTAACTGAATATCAACATAAAGTAGCAGCTTAATACTTCTGTGTTTCGTATAGTGAGTGTAGAGAACCGGAAACCCTTTTTAATGAAAACGAAGCATTCATCTTAGTCCTCAGGGTCGACAACGCACGACAACGCAACGCAACGCTCGTTTTTCGTCACCTTTATTTCATTAAAAATAGGCCTCCACTACGCAGTTAAACAATATCTATATTTAAATAGACAAATGACTCACATCATTTTATATTTACACTGTAAGAAATCTGGATTGATTCAGAGTGAAACTATGTAATTGAGAAACCTAAAATATAAGCGGAACAATGTCTGCCGGATCAATTAGTATAAGTATAAAATTACATATTTGATGAATTACGACTTAAGTAGTTTCACTAGTAGCAAGAGTACTCAAATAAGTCACGGTCGCGTCAACAGCAAATCAAAGAAACGGTCCTCTGAGACAATAGGTGAACTGTATCAAAGTCATACGTGTGACACGACAAATGACTTCCTATATGGGCAGCGTTCTCGATCACCAGCCTCCGTGACGGACGGTGAGCTTCGTATATGTTTTGTTTTGGTCAAAAGCGTAACAGGCGTAAGTTTTTTTACAGAGCCGCTTTTATTAGAGATTTTTTTGATTTTTTTTTGAAGTTATTTAAAGAATTTTGAAGTCATATGAATCTAAAGTATCCCAAAAGTCTAGGGCACACTGTTGATTGAATATGCTAAACATGTTTATTATGTAATTGAAATTTATCTTCAGGATATAATTATTGAGAAATTTACGAGTATATAAATTACTGATCATTTAATCAAAAGCAATGTCAACTAAATTTGTTCTCCAGATTTATTTACTTTTTGGAAAAGGTAGATACTCGTACATAGATGAAAATTGTTTGATGTTAATGGTATTTATTCAATTTATCGTTATCAATCTATAAATTAAATATTTATTTTTAAATTCCTAAATTTCTTCTTTAAAGTCCATATTTCACGCTGGTACTCCACGAGGGCGTGATCCTTACCCGATGGAGCCGTTTCACTCGTGCTGCAAAATAGTTACAGGATAGAACTGCGTATAAAAAATCTTTATTTATTTCTTAACATTATTTTAACCTACGAAAAATCGCATCAAATTCGATAATTTAAAACATTCAGACACCATTCGTTTTATTTATTTATCTTGTTGCGTTCGCCTTATGACTTATGAGACACTTCCGACTGTTTGTGACCAAGATGTGGAACACGCAACAGAAAATTAAAAGATCATAAAATCACTTTACGGTACACAAGATTAGGTTGACTTCATAATGGGGCTCTAATGCTGCCTGCATTTGTTTTAAGATGGGGCCGTCAAAAATATTTAATATGGTTTCTACCGGCCACTTTTTAACTTTCCTTTTTAGAATTGCAGTAGTAATATGATAATAATACATAAGAATTTGATTTTAGTAAAGTCAACATTAATTATATCTCTACATTTAGCCCAATTGTATTATTTTAAGAGTTTGTATATGTGTGTGTAAGTGATACATTCGTGCGGTAGTATCGTAAACTTCTCGTTTAAAAATAATGATATCTACAACTTAATTTTATTTGACACTTAATTTGGTAATGAATATCTGGTCGTAGTGTTTCAGGTACTAAGTGCTAAAGAAAAAACATTGTGAGGAAACCTGCATGTCTCAGAAGTAACAAAAAATATTTTGAAGACATGTAAAGCGACAAAATGCATTGGGACAGCGCGCCGGATAATTTCTTGCCCTAAAATTGTAGAGGGAAACTGTGAGAATGCCCATGCCCAGCAGTGAGATGTACATAGGCTATAACTTTAACTTCAACCTGATTAATTTTGAAAATGGATTCTGTAGAACTTTCTACAAAAAAATAGCCGTCCAATGTAAAGCTTACATTATGAGAAAACCCAACCGCAACCAAGCCCATTTTTTGGGTTTTATCATGATAATGTTAAATTACTGTACTATTCCAACAATATAAGGTGAAAATCCTCTTTCTTAAAACATTTTCTGATATCTTAAACGTTCCAGATCTATTAGTAATAACGACATAGTTTAACTGGTTGCAATTTTTAACAATCATGTATGTATTTGTTTATAAATATTTATGATTATACTAAAAATCACACTGTAGCAATATCAAGTAACAGCTTTCTACTTAAAAAAAAACCTACTCGGCACGTGTTATTCTTCTACGTTAGACACGGGCTCTCTAACGGTAACTGTAACTTTCTTAGGGAGGAAGTAACCTTTTTATAAGTTGGTCAGTGGGTTAAAGGATTGTTATGAGTGAGACTCCATATGGTTTGTTCATATAATGTTTTCTTTTTTAAGGTATTGTTTGGTGTAGACTTTGAATTTATAGAACAACTGTTACGTCTTGTTCCGATCATGAACGAGTAAAATGACTAATATGCAAAGCTTTTTGATGATAATTTGAAAAAGAAATCTTGAAAAAAATGTTTTTGAATACGTTTAGAAGGAAATGTCGTATTGCTAAATTTAATTACATCAGGTATAAAATTCAATCTGCAATTTAAAGAGTGCCAAAATTAATACAAATAGGTAATAAAAAGTTCTGTTTATAAAATTTCATTAAGTACATACTAACATAGACTCATTATAGACTATAAAAAAAAAAAAAAAAAAAAAATATATATATAATGGAACGAGCACACATCCACGATGTAAGTGGTTGCTGCGGCCAAGCAAAAAAAAAAAAAAAGAGCTTTCGGGGACAGAACTAAAAAAAAAAAGTAAAAAAATTGCGCGCTATATACTAATATAAACAGGCAATAGACTCATTTTATTCTATAACACCTCTCTGCTTCTTCGTTAATTTGTAAACGTCTGTTACTAGACTTGAACATATCCTTTTGTAAAAACGATTTGCTATTATCGCCACTTAATGAAATAAGTCATCACAATTATAGTTTTTCAGAAGACCACTGCTAAACACAACAAAACTAATAATTTCACAAAGCACGGTCCTGGGCCATATGAACCCATCGGCTTACTATATCTTTTACAAGGTCGCCACTCCATCTAATGGGGAGGGGGGGAGGGGACTACACTTCGATTACCGGTACGAGGATGGCTATACGGCTGGAGCCCATTGCTACTTCAACTTACGATCCATAGGGATATGTTGGTTACGCTGGTGGGTCGACACCATCCCATGACATCTTCAAAATTTGTTATGCTCTTTGCTGTGAAATAAAAACAAGGATTTAACGCATCTTTCTCAATGTCATATGTCTAAGTTAAATTTGAATATAGAAGGCGATTGAATACTGAGCAATCTGCAGTACCGTTACGGACATCAGTTATATTGAAATCTCACCAAAGGTAGGCACAAAGTCGGCGTGCGCAGTATTTGCGGCCGAGGGCGGGCGATGGTCACGGGTCGCAGTCGTGCCGTCGCCGTACTCGCCGCCCCACCCCGCCTCCGTCCGTGTGGACACCCCCGCCTAGTTGACTGGAAAAATGGGATTAAGCACCACAGAGTACAGCTAGTAAATTAAGCGAACACTGTGTATATTATTATCGATGGTTTTAATACACTAAGAAAATTTAAATGATAATGAGATAAGACAAATGGCCACGCAGTTAACTTTCGATTATTATTATCGAACATAACTGAATTTGTACTCTATTGTGTTTTAATTGTTCAAACATGTTATCATAACGCTAGGTAGTAATTTCTCATCATATGTCAAACACAGCGGTGAATTATAAAAAAGCTACATTCCGTAATCATCTGTATCCGTATGATAAAGCTCCAGGTCGCTCAGCGAGCTATGGGGGGGGGGGTTATATGCTCGGGGTTTCTCTGTATGATAGGCTTAAAAATGAGGATATCCACAATAGAATCAGAGTAACCGACATATCCCAACGGATTAGTAAGCTGAAGTGGCAATGGGCCGACCATGTAGCTCGAACGACCGACAACCGATGGGGAACAAAGGTTTTCTAAAGGCAGCCTCGTACTGCTAGGAGAAATGTAGGGTGAACCACCTCTAGATAGAGTGACGACCTGGTAAGACATGCGGGTAGTCAATGGATGCAGGTGGCTCAGGACCGTGCTTAGTTAAGGCCTATGTTCATCAGGAACCTTGTGAAGGGTTGTAATGATGAATGATGATGATGACTTTCCGTAGTTGCTCTTGATTTATACTCAGTAAATGTTAACTTCCTAAATTATGGCTTCAGGCTGCTTAAGCTTCATCGATTGTGAGCTCTACCGTCACTGTAGACAACGTAGACAGGCCATCGCGTCCGAGGGCGGGGCGGAGATGTCCGTGCCATGACGTGTGACCTGTGGCCTCTGCCCACCTTGCTATACATTCTACCAAATACAGTGTAATCTTTTCGCATGCTCAATAAAAAAAAACTCAATCATCCTATTATACTAAAAAAGGCAATCTTTACGATAGTCATTTAAGTGATATAATATACAAATAAACAAAATCTAGGTATATTTATTTTATTTTATTACGAATTGTTCGTGTAAAATCCTAGTAATTCATCGTAATATTTTATGCTCTAATAGGAATTTAAATAATTTTTTTAAATATAAAAATTTTCTTTTTACCTAGACAGGATTTACTGTTTTTAGTATATAAAGAAAGACACGAAATTAAAAGCTAAAGAAAATATGAAAATCTTGTAATCTTTAAAAGCACCTTGGATATTTTATAATGCATCTGTAACGATTGTTTATTCTTAAAAGGTGGTTATCAATATTACCTTGTGGGATAAGTTTCCAGGTTCGATGTCAGCAGATTTTCTGGATAACTTCATAAAGCCTTTCATTCAAGCTTATCTTGTGTGTGCTTAATCGGATTTTAATTTGGAACAGCAGTTTAGTCCAGTATCACCATATTATTTTGCTGCAACTACTGTTACCACCGGCATAGGTGTGACATGGACATTAAACATGATCTTTGTTTTGTCCATGTACATCTTAAGACCTATCCGTTGGGCACCTCAATACCTCAATAGTGGCTACTATTGAGGTCATTGAGCATAGTGCTTAAGTCCTCCAGCGATTCTGCCATAAGGACTATATCGTCGGTAAATCGAAGGTGAGTGATGTACTCGCCATTGTTGTTAATACCGTATCCTTTCCAGTCCAGTAGCTTGAAAACGTCTTCCAATGCAGCGGTGAAGAGTTTCGGGGAAATAACGTCACCTTGTCTTACACCTCTCTGCAGTTGGATAGGTTTCGTACTGTAGTTCTGTACTCGGATAGCCATCGTAGCCCTACTGTATAAACACTTCAGCACTTCGATATACCGACAGTCAACTTGGCACCGCTGAAGAGACTGTAGCACCGCCCAAATTTCGACGGAATCAAAGGCTACTATATGGCGTATGTGGATTATGAGAAACATAGTCCACATACGCCAGGCAAGGTGGCAGATTGTACTCTTCGGACTTCTGTACAATTTGCTGAAGGGTATGTATGTGGTCTATGGTACTAAAGCCTTTTCGGAAACCGGCTTGTTCGGGAGGCTGGAAGTCGTCGAGTCTGCGTGCGAGACGATTCGTAATGACTCTCCAAAACAGCACGTAGATGCGGCTCAGAAGGGATATCGGTCTGTAGTTCTTCAAGAGGGCGTTGTCACCTTTATTGAAGAACAAGACCACCGGACTTCTGCTCCACGCCTCCGGAGTAGTGCCATCATGGAGGACGGAATTAAAGAGCCTATGAAGGACTTCAAGTACCGGTTTTTCACCCGCTTTCAGAAGCTCCGCTGTAATTCAATGCTCGCCCGGGGACTTGCCGTTTGTAAGGTGCTGGAGAGCCATTCTAATCTCGCTCAGACTGACGTTCGGGATATCATCGGAATAGTGTCGGATAAGAACCGCTCTTGGATCGTTACCCACACTTGCGTGTGGCTCCAACGATGATGTGTACAGCTGCCCATAGAACCTCTCAATCTCACTCAAAATCTCAGGTGACCCGGAAACGATGCCACCACACTCAGTCTTCAGCTTTGACAGTTGGCTCCTTACTGGCAGACATATATCTGGCAAAGACTTTAGAGCCCTGGTTGCACTCAATCGCTTCTTCAATACGAGCAGTATTAAATTTGCGTAAGTCTAACCGCATGCATTTGGAGATCTGTCTGTTCAGTTGCCTGTATGCTGTCAAATGTCTGGTAGTTGTTGGGAGCACTAAGCTCGAAGTTGTTGACGAGTACGTTTACCTGGGACAAATAGTCCGGCTAGGTAAGTCCAACTTCGACCGAGAGGTCAATCGACGGATTCAACTCGGCTGGGCAGCGTTCGGGAATTACGACACATCTTCTCGTCAGGTTTACCTCAAAACCTGAAAACTAAGTTGGACAACCAGTGCATGTTGCCAGTGATGACATATGGAACTGAGACGTGGTCCTTCACTGCTGGGCGTATGAGGACGCTGAAAGTCGCTCAACGAGCTATGGAGAGGGCTATGCTCGGAGCTTCTCTGCGTGACAAACTTAGAAATAAGGATATCCGCAGTAGAACTAGACTGACCGACATAGCCCAACGGATTAGTAAGCTGATGTGGCAATGGACCGGACATATAGCTCGAAGAACCGACAACCGTTGGGGAAAAAAGGTTCTCGAGTGGCAGCCTCGTACCGGTAGACGAAGTGTAGGGCGACCCCCCACTAGATGGAGTGACGACCTGGTAAGACATGCAGGAAGTCGATGGATGCAGGTGGCTCAGGACCGTGCTTTGTGGCATACCTTGGCGGAGGCCTATGTTCAGCAGTGGACTTGTAAAGGGCTGTAATAATGATGATGATGATGATGATGATTGTTACGACTCAAAGCTTATATGGACGGGTATCATCATGTGTAAATATAAAATACTGATATTTTAATATTTGTCATCTGGGTCAAACTACAGGTTTTTTTTATTTAAAAACAATTTAATATTTAAGGCACAGCGAAGAAAATTTATTGTAATGAAGTAAATTAAATTTTGTCACCTCCGTCAGTCTTTTAGTTTTATATTTACTCGTAGAATACAAAAATGTGCCATGTATCAAATACTTTATTTGAAATATCTTACAAAAACCAATCAACGCACAGCGTTTGGGCGTATGAACATTAAAGACTAGTACGGCGTGTCGCACGGAACCTCCCGATTGATACAACCGCGAAATGGCTCAGTGAGTCACGAAGGCCAACGGGGATGGTTGTCATGCAACCAGAAACTACACACCTGATAATAAACCCCAAACCATTGTTAAATATACACACAACGTAATAGGAGTATTTATAAAAGTTACTTCGAAATTTCGTTGTAAACCAGTCTTCAAGTCCAACCACTTTTCCTTATAACACTATGAAAACTCTACTACTGTAGTACTAGAAATAGGTTTCAAACTTAAGGCAGGGAATTTTCTTTTATAACTACGTATGACAGGTAGACTTTGACGTTGCTCCCCATCTACTGTTGGTTTTAGTATTTTACATCTAGCGTGTACGAGATAGTTACGAGTACATTGGCATCTATTGGAGAAATTAAGATCTTCTAAACACTTTTCAAAGTGGTCTCTTTCGCTACTCGCAGATCTTGATAGGATGATGTATTTCTCTTTATTTGCCAACCCACGGCGATTCAAATTAAGGGAATGATAATAGAATAGATAGAGAATGAGATATAGGTGTGTGCAGGTGGTGTAAGGATATCCACTATCCCATTCCATCCCATGAGCGTCATAAGGGGTGACAGTAAAACGAACTAGGAGATGAGCAGCTGAATAAAAATAAAAAATCCGCATCCCGTGGCAACTATAGTAAATATACTTCTTATCAGGTAATCTACAGGGAGGCCTATGTTCAGCAGTAGACTTCTTATAGGATGTAATGGTAATTATAAAAAAGGTATAAAATAATTCCCTTTTTTGGAGACAAGTGAAGAAATTTAGGAAAAAATTAATAGCTTAATGATTTTGCAGCTTTGTTAAACTACTTGTTTCATATATTTCGAAAGTAATTATGTACTTATGTCAAATTCCCTTTAAACAAAGCTTTCCAAAATGTAACTCCCCCTACTACGAATTCCACGGCGTGGTTTCTGTAAACTGCATTCCAACGTTATTCAACCCCCGCAAAAGCGTTCAAAGCGCAATTTACCTTTGTGAAAAGTATTAATACAATAAACACAGAGATCTGCGACGCGATATTGCATTCATTCATTCGATCATTCACTCGTTCAATCCACCAGGACTTTTTAATTTTTAAGCACTTCGATTGGCACTTGAGTCGGGCCGCCTTTGAACTTGAAGTTGCGGAATTCTGCAGGCTGTCGTTTTGATTTTGTACACAGATTACGTGCATTTTTAAGGACGATATTTTAGCAATCAATATTTTCCGTTTATGTGCAGGCTCTCCAAAGACGTATACCCTCCTTTCTAAGTAAAAAGAAAAAAACCCCAAAATCCTTTTTTATTTTTCCTTTTTCCAAAACCAAACCACTTTAAAATTTTCCTTTAATCGGAATTCTTAACCTTAATGAAAAACCCCCCCCCCCCAAAACAAAAAAGGAAAAAAAAACCAAAAAAAAATAAAAAAAAAAAAAAAAAAAAAAAAAAAACAAATAAATTAATTATAAAAAATTTAAAAAAAGATTATTTTTTTTTTGGGTAATTTTTAATTTTTTTTTTAAAAAATTAAAAAAACGTTTTTTTCTTCACAACATAATAACCCCAACCCCCAAAAAAAAAAAAAAAAAAAACCTTAAATAAACCATACGCAAATCTATTTTGGATGATTTATCAAGGATGTAGATAAGAGAAACTATAATTGTAAGGTAATAAATATTGTTCTAAAAAATTTAACTTCTTTCTTCTTATTTTTCAGCCTTTCTTTATTAATTGCTTGATAATTATTCAATTTCATTAAAAAAATTGATTTTTGATATGAGTAACAAAGGAAAAATTGATTTTGATATGATAATACTAATCACATTGAGCAAGCATGATATTTATTGTTTTTTATTCAAGTATAATAATATCCTCCAGAATGAGTGTTGGTCACGGCATCCAGCATTAAAGACTAGCCATCTACGTTATACCGGATTATAGTGCTCGAGTCTGTGTACACGTGCACTCTATTCCCTGACTCTCATAGTCCGACGAGACGGCAAACCACCATGACCGGAGCATCAGATATCATCATGAGATATCAGGCGCAGAAACAACGGCTATTCGTGCTTTTCGAGGCGCGGTGGGTATAAAACAATTTCTTATAACTGGCAGGCCTGAGCCGAGACGTAGTCTTGTTCACTACAGCCATAGCTCAACGGATCAAAAGCTGAAGTGGCAATGGGTCGACCAGAATTCGCGAACCCTGCACAAGGCACCTTCACAATGTCAATATTTGTGTAAAATTTAGTTTTAATTCGTTATTGTCTATGTGCGGCCTAAGCATTATTTTCCTCACCGATCAGCTGTGACTCGTGATTCAATTGCCTATCATATTTTCATGTAGAAATGCATTCTTTGTGTGAAAATACTTACAAATTCTAAAACGTAAGGAAGAGTGAGCTTCAATACATACACATGATCGCATTTAATTGCAATAATTATATTTATGCGTGTTCAAATTTTAGAAATCATTATTATTCGAAAAAAAAAAAAACTTCAACACAAAACCGTTAAGATGCAATCCGTTAGCTGTTTCAATCAAAAATTTCATCAGGCCTTTTGAATTCTACTAATACGCTAATTCGACATATTGTGAGGGGTTCTGCTTCTTTCGGATGAAAAAACGAGGGCCAGCATAAAAGGTAAGAAAGGGTCAGAAGTATGTTTTTGTGTATAAAAAATCCTAACCAGATGGCCGTAGCGTTTAGCAACAAAAAAACGTGCGTGCCCAAGTTTTGTGCAAGTAACGATAGCAAAAAATACGTTTAGTATAGCGTTAGCAATTCTAGCACGTTGATAAACATTATCAAAACTAATTCTACCCTTAAATAATTTATTAAATAAAGAAACGAGATGTATGTATGTAAATGAAATATTTAGCGATTCTGTGGCTTAAATACCGAGCCCTAGTATTAAATCGCAGTCCACGCGCGAATACTTATTCGTTCTAAAGCATCAGAGCAACAGACGTCCCGCTCTCACTTCTATGAGGCTACTTTACAGTACGGCTAATTAACAGTGGTAGAGCCACGCGGCAGCTTTGCTGTTGCACGTATGGGCCGGCTCAAACCGGGCTGGTACCACGACCTCACAGAATACCGGCGTGAAGTGGAAGCTCTGCTTCCGCGTTTCGTCTGGTGAGTGCAGGTGGCCGGAGGCAACCCCCCCCCCCCCGTCAACATGGTAGCGGAATTAAATAATGATAGACTGCCCCAGGAGGGTACCAGCATCCCTGGAGAATCCCTCGCTGAGCATCCACGACCATGTTTCTCCACTTCTGAACGTGGGTGCTCAGGCTGCCCCGCGTATTCTGGTGGGGGGGGAGGCAAAATACCGCTCAAGACTACAACTGCTCGGGGCAAACGGAGCAACAAGACGCATAGTTTAACCAAGGGCGCATATACTATGGAGAGTGCTCTGAGGAATTGTTCGGATTAATTCCAGCCGCCAAATTTCATTGAACGCACTACGCGGCAAACGTCCCGATACCATCCACACCATTTGGATGCTTGGCGGTCCACCGCAGTACGTTACAAAAGGAGTTTTCTTCCGCGTACAACCTCTCTGTGGAATAGTTTACCACCGGCGATTTTTCCAGACCGATACGACCTGGGGACCTTCAAGAAAAGAGCTTACTCCTTTCTAAAGGGCCGGCAACGCACCTGCAATTCCCCTGGTGTTGCGGTTGATCGTGGGCGGCGGTAGTCACTTAACATCAGGTGAGCCGTTTCCCCCCCTCGTTGCCGGTCAAGTTATCTGGTCAAAATTCTGTTTACAGCAATAATATATACTAGTTTTTTTTCATTCGTCATTAGTTTTTTTTGCTGATTGTACCTACCTGGTTACTCGGAACAACGGCGATTTGTCCCTGTATATAAATTTTTATATAATTAATGGACTCCAAAGATGATATTTTGATAGAACACGATTTATAACTAAGTAACAGGTGGTCAATCCTGATGCATTTCGGCGTATCATGCTCGCCCGACATATTTATAGTTATGTGACCACGTATTCGCCATTTGTCTGTATATTTTATAGTCTATTAAAAGACGAAGCAAATTATTGCCTTCTTAAAACGTCCCTTTTAATCTCAGCGATCTTTAAACAGTCGTTCTAGGAACTTTAAACTGTAAATTGTTATTTTGGCAACACAAGTTTTTTCTTAAGTAGTTGGAGTATGCATATTAAAAATCTAAGTATATTTACTAAAGATAATTATATACATTATCTATTTTTTTACACAAATTTCTTATTATTAAACTTTTTATATACAATGATATGGTAAGTGGAAATGACACAAAGGCACGTACTCGTACATACATCTATTCTGGATTATGATGGAAAAAATGCAGGCGCATTGTATATGAAAACTAAGTCGGAATTCAGAGACAGACTCGAATTTAAATTTCTGTAACATAGTATAGTCTAGACTCAAGTTTAACATTGTGAATACACCTTAGTTGCTCAAGTTCTCATTACTACACATACAGCAACATCATTTCTCTATTTTAAACTGTATAGCAGTTGATATATTGATGATAGTAAAATTTATTTTATATTACTCGATTAATTCATCTAGGTCACCTCCTTTTTAAACAATATATTTTCTCTTCCTTGATGTTTTTAAAAACTTTCTGTAATGGTCTATAACATAAATTTAAATTCTATCTGATGGTAAATAATTATAAATATAAATCAGTTTCGAGTTTTGGCATGAATTTCGTGCACTGAAAAATTTTTGCCGCAGGAATTTTTTTAGTTTCCAATATTATAATTTAATTAAATTCCTTAGTCAACTCTTTAGCAAGTAGGTAGTGGAGACGGTTTTTTACCGTGTATGGGCGGTGTCCACAACCCGTCAACAAATCAGTCCATCACGGATACCAGCGTCTTCCATATAACGACTAAAAATGAAAATAAACTGCAATTGCCAACCCGTTTGCCAAACGTGGCAATTATGGCATATATCCCCCCTATGAGGCAATATATGGAGGAGGCCTATATTCAGCAGTGGACTTTACTAGACTGTAACGGGAACGGTAACGGAGATGGTTTTATCTCAATCGAAATCCCACAGGATATTAATGTAAAAACTATAAAAACTTATATCTATTGCGCTTACTGACCTACCTGCCAACGTGGTGGGTATAATATGTAGTTATTTTAACATGTGAAGACCAGTTGGCGCGTTTTTGAAGATATCTACTCGTATATCCGGCAGTGTATTAAGGAAGACTTTAGAGAATTAACTGAGAAGTAGGTACTTTTATAACTTTTAACAAATAATAAAAGTCGACCTGAAAGAACTAAAAAGAAGTTTAAAAACAACCCTTTAAGTCTAAGCTATTTAATTTAAAAAAAAAAAACAATCTAAAAGCCGGGTCTCAATTAGCAAAAATATCGCGTAACATACATACAAAACATACATCGGTAATGCTATATTGTGTAGCCTCAGACGAAATAAAAACTTTTTAGTTGAGTTTTTATTAGCACGAATGAGTCTGCTCGACCGGGGCAGGACCACGCTCTCACAGTATACACTATACATACATACACAAACTCTCACGCCTGCCACGCACTATCCTGATACACCTCTCTCGCCTCCCCACATCCGTATATCTAAGCATACATGCTCGTCTGTTAATGGTACTCTTAATTTGGTCCATTTTCAATATATCGCCAATTTGGTCGAATAACTTAACGCCTAGGACCGTCACTCTTTCCTCATTCATTCTTTCTACATGACCAAACCACCGAAGCATTCCTTTCTTAATTTTCGTCACAACATCATATTGCATACCACACTCTTATCGTATCAGACAATTTGTCACTCAGATTATATAGAGAGACAGACAGTATACCAGTATACCAGACAGTATACCAGCGTAAAAAAGCAGCATACCGCTGTTTCGTATGGTGAGTATAGAGAACCGGAGACCCCAGGGTTGGCAATGCATCTGCATTTTGATTTTTAATTGAGGATAAATGTTAATGTCTATTACCAACAGCTTGAACTTACCATCAGGTGAACTGTGTGCTCATTTGTCACCCTTATTCTATAAAAAAACAACATTTGAATTTTGAACCTCCTCCTTTTTTGAAGTCAGTTAAAATGGCTTTTAACACGACCTTATGAAGACAGTAATTTATTTTTAATATCAAGATAAATACAACAGAGAGGCGTTATTAACACATTACGATTCGTAATTTTAACTAGGGCTGTCTTTCAAAACTAACTCACTTTAGCCAAACTAATATTGCTACTAATTAATATGGGTTACTTTTAAAGCACGCATTTCGAATTAAGTTACAACTAAATAATAGCGGACCAACCTTGTGTGAATAGCCTTCATAGTACAGATATACCTTTTGTGTAGTTTTGACAAAACGTTGCTAATCAAACGACTCATTACGGAGAGTTATTGTCATATATTACTGTCAGACTGTGAATGACAAATCCCGAGATTAATATGAGATATGTTTTTGGCTTGTGAACTGAAAGTACTTAAATAATTATATTAAACCGAGATTTAATAATTAGAATCAGGCTTCAGGTTGCGCGAATTTATTATTTTAAAGTTACGAAAATTATTATCGAAAAATGTGTTTTTTATAGAATAAGGTTAACAAACGAACACATAATCTACCTAATGGTAAGTGGATTCTGTGATGAATACACGTCTATATTTATAATCAATCAAGGATTAAAATTAAGATTTTGATTCTTAATTGTTTGTTGTCATCCCTGAGGATTAAGATGGAATGTCCTGTTTCAAGTAAAAAGGGCCTCCGGTTCTCTACACTTACCATACGAAACACAACGGATTAAGCTGCTATTTTACGGTGGATGGGAGAGCGGTCGAGCCGAGCCATCCACACTACAGCCATAATATAGCTGCAGCATGGCGTAAAATAGTTTGTATTTTCGCAATTTAAAGAGCATCTTCCTCAAGCTTAAATCACGTAATACATTCACACAATTTTATATTAATTGCGTATTTTAGCTAATTTACATTCACTTCTTAAAAGACAGAATTAACTGCAATGTTCTATGATCCTGGAAGAGTTTCTGTTCAAATACAGTACAATCAAATGACTTACAGAGCACTTTCATCGGGTAACGGGTACAATTTTCGAGTGGAACCAATATTTATTTGCCTTAATTATAATTAAATATTAATTGGAGCCGTGGTAGCTAATGGACTAAACGCTCACTGTAAGTTTTGCAACACACACGCAACCTCGGTTTGATCCCCAACGGCGTAAATGAAATTAGTTGCAATTTTAAGTGCTGACTTACCACGTGCTCGACGGTGAAGGAAATCATAGTGAGGAAATCTGCATGTCTGATACATAAGGAAAAAAATTCGAAAACATGTGAAGTTCGCCAACACGCATTGGGACAACGCGGCGGACAATCAAAAATGTGAGCAGGCCTGAGCTTATCAATGGAACGTATAAGTATAGGCTGTAAGCTTTTACTTATAATTTCATCGGACTATATTCGAAGAAAGCTATCATTTGTAAGGGGAGGTGGACGCCTCGTTTTTTAGTATGGACTTTCTCAAAAAGTATTAAATTACACGTGTGTTTTTTTATACCTTATATGATCGATTTATAGAGATGGTATCTCTTGTAAGACATCATCACGTTCTGCTACCGAAAACAATATTTTGGCGTCGGTGGACATTTTCCTCACTTTCATCTCGGCAGATAAGGTTACGTGTGCGCGTATTCGTGATAAACGCTTGATGGACGATTGCGTTCAGCTTTGTTCTCACGAGCACTAAGAAGATATTAGAGGCGGCAGGAACCTTTTTTTAAATCGTGTATTAGAGATTTATGATTGTATTGTATAAAGCAAATTTAGATTAGTAAGAGGATAACTTGATTACACACACAAAACAAGCTTTTGGAGGTCAATTTTGAAAGAAAAAGAGTTCATGCTGTAAAAATTCATAAAAATAAATACAAAATGATTTCTTTTACTTTAAGACTATATAATTTATGACTGACCTTTAAACTGTGTATATATTATGAAATATGATTTAAAACAATTTGAAGACGACACCTGGAACTTTAAAAATGATGTTCTTTTTTTTTTAAAAAAATATTGAATTTAAATCAATCCGTATTTAATCTGTAAACATAGTAGATATTATTCAATATGTGATATTTGCGTACATTAAGAAATCAGAAATTAAATGAGATATTTTTCTAAATATAATTTAGTTTTCTTATACACATTTTAGCCTGATTTTATTTTAATACTTGAAAAGGCCGTATCTATACTCTTATTGGTTACAAGTGGAGGCGGATACTCGTTGATAAAGCGCCGCTAACTGATGGAGATTAATTGCATCGTCGCCACGTATAGTGTAAACACACCTTTATGTGCGTGGGGATGAGGTGTACTGGACCCGATTACGAGGGATACGTGTTGGCTGTAATTTCTTGATGTTTTACAACGGTGTCTTTAGTTTGTTTTGTACCGAAAACAAGGATTTAGGATACCGGTGCCAATAATGGAAATCCGATTAATAGTTTCCTATACCTTTTTTCATTATTATCATTACTACAGCCCTTAATAAGACCAATGCCGAACACTAATTTAACCAATAACTCCACTACAAAGCTCTGTCCTGAACTACCTGCATTCATGGACTTCCTGCATCTCTTACCAGGTCTTCACCCCGTCAGGTAATAGGCCGCCCTGTACTTAACTCTTACTAATATTACTATTCATTTTCGGCTATATAAGTTCTATGTACCTACTGCCAACTTGGTTTTTTTTACGAGTATACAGTCCGCAAGATGGTAAGTGGATGCTGTGGCACATAGACATCTACATTTATCCTCTATTTGAATCAAAACGCAGATGCGTTGTCACCCCTGAGGACTAAGATGGAATGCCTCGTTTCCAGTAAAAAGGTTCTCCGGATCTCAACACTCACCATACGAAATACAGCAGTATTAAGCTGCTATTTTACGCTGGTATTCTGTGAGAGCGTGGTCCTACCTCGGTCGAGCCGACCCATTCGTGCTACAACCATAATATAGCTGCAGCGTGGCTTTACCACGTATAAAGTAAAAAGGGGCTGTAGTAACGACAAAATTTCAACAAATAGCTAATATGAGCTCTTTTATATGAGAAACATTAATATAGTTTATGAAATACTAGGTGGCAGAACCTACTTCTTTTCTGCCTAGGACTAGTAATTACTACCCTCTTACCTATTTCTGTCACCAAATAGCTAGCACTGAGAAGCCTCTCTTTCTTATAAAAATAAAGTGAAAAACTAACCTACAGTCCACCTGATGGTAACTGTCTACAGCGGTCCATACACTTGCAATGAAGAAAGGCTATGAATACATGAATTGTCAAATTGAAGGCCAAAATGGAATGCTTCAATCTGTAACTATACTGGTTTTTTCACCTTTAACTGGAAAATAGCAGTGCTAGCTATTTGGTGACAGAAATAGCTAAGAGGGTGGTAATTACTAGTCCTAGGCAGAAAAGAAGTAGGTTCTGCCACAATGGACCATCTAAAATCGTATTACTTCATAAATATCTCACCATAAGCCAGTTTATGCAAAAATTACCTTTTATAAAACCCACGATCGTTTTCATATTCATGACAAGAATAGCATTAAAACACTCTTTTTTAATTCCCATAACTCTACGAGAGAGTTCAACAATACATCCGCCGTGAAGTGACATCACGAAATTCGGTATAAGGCGTCGGTAATAAATATGTCGTGGTACGGAGGCCGACGGGGCTGCGACGTGACCGTCGCGGGTACGGGACGTGACCCAACCGGTACAGTTAGCTCTGGAAGATTTACCACCGATACCGTCCGAACTCTGAACGTGGTTGCCTGTATCCTTCGATAAATATGCCTATGACAGTGAAGGGTGGAATTACGGTTGTAAGGTTCTGTTCACATTTATAAATTTCCACGAATATTAGGATCTTCATATCGATTTTAACAATAACTAAAAATTATATAATTCGTTCTGAATATTAACATTTATACGGGAGGTTATATAGCCAGAAAAAAATCCTGTCGCGCTGCTTCAATCCAATGTGATTGTCTTCTCGTAGCTTCGAAATAAACTTAATTTACAGATATCTAGGTTTTATCGATGTTTCATAATATATCGTATCTTCCAGTGAGTTCACAAATATACTAACTGCATAAGGACCTATGTGCACTACTATGCTATTACATACTTTATAGCTGTAGGGTTACTTTTATATAATATAAACATATAAACAGAATCTAGGGATACCGTAATCCAAAATTATTCACGACATTATATTTTAAAATCTTTTTAGTTTCCATAAAAGTTATATAGAGACATTGAGCTATTATGGTCCGTAAGTAATTATACATATTAGGTACTTCAATTTTCAATGTATACAGATTGAAACAACTTTTATTTTTTTTTTCAAAATTTAAAAATGTAAATAAAAAAAACAAATGAACAACAAAATACGGCTGCAAAATTGTTAGTAATTCGTTACGTCAAGGAAAGTTAAAATTGTTCTACTGATATTAAGTAATTTATTTATTTATTTATTTATAATTACAACGGCTTGCGCCAATGACAGTAATTAATAGGTAAAACTAAACAAATAACATAATTAACATAATTCAAAAACAAATAACAAGTCAGAGATCGAACATAATTAACAATAACTAGAGGAAATAAAATAATATAAAACAGAATGAAGTGATAACAACATACAACTTATTTACCTAACAAATATGGCTTTCACATAACAT
This sequence comes from Parnassius apollo, assembly GCA_907164705.1. Lineage (NCBI taxonomy): Eukaryota > Metazoa > Arthropoda > Insecta > Lepidoptera > Papilionidae > Parnassius > Parnassius apollo. The sequence continues at coordinate 6,232,950 of CAJQZP010000929.1, forward strand.
GAGACAGTTTGACATGATCACCTTGAGTGTGTCATTAAAGATGTCACATTCCTGGACTGTCTCCATTAACGAGTTTAAAGCACCATGCATGCGACACAACGGGGATTGCGCGCGCGACACAGTGCGGCAATAGGATGTGGCGAACAGCCGGTGTCGTCGGGTAGGCCTATGACGCAGGTAGTTGTTAGGCACATAAAGTGTACACAAAGTATTGTGCAGGTCTGGGGAATCTACCATGCTCCTTAAAATTTTTATGGCTATTAGGATCTGATCTCTGGCTCTACGCACTGAAAGGGAATTATATCCTAACATTCCCAGCAAGAAAAGAGTAGGATACATAAATGGATAATATCCGTAAATCTTCTTATATAGAAAACGCAGAAAGGCTTTCTGAACCTTTTCAATCAACAATTAATATGTGGATTCGTGGGGATTCCAGACGGCTGCAGCAAATTCTAACTTACTTCTAACTAGACAGTTAAATAATATTTTGATGACAATAGGATTATTGAAATCACGGGCATTGTGTAGGACAAAACCTAGGCGTTTGTAAGATTATGAAGCTAGGGCAGACATGTGTGCATGGAAAGTCAATCCGCAGTCAAATGTCATGCCAAGATCTCTAATGGTTGACACGCGCTTTATTTCAACACCTGCTAAGTAAGGTATAGGTGGCATGTGTAGGTTATAACTTGCGGCTGAAGGTCATGACGTAACATTTACCGGCATTAAACATCATTTTATTATCTCTACTCCACTTATGGATTCGGTCGATGTCACTTTGAAGATGTTCGGGAGTTACATCCTTTATCAATCACTTGGACTAATTTCAAATCGTCAGTGTATAGAAGGCATTTGGCATACTTTACTACTTTAATGAGATCGTTAACCATAATGAGAAAGAGAAGGGGGCCTAAAACTGAAACCTGAGCGCGTATGATATGACTTCGAAATAAAGGATCCATGGCTAACATACTGTTTTCTATTTGAAAGGTAATCAGCAAAAAATTTTAGAAGTTTTGGGGTAAAACCCATGCTGTATAATTTATTTAATAGAATATCGTTATCCACTACATCGAACGCCTTTTTAAAATCTAAATATAGCACATCTACGACCTTTATCCATGTGAGGAGATATATAGTCAACGAGGAATAACAAGTTAGTCTCTACTGATCGACCCGGTCGGAAGCCATGCTGCTCCTCACAAAGCCGCGTATTTACCTGCGTGTATATTTCTTTGTGAGCAATATTCTCAAAAAGTTTTGCTGCGCACGATAGTACTGCGAAACGATACTCTTCAACCAAGGTCTTATTGCTTGTTTTAGGTATCGGAGTGACTTTCGACATCTTCCACTGTTCTGGGTATACGCCGGTATTTAAAGCCAAGTTAAAAATATAGGTAAGTACAGGAGCAAGAATCTCCTTGCATCATTTTAAGATGTAAGGGATCAAATTGATTTCCTTTTTTAAATTAACGTGCCATGTGAGCTTTTAGAGACGCGTCATTTGAGTCGAGATGAAATGTTACGAGCCGTGGGCAAGTTAGATAATGGTGCTATTCAACGCGTCGTCGCTGGGGCCCTAACACCAGCCCAAACTACACCTCCAACAGGATGTTTCTCCAAATGACAACCCAATATCACAGCGATACAACTACTACAAAGGCTCTAGGACAGGGGTCGGCAACCTTTAAAGTCGGAAGAGCCTGCTAAAATTACAATTAACAAAATTTTCGAGTTTTTAAAGAGCTTTAAAGTTTTTTTTTCTTGACAGCCATAAAAACTAAGTAGAATATTTAAACTTTATTCAATAATGTAACTTGTACTTAAAAAATAACATACATTTAAGCAAACAAATTCTATGAGAGCGTTTGAAGGTTTTAAAAAAATTGGATAAATTTGGCTCATAACTTCTTGTTTTAAGTTTCACACACGGCTCGAAATTATGATTTGTTGGTTGGCTTCTTACCTTACTTTTAGTTATATTCATGCAAGAGAACGCTTGCTCGAATTAATATTTCGATCCGAAGATAGTCAGCTTCCCAAATGCCAACTTCTTCCCCTCACTGTAACAATCTTGAAGACTATTCCATGCGTCGAATCGCGGCATTTCTTTTAAAACTTTTTGTACATACATTTCTGGACCTCCAACTCTTCCAACTTGCTTTTTAACTCTGTTAATTTTCCACTCCACGAAGCTTTATTTTTTAAATCGATCAATTGCATTTCTAGAAATCCAGTATCAACTTCAAATGGCCCAGTGTGGATTTCGTGTGTGTGGGTATAGTGAAAAGCAAGTACAAGTGGCTGAGAGATAAAAACGGTGCCTAATACTCGTTAATCGATTCAGAACGATCTTTTTATAAAATAATTAATATTTGCGTATGGAACTAAAGAGCCGCAGCTTCACATCCAAAGAGCCGCATGTGGCTCGCGAGCCGCAGGTTGCCTACCCCTGCTCTAGGAGGACCACTGCTGGTAAACGACCACACCGTGTGAAGGAGGTTGCATGAAGTTGGTATTCATGATCAAAAACCGCTACTTGCTCCAGCATTGCGACGGTCGTGATAATCACGGTCGGTGGCTTTAGTGGGCTCGGGAGCATTTACCATGCAGTGACGAACCATTGTTCGCAATCAAAGACTATTGTCTTTTCTGCTAGTCACTGACGAGTCTCGGTTTGGCTTTCATTTGAATTCACGAAGAGCACGCATTTGGAGAACTCCAGGGAAAGTTAGCCGTCTACGGCACCCTCAGGGGGTCCACTCATACGAAGACGGGACAATCATGGTATGGACAGGAAATCGTCTTACAGGACGAACCCAGCTCGTTTCAATCCAAGGCAGCATGAATGCACAAAAATATCACAGGGTCCACAGAATCTAAATGGGCCAGGAATTTCTACTTATGCACGATAATGCTCCTTCCCATACGGCGTAAGTTGTGTCGGCCACTCTACGAGGCCACGATATTAATAAAGTTCCGGATCGCCCGACTTCTATCAAGAATACCTAGGACAATGTTACAAATCTTTGAGAGATTTCCTGCCAAATTTGACGACGGAACAACAACTTTAAGAACATTTGCGGAGAAATGGGACCTCATACCGCAGCAAGACATTGACAATTAAATCTTAAGTATGAACAATCAATGTCGATGCGTAATTAATGTAAGAGGTGATAACTAGAGATGAAACGGATATCCGGTAACTATACGGTATTCGGCCTATCCGGCCTAAAATTACTATTCGGCGGGATATCGGATAACAAACAGTTATCCAACCGGATACCAGATTAAAAAAAAAAAACAAAATACCAAATTTAGTTACGTACTTCATTTATGTCACTTAACAAATAGAATCAGTAATCACAATTTTTTCATTTTAAAACTTACAAAATTAATACTCGTACTGCGCTAAGGCACAGAATAAATAATAGTACTACGTAGAGAAAGGGCAAATTATAGTGGATAAATACTAATTTCTCTGCATTGAAAGGTAACACGCAGTTTCGTCTGCCCTCATAAACAAAGCCAACTTTAGAAAAAAGTCTTTCACTGTAAACTGCTGTAGGGTGCTGAAAGACAGATTTTGGCTAACTTTGATAAACTTGGGTATTGTGTAGCTATTGATCGTGACCCTTATATTTGGTGGGCAGGTATTCCTACCCACCAAGTATAAGGGTCTCACTCCGAATATCCGGCATCCGGCCAAACAGCTATCCGTTTCATCTCTAGTGGTAACACTGATTATTACTAATTAGATTTTATAATATTTTTTCAATTTAAAAAAAAATTTATAGTTTCATAAGAGGAAATAACTTTTTTTTATCTTTCTCATTTTTACGACGATTAAAAAAATTAAATTTTTATTTAAAACTTATTTCTTCGTTTTTTATTCTTTATTAAAAAACTATCATTTTTTCATTTACTATATCGGAAAATTCTTCATAGATATTTGATGAAACATAGAATATCCCTAGTTTTTGTTGATTTGTTTATATGCCGAGAAACAAATGCAGACAGATATGCGGTGGAATGCGGAGAAAAAACAAAAAAAAAAACAACGGCTATATGTAGATACGGTTAAGTATAGGTTTAGGGTTCATTAGATCGGTTACATTAGAAGCTGTGTCCAGTTTTAGTTAAGAGCCTAGATATTTTAGTTCTAAAAATGTTAGATGCTTATTTCCGTTCTAAGTTTATTAAAACTCCTACTAGCGGAGTTTTATTGTTTATAAACTTATTCGATCGAGTTCGGGTCTATATTTTTACGGTACTTAATGTAGCTGTATTCGATTTTTCTGTTTGATCGACTCTTTGATTTTTTTAATTCATTGTCATCTATAATACTTCTTCCGCAAAACTAAAATATAAGTAGAAAAACTCATATAAAAAAGTAAATAAGAAAGATAGTATAAAGATTTATAAACTAAATTAAAAGTGAAAATATTGTAAGGTAAAAAATAATAACTTTAAAGCTCGTAGAACGTCAGTAAAGTGTTACTAAACGTCCTAACCCGCACATTTCATAGCTCATTCTGACTATATAATAAAATAAAAATCAACATCACAGTGTAATACTAAATTTATACTTTACATTATAAATTAAACACCTAACAAGTCCCTAATAGCACGATAATAGACAAACATCACAGATTAATTAATAATGCAAAGCGGCCAAACATCCGCCGAAAACTAAACTCAGGACCACCGACCACAAAAAAGCACTAAGGTTGTTCCTACATGTGGTTATACTTACAAAATGTTTAGTTTGTTTGTAAATTGCTTGATGACCTTTATCTCGTTGAATATAAGCTTAAAATCGCGCTTTAGAAATTTTAGTCCTTTGCATGAGTAAAATTTGTCGGTGGTGATTTTTTTCTTGGCCGGATAAATAGGTCGCAGGTTATTTGCAGTCGCAAGGTGCAAACGTACCCTAACGGAACATTTGGTGCCAAAATAAACGGAATGATTTTTGTAGCGTCGACGTCTCGAAATGATAAAGGAAGCTTATGTTTTTACATGAAAAGCTGTTCTACGTTTGTTTACTTTTTATTGCCTCTAGTAAGAGACAGCTTCATATCGGAGAATTAAAAAGTTGTTACTACTACTTTACCTCATATTAGGATCACAACAATGTTTAAGATATTCTTACCAAATTACTTTCATTCAATCTCAGGTTAATGATTTTAATCTATAAAAAGGCATTATAACAACTTAGTAAGTTCGGAGAACGCAAGTGAATTGTATTAAACAAATTGTAAAGATTTATCGAATAAAGTACAGAAGTCACGATTATGAAAAAGAAAAACCTATAGTTAGTCTAAATTTTCCATAAGAACGTTACTTAAATAATTATTAATTGTGTTTTTTTCATAGAAATATGAAAAATAAGAATTTCTCTACATTTTGTAGAGATAAATTTCTGTTCGAATAAATTAAAAAAAGAAGGTACGGGGGTAGGTCGATAATAATACATTATAGGTAAGTTCTATTGTAATATTAATTATCAGTATAAAGTCAAAACAATTTAAAAAATAACAGGAGTACCTACAAATAATGTAAAGTAAATGTTAACAACAAAATTAAGTAATGTCATAAACGCAAAACTTTCACGCTTTGACCCTAGTCCCTTATGGCACAGTCTTGCGGTGCCGTAGACCATAACAGTGGTTAAAAATAGCCTCGAAGATAGACAAAAAATGTAAACCGCGTCTCATCTGGGCCCGGCCAACTTTGCGCAATATGGTTTTTGACCCTTATAACCGGCGGATATTTGTTTTATCGCTTGCTTATCCTGTGCGGCTGTATAGTGTTCAATTATTGAGATGTTTCCATAATAACTACAAAATAAAAATAATATTTTTGTTTATCTCCAAAATATTTAAATGTTGTTTTTAATAAACCCTTTTTTAATAATTCTGTATAAAATCTATTTATAAAATTTAAATGGTTAAGTTTTAAATGTTACAGTTTAAATTATTTCGTTTCGAAAGTTTGTTCAAAACCATAGGTTATGGTCCTGCACCTAATTTTTTTAATGATATTATAATATATGATTTGTAGAATGATACAATATGACACAGCCATAAATAAAAAGTTTTACGAAATCAGTATAACATTTATTACATGCAAGTTGGCGCAATTACTTTTTTGCACTGTCATTTGTTTTTCTCTACCAATGTTCAATGTTCTTTCTTGAGGCATTCAATGGCGATTCCGCGCTATTTCTCTAGCACAGTCACGCGACCGTATAATTTCACCAGAACAAAGCTGGATCACTTCTACGCCCACACGTTTTTTTGCCGCGGCGGGTCACAGCGCAGCCACGTAACGGTGAGAGCGCAACGACATCCAGATGCGGCGTCTAGCGGTATTTCACCGTGATTTTTTGTTTGTTCCAATGGATGATGGAGGTGGGCTTTAGGCGGGAAAAGCTTCAAATGTCAATTTTTATTTTTTAGGGCTATTTGGGCAAGACAACTCTGGTTATCACATTTAAATAAACAATGAAGTCTTAGTACTTTTTTTCATAATGATACAGTTTAAACTGTATGTTATTTCGAATTCTGTGAAAGTTGTATTCATTACGAATGCATTTTTAAGTTTAACTAGGTTGATAGTTGATACAGCAAAAAAGGAAATAATTTCAAATCTTTAATTTAACAGTATACGAATAAGAATTTTTCAAAAATAATCAGTTTAAGTACGGGAAAACCGAAATCTGAGTTTTTTTACATGATTTTTTGTATAAGTACGTTGTTTCAATATCAAAGTTTTTCGACACTTTACTTAATGTGCATGTATTAATGATTATTTTAGCTTATAGCTTTCTGTTCTGGCTTAAAGCAAGGAAATCAAAATTATTGACGTTAACTATTTAATCCATAAAAAGTAATAAACTTTGCATACGTTATATGAACCTTAAATTACTTTAAACGAGTGATACATCTGGTCAGAACTCAGAAGCCATTAAACGTATCGAGCAAAAGTCCGAGGACACTCGTATTGAAAAGGTACATAATATGTAATATGATGAACAAGTTAACCAATTTATTTAAAAAAATCGTTTGGAGGTTTAAACAATGAATTTCCAACTTGCGTTTGTAAATGTATACAAAATTAATATTATTATATTTTTAGGATTATAATATCATAATTTCGAAATTTTTGTTATTAAGATAGGTAATTTTTAATACCTAAATCTCCAAAACGTCTTACGATAGTAAAACGATGAACAGATTAGCGTTTTATTAAAAATCGTTAGAAAATTTGTATATTATAGATCTCGTTCGATGAGTTTGTGTTAAAAGTTAGAAACGTATATAATAACAGAATGAAATACGTTTATTTTAATAAGTTACAAAGAAAAAACATAACGGTTACACGTATTAAAATTGAACATAAATCGAGAAAAATTTAAAAAGAGAATAGTAATGGTATAATATTGTAACCAAATAAAGAAAATATTATTCAAATTATAAATGTACATAAATAAAAACTTTAAATAGCTAACGCCTTCGATTTGCCAAGTTAAAAAAAAATCAAAATTGTATCTTGTTAATACTGCCTGTATTACCTTTTCTCGAACGATTTTCATAATGTATTCTTTTCGTGATTGTACAATGTAATCTTACTATTGAACAAAAACAAACTGAAATGTATAAGTATATGTATATATGGACCTACATGTATCATTGTGGACATCACATGCGACCATCGGCTCGCCTGCGACGTCACATGTGCGCCTCTGGCTGCCACGTGTGGAACCCTACGTCTCGCGCGACACTCATCTTAACATTGTAAACGTTATATTTAGAAAGAGAGGTACGTGGATAACCTTAAGTGAGATTATAGTAAAGATATTAAGTTAAGAATGAAAAACGAGCTTTTTATAGAATAAAGTTGCTGTTAAAACTGATGGTAAGTGAATGCTGTGGCTCATAGACATCTTCATCTATCCTCGGTTAAGAATCAAAAAGCAGATGCGTAGTCGCCTCTAAGAAGTAAGATGGAATGCTTCGTTTCCAGTAAAAAGATTTAGCACTTTTCTACACTCAGCATACAAAGCACAGCAGCATTGAGCTGTTATTTAACGCTGGAGTTCTGAGAGTGTGTGTTCCTTTCCCGGTCGAGTCGACCAACTCGCGGCACAACCGTAATATAGCTGCAGAATGTAAATTTATCTACAAATAGCTACTATGTAAATGTATTTATATTGTGTATGATTTGTACTTATTTTTTAAAAAAGCCTTTTCAATACAGGAGGAATCCCTAGTGTGAGGTTCAAACCTCCTTTAATAAAAAAATAAAATAAAAAATATATATTAAGTGGCAGAGCCACGGTGCAGCTATATAATGGTTGTAGCACGAATGAGTTGGCTCTACAGGGATAGGACTACGCTATCACAGAATACCAGCGTAAAATAGCAGCTTAATGCGTGTTTCCTACGGTGAGTGTAGAGAACTGGAGACCCTTTTTATTGCAAATGAGGCATTACGTCTTAGTCCTCAGGGGTGACAACACATCTACATTTCGATTCTTAATTGGGGATAAATGTAGATGTCTATATATCCATAGCATCCACTTACCATCAGATAGACTGTGTGCTCGTTAGTCACCCTTATTTTGTATAAAAAACTTGCCATAAGTCTAATACGAATTTAGTTCCCGACCGAATCCATATATTTTTACTAATAACTTGTATCAATTTATTTACTTGGTCAAATATTTGAATATAGATAATCTTAGATACCAAAGTTATTGAAAACCAATGCTCTAGCTAGTCTAACTTATGGATCGCGAGTATCAACATTGAAGATATCAGGTTAGCATTGTTTTATTCAACGGGTTAAGTTCCCGCGCCCACGTTTCTTGCAGACGATTTTGCCTATTGTTGTACTACAATTACTATAACTAATCCGGTTCAGATGTAAATCTTTAGCCCTTCATGTTCTACAAACCTCCCGTAGCGAGGAATGAAGTTGTTGGACCATTGCTTTCGCAATTGAAACACTGCAGCCGCTAATTTTTTGTTTCTGAACGACCCATTGTATTCTATGTTTTTTTGATTGACAGACCAGAATGTAATTGTCTTCTCGTAAGTCAATATAAAAGGATATTATGAATTTACTGGAACGTGTCTGATACTCCAATCGCTAATACACCTGACGAGTGTGGTGATAACCTTTTGAAAGCATCTCTTGAAGAACCACACATTCGAACAGAATACCAACGTAAAATAGCATGTAAAATTAGATGCAATAATTTCCTATAAATACAAGAGTGTAAGAAGTAAAAATCACCATTAAAGTCAATTTAAAGTTCTAATGTTCTAAGGCTAGTTTTTATTTTTGTAACATGAATAACTAACTAAACTATAAAAAATAAACTAAAAATACTGTTAATATTAATATATATAAATCACATACTACGTGGGAATTATAAATGGCAATAGAAAATGACCACCGTTTGGACGAAGTTGAACACAAAAAATTCAACAAAAAAAGAAAAAAGGTTGACATATCACAAGTTAGCAGGACTGGCAAGGTGCTTTCAAAAACAATAAAATGAGTAAATAAGTATCTCGGATTGTTTTAATTTTTTGTTAAGTGATAGAATTTATATTTTTAATTCCACTAATGTTAACTTCAGTTAATATTGAATGAAAAAGAAAAAAAATAGCTTTTAAAAATTTCAAAGTTCTTTTTTTATTTAGCTATACTTTTTTTAATAAATAATAAAATATCCAAATTTAATATGAAAGTGCTGTCGCGAAAGTCAATAATAAAATTTCTACTCACAGTGTAGAGTGTAGTGGCTATGATGTAAGAATATCCGCTTTCCCATATCATCCCGTGGTTACCATAAGAGACGGCAGAGGGCAACTGAAACGGGAGATGACAACAGCATCTTCCGAATAAAAACAATTAAATTAAACACATATAAGGCAATCTGTGCCGGACGGGCGAAACTCTCCGGAGTAAATGTTGTCGAAGATACTTCGCGAGTCGCTCACGTCCTACACCTATAGGTTCCGGTGGGTACTCTCACCGCCGTCTTTGTTGGTGCCGCTGAAATATTGTGGACTGTAGTTAAAATCAAAATGCACGATTAACAAATACAAATAGCAAGGTAGTGGCCAGCGGTTCGACTGATTGATTAGTCGCGAAATTTTATAACTATTTATCACGGTTGTTAAACTACGGTTGTTCACTGTATATTTCAAAAGATTTCTTTAAATTGTACGGTGGTATCAAATATCTATTGGTAGTAGCTGGTTTTCTAACACTACTGACTAGCAGCTATTATCAACTAAACTAGTTGATTTTATCACTTGTGTAACTGCGGATATCAGTTACCACTTTCACTATATGTAACTGCGAATATCAGTTACGACCTTTTTAGGCTAGCTAACACTTTCACTATGTAACTGCGAATGTCAGTTACGACCTTTTTAGGCTAGCTAACACTTTCACTATGTGTAACTGCGAATGTCAGTTACGACCTTTTTCGGCTAGCTAACACTTTCACTATGTGTAACTGCGAATGTCAGTTACGACCTTTTTAGGCTAGCTAACACTTTCACTATGTAACTGCGAATGTCAGTTACGACCTTTTTCGGCTAGCTAACACTTTCACTATTCACTATATACTGCTACTAGTCACTTCAGCTACCACCGGATACCACTCACTTCACTTCACTAGTCACTGGTAGTTCTTCACACTACTACGGGTACTGGGTCCCGAGCCCCTAAGGTAGACTTTAGCAATACTTTGCAGTGAGCCGCTTGCCATTTTCCGTTTTGCCTCTTTATTGCATAAACTTATCACTATACAGATGGCATAAATTGCAATATTTTCTATACAAAACTAATTGCTACACTAACATGCTATACATCATTAAATCGGTAGTCTGATACTTTATTAATATATCATAAAGGTTACTAAAAACATTAACATTGTAAAAAGTTATTAAACGAAATGTCCCAAATTTTCATAATATTTGGGCATTTTAATTCTTTAATTTTTCTATAACTACGAAATGCGTTTAATTATACAAAAATATTCCTATACTTTCTTAATCTATAAGCCATATGCTAATTAAATGTCATATTTATAACTCTTTTAGGACATAAAATTATTTTCATTATTTTTAGTATGAACTATTACGCAGTTAATTAAAAACTTCTAGAGAGTTCCACGATAAGACGCGCTGTGATTGGTCGATTTTTTGGTATATAATAAAAGTTGTTTATATTACTTGTTATCAAAACGACATTCTATACAAACATATTGAGAGTTATAAATATGCTAAATAACTATATTAATACACGTTTTCACTCAGTTTTCTTGGTAATTTCACTATTCATACATAAAACAATATTCTTTATCACTTTGTTTCTTAAGGTTGTTAGGCCGTCGCGAACATTTCTCCCGCCGTGCAGCGTCGCGACGATTTTCTCACAGCGGCGCTGCATCCATTTCGGTGAGCGACGTTGCTTCTACTTCGGCAGCGGCACGAGTTTCCTGGTTGGCCTCTTGATTAGGCCGTTTGCTGTGCGTACTTCCACAGTGCGGATCTGTCCGTCCGCACCGGGGTAAACAGCTTCCACCCTCCCTCGTGGCCAGGTGTTACGAGGTAACTGGCCGGCTATGAGGACTGGATCGCCCACCTGGAGATTGGGACCTCGCCCATGGGCCTCCCGCCGGTTTTGAAGTTCCGGTAAATACTCTCGGACCCAACGCTGCCAGAACATGTCAGCGAGTATCTGGGAGCGTCGCCAGTGTCTTTTGCTATTCATATCCTTTTCATCAAATACTCCAGGTGTCGGCAGTCTCGCAGATCCTCCTAAAAGGAAGTGATTTGGAGTGATGGATTCGTCGTCGTCGCTGTCTACAGAGATGTGAGTCAATGGTCTGCTATTTACTGTGTACTCCACCTCGCAGAGCAGCGTGGCTAATACTTCCTCATGCGGATGTCTCTCATGAAGGACGGTGTATAGTGCCGTCTTCACGCATCGTATGAGACGTTTTCTCTTGGTTGATGTTTCATGCAGCAAATCGATTGGAAGTCGAGCGAGCTTTAGGTTGAAGCTCAGCTGATCGGTACCCGGTTTCCAGATTAATCCGAGTATCTTTTCCTCGGTTCTTTTGTTTCCCAGATCGACTGACTCAGATGCTTCGTGGTCAGGTTCTAATTCTTTTACAATTTCTGGTGCGTTGGAAACCCATTTTTTTAAGGTGAATTGCGCGTTTTTGTGTATGTCGCGTACTTCCTTCGATATTCGCATTGCCTCTTCCAGAGACTGGAAACTGTCGAGATAGTCATCCATATAGTGGTTTTGAATGATAGCTTCTACGGCTTCTGGATACTTGTCTATGTGTTTTTTAGCGTTCCAGTTTTTTGCGAATATGGCTGTGCAGGGTGAACTGGCTGCACCGAAAATGATCGACGTCATTCTATATTCCTGTGGAGCTTCATTACGTTGATCCCCTCTCCAGAGATATCTTAAGGCATCTCTGTCTTCAGGTCTGACTTTAACCTGCATGAACATTTCGGCTATGTCCGCGGAGACAGCGATTTTATGGCGGCGGAAACGCATCATGACCCCTGGTAGTGATTGCAGTAGGTCTGGACCCGTGAGCAGGAAGTCGTTCAATGACACCCCCTTTGTTTTGGCTGCGGCATCGTGTACTATTCGAAACTTCTCTGGCTTCATTGGGTTATGGACGTCGAAATGGGGTAGGTACCATGTTCTTCCCGGTGTGCTAGTTTTCGGTGCTATCTCGGCGTATCCTTTTTGTACTAAGGAATTCATTTGTTCATCATACTTTCTTTTTAGATCTTCGTCTCGATCTAATTTTCTTTCAATGGAAACGAGCCGTTTTATTGCTGTTTCATAATTACCAGGCATCTCGATATCCTTTTTCTTCCAGAGAAGCGCTGTTTCTATGTGCCCGTCTTGTAACTGACGGGTGCTGCTATTTAGTATATCTTCAGCTTTCTTCTCTGGGTCGGAGTCTGGTCTTCTCGGATTGATAATGAGAGATTCCAGCGCGAAATATTCGCGGAGTTGGTCATCTATAGTTTCCTCGCTCTTGTGCAGCTCATTGGCCGCGTGGACGCGCTGATACGGGGCTTTAGTGTGTGCCCCGTGTAGTACCCATCCTAATTCTGTAAGCGAGGCGATTGGCTGGTGCGGCGGACCTCTTCGGATTTTAGTGGCTATCAGTAGTCTCCAATTGTCCTGTCCTATTAGGATCCTTGGGTTGCCGGAGTCATATATTAGCTGCTCCTTTATGTCTTTCAAGTGCTTGCACTTGGCTATGTCTGCTGCACGCACAGTCTGTGGCCCCAAGTTTAGGCTTGCAACCGTACGTGCTCTGAATGGCACCCTTTTGCTGTGGAGACTCTTCAGCGATACTTTGATTCGGGATTCCGGTGAATCGAGGGTAGTGTTCCCGATAGCGGTGATCTTAAACGGGTCCAACCGCCCTGTAGCTCCAATTTGTTTGGCAATCTCTTCATCCATTAGTGAAACTGTTGACCCATCATCCAGCAGGGCGTGTGTATTTACAGCTCCCGCCGGTCCAATTACTCGCACTGGAAGTATTTTTAAATAGGCTTGATGCTTTGACACACTGAATGAGTTAGCAACAGTTTCTTGAGGTTCTTTTTGTTTGACCTCAGTCTTCTCCTTTGTATTGTTATGGAGAAGTTGATTGTGTGTCGCGGTGCATCCTTTTATTCCACACTTATTGGTTTTGCATTTGTGCGTCTGATTTCGATAACGTAAACAGCGGAAACATAAATTATTTTGCTTTGCGAGTTCCCATCTTTTGTTGATATTTGCTTCTTTAAATTTTTTACATTCAGATCCGTAGTGACCCTCCTTTTCGCACACTCTGCATTTTGGAGACGGCTTAGTAGTAGCCGCGTGTGCTCTATGTACTGAACGATTGCTTTGTGCTCCGTTTATAATTTCTGGAGGCGCAAATGCACTGCAGAAGCGAGCTTGCTCGGTAATAAACTCGCTGAAGCAGCCGAGGTCTGGTCTAGAGTCATATTTTTCGGTGTATATTCTATACCACTGGGCACGTATAGAGTTTGGCAGTTTGTCGGCGAGGTGTCGTAGCAGCTCTGCGTTGACGAGGTAATGATCTCGCTTTAGGGCTCGAAGAGTGACGACGCTTCCCCTCACTTTGCTCGCGAATGTGCAGATGTCTCTAGGTGATTCTGTACAACGTGCTAATCCTCGTAACTTCTCGGTTTCTGCTTGCGCGATTGAATCTGGACGCCCAAATTGTAGCTCCAGTTCTCGCATAATCTCATCTGGCTTAGCATGCCCGATGAGTTCTGAACTGACTGTTTCCAAGGCTCTTCCTTGTAGACTTCGTCTTAGTCTAGCAGTGTTTTCAATGTCATTGAAGTAGCCTCGGGTTGTTTCGTAAATGGCACAGAATGAAAGCCACTCCGTATGTGCTCCGCTAAAGCTTGGCAGTGTCATTATAGCTTTCGACGCTGCGAAAGTATGCGACGATAGTGGCGCACTCTCTAACTTTGATTTGTCAGCGAGCGCGGCTATAGCGGATGTGAGCTTCGATATAAACGGACGGAGCCCCCTGTCTTCACTCATGACAGGTTCCTGGCTAGGTTTCTTTGGATTGGGATCCTTTTGTACATCTTCTGGATAGGAATCCTGGTTTGTGAGCTCTGATACAATCGGTAAGATCCCCCTGTCTTCATCAACGGTGGGTTCCTGGCTGAGCTTCTGTGGCATGGGATCCTTTTGTACATCTTCTGGATAGGAATCCTGGTTCGTGAGCTCTTTTTGGGGCTCACTGAGGTCGACAACGTCCGGGGTCGGCTTTGTGACGGTTTTATTAAATGGTGCCTTCCCTCCGGTGGTTGCGCCTTGATTTGACTTTTGTTTGGCTACAGAGTTTTCGAGCCAAGATCGAACGTACTCACTTTTGGAGTGACCATCTTCATCATAGTCGTCTGATTCGTCTTCTTCTTCAGCCATCTGTAAAGAGATCTGCGCAAGTTCTAGTTTGATCTTCAATACTTCTTCACGAGCCTTCAAAATTCTTCTATTGGGCCGAACAGTCTTCTTAGACTTCGTACTGCAAACGGTGTGGCCCCTCGGTGGCTCTTCGGAGTGGGTGTCTTCCCGGGCTGGTGGCGATGATGCACGGCTAAAGTCATCGTTGCCTTCTATATGTTCCCTCTGCTTCGTTGTGCGGGCCGTAATGGACGGCGCGGGCAGGGGTATCCCCCCTCGGGGGTCCCCTCTACCGTTGACGGTGAGCGTGGTGGCATCTGGTGGTGGACGGCGGCGTTACTGGCCGACGAACCTCCTTCCAGACCGACGGTCCACGCCTTGGCTGCCCTTCCTTGCGAACGGGTGATCGGCATCTTGAATCTGAAAATTCTGCGGTTTTAATACGGTGGTGACTATTTACCCGGTTCCGAAATACAAACGGATATATCCTGCTCGAAGGACCAACGAATGTGCCGGACGGGCGAAACTCTCCGGAGTAAATGTTGTCGAAGATACTTCGCGAGTCGCTCACGTCCTACACCTATAGGTTCCGGTGGGTACTCTCACCGCCGTCTTTGTTGGTGCCGCTGAAATATTTTGGACTGTAGTTAAAATCAAAATGCACGATTAACAAATACAAATAGCAAGGTAGTGGCCAGCGGTTCGACTGATTGATTAGTCGCGAAATTTTATAACTATTTATCACGGTTGTTAAACTACGGTTGTTCACTGTATATTTCAAAAGATTTCTTTAAATTGTACGGTGGTATCAAATATCTATTGGTAGTAGCTGGTTTTCTAACACTACTGACTAGCAGCTATTATCAACTAAACTAGTTGATTTTATCACTTGTGTAACTGCGGATATCAGTTACCACTTTCACTATATGTAACTGCGAATATCAGTTACGACCTTTTTTAGGCTAGCTAACACTTTCACTATGTAACTGCGAATGTCAGTTACGACCTTTTAGGCTAGCTAACACTTTCACTATATGTAACTGCGAATGTCAGTTACGACCTTTTTCGGCTAGCTAACACTTTCACTATGTAACTGCGAATGTCAGTTACGACCTTTTTAGGCTAGGTAACACTTTCACTATGTAACTGCGAATGTCAGTTACGACCTTTTTCGGCTAGCTAACACTTTCACTATTCACTATATACTGCTACTAGTCACTTCAGCTACCACCGGATACCACTCACTTCACTTCACTAGTCACTGGTAGTTCTTCACACTACTACGGGTACTGGGTCCCGAGCCCCTAAGGTAGACTTTAGCAATACTTTGCAGTGAGCCGCTTGCCATTTTCCGTTTTGCCTCTTTATTGCATAAACTTATCACTATACAGATGGCATAAATTGCAATATTTTCTATACAAAACTAATTGCTACACTAACATGCTATACATCATTAAATCGGTAGTCTGATACTTTATTAATATATCATAAAGGTTACTAAAAACATTAACATTGTAAAAAGTTATTAAACGAAATGTCCCAAATTTTCATAATATTTGGGCATTTTAATTCTTTAATTTTTCTATAACTACGAAATGCGTTTAATTATACAAAAATATTCCTATACTTTCTTAATCTATAAGCCATATGCTAATTAAATGTCATATTTATAACTCTTTTAGGACATAAAATTATTTTCATTATTTTTAGTATGAACTATTACGCAGTTAATTAAAAACTTCTAGAGAGTTCCACGATAAGACGATACGTTCCACGAAAAGTTGTTTATATTACTTGTTATCAAAACGACATTTTATACAAACATATTGAGAGTTATAAATATGCTAAATAACTATATTAATACACGTTTTCAGTCAGTTTTCTTGGTAATTTCACTATTAATACATAAAACAATATTCTTTATCACTTTGTTTCTTAAGGTTGTTAGGCCGTCGCGAACACAATCTATGGGGGAGGTATTTATTCAGGAGCCGACTTTTATAATTAATGGAATGGAATGGAAAATTTCAGTGACAACAATTCAAAAATATTAAAAAGCTGTTGCCAGCACATCTGCCAAGCGTGGCGAATATGGAAAAATCCCTCCGATGAGGCAAGCTACTGGGTAAGTATATTATCATCAGTGTGCTTTAATAGGCTGTAATTGAATGGAAATTTTCATGTTCTTGGCTTCGGTTGCATAACCGATCACTTAAAAGGGAAAAGAAAAGTTCAAACGGCGACCAAAAAACATCTGCAACTAAAATATATTTATCAGGCGTAAAGTTACTACCACTTAACAAAAAATACCGTTATGGTTATGAGCGCCACTTCTATTCACCGGGCTTAAGAAACTGACGAAAAATATATCATCGTTGGTTTCTCATATTGAAAATTCGATTTTATGTAAAATTGATTGTTATAGAAGTCTTTTTTATAGAATAAGGGTGACAAACGAGCACACAGTCCATCTGATGGTAAGTGGATGTTGTGGTCCATAGACATCTACGTTTATCCTCGATTAGGAATCAAAACGCAGATCCGTTGTCACCCCAGATGACTAAGATGGAATGACCCGTTTCCAGTAAAAAAGGTTCTTCAGATCTCTACACTCACCATACGAAACACAGCAGTATTAAGTTGCTATTTTAAGCTGGTACTTTCCCGGTCGAGCCGACACATTCGTGTCACAACCATAATATAACTGTAGCGTGGCTCTACCACGTATAAAAGTCGTTCGTAAAAGTTTAATAAGTTGTTTATTTATTTATTTAAGAGAAGACAAACGAGCATGCGGTTCACGTGATGGCACCTAAGTGACTGCCGCTGCTATCTACTATAGTACAATACTACTGCTTTATTTGTCACATCTCATTATTTTCATTTTATTTTCATCATCATTATTTTTTAATAACTATACGTGGTAGAGCCATGCTGCAGTTATATTAGTAGTATAGTAGCACGAATGGGTCATCTCGACCGGGGAAGGACCACGCTCTCACAGAATACCAACGTGAGTGTAGAGGACCGGAGACCCTTTTTACTGAAAACGAGGCAGTCATTCCATCTTAGTCCTCACGGGTCATAACGCATCTGCATTTTGATTTGTAATCGAGGATAGATGTAGATATCTATGGGCCGCAGCGACCACTTACCATCAGGTAGACTATGTGCTAGTTTGTCACTCTATCCTATAAAAAAAAAACTTAAAAAAGTAAAGTTACTGCTTCTAATATATCCCGGTTTTCACATAATCTTGAAATATTTTATTATCTATATATAATTTTCCTTCAAATTTATTTTTTCACCACCAAGCACGTGGTAAACCATCACTTGAAATGGTAACGGCGGACGAATCTGGGTTACTCATATAAGGTAAAGTTCACGGCAAATAGATTATAGATGTATCTAGTAGCCTTTGAACTACTACAGCTAGTTTTATTTTTGAATAACTTTAAAAAAGATAGAAGTTCCCACTTCTACCGTATTTTGCTTTTATCCTACGTCTGTCACGCGATATCCTTGCCAATTGTGATTTTTTCACGGGTATATGACTGATTTTAATATAGGATGAAGTTTTCACTGTATTTATTTAGACTAAATCGTATTTGTTATCCTGAACTTTTTATATAACTGAGGTGATAAATGAAACTACAGTCCACCTGGTGGTAAGTGGTTCTACTGCACTCTTTGAACACCTGCAGCCAGCTTTAAACAAATAAGCCTACAAGTAAAAGTAACACTGTCTCTCTATATCCTTCAAATCAGAACAATAATGTAAGTATGATGCTGTGAAAACCGCATAGGCTAGCAATATTAACATCGTCGAATAAGTCGCTGATATTTGTCGGCAGAAATAGGGACGATGGTACCTATCCACCAGGAAAAACCAGAAAAAATCCCTAACCGCTACCTAGCAAACATTATATTGCTCAGGCCATTTAAAATGTTTATAAAAATCAAACTTTTAATCTATACAAATAAATAAAATTGAAGTGTCTCTTTGTAAAATAACAGATTTTTATAAACACATGAAATTATAGACGGTACTTATAACAAAAACACAATGTTGAAAATGTTTGTCTGTCTATTTGTTACGCCTAATCTCCGAAATAGCTGGACTGATTTTGACGAGACTTTCACTGGCTGATAGCTGATATCTTAAGGAGTAACTTGCACTACTTTTAATTATAGAAAAAGAATTGGAGTTCCGCGCAAATATATAAACCCTAAATTACACGCTGACAAGGTCGCGGGGAACAGCTAGTAAAAAATATAACTAAGAACTACCTTTTAAAAAAAATTAGGGCTCCAACTTCTGTAGCTATTGATAAATTATGCGGTTAGCCTTTAATAGTTTTTTTTTTATTTAAAATTTTATTATTGCAGGCTTTTAAAAGTCCACTGCTTAACATGGTCCGTTAGTCTATAGGATTACAAAGAATACTTGCCACGTTTAGCGGGTGGGTTGGCTGTTGGATATTGTATTATTTTGAGTTTCTTTTTTATAGAATAAGGATTAAAACCGAGCACACAGTCCTCCTAATGGTAAGTGAATGTTGTGTATTTATCATCAATTTAGACTAAGATGGAAAGCTTCGTTTCCAAAAAGAAAGAGTCTCCGGATCTTTGCACTCACCATACGAAACACAGCAGTATTAAGCTGCTATTTTACGCTGGTATTCTGTGAGAGCGTGGTCCTTCCCCGGTCGAGCCGACCCATTCGTGCTACAACCATAATATAGCTGCAGCGTGGCTCTACCACGTATGAGTTATTATCAGGAAGTTGTTGCTGCCCACCTCTTGTTACGTTGTCTTTTGTCTTTTATTATATGGACTAACTAATACAATCGGGACAATATAATAATACAATATAATGGTGGATTTTCTTATGGCTTATGAGAGTATATGTGTATATGTAAATAATATTGCGAATGAAAAAAAATATCATGCTATTTCAAAATAAAATAGACTTTATATATTTTGCATGAAATCTACAGCCATTGAGAAAATTCAATAAGAGCTTAATAAATCGATGTTAGTTTCATTTGTTTTTGTAAGAGACACATAATATTTTAACCATTGCCATGAAATGTGGTAATTATTTGTTACGAGATGTCCTTAACGTCATTAGTCTGCGCAACATGTGCCACAGATAATATCGAGGACAGAGCAGGTCATTAAAAACCGTGTTTATATTTAATCTTCTACTGAGAACAGCAAAAAAGTAAACGCGCCGATGACCGCGCCGTAACTTAGAGACAGTGCAGAATAAATATTAATGATATTGAAGGGCTCATAGTTGAGTAGATTTTAAATGAATTCGGCGGTTTCGTCGGACTGATTTATATTTAGGTATATGGTCTGTTTTTGCTAGCTAAATGGAAATAGTTTTTATATTAGTATTATTCTTGAGTTAATAATTATGGTACGTGAGGGTAATATGGTCATCTAGTTAATATTGTCACTTTCTAATAACTCAAAAACTTCAGCCTTGTTTGCTTAGATGGGTTTGTTATACGTTAGCTCTTCATCATATATTAACGACGCCATTCTGACCGTTGATGTTATAGTAAATATTTTAGTAGATTTTAGTATGCTGTAGTGTAGTTAGTGTTATTGAAGTTGATTTTTCGAACTGTTTCTAATTATTGCCAGAGCTTGTTTGCTATTTTTTTTTTTCTTAATATTTATATTAATTAAATATTAAGAAAAAAATTTTTTATTATACTTAATATTTATAATAATTTATTATAGTATTAATTATTAGTTATAGTATACAACTTTGTTTTTAGTCTCTGTCCTCCTCCTAGTTTTGGTTTTATAGGGCGGCATAACTTAAGGGCGGCTTAACTTACCATACTACCCTCACGTACCTTATAGTAAACCTTATAACACGTGAATATTGCAGTCCATTCACCACTGCA
This sequence comes from Parnassius apollo, assembly GCA_907164705.1. NCBI lineage: Eukaryota > Metazoa > Arthropoda > Insecta > Lepidoptera > Papilionidae > Parnassius > Parnassius apollo. The sequence continues at coordinate 6,253,886 of CAJQZP010000929.1, forward strand.
ACCAACTTCGGATAGAGGATTTCACAGTCGTTTTGGGCGAGATGAAAAGGTTTACAGCCTTTAATTATCCTGAATCGTTTACATTTCAACCTATTATATATGTTTACAATACTACCCTCACGTACCTTATAACACGTGAATATTGCAGTCCATTCATCACTGCAACCAACTTCGGATAGAGGTTTCCACAGTTGTTTTGGGCGAGATGAAAAGGTTTACAGCCTTTAATTATCCTGGATCGTTTACATTTCAAACAAAAACCCAGCATTAAGTAGCATGTTACGTAACATGTAAGAAGGTAGAACCTTCGCGAATTTCGGTCAAGGCGGCCAGTCTCAACGGAGAATAGCCATCGACGCAGGACAAGATTTTAATGCCCAAGTGTAAGCGCACAGGTATCCGACACGACCGGAGAGAGATAAGGCACAGATGTAGCTAGGTGTTTTTGTGCCATAGCATCCACTTACAACATCAGCAGGCCTATTCGCTGCTGACGGTGAATGGATAGTGAAGTGACTTTACGAGTCTATATACTCTATGATGTTACGTCATAAATATGTTTTATGAGCTGTTATAGCTCTTATAGAAAACTATATAGCAAGTGATGCAATATAAGTAGGCCTGAAGGTGGATTGTGAACTCATTCGCATCATACGCCCACACCCTTATATCTATAAAAAAATATCGACTTCATATACAAGGACTACCAAAGAAGTGAACCCCTGTGACTTATAAATATTCTGGTGATTCCCAAATCCTAAAGAATGCAAGTGCATTATACCAGTGTAAAGGCAATCGCTCTGCGATCACTCACTCAGACTGTCGGGTGAGTATAGTCAAATCTTGTAAGAATCTTTCATATTCTTAGTATATCCAACACTGGCTTTAATAACTGATAAAGAGAAAGAGTGAGAGTAATCTACTTATATGAATATATGAACCGAGTAGTGGTGGTGTAAGAATATCCACTACCCCATTATCATCCACTACCCCATTATCATCCACTACCCCATTATTATCGTGGGTGTCGTTAAAGGCGACAGAGGGAAGTAAATCGGAAGATGCTATATAATGCTATGCTGATGCTAATAATGACTAAAAATAAAAAACTGCGATTGCCAACCCGCTTGCCAAGTGACATAACAACCTAGAGGTGTGACACATAACCTACGACAAATAACCTAGGGGTGTGAGGCAATCTATGGCAGAGGCCAATGTTCAGCAGAAACAGAAACTTTTTTTATTCTATATAGATTATAAATAACACTTATTGAAAGTCACTTTTTTACTTTATCACTGGTTCGCATAAAAACCTCTGTTCTGGGAATAACCAGCAAGAAACCCAGCGGGACTATTTTTTTAAAAATAGCAGCTTACAATCATGCGTATTACAATTAACAACACGAATTAGAAATAGCTTGGTAGTGATCACCCTTCCCAAGGGTTTTTATCATTTATATCATCATCATCATTACAGCCCTTCACAAGTCCACTGCTGAACATAGGCCTCCCCCAAGTAATGCCACAAAGCACGGTCCTGAGCCACCTGCATCCATCGACTTCCTGCATGTCTTACCAGGTCGTCACTCCATCTAGTGGGGGGTCGCCCTACACTACGCCTACCGGTACGAGGCTGCCACTCGAGAACCTTTCTTCCCCATCGGTTATCGGTTCTTCGAGCTATATGGCCGGCCCATTGCCACTTCAGCTTACTAATCCGTTGGGCTATGTCGGTCACTCTGGTTTTACTGCGGATATCCTCATTTCTGAGTCTATCACGCAGAGAAACTCCAAGCATAGCCCTCTCCATAGCTCGCTGAGCGACCTTAAGCGTCCTCATACGGCCAGCAGTGAAGGACCACGTCTCAGATCCGTAAGTCATCACTGGCAACACGCACTGGTTGTACAATCTAGTTTTTAGAGATTGAGGTATACCTGACGAAAAGATATGTCGTAATTTCCCGAACGCTGCCCAGCCGAGTTGAATCCGTCGATTGACCTCTCGGTCGAAGTTGGACTTACCTAGTCGGACTATTTGTCCCAGGTAAACGTACTCGTCAACAACTTCGAGCATAGTGCTCCCAACAACTACCGGCATAGGTGTGACATGGACATTAAACATGATCTTTGTTTTGTCCATGTTCATCTTAAGACCTATCCGTTGGGAGGCACTATTGAGGTCATTGAGCATAATGCTTAAGTCCTCCAGCGATTCTGCCATAATGACTATATCGTCGGCAAATCGAAGGTGAGTGATGTACTCGCCATTGATGTTAATACCGTATCCTTTCCAGTCCAGTAGCTTGAAAACGTCTTCCAACGCAGCGGTGAAGAGTTTCGGGGATATAACATCACCCTGTCTTACACCTCTCTGCAGTTGGATAAGTTTCGAACTCTGGTTCTGTACTCGGATAGCCATCGTAGCCCTACTGTACAAACACTTCAGCACTTCGATGTACCGACAGTCAACTTGGCACCGCTGAAGGGACTGTAGCACCGCCCAAATTTCGACGGAATCAAAGGCTTTCTCATAGTCCACATATGCCAGGCAAAGTGGCAGATTGTACTCTTCGGTCTTCTGTACAATCTGCCGCAGGGTATGTATGTGGTCTATAGTACTGAAGCCTTTTCGGAAACCGGCTTGTTCGGGAGGCTGGAAGTCGTCGAGTCTGCGTGTGAGACGATTCGTAATGACTCTCGAAAATAGCATGTAGACGCGGCTCAGAAGGGAAATCGGTCTGTAGTTCTTCAAGAGAGCGTTGTCGCCTTTCTTAAAGAACAAAACCACCGCGCTTCTGCTCCACGCCTCCGGAGTAGTGCCACCATGGAGGACGGAATTGAAGAGCTTCCGAAGGACTTCAAGTACCGGTTTTCCACCCGCTTTCAGAAGCTCCGCTGTAATTCCATCCTCGCCCGGGGCCTTGCCGTTTTTAAGGTGGTGGAGAGCCATTCTAATCTCGCTCAGACTGACGTCCGGGATATCATCGGAATAGTTTCGGATAAGACTTGCTCTTGGATCGTTACTCACACTTGCGTGTGGCTCCAACGATGATGTGTACAGCTGCCCATAGAACCTCTCAAATCATATCATTTATAAATTCCTTAATATTATAATAATACTTTTTATACAAACTTAGTTTAATAAAGTTTTTGAACTTTTTATAATTCAAATTTTGTATATTTTCTGGGATTTTGTTGTAAAAGTGTATATGTGCATGGGCCCCAAGAATTAATTACTGACTCGGTGGAATTGAGTAAGTGGTACTACTAGCTTGTGTTTGTTCCTAGTATTTACAGCATGAATATCACTTATTTTTGTAAAACTACTTTTATTTTTATGTGCGTACATTACATTTTCATAAATGTATTGAGCGGCCAAAGTTAATATATTAAATTTCTTTAAATTTTTGTCTGAGTGACTTTATAGGTTTTAAATCATAGAATGTTCGAATGGCTCTATTCTTTGCAGTGGACTTTAATAAGCTGTAACGGTATTGGTAGTCTATATAAATATTGCGAAAACCAGCTAAGACCTGTTTAATTTAAAAATTATAGTTTTTAACCATTTAACCCTTTGAATAAAACTATATTTACGGATTTTATCGCGTTTTATTAACTATTTTAACTCATTTTTATTTCCCCAATAATTAATTTTTGTTCCGATCTACGCAGATCAGATCTACCAAAAATTAAAAAAAAATAATATTAAAAAACTGAAGGTTATAAATATCTATGATATAGCTAACTATGACATTGGGACGTCAAACATCTCAGTCCTCCCCGTGACCATAGGTGCTGTAATGCACCCGAAAAATCGGGAATTAACAATAAGTTAAAATAGTTAATTATACGCGACAAAATCCGTAAATATAGTTTTATTCAATGCGTAGTGTTCACGTAAATTTAAGAAATCATTACATTTAACCCTTCTCAACAATATAAAAACAAGTTTATTGTTATACGTTATTGTTAAGTTTATAGTCAATGTTTACCTGTCTTCCGAAGCCTGTACTAATCCATCAACTCTTTCTTAATTATAATCACTTGGATAGGTTGTACTCAAAAAATATATTTGAGACGAAAAACTGGCTTCAGAATAGTGGACACAATACAGAGCGGGGGTCCATCATAGTAGAGGTCTATCAAAAGGAGATCAGATCGATAGAGGCAGACAATGCATGTGGGCGTTAAGAAATCGAGACTATAAAAAACTAAGAAACATGAAACGAGGAATTATTCGCATCGTTTCCTTTGAGATTTCATAAAACCGGGGTTTTTATTGCAAAAAAAGCAGAAATGAGGGTAGATGGTAAAAAAACGTCGTGGACAAAAGGCGATGCACAAAGAGCTTTTTAATACTACTTTTTCTGTTGACCGTGTAGTTTCCTCGGTGGGCCTTCACACGTAAGCGAATATGTTTTACCTGACCAAGTGGTGTCAGTTACTACGAACTTAATATAAAAATTATTTTTTCAAATCTTGAACTTACAGCCTTTTCCTTGTTTATATAAATAAAAAAGTAAAATGTCTTACTAGGATAAGAGATGTATTCATTCGTCCTTTTTTTCTTAAAGTTAAAGGTACAGCCTATATACGTCCCACTTCTGGGCTCAGGTCTCCTCTCATTTCATAGAGGGTTTTAGGGCAAGGAATAGTCCGCCGCGCTGTCCCAATGCGTGTTGGCGAACCTCACATGTCGTCGAAATATTTTTTCTTATTTCTCAGACATGCTTGTATATATATATATATATATATATATATATATATATATATATATATATATATATATATGTATGTAAATATATATGTGTGTATGTATACGTGTGTGTATGTGTATGTATGTATGTATAATATATGTATAGTGTAGATGTTTGGTATTAAATAAAACACATATAGAATAATTTATTATATTATAATTTTTTTTTGGTATTTAATTTAACTTTTCTAACTTTCAATTGTTTACTTTTCTTTTGTTTCTACTGTAATAATGAAAACATGCATAATTCTCTTAGTGTTACCTGTATTACAACTCTGGGAGAGGCCGCTGATTCCTAAGATACAGACTCGTCTAGTTTGGGAGTCAGAGACTTCAAAAACTTTTGTGATTTGTTTTTGTTGATAATAAAGAATTATTATTATTATTATGCAAGTTTCCTCACGTTGTTTTCCTTCACCGCCGAGCACGTGGTGAATCAGCACTTAAAATTGCAATTAACGATTTCATTGGTGCCGGCGGGGATCAAACCCGGTTTGCTTGCGTATTGCGAAATTTACAGCGAGCGCTAACCATCTGAGTTACCACGGCTCTTTTTTTCTTACCCAATATGAAATATACCAAAGAATACTTCGTATTACTTCATACTAACGTTAGTTAGTGTGCGGCCGTGTAGTGGCGGTGTAAGAATATCCACTACTCCATATTATCGTCCTGTGGGTGTCGTCAGAGGCGACAGAGGGATATTGAAACAGGTGACGGGCAGCATCATTGTCCTGCTACAACTCAAAATAATAAAAAAACTGCGGTTCACAACCCGCTCGCCAAGCGTGTCAACTATGGCGAAATCCCCTCTATGAGACATGTTCAGTGGTGGATTTTATAGGCTGTGATGATGATGAACACTACCGTTATAGCCTATTAAAAACCCTACTAAACATAGGCCTCCCCATATTTGCTTCATAGAGTGGATATTTTATACGTGGTAGAGCCATGCTGCAGTTATATTAGTAGTATAGTTGTAGCACGAATGGGTCGGCTCGACCGGGGAAGGACCATGCCCTCACAGAATACTAGCGTAAAATAGTAACTTAATGCTGCTGTGTCTCGTATGGTGAGTGTAGAGATCCGGAGACCCTTTTTACTGGAAACGAGGCATTCCATCTTAGTCATTATGGTTAACAACGCATCTGCATCGCACCCTTTTTTACTGGAAATGACGCATTCCATCTTAGTCCTCACGGTTGACAACTCATCTGCATTTTGATTTGTAATCGAGGATAGATGTAGATGTCTATGGGCCGCAGCAACCACTTATCATCAGGTGGACTGTTTGCTCGTTTGTCACCCAATCTTATAAAAAAAACTTGCCATAGTTGCCACGCTCAGCAGGCGGGTTGGTATGTCACCAACCCGCCTGCTGAGCGTGGTTTCGTTTCGTCAGTGTTGGTTTTGTTGTTATTATGAAGAAGCTGCTGCATATCTTCTACTTTGTTTCCCTCTGTTGCTTTTTACGACGGCTGCAAGTTCATCAGCTATTAGGGCTAAAATGCCAACCGTATACAAAATTTGTTCACGAATACAGGATATTTTTTGTCGTATGTTATTGTTACTAAAATCTCCTCCTCTCTATATTACCCACAGACCGATATGCTGTAGCGGGTATTCTTACACCACCGCTACATAGTCACCACTATACTACATAGATACCAAAAGTACCAATTATAAAACACTAGAAATTATTCAAAATTATAAAATTTATACAATATTTTTTAAAATGTATACAATATATTTTAAATTGTATACTATATATTTTAAAATGTATACAATATATTTTAAAATATATACAATATATTTTAAAATGTATACAATATTTTTTAAAATGTATACAATATATTTTAGTAAACGTTAAGCAGACATCAATAGTTAGTAGACTTCAGAATAGTTGAAAATAATCCATAAATATAAATAGAATTACTACAATTAAGTCTGTTTATAATGTTAAAATAGAAGCTTTTTACTAAATACATATGAAAGTATATACGGTACATATAACAAAAATAATACAAATTTTAAAATATTTGTCTGTCTGTCTGTTTGTTCCGGCTAATCTCCGAAATGGCTCGACCGATTTTGACGTCACTTTCACCGACAGATAGCTGATGTTATGAGGAGTAGCTTAGCTACTTTTATTTTACAAAAAGAATTAGGGTTCCGCGCAAGAAAAATAAAACCCATGAAATCGTAATAACATCCACCCGGATGAAGTCGCAGGGAACAGCTAGTAGTTAATAAATGTATACTTTCTTATGTATAGGCGAATACCAAACATTGAATAAAACGAATATTATACGAATCCGTAAAATAGTTTTATACAATAAAAGGATATTGCTAAAAAAAAAACAAATAACAAATTGTACAGTTGTACACTTCGGGACAAAATTAAGTGTGACATGACATCATTTGCGAAGCATGACGCGTGTCGCAAGCGCGAACGCTCCGACCACAAGTTACAGACACAATAATTTGACTCTGGGCCAGGGCAGGGTGGAGCGGCGACAGATTGCGCGCGTCCGTTAATGACAGACCGCCGATACTCGTGTGTCCAGCCCGTATCCATTCAATGCAAATCTTACTCTTTGGGTTCAGAAATTGTTAGACAAGACATGACACGTGAACACGAAGGTTGGTAAAGGTTTTGTCACTACGTACCCTTTTAAATGTCATGCTGTGTGAGTTGAAGGATTTTTCATTAATTATTTTATTATATTACCCGCCGGAGTTCACTATAAGATCAAGCAACCTTAGAATAAAATAATCTAGACTTTCATGATATAGTAATTAAATATCCTTGAGATTTTGCTGTCAACTTTTATTTTGAGAGTGAAAACTGCATAATGGATGTTCCTAAAAAAAAATATTTAGCAACTATTCTAGAACGACGGAAAGTGATCTGCGATGCTCCACTATATTTAAAGAATGAATAAGATTGGTAAAACCCGATGAGTGCTTGTTCCGTCTCTGTATGAAAAGTTTTATACAGCACTGAGTCCCTGTGCAAACTCAGGGCCGCAGTAGTGTTTAAATTTATCTATAATCAAAGCTTTTTATTCTCATCATTACAACCCTTCACAAGTCCACTGCTGAACAAAGGCCTCCCCCAAGGAACGCCACATAGCACGGTCCCGAGCCTCCTGCATTTGCCTCATTGACTTCCTGCACGTTGTCACCCCATCTAGTAGCGGCACGCCCTACACTTTACCTGCTGGTACGAGGCTGCCACCCGAGAGCTTTTTCAACTCGATAACCAAACTCTTTATATGTTATGAAAAATTGAAGTTCATTATTCTCCATCATGAAATGATTAGCCTATAAACCGAATATTGTTGCACGTAGGCACGTAGGTACCAAATGACAATTAGTTAAGCAATCAAGTTTCTTATTTAAAAATATGGATTTAAAATTATTCTAGTAGAGAACGTTATAGTTCCATATTTTGTACATTCAAACTAACTGAAGAAAGACAGTATACCATAATAGATAGAATAAAAGTTTTATGGGTATGCTACCGACACTCAATAGATATTCCTTTTGACCTTTCTATCGCATGCATATCTCTTCGCGGCGTACACAATGACCCCCTCGCGATGACAGGCCGCCTGCCCACGCGCAGGCTCATTCTAATCACACCTATCCAAGCCGCCGCGGCACCGTGCGTCCATTCATGGGTTAATGGAATTGCGTTTTACTCGTATATTTAATTTATGCCAATGGGAAGGCACATTTGTTTATGATTTCGAGTGAACATCATACTTACATTTTCGCGACTAACACGTTATAATTTCTTATATTTACGCAAGTATTAAACATTGAATGTAACTATTTATACGGATATAATCGTGTTTAACTTATTTTTAATTCCCAAAGTTTCGGGTACTTTATAGCATCCATGGTCACGGGGGTGGGGGGCGCTGAGATGTTTGACGTCCCAATGTCATAGTTAGCTCGGGTACCTTCAGTTTAGATAGTTACCACACGTTATCACATGACTCAGCTAATGGTCCATAGACATATATTCCGGTAAAAAGTGTCTCCGGACACTCACTATACGAAACATTAAACTGCTGTTTTACGCTGGTGTTCTGTGAGAGCGTGGGCCCAGGTCAAGTCGATCTATTCGTCGTATAACCATAATATAACGGTAGAGCGGCTCAATTACGTGTAAAATATCTAAATTACGTATTATAAAATTATTGAATTATTTTATTTTATTAATTCAAATAAGGCGCCAGAAAAAATAATAAAGTTGTGACCCCACTCTCTATATTGTTTACGAGGATCTGAAGTGTTCCTTCGTTTTAAATAATTGATATGTAAACCCATAAAACGGTAATTATTATTTTATAGGTTTAATAAGTAAAATTCCATAGGATATTTTAAGCAATTTCCTTTATATAATCCAGACAACTTTTAACAGCAATAAAATGACGTAGCTTTTGGATTTGTTTTCAAAATAATCTCTTCATCACAAGACGTAAGCACAGTAGCCCAGTGAGGCACTACTGGATTGATAGGCAAAAAGACGAAGTTCAATCTCCGTCAGCACCGACGAAATTATTAATTACAATTTTAGACGAAGGAAAATATCCCAATTTTATCATAAGGAGAACATGGCAGTGAAACTCTTTTGTCTGGGAAATTAAAAATATTTTTCAGCAAGAACATAAATACATACCTAGGCTGATATTTAATTATATATCTCGAGACTAGAAAACTAATTTACAATTTTGTTTTGGCTATTATTCAAAACACTGCAATTGGTGTGCTGCGAGGGTGCCAGATATGGTGTAGCAATATTTAAAAACAAAATATTACCGTGACAGGCATGAACAAAAGTGAACAGTGAAAGGCTGTTTAAAAATTTAAATCATCAACAAAGGTGCGTCCAAACCACTGGCCAGTATGCTAATAAGTAACAAATATGAAATGTCAAACTTCTCAACTTTGTTATGTTGATGACTGTACATTTCTGTTACCACACCCTTTATATTTGAAGCGAGTTAAAAAATAAATTGAATGGGTCATCATTCATAGGCACGATCCATTCATAGCACAACAAGATTTTTTTGCTAACAGGAAATTGAACTGTGTTATTAAGATTTTTTGTAGAAGTAAGGGTGACAAACCAGCAGACAGTTCACCTGATAGTTAGATAGTGGATACTAAGGCGCATAGACTTAGACACCTACATCTATCAACAATTTTTGAACTCAACTAATAAAACCTACTATCATATTCATTCATTACTTTTTATTCATCTACAGACTAATATATACGATTACTGCCTCGTTGGTCTAGTGGTTGTAGTAGGGCGACCGTTGATCATGAGGGCCTGGGTTCGAACCCCGGGTCGGGTCAAAAAATTAATTATTGAGTTTTTCTGTCAAGAAATTCTAAATAGTTGCCCGGAGTAAGGAAGTTGGCTGTGTTTCACCCCCGTGACTCGGAAAGCACGTAAAGCCGTTGGTTCTGCGCCTGATCACTCTCCGGTCGTGTCGGTTTACCGTCCCATCGGATTATGAGAGTGAGGGAATAGAGAGTGGACCTGTGCTTGTGCATACACTTGGGCACTATATTCCTATCTTGCGCTGATGGCTAGCCTCCGTTGAGGCAGGCCGCCGTGGCCGAAATTCGGTCTCGAGGACATTATTATTATATGCGATGGTATAACGTCATCTTTTAGAAGAAAAGAGGTATTTAGTTGCGGGATTCAAACACGTGGTAGTCTTGGCCATGCTGTAACTTTATTAGTGGTATAGTAGTAGCACGAATGGGTCGGTTCGACCGGGAAAATACCACGCTCTTACAATACCAGCTAAAATAGCCGCTTAACGCTGCTGCGTTTCGTATGGTGAGTGAGCTGCAGACTTTTTACAGAATTATTAGTGCTATAGTAGTAGCACGAATGGGTCGGTTCGACCGGGAAAGTACCACGCTCTTACAATACCAGCTAAAATAGCAGCTTAACGCTGCTGTGTTTCGTATGGTGAGTGCTGAGAGCTGCAGACTTTTTACAGAATTATTAGTGGTATAGTAGTAGCACAAATGGGTCGGTTCGACCGGGAAAGTACCACGCTCTTACAATACCAGCTAAAATAGCCGCTTAACGCTGCTGTGTTTCGTATAGTGAGTGCTGAGAGCTGTAGACTTTTTACAGAATTATTAGTGGTATAGTAGTAGCACGAATGGATCGGTTCGACCGGGAAAATACCACGCTCTTACAATACCAGCTAAAATAGCAGCTTAACGCTGCTGTGTTTCGTATGGTGAGTGCTGAGAGCTGCAGACTTTTTACAGAATTATTAGTGGTATAGTAGTAGCACAAATGGGTCGGTTCAACCGGGAAAGTACCACAATCTTACAATACCAGCTAAAATAGAAGCTTAACGCTGCTGTGTTTCGTATGGTGAATGCTGAGAGCTGCAGACTTTTACAGAATTATTAGTGCTATAGTAGTAGCACGAATGGGTCGGTTCGACCGGGAAAGTACCACGATCTTACAATACCAGCTAAAATAGCAGCTTAACACTGCTGTGTTTCGTATGGTGAATGCTGAGAGCTGCAGACTTTTACAGAATTATTAGTGCTATAGTAGTAGCACGAATGGGTCGGTTCGACCGGGAAAGTACCACGATCTTACAATACCAGCTAAAATAGCAGCTTAACACTGCTGTGTTTCGTATGGTGAATGCTGAGAGCTGCAGACTTTTACAGAATTATTAGTGGTATAGTAGTAGCACGAATGGGTCGGTTCGACCGGGAAAATACCACGCTCTTACAATACCAGCTAAAATAGCAGCTTAACGCTGCTGTGTTTCGTATGGTGAGTGCTGAGAGCTGCAGACTTTTTACAGAATTATTAGTGGTATAGTAGTAGCACAAATGGGTCGGTTCGACCGGGAAAGTACCACGCTCTTACAATACCAGCTAAAATAGCCGCTTAACGCTGCTGCGTTTCGTATAGTGAATGCTGAGAGCTGCAGACTTTTACAGAATTATTAGTGGTATAGTAGTAGCACGAATGGGTCGGTTCGACCGGGAAAGTACCACGCTCTTACAATACCAGCTAAAATAGCAGCTTAACGCTGCTGCGTTTCGTATAGTGAATGCTGAGAGCTGCAGACTTTTTACAGAATTATTAGTGGTATAGTAGTAGCACAAATGGGTCGGTTCGACCGGGAAAGTACCACAATCTTACAATACCAGCTAAAATAGCAGCTTAACGCTGCTGTGTTTCGTATGGTGAGTGCTGAGAGCTGCAGACTTTTTACAGAATTATTAGTGCTATAGTAGTAGCACGAATGGGTCGGTTCGACCGGGAAAGTACCACGCTCTTACAATACCAGCTAAAATAGCAGCTTAACGCTGCTGCGTTTCGTATAGTGAGTGCTGAGAGCTGCAGACTTTTTACAGAATTATTAGTGGTATAGTAGTAGCACAAATGGGTCGGTTCGACCGGGAAAGTACCACAATCTTACAATACCAGCTAAAATAGCAGCTTAACGCTGCTGTGTTTCGTATGGTGAGTGCTGAGAGCTGCAGACTTTTTACAGAATTATTAGTGGTATAGTAGTAGCACTAATGGGTCGGTTCGACCGGGAAAGTACCACAATCTTACAATACCAGCTAAAATAGCAGCTTAACGCTGCTGTATTTCATATGGTGAATGCTGAGAGCTGCAGACTTTTACAGAATTATTAGTGGTATAGTAGTAGCACGAATGGGTCGGTTCGACCGGGAAAGTACCACGCTCTTACAATACCAGCTAAAATAGCAGCTTAACGCTGCTGTGTTTCGTATAGTGAATGCTGAGAGCTGCAGACTTTTACAGAATTATTAGTGGTATAGTAGTAGCACAAATGGGTCGGTTCGACCGGGAAAGTACCACAATCTTACAATACCAGCTAAAATAGCAGCTTAACGCTGCTGTGTTTCGTATAGTGAGTACTGAGAGCTGCAGACTTTTTACAGAATTATTAGTGCTATAGTAGTAGCACGAATCGGTCGGTTCGACCGGGAAAGTACCACGCTCTTACAATACCAGCTAAAATAGCCGCTTAACGCTGCTGTGTTTCGTATAGTGAATGCTGAGAGCTGCAGACTTTTTACAGAATTATTAGTGCTATAGTAGTAGCACGAATGGGTCGGTTCGACCGGGAAAGTACCACAATCTTACAATACCAGCTAAAATAGCAGCTTAACGCTGCTGTGTTTCGTATGATGAGTGCTGAGAACCACAGACCCCTTTTACAGAAAATACATTCCATCTTAGTCCTCGCAGGTGGCATTTGTGTTTTGATCCATAATCGTGGATAAAAGTGGATGTCTATTGGCCTCAGCAACCACTTACCATTAGGTGGACTGTGTGCTCGTTTGTCACCCTTATCCTATACAAAAAAAGAATCGCGGCGTCCAACGCTGAAACTCACTGCTAAGCTATCGCGCTGTCATAGGTAGTTTTATAAAGTTAGGTCAGGTTAGGTTAGGTGAGGTACATCTGGCTTTGACCAACATGAATAATGAATAAAATAATTTCAATGATGTTAGATTAAAACTACTTTTACGGATTTTATCGCGTTTAATTTTAATTTTAATTATTTTTATTTTTAATTCCCGACTTTTCGGGTGCTTTCTGGCGCCCATGGTCACAGGGGACTAAGGTGACTGACGTCCCGATGTCATTGTTAAACCCGAAGTACCTTCAACTTTTTTTAATTATTGTTTATAGTCCGATCTATGCAAAATGAACTGTCTTGAGGTCTTGGAGTGGTATGTTCGGGTTTAGTTTTATTTTGATTGATTATAGGGTCCCAAGCAGATGGTAGCACCCAGCCTTCTCCTATAATATATAAATGTTTTTTAATTTCAGTAGCCTCACGTATCATCCTTGGTAGGAATCGGTGTTCTTTCGCGAGGATTTGTGGTCTATCAAATCTGATGTAATGGTTGGGGCCGTCTAGGATATGATCACACCATAAACAATAATTCAAAAAGCTGAAGGTACTCCGGGTTTAACAATAATATCGGGACGTCAGTCACCTCAGTTCCCCGTGACCATGGCATCCGAAACGTCGGGAATTAAAAATAAGAAAAAATTAAAATTAAACGCGACAAAATCCGTAAAAGTAGTTTTAATCAATGTATAGTGATCGCGTAAATATAAGAAATCATCAATGATGTTATTAAAACCATTGATAAAATTTAATATATTTATCACAGTAGTGTAATATATGTGTCACCGTGTGACGATGTAAGAATATCCACTATCCTATATCGTCCCATGGGTGTCGTAAGATGTGACAGAGGCAAACTAAAACAGATTGGCGGCAGCATCTTCCTAATAAAAACTCAAAATATTAAAAAAAACTGCCGTTGCAAACCCGTCTGCCATGCGTGGCAACTATTGCATAGTCTATTGCATTGTATATGAGGACTATGTTCAGCCGTGGACTATTATAGTTTGATAGACGGATATCAATCATGCGGGATTTTCATTTAATACACTTTGCCTTAGCACCAGCTTGAAAAACTATTGAATGATCTGGAAATAATTCTATGGTTTAGTTTTTTGAGATCGCTGGTTACTTTTTTAAGCAAGATCACAACCTTTACTCTATGTTTTTCTTCAATTTTAATGGAGGACCCTTAGGTATGGCCTATTTTTTAAAAAGAATATTTAAAATTGGTTTACAATTGGCGAAATTATGATATCACATACAAAAACATACAGTCGAGTTAAAAACCTTCCAATTTATGGAAGTCAGCTAAAAAAGCTAAAACTTAAAAAGTAAAAAGAAAATAAATAGAAATTCCACATCCATAATATATATTTCTACTAACTGGCCAGGCAGACTTAGTTTTGCCCTTTCCGACGACCCTTAGTCCTTTAAAAATCTTTAAATTCGCAAAAAAAATTATGAAGGTCAGTTATCGGGAAGAAAACTATCATCTCTCTCAAGTTGGAGCAAGCAATACACATTTACCAAATTTCATTGAAATCGGTTGGGTGGTTGGTATTAAATGAAAATCCCGCATGATTGATATCCATCTATCAAACTATAATAGTCCATGGCTGAACATAGTCCTCATATACAATGCAATAGACTATTTGAGACGTAATTTTTACATATAAAAATAAATTCGATCAATTTGGTTTGATTTCAAGTTTTAATATATGATAAAAACGAATCATATTGACCCATCAATGGCTCGTCTCCGATTAATTACGTTGGATAATTTTATTTTCAAGGCTGTTTTAATTTTTTTTTTATTCGTCACAGATTCGAAATTGATCGTACTCACGCTGTCTTACGGCTAGTGGGCAGAGGCAGACGTCCGTTTAGCAACTATCTCATCACGACTCCCATTAATTACGTGCTGTTTACCGCTCATTATGAATAGACCAAACCAATTATAATCTTTCATAACAGCGTCCAACGTATTGTTATATAACGTTGTAGTGATTTATATTGCTTTTTGTTTTAGTTGACTGTATCTATTAGAACAATATGGAAGATCAATTACTTTTACATCGTTTGCCTGGTTGGTCAGCAGTCAACACTGAATATGATTTAAAATATCACTTTTTATACAACGTTGCTTAATGAATATCACTTACAGTATGATATAGGTATTAAACATCCTTCTGAGAAAGTGTGGAGTAAAAGGTCTGTAGAAATTTATAAAATATTTTTAGTATCTCGTATATAGTGTTTTTATAGAATTAAGGGTAACAAACGAGCACATAGTCTACCTGATGGTAAATAGATACCAACATACATAGTAAACTAAAGTATAGTAAAGTTACAGCCTATATACTTCCCACTGCTGGGCACAGGCCTTCCCCTCATTTATGAGAGGGTTTTAGGGCAAGGAAATTTCCGCCGCGCTATCCCAATGCGTGTTGACAAACTTCAGATGTCTTCGAAATATTTTATTTTCTTATTCCTCAGACATGCAGGTTTCCTCACGATGTTTTCCTCGCCACCGAGCTCGTGGTAAATCAGCACTTAAAATTGCAATTAACAATTTCATTGGTGCCGTCGGGGATCGAACCCGGGTTACTCGCGTTCTGTTATATTTAAAGCGAGCGTTAACCCTGTGAGCTACCACGGCTTGCAACATACATATCCTTAATAAATAATAAAATGCAGCCCAGCATCTCTACTTTATAAGGTTTGAGTTCGGCCTATTTGGATCAGTGGGAGCATCGTGGGTGTCGTAAGAGGCAACCTAATGAGATGAAACAGGTAGGCAGCAGCATCTTCCTGATGACAACTCAAAATAATTAAAAAAACTGCATCTGCCGAAGCAACAGTCAAGCTTTGCCACCTTATCTCCATATGACGGGAGTCCTTTGTTCAGTGAACTTTTAATAGACCGTATTGGATGATTTTCCGCTATCAAACATCTGCGATTCATACAATCGGATAATTGTCGCAAGATTATTTTATGACTTTCCAATTTTATTTTATGAATATGCAGCGACGTTACAATTAAATATTATAATTTTAACACATGGCATTTGCCACGTTGTTTATTAACAAAATTAAATGCATTTTACTTCGTCCGATCATTTTGCTCGTACAGTCGGCGTCTGCGACACTAAGTGCGCACAAAATGACATATTATTCGAATGTCGAAACTGCAGTTGTGTCGTGCAAATTGGCAATGCGGTCGTCGTTTATGCGTGTGGCCTGTCCGCCAACTGTTGTCGCTTTGCCAAAAAATAATAATAAACAATAAAAAGTATTACGCAACAGGTGAAAGCGTAGTGACCGGACCTAAATACTTAATCTACGGGGCACAAGCCAACCGCAATGCTCACTTTATTTAGAAAATGTTATATTTTAACCGAAGACCGCATGATACCGTACACATGGCTTAAGACATCATAAGCTTTAAGCAACACAGACGGCTAACCACTGCTTGCACTTGAATGAAATGATATTGAGTCATTGTCAGCCCTCAAACAGTTGATTCCTGGACATGGGCCTCTGTGAAAGGCCGACGAAAGGAGTAATCTTCATTAATTGCGGTCAGTACAAATTTGGAGATCTTAGACCATTTGTTTTGAATATTAACTCTAATACATCTCTTCGGTCTCACATACATACATCGGAAATACGTGTACAGAGTTGCATGGAGGCTGAACATAGGCCGCCCCATAGATTTCCTCATAGGGAAGATTTTGCCATAGTTGCCACGTTTGGCAAGCGGGTTAGTCGCTACAGCTTTTTTACGTAAGTAGGTATTTTAAGAAAACAAAGTATGTTTTCTAGTTAAGACGTCTCGTACGTTGTGAACGTTTATTTAATAGATTAGTCTCTTCATTAAAAAAGGAACATAGTTTTTTTTTGGTGAGGATAACAACTTGAACTGCACATTGCCAACTGCTAGTAGTGATTATTAGGTACATAAAGTTAAAGGTAAAAGTTACAACCTATATACGCCCCACTCCTGGGCACAGCCGCTCATTTCTGAGAGGGGTACATATTGTTATAAAACGATAGTAATCAGTGGAATATTATATACCTATTAATTTTAATGTTTTACGAATTATCCTTTTGTTTTAATGCATGTTAAGCAAATTGTAAATAAAACTTAAATTAGAAATTAGGAACTTATATGTATTGTAAAGAAATTATATAAATATTATATAATAATTTTATTAAACAATAAAAGAATACGTATCACAGGTTGGCAAGTTACTACACTATAAAATCAAGAAATCTGCGGTTTGCTAATAACTTTATAAGCTATACAAAATATACACTGACCAGGAATAATCGCTTTTCAAGACAATTCTGAAATGAACGGAGTTGTGTATTGCTACATAAAATAGTAGATAAATAATTAACCGCAATAAAAACCTCATAATATTACCCTATGTTCCCTCTTTAGGAAAAATTTAAGAAAAAGTTTAAATAAGGAATGTACTAATACACTTACTTACGCAAGCTGCTCTTACAGACAATGTATTGCTCTTTCCAGTAGATGCGACTCTGAGAGACGGAGTAAATTTGGATTGAAATAAAATCTTCGAATTCACCCCGGATCGGTGGGAGTTCATATATAAAATAACGCGACTTTTCAGGTTCGGATTTTCTAAACTTCTTTTTCGGTACTAAATTAACTTAATACAATGTGTATGATGACTCACATTTTTGATCTATAAATACAGAATTTGTAATTGAAGTTATTAAATAGCCATCTTTCGACTACTAGCATAGACAAAATTAATTTTCATATTGTGTGAATATGACCTCAATCGGTAAAATCGTTCAAAGTTACGCGATCATTAACAGGCCCATCAACAACACAACACAACGATTATATATTTATATAAAGGTTTGCATACACACCTTGAAACTACATTAAAAATAATTTTTTGCATACACATATTATAAACACGTATAAAAATTTACAATGCTGTGTTATTCCCTGCCTTAATGTATGGTAGTGAGAGTAGTGTGTGGTTGAAGAGACACGAGACTAGAATAAATGCTGTAGAAATGTGGTCATTAAGGAGTATGTTAAGGCTGAATCTGAATGGCCGGTTGAAAAATTGTGTCATAAGAGAAAAGTTTGGTTTGCAAGATGATGTCGTGACAAGTATTGAAAAAGGATTTTTTTATAGGAAAACACTCACCTGATGGTAAGTGACTGCCGCCGCCCACGAAAAACCGCAGCACCAGGGGAATTGCAGATGGGTTATCGGCCTTTTAGAAAGGAGTAAGCTTTTTTCTTGAAGGTCCCTAAGTCGTATCGGTCCGGAAAAGTCGCCGGTGGTAAACAATTCCACAGAGAAGTTGTACGAGGAAGAAACGTGCGTACTTGTACGTAAAACGTGCAGTAGTGGACTGCCAAGCATCCAGATGGTGAGGATGGCATCGGGAATTTCGGCGCGATGTGCGTTCGTGAAATTTGGCGACTGGAACTAATCCGAACAATTCCTTAGAACACTCCCCATGGTAGATACGATAGAAAACGCAAAGGGGTACAACATCCATACGCAGTGCCAGTGAATCAAGCCGATCAGAAAGCATTCGGTCGTCGACGATTCGAATCGCTCTGCACTGGATGCGGTCAAGAGAAAGGAGCTGGCACTGGAGTGTCCCGGCCCAGAGATTAAAACAGTATTATTTCATGTGAGGCCGAATTTGCGCTTTGTAAAGTTGCAAGCGATGTGCCGTTAAATACTGTCTCGCTCTGCTAAGCACGCCAAGCTTTTTAGAGGCCAATTTGGCGTTCCCTTCCTAGTGACCATAAAACTGCTCACTATTCGATATGTCGATGCCGAGGATTCTGATGCAAGCTGAGGCAGCAAGGGGTGTGCCTTCAAACTGAGGAGACACGACAAAGGGGTTCTTTTTAGCGTTTAACGCGCTCACTTGTAATAAATACTACTGTAGTTTCGCTAAGTGTTTATGTTTATGTATATTATTAAAAGAACCTATTATTTTTTAATGTTACGATAAAATTTACAAAATAGACCAACAATCAAGGGAGCTGCGTGCAGTTTTAAACAAGACAATCTATACTTTTTTTTTAAGAATATTAACAATGCTGTAAACATTACTAATATTCCCCTTAACCACTCGTGGTAAGCTTAAATTGCTTGTGTTACGAGTGGTTCACGCCAGTAGTCGAATGGCGAATTCGAACCCACGACCTTTTTGAGTTCGCGGTCCGCGCACTGCCATTAGGCTACAGTCGCTTCAAATACTTTCATTTTGTTTTATTTTAACAGTCGTTCGTCACATTTTCTTCCTATTACCTATTAGTATTATTAAATTTAATAGCAAATATAAGATGCTCACAAGCAAGCAATAAGCCATCTTTTAATTAATATATAACTGCGACTCCAACCATTTCATTGTGTTCTTGTATGAATTAAGTAACATTTGGTAAGACCGCGAAAGTGGAAATATTCCGATCATTGTATGACGCATAGGAATTGAAGTAAACGTGTTATTACTGAAGGAGTTTTTTTTTTCATTCTTTCATTGTGAACACGACACCTTTGTCGAATATATGTGGCTACTTGCTTTTGTTGATGTTTTTAATTTCGTATTAACAGATACGAGACATGCGAAAACTATGCATATATAAGACCGATTAGTGGGTTCTCATCCGCCTTTTGACTTTAAGATATGGATTCTTAAAACCTGTGATAAAAAAGGTGATTTATCGTAATCACTACGCTTTTGAGTCAGATTAGTAGTTTTTTCACTGATGTTTTCAACAGTCACAAAAGTTGCTTAAAACCAATTCTAAAATAAAATGAGCGTATCCTTATACGTTCCAAGCCTATTAAGACAAAAGAGGAAGGTATATAGATTTTCTTATCGTGTACTACGCTGCTATTCTCTCAGCGCCTGTTATGTTGCATAATGCAGCCTAAAGCCACAGTATTCCCAGTTTAAAAATCAATTTTAAATTTAGAACGTGTGACGGTTGACCTCCGGCCCACATGACTGTCAGCCCACGCCAGCCACTCATTTGCCATTCGCCTCGCGTACCCATTGTTTTTACTTTTATTCCAATTCAGAATCCTTGATGTTTCAACATAACCAAAGGCCTGTCAAAGAGTTCATAACAACCAATTAACTTTGACCCGACTTAATATTTAGTTTTCTCCCTGGGAAATGAATAACTTTAGTCGTAAAAAAGATTGATATACCCTACACTAACATGTGTTTATAGGATAGGGTGACAAAATGGTAAGTGATTGCTATGGCTCATAGACATCTACATCTATCCTCGATTACGAATCAAAATGCAGATGCGTTGTTAACCATAATGGCTAAGGTGGAATTCCTCGTTTCCAGTAAAAGGGGTCTTCCGGTTCTCTACACTCACCATACGAAATACAGGAGCATTAAGCTACTATTTTATGTTGGTAAGAGTGTGGTCCATCCTCGGTCGAGCCGACCCATTCGTGCTACAACTATACTATTAAAAATGTCCTCCAAACCGAATTTCACATGTGCACTCTCTATTCCCCCACTCTCATAATCCGATGGGACGGTAGGTAAACCGACACGACCGGACAGAGATTAGGCGCAGGACTAACATCTTTACGTGCTTTACGAGGCACGGGGTTGAGACACCGTCAACTTCCTGACTTCGGGCAGCTACTGAGAATTTCTTAACGGAAAAACTCAATATTTAATTTTTTGGCTCGACCCGGGATTCGAACACCGGACATCATGAACAGCAGTAGCTCTACTACAACCACTAGATCAACGAGGCAGTCTATATACTACTAATACAACTGCAGCATGGCTCTACCAAGTATATTTCTTCTTCTTTAGTTTAGTTTAGTTTACGACGGGCTGTTTTTGCAACTTCACGTCTACACGCGTATTTTTCATGTGGGCAGGAACATTTTGATTGTTCGACCCATGAAATCTTTTCGAAGAAGTTCAACAGTCCTATGTTGAGAGCAACTTTGGTGAGTGATTCCGGCGTGCCAAGACGTTTAGCCCTATATATAGCGACCTACAGACAGGCCAGCAACACCTGCGCCCTCTTTTCCCAGAGGCCTCACAAAGGCACAATAAAGCTTATCACCAGTCCTGTCCCTAAAGGCAGGGATCACTTAGCCAACCCCAACACGCCATTCCCCTCCCTACCCCTTCTTCGCAAAAAAAAAAAAGGCCAGCAACACATGAACCGCCGTTTGCTCCTTCCTCATACATGCCCTGCACAGGACTATATGTAGCACCTATAGTAAATAAATGTGTATTAAAGAAGCCATGTCATGTAATAGCACTTGCTGCTATTCTGAAAGCTGGTTTAATCTCATTAAAACCTTGGTTATACGACTGTTTATTTCTGGCAAGGTCACCCTAGCTTGCCTACAGTCTACTAGATTTTGCCAAAGCTGAGTGTGTTGATTAGTAAGGTTATTACGTACCAGAAAACGAAAGTTACCAAAAGGGATGACCGGTTCCGGCCCTATAACGGCCATACTCTCCTGGCCGGCTCGTCTGCTGCGTCGTTGCCCCCGGATCCACTGTGCCCCTTGATCAATTGTAGAGCCTTCTTCTTTGAAGTCCTGGACATGGGCTTCCCTGTTTGTAGAGGATATGTATTATTCGCTACACTTGGCACGTAGATTGTCTTTTTCAGTACCAGTCGTATTGCAATTCTGACGCTACTCTCCGTCGCTGGTTAATATTTTATAATTCGATATGTAACAAAAATACAGACATGCTGATTTCGAAACTTTTACAAGATGGGTCCTTTATGACCACTTAAATATATGGAGGTCTTAAATGTAAGCGATAGCACGTATTTTATCAAAAAGACATGAAATTTATCGACATCTATTCCAAATAATGTTATAAAGTGTACTAATGAAGTAGAGGCCATCTAGTGATATGAAAAAACATATTATCTTTTTTCTGGCCAAGCTGCCAAAAGCCAACGACGTCCCAGTTTAGTTTCTATATTTTGACTTTGATTTCTTACTTTCCTCGATTTCTAATTTCATTGAAGGCAGTCCCTCGTAGTAACGCAACAGTCAACCTTGAGTTGACTGTTGCGATACTACGAGGAACTGCCTTCTAAAGTTTGAATTTATTTTAATTATCAAAAAATTCGTCCTATTCATATAGAGGTTGTTACTTTAACTTATAATAGAATCTGTGACTTCATTTTGGTTTTCATAATATGAATCACAAATTAGATTTTTTACAGATTTATAAGTAAAAGTGTCAATTATTTAAACACAAGGAAAGTGCTTAAAATGAAATATTATTGAGGAACGTAAATTTTTATACACTAAATTCGGTTAAAAATGGATAACAAAATATGTGTTACTTGTATGACAGAAGAACTTCAAAAATATTGAATATTTAGGTATCTAATATGTAAATTATATTAAAGAATTATGAAGACTGGCAACTATAATTATCTTTGGTTTCTGGTGATGATATTGTTGTTACCCTTTTAGCTTTAACACATTCGTAGGTCTCAGGGCCCGCGGCCTCAAAGGCTGCAGGCTGCAAAAGGATGAATTTAAATCATACCGTATTGTAATTTGCGTAACGATGACTTCTATGGTAGTGCACAGTATGCGTGGGTGAGTTATCTAACGGCCGTCCGAGCAGGGGGTACGCAGCCCCGGCTCTGACAGCTAACTCGTATCGTTCTGTTCTGGGCAGTGAGAGCCCGCCCAGGGACGCGGGTGTATGGTGTGTACGCGGTGTGGAGAGGTGTGAGGCGCGCCCGTCTGCGGACTTGCTTCGTCCCATCCGATGTCCTAACAGTGTTTTTGGCACTAGGTGAATGTGTAGTGTCTATACGTGACGGGCCGGCGGGTTGGAATCAAACGGACTTGGAGGTTCATTTAAAACGTTACGGGGCCTCCGGAGCATATGCTTAACGTTTGGAGTGGGAGCGTAGGTGGCTGCGTTAACCACTAGCGGGTTGGAATGTGTCTCGGCCCTCTCAAAGTAATGCTGAGACATTTCCTTGAAATATTTAGATTGTCGGAAGTTGAAAATCTCTCTGCAAGTCGGAGTTTAGCTGGTGCCACCGAGCTCCGGTGTATAAATGTCTATGAGCTGCGTGCGCGAAGGCTACGCATGTGTAGGAGATGATAGATCTACGAGAAAAACAATTTCGGATCTATATATCCCACGTTTCGGGTGCTTTAACAACCATGGTCACATGGTCAAGATCTTACGCAAGCTTTGTAAAGGTGGAGCCTGTGTCTTAGAGACAAATTACTCTTGGTTTTAACTAGTGGGTGAAGGCGATTAATGACGAATTAGGCACTATATTTTATATGTTTCAGATTTTACGCATACCTATTATTAATATTTTTTTAAATTGTTCTGTGTCTGTAAATTTGATTGTGTGATTTATACAAATATGCTAGAGTGTGTGTAATATTTTATTTGTTTATTTAAACCTATAAAATAAAAATAAATAATAAAAACAAAATTAAAATATCTTACTAAGACAGTAATCATATGAGACAACCTTTCTACGCGAACTTTTATTGTATCCTAAACGCACCCAACGCCTTCGCCGAAAATGTTGCAAAAAGCTTTTTAACGCCAATGTTTTTTTTAGTAGTAGCCTATTTAGTGTCACTATTCATTCCAATTGTCCTTTAAACGACTCAATACATGCAACGGACTTTTGTCAAAATATTTACTTTGCTTCACGAATTTACACAATAGATCTTTTAACGCTAATAATGCTATTGGGCCCATTGAGAACGGAGACGCTATATTGTCATTTTAATTTAAACTGTTCTTCATATAATAAGGGTGTATTTTGTTTAACAATTGAAGTCATCGGAGAAGCGATCGTTGAATCTGATACAGATATAGATAGTAAGATAACAGCTATCGTATTGCAGTTCGACTGAGTGTTTGATAGTTAATTCAACATTGTGTTCCCAGCTGCAGACTACTTGAGAATTCGCAAAGAAATCGACAATTGCCACTAATCTAAATAGTCTGTAAATTTTGAACAATTATTTGCACAAATGCTTTCGTACACAAAATAAGGTCTCAGCATTCAGCGATCGCGTGACGTTTATACTCTGAGCATATACTCCGAGCCACAGGAATAGAAAGGTGAATGTAAGTCCCGTCTCCCCCAACCATCCGTTTCGCTATATACTCTTCGCTGAGTTACTACTATTAAAGAATAAAAATCTTGGAGTGAGTGAAAGGTAAGTCATATCAATGGATTTTATTTAAGTTTTGGTACGATCTAGTGCAGAGAGCGAGGTAAAGTCATGGTGCGGCTTATTGCTATCAAACAGATATTATTCGTCTGTAGCTCTATCTCTAGTTATATTTTTAAAGAAGTAAAGGTTTCGAACGAGCACACATTCTACCTAATGAAAAGTTAATGCTATGCCCATAAAACCTACATTTATCCTTAATTAGGGATCGAAATCAGATGCGTTGTGGGGACACTACGACACTACGACTGAAAACTAAGATAAAATGCTTTGACTTGAGACCATTTTTACTGCTAACAACAGTTAGCAGTAAAAATGGTCTCCATTTCTAATCACTCACCATACGAAATATAACAGTGTTGTGCTGCTATTTTACGCTGGTACTCTGTGCGAGTTGTTCGTTTGCCGATAGAGGCGATCCGTTCGTATCGCAGCCATAATACGCTGCAGTGTCGCTCCACCATGCACAAATCTCATAACTATCATTATATCAATATTATTCTCATTTATAGTGAATTCCGCCAACGTGTGTTGATGTCTTGCTGTTCCCAGCCCCAAAAATCCTCCCAAAACTAAGGAAAAGCCTGTTAGGAGCCGTTTGATATCTGAATCCGTTAGTTTACTTTACTTTCATTGCAAATATAGCTACATTATCCGATTACATTATAGTTTACATATAAGCAGGATGCATAACTTTAAGTGAAAACAAACTACATACCACAAAAAGTTGAATCTTTTGTAACTTATATAACCATGAAAGACCAAAACAGACCATAAACAACACAAGTAATCGAATAATAAACTCGACGTTCCGGTAAAGTAACTAGATTTATTTCTTCTTATATTAATACTATTATTATATATTATATTATATAGTATGTAGCTTAGTCAAATATTACATAGATCTTTCTTTTAGTGTTCATTGTAGCCGATTAAAACTCCGTTTAAATATTTTAAACAATAATAAAGGTCAGTACGAGAGGGATTTTAATTCTCTGTTTTTAAGTTTTTAGTTTGCCATTTACACCCGTTTCAGATGTAGCAGCGTTATTTAAGGTGAGATCTGAAAATGAGCATTTTGTGCTGGGATCCTTTCTTTTCAAATTATGCTTTACATAGTTAAGGTAAGTTTATGTTTTTCTTTACTACATATATTTTATGTTTTTAATATTTTGTGAAATAACACTGAAGTGAAGTTCTTCCCGCCTCTAAAAACCCTTTTGTAAATAACATGCCTATGGCCCGTGAGATATATATGCTATTACTTTTAATTTAAATATTTTGTTTTCTAATTAGGATGTCCTAATTATTAGTTCAGCGTTCAGCCGTTTGTGCGTAATGAAATAAAATACAAAAAGAACTTTAATATTGTTTTATTTCCCGTCTATATTAATAGAAAATTGTATTTTTTTTGCGTATAGAAGAATAACAATATTATCAATTTCATTTCGCAATATTTATACATAATTTTTGTACTTGACTTTTGTTTGATTTTAAATACGAACTTAACGTAAGAAGCCACGCTATTGTTCTTTCTAGCAACAAAAACATACGAAAAAGTGAAAACAATCGTTTATTATCCTTATATCAAATGTCAAAGAAAATTAACTCTTATTTCTTTAATAATAAGTAATTATTAAAATGTTTTTCCGCAGTACATAAATAAACGACGAAATAATGTGTAGTATAATCTTTACACGGAAAAATCTTTGACCCCAGCGTATGGTCATTACTCAACGATCCGTTTATATGTAAATTCTAGGCTTCGTCTCTTGACCTTGGCGGTAGTCATCAGGAATGAGTTAGGAATCGAACTTGACCAGGGCAGGTCAGTGAGGTTAGCCGTCTCGGGATGACATCATGCTGACGACAATGCTTTGTATTGATTTTTTTGCAAGTTTTGTTTTTGCGTTCTGCAATTATAAGGTTTGAGAACGTTACGGCTACGTTCTTGCTCGTATAGTTTTATCCGATTATTTTGAATGTTTCAAATGAAGACATTTTATCTTTAAAGCAGCCTATAAAAGCCCACTGTTGAACATAAGCCTAACCCATAGATTGCCTCATAGGGGATTCGTTTTTGAATTCTTCTGGGTGGGTACATCTCTATTAACTATTTCTACCACTAAAATGGCAGTATATTTTTTTTACAGATTACGGGTGACAAACAAGCACACAGTCCACCTGATGGTAAGCGGATGCTGTGGCCTATAGACATCTACATTTATCCTCGGTTAAGATGAAAAACACAGATGCGCCATCACCCCTGAGGACTAAGATGGAATGCTTTGTTTCCAGTATAACAGGGTTTCTGGATCTGTAAACTCACCATACGAAATAGCAGCTTAATACTGCTGTATTAAACTGCTATTTTACGCTGGTATTCTGTGAGAGCGTGGTCCTTCCCCAGTCGAGCCGACTCATTCGTGCTACAAGTGTAATAAAGCTGCAGCGTGCCTCCCACGTTTGAAATAACAATTACGGAGCATAATAATTACAGGCTGCAAGGCATTCCGTCTTAGTACTCAGAGGTGACGTCCCATTTGTAGGCTTCTGTGTTTAAAAAAGGTGAGCATGGACTGCCATAGACAACTTTCCACCAAGTGGCATCTAAGCTGGGTACTACAGCTTTTATAAAAAAGTTAGCACAGGCGTGTTGGTAACAGCAGTTTTTTTTATTATGTTGTGTTCTGTTGTGGTAGATACTGCTGTCCATGTCTGGCTTCACCCTTGCGGCTCTAACGGCACCCATTGCATCATAATTTTGCATCTTACTTTGCCACCACAACGCGATAGAAAACGCTTACCTTTAATTTATTTATTTTGAATTGACTACAAAAAAAATTGTTAAATGTATATTTATTAATTTAGCTATATTAACGAGTACACGTACAACGGAGGACACCGGCGGATGCTGGAGGCTTAGGAACGTTTTTTGTGGCAGTTCGTGTTGAAGGCTTGTGTGAGGAGTGGGATTGTAATTGGTTGTAATAACGATGATGATGATTTTTTTAATTTTAATTTGGCATCAGTTTATATTATACAATCTTTCGTTTTTCTTTTTTTTTTAAAGTTACCCACACAATAGGATTATCTGCTGTATTGTGGAGGCAGTTTACAAACATAAAGTGCACATGGACAAACACCCAGACCCGGAACAATTATTTGAATCTGCATTTCAACCTGGGTTTATTCCCCGGTACCAATGAAATTGTTAATAGAAATTTTAATTGCTTATTTACCACGTGCTCAGCGATTAAGGAGAACATCGTGATTTCCTCACGATCTGTACTGGCTGAGGGTATTGAAGTTGAGTTGAGAATTGATGACATGTGAAATCCGCTAATAAGCACTGGACGTATCGCTTCATAAAGTTAAAAAAGTTTAAGTTACACCCCGCTGATGGGCACAGGCTTCCTTTCATCACAGATATGGATTCAGGGCAAGGAAAATAACTCTCTAAAAACGTGAGAATGCTTGTGCCCACAGAGGATGCATACAAACTGTAACTTTAATTTACTTTAAATTTTTTTGTGTGAGTCATTATCTACGAAAAAATTAGAAAATTCTAAGATTATAATAAAAGCAATCATTTGAGGTAGCGAAAAGAAAACTTTGAAAATATTTATATATACATGATTGATCAAAATGTATAATTTTATTATTGCAAAGTTTTTGTTGCTAACACATCGCTTCGAGGTTTCTACTCAGAAGTCATACGGGCCATAATAATTATGGTAATTATTATTCATAGTAGTACCTCACTTTAGCTAAGGTCATTGTTAACAACTGACCTGTACTAAGGACTGTTGTAATAGTTTTATTATAATATTTTAACTTACTTTTGAACAAAGTAATCAGTACCTACCTAGTTCAGTATCATTAAATTATGATTTTACTCTCTTCGATTTATAAAGTTGGTCAATTAGAATTTGTATCAATTAAATCTTGTATTAAGTGTGTAAGTACTTTCGCTAAGTGGTAACGGCGTATGGGAATCAAGCCATCTTGTCACGTAAATGTTGTGAAAATGAACTATGGAAAATGCCTTATTGTAGCTGATGCAACATATCCAGACTGTTTGCGATGATCAAAACACAGAATACCAGCGTAAAATAGTAGCTTAATGCTACTGTGTTTCGTATGGTGAGTGTAGAGAACCGGAGACCCTTTTTACTGGAAACAAGGCATTCCATCTTAGTCCTCACGTGTGACAACGCATCTGCATTTTTGTCTATGGGCCACAGCAACCACTTACCATCAGGTGGACTGTGTGCTCGTTTTTCACCCTATCCTATAAAAAAAAGTTATTTTAAAATTAGACAGTCAGTGTAATGCTGAAGATTGCACACGGACAAGCAAGCGGAACAATCGAACGGACCCAAAACGATGCGGGATTCGAACCCGCGACCTTCGTTGCGCCGCATTCAAGCACTTAGCCATTATGCTATAGGGGCTTCTTAATTTTATTTCATTTTATTATCTACGTGGTAGCTTAGGGCACGCGTGCATTATATAATTTCTAGTACGCCAACAAACTTAGTTCGATCACGGCTCACACTAATAAAAATTATTAACTACAATTTTAAATACTGATTTAGCGCGTCCGTGTCAGTAGAAACTAGCATAACGGATAAATAAAATTACATCGAGGTTATATAAAGCCCGCTACTAAGTCATGTGTAGCGCGACGTCAGTGCCCAGCCCTTGCAACCACAGAAATCGTAATATTGCCTTATTATTACGATTTCTGTGCCTGGAACGTATGTAGACAGTTCCAACAGTCTATTAGCAAAAGCAACGTTTACGCCAAAACACATTTGCTGTTATAAGATCCTTCGTCATCTTCTGTAATTCGTCATGTTCAGTTGAGACATTGTGCAGTTCTGATATTATATAGAAGCAGTTTGTGGGAAGAAAATCAGCCCAAAAAGTATTATATATCATCATCATCACTACTGTACTTCACAAGAGTGAGCTCTAGATAAACTTGGAAAGTTAAAATATTATCCAAATACAAAACTTCATCAAAATCATTAGAGCGGTTTCCAAGAAGCCAATTATGTATTTATAAGTGTAAAAATATACACTAAGCTATATCGTCCCGTGGGTGTCACAAGCGGTGACGAGGAAACATACCAAAGTATTATAAAATTTTCAGAGTGGTAGAGCCATGCTGCAGTTATATTAGTAGTATAGTTGTAACACGAATGGGTCGGTTCGAACGAGGAAGGACCACGTTCTCACAGAATACCAGCGTGAATTAGTAGCTTAATGCTGCTGTGTTTCGTATGGTGAGTGTAGAGAACCGGAGACCCTTTTTATTGGAAACAAGGCATTCCATCTTAGTCCTCACGTGTGACAACGCATCTGCATTTTTGTAATGTCTATGGGCCACAGCAACCACTTACCATCAGGTGGACTGTGTGCTCGTTTTTCACCCTGTCCTATAAAAAAAGTTATTTCAAAATTAGACAGTCAGTGTAATGCTGAAGATTGCACACGGACAAGCAAGCGGAACAATCGAACGGACCCAAAACGATGCGGGATTCGAACCCGCGACCTTCGTTGCGCCGCATTCAAGCACTTAGCCATTATGCTATAGGGGCTTCTTAATTTTATTTCATTTTATTATCTACGTGGTAGCTTAGGGCACGCGTGCATTATATAATTTCTAGTACGCCAACAAACTTAGTTCGATCACGGCTCGCACTAATAAAAATTGTTAACTACAATTTTAAATACTGATTTAGCGCGTCCGTGTCAGTAGAAACTAGCATACCGGATAAATAAAATTACATCGAGGTTATATAAAGCCCGCTACTAAGTCATGTGTAGCGCGACGTCAGTGCCCAGTCCTTGCAACCACAGAAATCGTAATATTGTCTTATTATTACGATTTCTGTGCTTGGAACGTATGTAGACAGTTCCAACAGTCTATTAGCAAAAGCAACGTTTACGCCAAAACACATTTGCTGTTATAAGATCCTTCGTCATCTTCTGTAATTCGTCATGTTCAGTTGAGACATTGTGCAGTTCTGATATTATATAGAAGCAGTTTGTGGGAAGAAAATCAGCCCAAAAAGTATTATATATCATCATCATCACTACTGTACTTCACAAGAGTGAGCTCTAGATAAACTTGGAAAGTTAAAATATTATCCAAATACAAAACTTCATCAAAATCATTAGAGCGGTTTCCAAGAAGCCAATTATGTATTTATAAATCAAAACAACACTGGTGTAAAAATATACACTAAGCTATATCGTCCCGTGGGTGTCACAAGCGGTGACGAGGAAACATACCAAAGTATTATAAAATTTCTCAGAGTGGTAGAGCCATGCTGCAGTTATATTAGTAGTATAATTGTAACACGAATGGGTCGGTTCGAACGAGGAAGGACCACGTTCTCACAGAACACCAGCGTGAATTAGTAGCTTAATGCTGCTGTGTTTCGTATGGTGAGTGTAGAGAACCGGAGACCCTTTTTACTGGAAACGAGGCATTCCATCTTAGTCCTCACGGGTGACAACGTATCTGCATTTTGATTTGTAATCGAGGATAGATGTAGATGTCTATGGGCCGCAGCAACCACTT
Source organism: Parnassius apollo (assembly GCA_907164705.1). Classification (NCBI taxonomy): domain Eukaryota; kingdom Metazoa; phylum Arthropoda; class Insecta; order Lepidoptera; family Papilionidae; genus Parnassius; species Parnassius apollo. The sequence continues at coordinate 6,284,975 of CAJQZP010000929.1, forward strand.
ACCATCAGGTGGACTGTGTGCTCGTT